>CM019713.1:16756483-17956483 GCA_009760885.1 Achatina immaculata
GTCCACTAACATCTCACTATCTAACCACTGGCCACGCAGATGCTTGTTTAATCTTATCCCGCCACATCCAGGAAGGAAACGAAGTCTTGCAGAACCGGAAAATTCTCTTACAGGTAACCAAACACATATACCCAAGCAGAACCGGAAAATTCTCTTACAGGTAACCAAACACATATACCCAAGCAGAACCGGAAAATTCTCTTACAGGTAACCAAACACATATACCCAAGCAGAACCGGAAAATTCTCTTACAGGTAACCAAACACATATACCCAAGCAGAACCGGAAAATTCTCTTACAGGTAACCAAACACATATACCCAAGCAGAACCGGAAAATTCTCTTACAGGTAACCAAACACATATACCCAAGCAGAACCGGAAAATTCTCTTACAGGTAACCAAACACATATACACAGACAGAACCGGAACATTCTCTTACAGGTAACCAAACACATATACACAGACAGAACCGGAACATTCTCTTACAGGTAACCAAACACATATACACAGACAGAACCGGAAAATTCTCTTACAGGTAACCAAACACATATACACAGACAGAACCGGAACATTCTCTTACAGGTAACCAAACACATATACACAGACAGAACCGGAAAATTCTCTTTACAGGTAACCAAACACATATACCCAAGCAGAACCGGAAAATTCTCTTACAGGCAACCAAACACATATACCCAGGCAGAACCGGAAAATTCTCTTACAGGTAACCAAACACATATACCCAGGCAGAAACGGAAAATTCTTTTACAGGTAACCAAACACATATACCCAGGCAGCGTTCTAGGACTGCCTAGAGCGTACAGCATAATAATAACAACAATATCGTATTAACATTACTGGTTTCTGAGATAATATATTTTGTATTTTCAAATTTTTTGTAAATCCCTCGACTTTGTTTAGCGTCAAATTTCACTATACTCAGAACTACAACTGCCCCCCCCCCCCCCAAAAAAAAAAAGCTGGAAAACAAGTACAGAAATAGACAACAAATTAGAGTCTTGGAAACAAATGCCTAAGGAAAATACTCGGCATAAAGTAGAACGAATTCAAGAACAACAAAGAGATAAGGCAAATGAGCGAACAACAACCAGTCTCATGGGTGATCAGGAAAAGGAGATGGACATATGTCGGTCATGTGATGAGAAGAAATAGAGAATCCCAAAACAAGCTATCAAGTGGACCACAACAGACCGAAGAAAAAGAAGCCGGCCAATTGAAACTCTAAATAGGAAATTGTTGAGAGAGGCCAAATTAATAGGCATAAAATCCCTTGATGAGGTTAAAAAGCTCGTGGAAGACATGAAAACTTGGCGAACTACCTTGCGAGCACTATGTGACGTTTAACGGCACGGGAAGGATGTAAGATGTAAGAACTGACTGCTACTAGTGTTGGTAAGATAGTGGCATAAAACAAACTGTATTTGTTGTTTTCTCACTGAAAGGTATCATAGTATTGGTTTTTTCACATCTGATCTGTCCCTACTTGCAGTTTGTACGGATAAAATAGTAGCCAAGACTAACTCGTAAAGAGTTTATAGAACGTTTCTCACAGATGCTTATAAAAAGTGTATAGAACGTTTCTCACAGATGCTTATAAAAAGTGTATAGAACGTTTCTCACAGATGCTTATAAAAAGTGTATAGAACGTTTCTCACAGATGCTTATAAAAAGTGTATAGAACGTTTCTCACAGATGCTTATAAAAAGTGTATAGAACGTTTCTCACAGATGCTTATAAAAAGTGTATAGAACGTTTATCACAGATGCTTATAAAGAGTTTATAGAACGTTTCTCACAGATGCTTATAAAAAGTGTATAGAGCGTTTCTCACAGATGCTTATAAAGAGTTTATAGAACGCTTCTCACAGATGCTTATAAAGAGTGTATAGAGCGCTTCTCACAGATGCTTATAAAGAGTGTACAGAGCGCTTCTCACAGATGCTTATAAAGAATGTATAGAGCGCTTCTCACAGATGCTTATAAAGAGTGTATAGAGCGTTTCTCACAGATGCTTATAAAGAGTATAGAGCGTTTCTCACAGATGCTTGTCTTGTTTTAAAGTGTAACAATAATTTCTTCCCTCGTTCAGGCCTCCCGCGTGAAGTAGCGCAAAACTGTCCCAACCGCCGTCTAAATTATTCACTAGTCGTTCTGTTTTCTTCCACTACTGCCCCCCTCCAACGTAAAATAGGGTAATATCTCTGGGCCCGGGGGGGCGATGCACCGGCTGGGTCTCCTCTCACCCCACCCTCCCAATTGAGTTGGGCGTGCAATCGTTATATCTCGGATTCATGGAATCGAATTTCACGAGAAAACTATTTTCGGTCCATCCGCTGATAGTTGTATGTGAAACATATCCCACTGCCTTAAATGGACAGTTATCGATTTGGTCATTCTCACTATCTTAAGATCTATTAATCACGTGGATTTGGTTTCGCCATGTCAAGTTTAAAGAGGAAATATCTACTGACAGAAACAAACATTTTGATTATTAAACATCTCAGCACTATGCTATATAACAAGGTCGTCTCTGATGTCAGTTAAAGAGATGTGTCATTCTTATGTCACTCTTCTTCCAGAGGGTAGGAGAGATATGTCATTCTTATGTCACTCTTTTTCCAGACGGTAGATGGAGAGATATGTCACTATTATGTCACTCTTTTTCCAGACAGTAGGAGAGATATGTCTGAACTAGAGTTGCTGAGAGTCTGAGGTAGGATTGCTGGGAATATGAGGTAGGATTACTAGGAGTCTGAGGTACGGTTGCTGGGAGTCTGAGGTATGGTTGCTGGGAATATGAGGTAGGATTACTAGGAGTCTGAGGTACGGTTGCTGGGAGTCTGAGGTACGGTTGCTGAGAGTCTGAGGTAGGATTGCTGGGAATATGAGGTAGGATTACTAGGAGTCTGAGGTACGGTTGCTGGGAGTCTGAGGTATGGTTGCTGGGAGTCTGAGGTAGAGTTGCTGGGAGTCTGAGGTAGAGTTGCTGGGAGTCTGAGGTAGAGTTGCTGGGAGTCTGAGGTACGGTTGCTGGGAGTCTGAGATAGGGAGTCTGAGGTAGAGTTGCTGGGAGTCTGAGATAGAGTTGCTGGGAGTCTGAGGTACGGTTGCTGGGAGTCTGAGGTATGGTTGCTGGGAGTCTGAGGTAGAGTTGCTGGGAGTCTGAGGTAGAGTTGCTGGGAGTCTGAGGTATGGTTGCTGGGAGTCTGAGGTAGAGTTGCTGGGAGTCTGAGGTATGGTTGCTGGGAGTCTGAGGTAGAGTTGCTGGGAGTCTGAGGTATGGTTGCTGGGAGTCTGAGATAGAGTTGCTGGGAGTCAGAGATAGAGTTGCTGGGAGTCTGAGGTAGAGTTGCTGGGAGTCTGAGATAGAGTTGCTGGGAGTCAGAGATAGAGTTGCTGGGAGTCTGAGGTAGAGTTGCTGGGAGTCAGAGATAGAGTTGCTGGGAGTCTGAGATAGAATTGCTGGGAGTCTGAGGTAGAGTTGCTGAGAGTCTGAGGTATGGTTGCTGGGAATCTGAGGTAGGGAGTCTGAGGTAGAGTTGCTGGGAGTCAGAGATAGAGTTGCTGGGAGTCTGAGGTAGAGTTGCTGGGAGTCTGAGGTAGAGTTGCTGGGAGTCTGAGGTAGAGTTGCTGGGAGTCTGAGATAGGGAGTCTGAGGTAGAGTTGCTGGGAGTCTGAGGTATGGTTGCTGGGAGTCTGAGGTAGGGAGTCTGAGGTAGAGGTGCTGGGAGTCTGAGATAGGGAGTCTGAGGTAGAGTTGCTGGGAGTCTGAGATAGGGAGTCTGAGGTAGAGTTGCTGGGAGTCTGAGATAGGGAGTCTGAGGTAGAGTTGCTGGGAGTCTGAGGTATGGTTGCTGGGAGTCTGAGATATGGTTGCTGGGAGTCTGAGATATGGTTGCTGGGAGTCTGAGATATGGTTGCTGGGAGTCTGAGATATGGTTGCTGGGAGTCTGAGATATGGTTGCTGGGAGTCTGAGGTATGGTTGCTGGGAGTCTGAGGTATGGTTGCTGGGAGTCTGAGATAGGGAGTCTGAGGTAGAGTTGCTGGGAGTCTGAGATAGGGAGTCTGAGGTAGAGTTGCTGGGAGTCTGAGATATGGTTGCTGGGAGTCTGAGGTATGGTTGCTGGGAGTCTGAGGTAGAGTTGCTGGGAGTCTGAGATATGGTTGCTGGGAGTCTGAGGTATGGTTGCTGGGAGTCTGAGATATGGTTGCTGGGAGTCTGAGGTAGAGTTGCTGGGAGCCTGAGATATGGTTGCTGGGAGTCTGAGATAGGGAGTCTGAGGTAGAGTTGCTGGGAGTCTGAGATATGGTTGCTGGGAGTCTGAGATATGGTTGCTGGGAGTCTGAGATAGAGTTGCTGGGAGTCTGAGGTATGGTTGCTGGGAGTCTGAGATATGGTTGCTGGGAGTCTGAGATAGGGTTGCTGGGAGTCTGAGATAAAGTTGCTGGGAGTCTGAGGTAGAGTTGCTGGGAGTCTGAGATAGGGTTTATGGAAGTCTGAAATAGGGTAGCTTGGATTATGAGGTATTGTCGTTGGGATCTGAGATATGGTTGCTGGGATATATGAACGTTTGTGTGTGTATGTTAGCTTGACACATATATGGCTTACAATCTGGACAATGCAGCGTGGGGGTTAGATCATCCCTAGGATACCCCTATGACCCCTAGAGGTCGGCCTGACATGTAAAAATAATCGAAAATGAACGATATTCGTGTCGACTCCATAATTATCTGGGTCGCTGGGATGAATAGTGACACTCCCGATATCGTTTAAGTCCAAGCTCAGCCCCCCCCCCAACAGCACGAGGGGCCCTAGGGATGGGGTGGGATGGGAGTGACATGTAAAAATAATCGAAAATGACCGATATTAGTTTCGACTCCATAGTTTTCGGGATCGCTGAGATGAATAGTGACACTCTCGATGCCGCTTAAGTCCAAGTTCAGCCTCCATCGGCATGGGGGCCTAGGGGTTGAGTGGGATGGGGGTGACATGTAAAAATAATCGAAAGCGACTGATGTTAGGGTCGATTCCATAGTTTTTGGGGTCGCTGAGATGAATAGTGGCACTCGCAAGTTCAGCCCCTGTTGGCGGAGGGGGGGGGGGGATGAGAAGTGGTGAAAAATAAAATGTCCAAATTGACCGAGATTAGTGTCCAATCCATAATGTTCGGGGTCGCTACGCTGATTGATGACAGTCCTGATGACGTCTCCACGTTTAGTCAAATAGAAGAAATAGAACTCTGTAAAAGCTTCTAGAAGGTTGTGGAAATAAATAGAACATTGTAGAACCGTTTAGAAGGCTGTGGAAATGAATAGAACTTTGTTGATTGTGATAAATAAATATCCGGGCAACGCCGGGTAAACAGCTAGTGTGTGCATATATATATATATATATATATATATATATATATATACAATAGGATGAAAGAGTATACCAGAGATGTGCAGTAGAATAATCAAAAGCTTATCTTGAAAAGATCAAGCCTAGATTGTGGAAGAAGAATATTGTTTAAGCGTTGGCTACACTTTTGGTAAGATTTAAACAGCTTCCATAGATAAGACCGAGAATTCTGTTATAGAAGTTGATAGAATTTGATGAGCTAAGTTGTCTTTGTTGAAAAGTATTAGTTACTTTGTCTTGTTTTTTTTTTAACTCTTTTTCATGAATCACAGATTGCGTCTATCAGTGGTTTAGGGTCGCGCTTGAAAAAAGAAAAAGAAAAGGTCGGGAATCGCTAGTCTAAATCTTAATTCTGATGATATAGTTAATAAAGTTACGACTATTAAGTGTTTGAAATGTTTAAACTTTCATTTTGTCACTGTAGTTCAGCAAGCTACCTCTGTTATGTTTTCTAGACTATCTAAACTTTCATTCTGTCACTGTAGTTCAGCAAGCTACCTCTGTTATGTTTTCTAGAGTATCCAAACTTTCATTCTGTCACTGTAGTTCAGCAAGCTACCTCTGTTATGTTTTCTAGACTATCCAAACTTTAATTCTGTCACTGTAGTTCAGCAAGCTACCACTGTTATGTTTTCTAGACTATCCAAACTTTAATTCTGTCACTGTAGTTCAGCAAGCTACCTCTGTTATGTTTTCTGGACTATCTAAACTTTCATTCTGTCACTGTAGTTCAGCAAGCTACCTCTGTTATGTTTTCTAGACTATCCAAACTTTAATTCTGTCACTGTAGTTCAGCAAGCTACCACTGTTATGTTTTCTAGACTATCCAAACTTTAATTCTGTCACTGTAGTTCAGCAAGCTACCACTGTTATGTTTTCTAGACTATCCAAACTTTAATTCTGTCACTGTAGTTCAGCAAGCTACCTCTGTTATGTTTTCTAGACTATCTAAACTTTCATTCTGTCACTGTAGTTCAGCAAGCTACCTCTGTTATGTTTTCTAGACTATCTAAACTTTCATTCTGTCACTGTAGTTCAGCAAGCTACCTCTGTTATGTTTTCTAGACTATCCAAACTTTCATTCTGGCATTGTTGTTCAGCAAAATTACTGCTGTTATATTTTCTGGAATATCCCAAACTCCAATCTTTAGGACATTGACCCCATTTTCATCTGTCAATCACCGAAGGCACCAGAACAATCAGGCAGAAGGCGAAGCGTCCCCAGCTATCTGGATCATTAATTTCCTGTCTGTCAGGGATACTAAATGACTATATGAACTCTGCCTGTCTCCGTGTCCCTTTTCTTAGCGACAGTCCGGTGCTGTGTATACAACTATGCCGTCTCCATGGTGACAATCACAGAGAGGCTAAAGCCTAGACATATCGAGTGAGGTATCAGTTTCTCCTGTCATTCATAAAAGATTCCTTAGACAAAACAGTCTCGGTCTTTCAGTTCCCTCTGAAAGTATACGATGCAAGGCGCTCATTTGTAGCCAAAAAAAGTATTATTTTATATATGGAAACGAAATATTTCTTTGAGTAACTTATCGTTTTGTGTGCAGTATTAAGTCATTAAAAAAATAATAAATTGTACGTGTCAGCTACGGCACAGGAAGATTTAAATAATTTACATTTACAGGAAGAAAAGAACGATAAAACACTGGAAATTGCAATGTATTAAATAATTACAAGTACACATAATTGATTGATTGATTGACCAACATTGGCTCATAAGGCGGAAATAATATCTTTCCATGTCTGACGACTCGCCGCCGGCCGCTGTAGGTCTTGGATGGACTTGAATCCCAAAGTTGTACTCTCTCTAGTGATGGTTCTATATAGAGTCTCCCTTGGCCTGCCTTGCTTTCTTTTGTCCTTCGCTGATCATGTGAGGGCTTGGCGAGGGAGTCTGGATTCGTCCTTTCTGAGAACGTGGCCGAGATAGGCCCATCGACGCCTTTTGATGTATCTTGATACGTAGACTTGGTTCGATTCCTGTCTTACTGACTCGTTCGATTTAAAGTCAGACCATCTGATGTTCAATAGTCTGCGGAGACATTTGTTCTCAAATGCATCAAGTCTTTGATTGAGTAGACTGGTTGATTTCCAACTCTAACAACCGTATGTTAACACTGGGATCACACAGGAGTTGAACATTTTAAGTTTCATGGTTTTACTTAGCGTAAATGTGAACGTAAATACACCTAATTAATGTGTATAAAAGGTAGCAAAATATGTATGTATACATACAGACATACATGCATGTGTACATACATACTTACACACAAACATACATTTCCACTTACATACATTACACACATACGTCCTTACATTTATACATACATAAATAAACATAATACATGCACGTAGTACATATACACCCACAATAATACATAAATACATGCATATACACATACATGTACACACACATAAAGCATACATACACGCATACATGCATGCACACAACCTTTTTTGACATATACACATAATATATACACACATAATACAAACATACATACATACATACATACACACATACATACATATATACATACATACATACATGCATACATACATACATACATACATACATACATACATACATACATACATACATACATATATACATACATATACATACATACACACATTTACATACATACATACACACATTTACATACATACATATACATACATACATACGTACACACGTATGCATTCATAAACACAAATACACATATACATAATGTTGTTTTCTACCGGCAGCCGTCAGAACCACGTGTTGTACAACATTCATTTCGACTGTACCACTTCCGGCGACCACATCGATGCTTCGTGTGTCTACAGCTGGTCTATCATCAGGGATCTGCCTGTCAAGGTAAGAGGGCCAGGTCATGGTGATAATTAAAGATAACATCATCATCATCATCATCATCAGGTGCCGTGCCGACTGGCGTTGGCTATTATGCTTCTCCAGAGTATCCGATCCTTCATGCAGGCCATCAGTTCAGTTAGTGATCTCCTCTCACACCATCCCGTCAGACTGTCCAGTATCATTTCTCTTGGTCTTCCTCTTGATCTTCTTCCTTCTATTTTTTATTAATTTTATTAATTAATGATAACACTGACTTTTTAAAATGCTGATATTAATGGTAACACTGACTTTTAAAAAAAATACTGATATTAACGGTAGCATCCACACTGGTAGCATACAAAAAGTTAATAACTACTAGAAGTTTGTATGTTATCACACTTATCATGGCTTCACTGGCTGTCTTTCACCATGTTATATGGACGTGTTACGTGTTGCCATTTGTAGATAGCGTGTGATACATTCACATTTTAAACCACTCTTTACTTTCGACATTGATGGTTTATTGCCGGAAGTTACAGATATCCAACATCTGGTATATGATATCTTCACTGACTTTAAGAATATTTCTTACTTCCTCATGCTATCAATTCAGGGTTAGTTCTTTTGGCAAGAAACTAATATTAACATGAGCATCTATTAACCATCCACTTTCACTGCGTCCTCTAGTGCGCGTTTGTCATACGTATATGTATGTATATGTATATATACATATATGTTCTCTGATTTCAAAGTCACTTTTTTTCCTAAATTGATGTGCTGGGTATCTATTTTTATAGCTAGATCAAATTCCAAGGAGACTGAAGAAGAAGAAGAAGAAGAAGAACTGGATGGAGTGCGTCAAAATAGAGTTGGTCTTAAATCCAACGTAATCATTACATCACTTTCGACTTCTTCTGCAGCTACAAAATTAAGTCAACTCTCCATTATCTAGTATCATAATTTTCTAGGTTTGTTAGACTGCTGTCTCAATTATCTAGTACCATAATTTTCTAGGTTTGTTGGACTGCGGTCTCCATTATCTAGTATTATAATTTTCTAGGTTTGTTGGACTGCAGTCTCCATTATCTAGTACCATAATTTTCTAGGTTTGTTGAACTGCACTCTCCATTATTTAGTACCATAATTTTCTAGGTTTGTTGGACTGCAGTCTCCATTATCTAGTACCATAATTTTCTAGGTTTGCTGGCCTGCAGTCTCCATTATCTAGTACCATAATTTTCTAGGTTTGCTGGCCTGCAGTCTCCATTATCTAGTACCATAATTTTCTAGGTTTGCTGGCCTGCAGTCTCCACTGCGTCACAGAATGAGAGTACAGGGACGGTTGATGTCCTTGGTGATGTTTCCCCTCCTTGTCCAAGCTTAAGCTACAGTACATATGTAGTGAGCAGACGTCAGAAACGTGTTGTACGATTTTCTGTAGTAATGATTAGTAATATCTTAAATCTTTAGTCAGAACTAACATTTTGAGATTTTTCTATAGCAATGGCTCTTAACCTGTGGTACATGAACCTCCAGGGGTCCTTGGAAGGATTTTTGGGATTTACGAGCCAGTAAATAAATTGGCCCGATTAAAAAAAAACAATTTAATATCGTCTGGGTTCTATTTATTGCTTTATTTTTAATGAGAGTTTCACAGGCGTTCTTAGGAGAAAAGGAGTCCACAGCTAAAAGACGTTTAAGAAACTCGCCTAGAGAGAGAGAGATGGCAAAGTATGTTAAGGAAAAATAACTAATTCCAACAGAAAATATATTTATTTCTTCTCTTGTCAGTTGTTACATGCCACTGTTAACAATAGAATATTTATAAACATTTTGACCTTTTTGTCTTTTTTTGCTATTTCAGTCTGTCGGTACATTTGTCATATCACGTGTACTCCCCAGGTAAGTAGAGAGTGTTGTCACTTCCAGAGTTTCATCTGTGGCTTTTTATGGTTCCCCGCAGTAAAGTTATAGGGGAACTCAGCACGAAACTTAAAAATCAATAGGCTTAACTTCATTGGTGGTATATGAAAACAGAGGAGACCCCGGGGTACATGGAGGCGAGCCTGGGGTATATAGGACCACACAGTGGAGGAAATAACTCATGGGAAATGAACATGACAGCAATGACTCACTACATATTTTCAAGTACAAAGTCTCCTATATCTTTTTTTTTTAATGAATACAAATTTTTAAAACTACTACTGCTACTACTACTACTACTACTACTACTACTACTACTATTAGTACTACTGCTACTACTACTACTACTAGTACTAATACTAGTACTACTACTACTAGTACTACCACTACTACTAGTACTACTACTACTACTAGTACTACTACTACTAATATTACTACTAATACTAGTACTACTATTATTATTATTACGAATACCATTAGAACTACTAATATTACCGCTACTACTACTACTACTCCTACTATTAGTAGTACTACTACTACTACTGCTACTACTGTTATTATTATTATTATTATTATTATTAATACTAGAACTACTAATACTACCGCTGCTACTACTACTATTACTACGACTATTACTACTAATATCTCTACGACTACTACTACTACGACTATTACTACTAATATCTCTACGACTACTACTATTACTACTACTACTACTACTACTACTACTACTACTACTGCACTGCTGCTGCTGCTGTTGCTAAAACTGCTACAGCTCCAACTACTACGACAATAATTAAATAAAAAAACACCTACTACTACTACTACTACTACTACTACTACTACTACTACTACTACTACTACCACCAGTATCACAACTAAAATACTGCTATAGCTAAACAACAAAAGAAACGCTTACAACTGTAATTAGTGCTACTACAACTATTTCTGTTTTTACCACTATTACTACTGCATCTAAGTGTTCAATATATAATAACATTCACATCACAAAACACAGCTCAAAAAGGACTACATCAAAATTTTCATGATTATTCCCCTTGAAGTATAAAACCACGACATTAAATGGATTACTTCCCGTGATCTATAAAAGGACGAACCTTTGACCTTTTTAGTTATATACTGTATTGTACTTTCTACGAGCCTGCGATGGCCCTGCCAACAGTTACAACTGGTCAACACTCTCTTCTCTCCATACGCTATATCTTGTAACAGACTGTGGTCATTCTACAGTCTGGCCAATACTACAAGGACTGACATACACGTATACCAGTTGCAGTAGCAGAGGTTGAAGGATGCCAGAAGGCCGCTCATCATCATCAGGTGCCGTGCCGACTGCCGTTGGCTATTATGCTTCTCCAGAGTACACGATCCTTCATGCAGGCCATCAGTTCAGTTAGTGATCTCCTCTCACACCATCCAGTCAGACTGTCCAGTATCATTTCTCTTGGTCTTCCTCTTGATCTTCTTCCTTCTATTTTTCCTGTTGTTATAATATTTTCAATGCCCCCTCTTCTCATTGCATGTACTATGAAAGTACATTGTCTCTCTCTTATCTTTTTGACAAGGTTTTTTGTCTCTCCAGCTCTTCTCATACATTCTTCATTAGTTATTTTTGCTGTCCAGGGAATTCGCAACATTCTTCTAATAAACCACATTTCTGCTGCTTTCAATGATTTTTGTGCAGACTTGCCTATTGTCCATGATTCACTTCCATATAACAAGATAGGTTCAATATAGCATTTTAGGAATCGTTTTCTAACATTCATTGATAAGGATGTGTTGGATAATATGTTTCTCATTCTCTGAAATGCAGTCTTTGCTTGGCCTATTTTGTTCCTAATTTCTGTTCTGCATTTCCCATCTTAAGTTATTATTGCTCCAAGGTATTTGAATTTCTGCACCTGCTTTAGAATAGTTCCGTTTAATTTAATACTGCATGCTGGTGGATTCTGTTTCTTAGATATAACCATAGTCTCTGTCTTTTTGATGTTCAAAGTAAGGCCTTTGTGTTCACTTTCTTTGGCCACTTTATCCAAGAGATTTTGCAGGTCTTGTTGGTTCTCAGCTATCAGTACTGTGTCGTCAGCATACCGAAGGTTGTTAATATTGTATCCTTCAATTTTTATGCCTGGTTCTGTGATGATTGTTCTTAGAATATTCTCGCTATACAGAGAAAAAAGGTCTGGAGATAGTACACATCCTTGTCGCACCCCTTGTTTTATAGGTTGATATTTTCCAATTCTATTTTCAACTCGAACTGCTGCTTCTTGCTGCCAATATAGATGTTTTACAATCCTCAGGTCTTTGCCGTCTATATTGATGTCTTCAAGCATTTTAATAATTTCATTATGTTTCACCTTGTCGAATGCTTTGGTGTAATCAATGAAGCATAAGTAGAGATCTTTCTGTATTTCTAAAGCTCTTTCTGTTAGTGTTCGTAAAGCATAAATGGCATTGTGTGTTCCCTTTCCTTCAACAAATCCAAACTGTTCATCTGCTATTTCCATTTTTATCTTTTTCCTTTTTCTTCTCATAATTATTCTCAGAAGTAGCTTCGTTATGTGACATGAGAGGCTGATAGTCCGGTGGTCGTCACATTCCTTTGCACCTGGTTTCTTTGGTAGTGCTATAAACGTGTATTTAATCAGGTCACTGGGAATATAACCACTGTTGTAAATGTCATTCAGTAGCTTGGTTATTATTTTTATTCCTGTCTCCTTTAGTGCCTCTATTTCTTCTATTGTTATATTATCAGGCCCAGTCGCTTTTCCTTTCTTCATGTGTTTGATGGCATCTATGATTTCATCTTCAAGTATTGGTTTACCATCACAGTTTTCAGTATCTGGTGTTAATTCTGGTCTTTCTCCTCCATATAGCCCACCGATATACTCTGTCCACCTGTCCACAATGTCTTCTTTTCCCATTAACAATATACCTTCTTTCGATTTCAGGCATCCTGTGGTATATTTTGTTTTCCTGCCTGTGAGTTCATTAATTCGTTTGTGCATGTTTTTGCTGTCTTTATTATGAGAGTCCTCTATTTGTCTGCACTGTTCATTTAACCACACTTCTTTTGCTTCTCTGGATTTGCGTCTTATTTCTTTATTTATCTTGCTATATTTTTCCTCGTTATTTTTACTCTTCCTCCTCTTGTCCATCAGTCCTAAGATGTCGTCTGTCATCCATTTATTTTTAGAGGCTTCTTTTTTTGGTGGTATTATTTCCTTAACAGTTTGGTGGATAGAATCTCTTAACATTTCCCATTGTTCATCTATACTATTTATCTTTGCTATTGCATTGTATCTATTTGTTATAATAACTTTGTATTGTTCTCGCAGTTCTTGGTAATTTTTAAGAAGTTATGTATTCAGTTTGATGTTTCTCACTTTTCTGCCTGCTTTCTTCAGCTTTATTCTAACTTGTCCACAGAGTGGATCATGGTCACTATTGCAGTCAGCTCCTGGCATGGTTTTTGTTGTCAGTAATGCATTGCGGAATCGTTTGTTGATTAATATGTAGTCTATCTGGTTAAAAGTCTTTTTGTCTGGGCTGCACCACGTTGCCAGTCTTCGAGGATGTTGTTTAAACCAGGTGTTTCCTACAACCATGCTGTGTATTCTTGCCCATTCAATTACTTTATAACCTCTGTCATTCCTCTCCCCCAGTCCATAGTCACCAGCAATGTCTGAAGTTCTTCCTTTACCAACTTTGGCATTAAAATCTCCCATGACCATGGTAACTTATGTGACTTTGTGTGTTTTAGTGCTGTCTCTATGTCATTATAAAATAGCTGTACATCTTCTTCAGAACTTTCAGATGTTGGAGCGTACACTTGTATAATATTTATGTTTATTGGTTGTCCTTTCAGTTGGGCTAGCAGGACTCTGTCCGAGATGTTCAAATATCCTACAATTGTCCTTGCCGTTTGTTCATCAAATATAATTCCTACTCCTCGTTCATGTTTCTTACTTCCTGAATATATTATTGTACATTTATCTGAGTTTATCTTCCCTGCACCTGTCCATCTAACTTCACTCATTCCTAATATGTTGATCTTCATCCTTTCCGTTTCTATCTTTACATTTTCTAATTTTCCAGCCTGGAATAAAGTTCTAACATTCCATGTTGCTATTTTGAACTTGTTAGTTTTGCCACCAGTAGCTTAATGACGATCTGGCCTCACCTGTGGCTCGTGAGCTGCCCTACCGGACGAGGCTGTTCCAGAGGAACATCCATTAACGTCGTTCATGATGAATCGATTATTCTGTTCAAGCATAACTATTCTTGGGAACTACAACGGTGGTTTCCCGTTGCCTTCTGTCGGTTTGTGTACGGACTCTCCGCTAGCCTTTGGACTCCCTGTCCTACCTGCAAGGCAGCGGGAGCGAGAGGTTTTAAAGCGCCTCTAACCCGCCTGGTATTCCCTTCACTGAGCACCTGAGGCACTTTATAGGAGTAGTAGAGCCACCTACTACCCCACCTCGCTCTCTGAGTCTACCGCCAGTTGGTCCGCGCCTGCTTATTTGGACAACTCCTTATTCACAGGGATCCTCCATATCTGGAGGACTTTCTGAAGGCCGCTACCTAAAAATAAATAAGGCCGCTTCCGCTTTCCATTTTCATTAAAATACCTTCGCTATGGATTTCCACCAATGTTCAAACTACAAAGAGCTTCTTTTCTGCGAACAACAACAACAACAACAACAACAACAACAACAACAACAACAACAACAACAACAACAACGGTCAGTTAGACTAATTAGGTCAGGGATCATTCAGTGGGAATTTTTAACATAAAACTAGTTATCTCCCTTGTACTTGTGATAAAACAAGGGACATAATTTCCCACAAATTCTACATTCTTTCATAAATTTCCCATCTGAGATGACCCAGTTCTCTTACAGCATATCCGTTACATCTTGAACAAGCTTTTTTTTTTTTTGCTTACATCTTTTTTTTTCTTCAACTTGTCAGTTACTTAATTACACTGATAACCTGTGCTAACTGTGGTTGTGTGGTCAGAACTCCTGGCAGCCGTTCATATAAGCTTATGATCAACACCACAACGAACTGGATTTTTCTTTGTGGGACAGCTTTTACCATAGAACTTGTCTCTAATAGGACGTATTGTTCCGTTCCTGTAGTCAGAACTCCATCAGAGAGTGAACGACGGTACCCATAATCACAGAAGCTCTGTCACTTGTGTATGTAGTCCACATAATTTTCAGCTTTTGTGTGTGTGTGTGCCACGGAATACTCTGAGAGGCTTGTAATACTGCCCCAGCTTATACAATGTCTAAGCCATGTTTATATATATATCTACATCATCATCATCATCATGTGCCGTGCCGACTGGCGTTGGCTATTATGCTTCTCCAGAGTATCCGATCCTTCATGCAGGCCATCAGCTCAATTGGTGATCTCCTCTCACACCATCCCGTCAGACTGTCCAGTATCATTTCTCTTGGTCTTCCTCTTGATCTTCTTCCTTCTATTTTGTGTTTACTTTCTTTGGAGACGTTATCCAAGAGATTTTGCAGGTCGTGTTGGTTCTCAGCTATCAGTACTGTATATTCATATATATACAACGAAATGTATTTTCAATAATATCAGATGGAAATATTTCATTCAACTGAACTCTTCAGTGGTGTTGGAACGGAAGGCGGACCACATATAGAAGTATCTGGCGAGCGGGGGGGGGGGGGGGGGGGGAATGCCATTCTCTGATTACAGATCAATAAATGAAAAATAAACTCCATTGAAGACTCCAACTTGACTCCCAAAAAAGCAAGCTTCTCCGCAGGCTCCACCACCGTGGAGACCGTGGCGAACTGTGCTCATTAGCCAGGCTGAGAAACTTTACTAGGAGCACCAACGGAGAGGAGGTGGGGGTGGGGTGGGGGGGGGGTCTTGGCCGGCTGTACTTTGTGAATTTTTTAGCGGTGACGTCACACCTGTGCAATCATCTTTGCTTTCAGCAATATCGGACTGAAATTTAGTATTTCATTCAATAACTCTGCGACGAAATAATTTATGTTTTCTGGCCTCCACAATTGTTTGTTGTCTTCTAAACATTTCTGTTCTAAAATCAATGCACTCTAAAATCTAGAATTCAACAAGTAACAACCTGTTTTCCTTTCCTGAAGAGTTTGGGAACTACTTTAAAAGTTTTGTGTCACTCCGCCTACGTTACCTTCTTAATTACCAAAATAACAAAAGACCCGGCAGGAATCATTTGACAAATTGTTTGAAAGAATGACAGGAATCAAACAGAAAAGACTATAGCAATGAGTCACATACAATGAGTTCTAGTCTTAATGAGTGAACTCCAGCATCCGACATGCCAGCCCCAATAGTCTAGCTCATTCTTCAGTGTCACCTTTCAGCCTGGGAGCGAACGTGATCCTTTCACACTGTGATTAAGTTCACACCTGGCAGAGTCAAATATAATCTATCTAAGCACAGTCTGGCTGGTGTAAGTGATCATGACTGCCCACAACTCTCTGTCCTTTATGCTTTTATTTTTATTTTTTAAATTAGGGCCGTTTATCTCACAGTCGCTACGAGACTTCCAGTAGCAAAGAGATTTTGTAATTTTAGAATTTCTCAGATAAAGCCAGAATAAGTTAAATTTTGTTTGTTCCTCACACTGTTGACTCCCGTCATTTTCTTCATGGGAATACCCGGTAGTGTACTCTCTTCATCAACATGCCAACTAGCCGTACTCTCTTCATCAACATGCCAACTAGCCGTACTCTCTTCATCAACATGCCAACTAGCCGTACTCTCTTCATCGATATGTCCGCTTACAGTACATTAATTTCATCGACATTCCCGTTTCCCGTGCATACTCTTCATCAACATACCCACTAGCCGACATACTCTCTTCATCAACATACCTACTAGCCGACCATACTCTCTTCATCAACATACCCACTAGCCGACCATACTCTCTTCATCAACATACCCACTAGCCGACCATACTCTCTTCATCAACATACCCACTAGCCGACCATACTCTCTTCATCAACATACCTACTAGCCGACCATACTCTCATCATCAACATACCTACTAGCCGACCATACTCTCATCATCAACATACCTACTAGCCGACCATACTCTCATCATCAACATACCTACTAGCCGACCATACTCTCAACATACCCACTAGCCGACCATACTCTCATCATCAACATACCTACTAGCCGACCATACTCTCTTCATCAACATACCCACTAGCCGACCATACTCTCATCATCAACATACCCACTAGAAGACCATACTCTCTTCATCAACATACCTACTAGCCGACCATACTCTCATCATCAACATACCCACTAGCCGACCATACTCTCATCATCAACATACCCACTAGCCGACCATACTCTCTTCATCAACATACCTACTAGCCGACCATACTCTCATCATCAACATACCTACTAGCCGACCATACTCTCTTCATCAACATACCCACTAGCCGACCATACTCTCTTCATCAACATACCCACTAGCCGACCATACTCTCATCATCAACATACCTACTAGCCGACCATACTCTCTTCATCAACATACCCACTAGCCGACCATACTCTCATCATCAACATACCTACTAGCCGACCATACTCTCTTCATCAACATACCCACTAGCCGACCATACTCTCATCATCAACATACCCACTAGCCGACCATACTCTCTTCATCAACATACCCACTAGCCGACCATACTCTCTTCATCAACATACCCACTAGCCGACCATACTCTCTTCATCAACATACCCACTAGCCGACCATAGTCTCTTCATCAACATACCCACTAGCCGACCATACTCTTCATCAACATACCCACTAGCCGACCATACTCTCTTCATCAACATACCCACTAGCCGACATACTCTCATCAACATACCTACTAGCCGACCATACTCTCATCATCAACATACCCACTAGCCGACCATACTCTCTTCATCAACATACCCACTAGCCGACCATACTCATAATAGCGGAGCCTGTAAAGAAACATGTTTATAGGATCTGATTTAAGAGTTAATTACTGGCAGCGTACAGCTCTTAATCGCTCGGTTCATGTCTGGATTCATAATTTTAAAAACGAGCATCAACGTGCACAAATAGATGTCAACAACCAACAAAAGTAAAGGTTAACTGTCACGCAAAGTGAAATCACTGACGTCAACAACCAACAAAATCAAAGGTTAACTATGACGCAAAGTGAAAACACACTGAAGTGAAAAACCAACAAAATCAAATGTTAACTGTCACGCAAAGTGAAATCACTGACGTCAACAACCAACAAAATCAAAGGTTAACTGTCACGCAAAGTGAAGACACTGACGTCAACAACCAACAAAATCAAAGGTTAACTGTCACGCAAAGTGAAGACACTGACGTCAACAATCAACAAAATCAAAGGTTAACTGTCACGCAAAGTGAAGACACTGACGTCAACAACAACAAAAGCAAAGGTTAACTGTCACGCAAAGTGAAGACACTGACGTCAACAACAACAAAAGCAAAGGTTAACTGTCACTCAAAGTGAAGACACTGTACTTTCCGACGGTCACGTCACGTGTACTTCTTACTTGTTGCTGACTCAAGCTTGTTGCTAAAGAATCCGCTTAGAGCAGTGGTTCTTAATCTTTTGTTGGCCATGGACCACATTTCCGACATGAGAACAGCTGTGGACTCACTTCCCGACATGAGAACAGCTGTGGACCCACTTCCCGACATGAGAACAGCTGTGGACTCACTTCCCGACATGAGAACAGCTGTGGACTCACTTCCCGACATGAGAACAGCTATGGACCCACTTCCCGACATGAGAACAGCTGTAGACTCAGTTCCCGACATGAGAACAGATGTGGACCCACCTCCCGACATGAGAACAGCTATGGACCCACTTTCCGACATGAGAACAGCTGTGAGCTTCATTTCTGACATGAAAACAGCTGTGGACCCACTTTCAGGCCTAAGAATATCTATGGACCCCTAACTAAAAATAAAACAGTAAATAGAACCCATATGATGATATGATTTTTTTGTTAATAGAGCCAGCCCATTTTCTGATCTGTGGACGCCCAAAGACCATTCCATGGATCCCGGGTTAAGAACCAATGGCTGTCTGTATCGTGGTTATATTCATTTGCAATGAAACTCTCCATATTTTTTTTCTTCAAATAAATGAAGTTGCATATTCCAAATGTTGCCTGGCTAAATGTTAAGTCTGGCTAGACATTGGCAAGGATAAACAAAATGCTAAGTCTGTTAGACATTGAAAAAGATAAAATAAATGTTAAGTCTGTGTAGACATTGACGAGGATAAACTAAATGCTAAGTATGTCTAGACATTGGCAAGGATAAACTAAATGCTAAGTCTGTCTAGATATTGACAAGGATAAATTAAATGTTAAGTCTGTCTAGACATTGGCAGGGATAAATTAAATGTTAAGTCTGTCTAGACATTGGCAAGGATAAACTAAATGTTAAGTCTGTCTAGACATTGGCAAGGATAAACTAAATGTTAAGTCTGTCTAGACATTGGCAAGGATAAACTAAATGTTAAGTCTGTCTAGACATTGGCAGGGATAAACTAAATGTTAAGTCTGTCTAGACATTGGCAAGGATAAACTAAATGTTAAGTCTTTCTAGACATTGGCAAGGATAAACTAAATGTTAAGTCTGTCTAGACATTGAAAAAGATAAACTAAATGTTAAGTCTGTCTAGACATTGAAAAAGATAAACTAAATGTTAAGTCTGTCTAGACATTGGCAAGGATAAACTAAATGTTAAGTCTGTCTGGACATTGAAAAAGATAAACTAAATGTTAAGTCTGTCTAGACATTGGCAAGGATAAACTAAATGTTAAGTCTGTCTAGACATTGGCAAGGATAAACTAAATATTAAATCTGTCTAGACATTGGCAAGGATAAACTAAATGTTAAGTCTGTCTAGACATTGGCAAGGATAAACTAAATGTTAAGTCTGTCTAGACATTGGCAAGGATAAACTAAATGTTAAGTCTGTCTGGACATTGAAAAAGATAAACTAAATGTTAAGTCTGTCTAGACATTGGCAAGGATAAACTAAATGTTAAGTCTGTCTAGACATTGGCAAGGATAAACTAAATGTTACACGAATGTAAAAAAAAAATACTTACGAGAAACACAGTGTTAACATTCTGCCTTATTTTGATGGCGGATTTAGATAAACTAAAAACCTAGAAGTGAGCTTTAGAACTTGGGCTTCAATTCGTCTGTAGATATCTACTGATCCGCTATGATGTCTCGTCGGTGGATCGCCCTATGATGTAGACAGCTGCTGCTTGGGCAGATACTCTAGTCAATGTTATTTTATACCAATCAGATTTTCTTTTTAGTAATTCAGGTACTTCCATGCCACCACAAGGGGTCATTCTGGTTGTGGGGGGAGGGGGGAGTACGGATACATATCAGGAAAACAGATATGGTCAAGACCTAATTCCGTCTCTTCTAAGGTGCTCTGGTAGAAACCCCCTCACAGATAAGCTAGGCATAGCGAGGTCGTTCAAAGAAATCTCCAGTCATTCCAGATCGTTCAAGCAGACTGCGATAACCCGCTTCGCATCCGACACAATGCTTGTTGATCAAAGTCATACACAGAGAATGTGTGCTGCAAAGGAAAATGCCATTGTTATAACAAACTTCAATATTAATCTCATGAGAAGTTCGGCGTGACGTTAGAAAGACTAGAAAAATTGACCAGGCGTGGCAGAAAAACAAAGTAAACAAGACACCTGTAAAGTCTTATAACAGGCATATGTCTCCTTGCTTGAAAACACTAGCATAAAATGAGAGGAGCCATTACCATTATCTGTCTCATCACTCTCTCTCTCTCTCTCTCACACACACACACACACCGAATCCTGGACCTTGTCCATCATTGGCTCCGTCTTTCCTGTTCATACCTACCCGTCGATGTCGGATGCTTATAAATATTTACCTGTCAGTTTAAGATAAACCCACGGTCACCTCTGTCTGGTTTTTATGTCGGTACCTAATTGATGTTGATGATTTGTTTCGTTAACACGCTCACAGTCTGTACAGTTTTTAACTTTGTCTGTCATTCAGTTTGTCCTGTAGCGTGTTCTATGATCGTTTCTCTTTGTCCTGTAGTGTGTTCTATGATCGTTTCTCTTTGTCCTGTAGCGTGTTCTATGATCGTTTCGCTTTGTCCTGTAGCGTGTTCTATGATCGTTTCTCTTTGTCCTGTAGCGTGTTCTATGATCGTTTCTCTTTGTCCTGTAGCGTGTTCTATGATCGTTTCTCTTTGTCCTGTAGCGTGTTCTATGATCGTTTCTCTTTGTCCTGTAGCGTGTTCTATGATCGTTTCTCTTTGTCCTGTAGCGTGTTCTATGATCGTTTCTCTTTGTCCTGTAGCGTGTTCTATGATCGTTTCTGCTTCCTGTTAAAATACGAGTATATGACAACACTGACTGACAGTGCTAGAATGGGAAACTACTTATATCACATTTATGTATTTAGTATTAACTTATTATTGTATCTTATATCTTATATATTATTATTGTATGATGTGTGCTTAATAGGACAAGTGTGAAAGGCTGGTCACAGTTTTTAATGTGTACAGAATAATTTTGAAATAATGTGGTGTGTGTGTGTTTGTGTGTGTGTGTGTGTGTGTTTGCTGTGATAAAGGGCAGAATGTCTGGCTTTAATTTCTCATCGTTTGAAAATAACGTTCTCTCTTTCTTTCTTTCTTTGTTCTTCCTCTATCAATCCTATTCCTCTCCCTCTTTCTCTCTATTTCTCTGCCGTTCTCTCTTTCTCCTCTGTTATTCATATCCCTCTCTCTCCTCTTTCTTCTTCTTCTTCTTCTTCTTCTTCTTCTTCTTCTTCTTCTCTCTCGCTCTCTCTTTCCCATTCTCTCTCTCCCCTCAACTCTATAAAAAGTTCTTATATTTCTAGTTTAATAAATTTCAAGGCATTCACGAAAATATATTTGTTTTCCGTAAATCAATTCTGAAACATTTAATGTTTGTAACTATACAGTGCTTATCTTTTATAGAAAAACATCCGGAAAGATTCTAATACAAAGATTACAATCGATCAACCTGGTTTATTTCTAGAAATATTCTTAATAATAAACGTGTCTCCTTTTCTTCAAACTTTATTTTTTGTATAGAATATACAATAACGAAGTCAGCCGAGTGCCATTAAACATACAGAATTACTGAAAACGAAAGCGATTATGTTGTACTTACTTTTTTTCGTTCTTTTTTTTTCTCGAATGAGAAACGGTCCTGCCTTCCTGTGTTTATTTTCCACTGTTATTTACATCCATTATAAATACTTATGCCTCATCTCTCATCTACATTCTTCTTTCTTTTCTCCTTATGAATTTCTACTTCTGTTTTTTTTTCTAGTGTCCATCGTTCAAATTAAAAAAAAAACTCCATGAATCTTGTAACTATTTACTGATATTAATAAAACAATGTTATTTTCAAGATAATCCACTGATGTGTTGATATTTGGGCTACCAGAGCAGAGGCCGTGGATGACTCATTTTCCATGCTAGTCCTTGGACCTTTTTTGTCTTGTAGTAACGAGCAATTCTGTGGATTCTGGACTCCATCAGGATGAGACGATGCTTGGCATCTTTATCCTTTCTGCTCCTCTCGAGATGCCTGCGAATGTTGGCAGCCTTCCTGACCAAGCTGTGAAGATCTTCAGGTAGATCTGCGGCCAGGCCCTTCTTCTTCAAGATTCGAAGAATTTTGTTGGCTGTCACAGAGCGACCCTGGGTAACGCGCTGCGAGCCCCCCTCCCCCCCCCCCCGAACGACACATGTCTGAAGTGTCAAGTCCTTCTTTGCAAGCTTGTCTATCTGCCCCTCCACATCTTCAGCTGGAAGCCTCAGCCAATTTGGCACGGTCCTTCTGTAGGGAAGTGCGCTTTGAGAGGTACCTTTTCCAGGATTACGCATGCGCGCCTTGGTGGCTGAATGTGAACAAGTTTTACTTCGCTGAATGTATTTCTTTTGTTTCTTTCTGATTCATATTCCTTTGTTTATTGTTGCCCTTTTAAAAAACACATATCATTTAGTTGTTTTTATAGTCTTCCATTTCATTATTTTCTGCTTTTTTGATATCGATTACTTTGTTTCTATCAAGGATGTTATTATTTTTTGATGTTTTGATATCGATTACTTAATTTTTGCCTCCCTCCTGCTGTTTTGATATCGATTAGTTATTGTCTCTCCCTCTTAATATTTTCTGCTGTTTTGATATCGATTAGTTATTGTCTCTCCCTCTTAATATTCTCTGCTGTTTTGATATCGATTAGTTATTGTCTCTCCCTCTTAATATTTTCTGCTGTTTTGATATCGATTAGTTATTGTCTATCCTCTTAATTATTTCTGCTGTTTTGATATCGATTAGTTATTGTCTCTCCTCTTTATATTTTATGCTGTTTTGATATCGATTAGTTATTGTCTATCTTCTTAATATTTTCTGCTGTTTTGATATCGATTAGTTATTGTCTCTCCCTCTTAATATTTTCTGCTGTTTTGCTATAGATTAGTTATTGTGTCTCCCTCTTAATATTTTCTGCTATTTTGATATCGATTAGTTATTGTCTATCCGCTTAATATTTTCTGCTGTTTTGATATCGATTAGTTATTGTCTATCCGCTTAATATTTTCTGCTGTTTTGATATCGATTAGTTATTGTCTCTCTTCTTAATATTTTCTGCTGTTTTGATATCGATTAATTTGTTGTCCATCGTCTTAATATTTTCTGCTGTTTTGATATCGATTAGTTATTGTCTCTCCCTCTTAATAATTTCTGCTGTTTTGATATCGATTAGTTATTGTCTCTCCCTCTTAATAATTTCTGCTGTTTTGATATTGATTAGTTATTGTCTCTCCCTCTTAATATTTTCTGCTGTTTTGATATCGATTAGTTATTGTCTCTCCCTCTTAATATTTTCTGCTGTTTTGATTTCGATTAATTTAGTTTTTGTCTCCCTTCATACTAATTCCTGTCTTATGACATTGATTAGTTCATTCTCTCTCAGGCCAATGTGTGTGTTTCTTGTCTGTTTAAACCTGAACGATATCTGACTTTCCCATATTAGTAATAGCAACCGGTGAATCATTTCTCCTTCTCCTTCCTCCGTTCCGTCTATATGTCTTTCCTAATAAGATTCGTTACAGACCAGGTGAACGTGCCATTCGTACTAAACTGATGCCAGAAATGTGACGTGGGTTAGCCATCTTAGATACTGGGGTTTTCTCCCTTCTCCCCCGCAAGAGTGGAAGGAGATTACTCTCCCATTCATTAGAGAAACATTTCGCCACTTTCGAACCTGCAATTAGGATTACATGTTTCCATTGTTTGTTCAGTAACATGTATTCGATTGCATGGATTTCATGGCCATAGCTGGATTAACGTGAGAAATGATTTTGTATTTACATGATAAAATATTAATTTTTTTTAAATTTAGCCATGATTTATTTCAAGATTTACAGTTCAATTTCATCTTTTCCCTGTTTTTATATGTTTCATTATTCCGGTATCAGATAATGTATAATGTGATATATACGTCAAGTGTTAATGGTTTTCTGTGTGCTCCAAAAATTTGTTCCGTGGATTCGGGTATCGTTTTTAATGATTAAAGAGTCTAAATCTGGAAAAAAAATATTCATTAACAGATTAGAATATTAAATAAGTTTAAAGACGAATTGAAAGGAAATTGGATGAGTGTGAGGAGATGACAAAGAATATCTCTGATCATTACTGTATGTTCTGGTATTGTTGTAGGAGTATTTTTACAACAGTGTGGTAAAATGTTATGATGGTTATTACCTTCCGTGTCTTTTTTTTTTAAAGTATAAAAGCACGTGTGTTTTTATTTAAATAGTTAAAAATTGATTCTACGGGAGGAGGGAGGTGAAGAGAACTCTCCGTCTCTCTCTCTGTCTCTCTCTGTTTCTCTTTCTGTCTCTCTCTGTCTCTCTCTGTCTCTCTTTCTGTCTCTCTCTGTCTCTCTCTGTCTCTCTCTCCGTCTCTCTCTGTCTCTCTCTCTGTCTCTCTGTCTCTCTCTGTGTCTCTCTCTGTCTCTCTCTGTCTCTCTCTGTGTCTCTCTCTGTCTCTCTCTGTGTCTCTCTCTGTCTCTCTGTCTCTCTCTCTGTCTCTCTCTGTCTCTCTCTGTCTCTATCTCTGAACCTTAAGTGCCCAGGGCACATGAGTCTTCCGCAAGGGTTTTCCACAAATGCCTATTCTTTGCCTTTTTCCCTGCTCTTGCCCAGGTGAGCCCTCTATTGCTCAACATCCTTTCTGTTGTTCTTCTCCACGTCTCCTTTGATCTACCCTTACGTCTTTTCCCCTGTGGTGTCCATCTTAGTGCTGTTTTTGGTGGTGAGTTGTCAGTCATTCTGAGCACATGTCCCAACCATCGCCAGCGTCTTTCCTCAATAATTTCTGTCAGTGGCTTCATCTGCATTTCTGCCAACAAGATGTTATGTTATAAAGTAAAACAAACAAAAAAAAACTATTTTAAGACACAAGTGATGAGATCTTTTCTCCTTACAGCTTTCTTTTCGTAAAATTATGTGAATCTATCAGTCTATTTTATGATGAAACTCCTATTTCTTTTTCTTGTCTATATCAGTAGTGTTCAAAATGGAGGCCCACTATGTTATTATAAAAATGTAATTTACCTAATTAAAATTAAGCTTTCTTTTCTTCAGAACATGTTCAAATACTTCTGAAAGATCTGATAAACTCATTAAATGCAGTCAATTCGTCTTTACTTCACAGTTGTCACTTTCCCCTTGTTTTGATGTAAACTGGGAAAAAAAAAGTGGTTGATTTATATGCGCAAGGTCACTCCATTTCAGCATACAGCTGTGACCTGTGACGTTACTGAAGTTAGACACTCCAGCTGTAGACATCGTTTCCACTAACCTAGTATCTTACACGTAAGCGCTGTGAACTGGGAGAGCCTAGGACCTTACATGTAAGCGCTGTGAACTGGGAGAGCCTAGGACCTTACATGTAAGCGCTGTGAACTAGGAGAGCCTAGGACCTTACATGTAAGCGCTGTGAACTAGGAGAGCCTAGGACCTTACATGTAAGCGCTGTGAACTAGGAGAGCCTAGGACCTTATATGTAAGCGCTGTGAACTAGGAGAGCCTAGGACCTTACATGTAAGCGCTGTGAACTAGGAGAGCCTAGGACCTTACATATAAGCGCTGTGAACTGGGAGCGCACAGGTTCACTTACAAAAGTTTGATGACTTAATGAATTACTTTTTATACAGAACAGAAATACGACATATTAGCTGAGGACATCTTAGTTTTTTTGGGGTGAACTTTTGGCAGAGATATAAAAAAAATAACTATGCTTCATGTTGTTGTCTGCTATTGTTAGTGTTGTTGCTGCTGTTATTTGTTGTTTTTTCTGTGGTATCTGCTTAGAACTATGAGCAAGACGTTCTAAGCAGCCGACGCTGTGAATATAATGAAACGTTGAAATGTAAGACCCTTTTAAGACTCTAAGATGACCCAGAAAGCTACGAAAACTCCACTGCTGTAGGGACAATGACGACCCATGCCCCCCGTCATCCAGACTGAACCTGTTACTAGGAGCGTCAACGAGGAGGTGGGTTAGAGTCTTGGCCAGCTCTAGTCCGCTGAGTCTTCTAGCCGCGTTGTCATATTAGTTCTGTGCTATCATCACTGCTCATCAAAACCGCTTAGTGCGAAAGAAGAAAACCTAAACGTTAGATTCTTCTCTTGCCTCGGTACCGGAAAATTCATATAACGATATACTGCAGGTCTGTTAACTTTATTTTTAGACATACTCTGGCAAACCCTACCTTGGATTTGCTATCAGATCTTGCCTGTCGTATTGACCCCGCGAGATATTTGGCTGTTGTGTAACAGACGTGATCTTGGCAGCTCCTGAAAAGGTCGCGATGAGTAGTAGGCAATCTGTTCTTGAGAGCGTGGGATAGAACATGGAGCTTTCATCTGTTCTACAACTCCACTAGAGTCAACAAACAACAATAATGGCGCAGCAAAAAAAAAAAAAAACCAGAAGAAAAAGACGACATTTCCCTCTTACTTTCTGATCTCCTTGCAACTGCAGAATTACGTTCTTTTCAGTCGACTCTATATGATCCTGATCAACAGGTACTGTGTCGGATACGAAGATGATTATAGAGGCTTGGTTAAAATCGCTGAGTTTATTACAGAATCAGGTTTCTCTGGAGACTCCACCACCAGACCTCTGTCGTTCGCATAGCTTTTAATGGCTTTTTTTTTTTAAACATCGAATTATGTGGAATGGGTCTTGAACATTTCTGTCTTGAACATCTCTATCTTGAACATCTCTGTCTTGAACATGTCTGTCTTGCAGATCCTTTTAACTGATAGGTCCTGTAGCTCTGTAATCTTTGTTCTCAGGATGATTTCTTGTGTAGTTGGAAGCGATGGAGAAAGATGGTTTGACACAAATACTTCAGGTTACAGTGAAATACGAAGCATCTACTAGAGCATTGGTTCCAAGTCTGTGATCCATTGTAAGGAGTGCGGGAGACAGGACAAAACTACCTAGACTGCTAGAAACCTGGGAAGATTTTTAATTTAATACCAAGCCGGCGGGACTGCTATGGGTTGGGGGGGGGGGTGCGAATATGTGTTCTCTCTCTCTCTCTCTCTCTCTCTCTCTCTCTCTCTCTCTGAATCTTAAGTGCCCAAGGCACATAAGCCTTCCACAAGGGTTTTCCACAAGTGCCTGTCCTTTGCCTTTTTTTCTGCTCTTGCCCAGGTGAGTCCTCTATTGCTCAACATCCTCTCTGCTCTCTTTCTCCGTGTCTCTTATGGTCTGCACTTACTTCTTTTCCCCTGTGGTGTCCATCTTAGTGCTATTTTTGGTAGTGAGTTGTCAGTCATTCGGAGCACATGTCCCAACCATCGCCAGCGTCTTTCCTCAATATTTTCTGTCAGCGGCTTCATCTGCATTTCTGCCAACAAGATGTTATTTCTTATGGTGTTTGGCCACAATATTTTTCTAATTCTTCTTAAACATTTAGTCTGGAAAGAATTCAACTTGTTTTCTATAGTTTTGGTGATTTTCCAGCATAAATTGTGTACTGGTCGTGAAAAATTGTCATTGGCCTTAGGTTTCAGCTGCCTGACAAATATGAGGAGCTAAAGTAACATACTACTATAAAACAAAATACTAAAGTAACATACTACTATAAAGCAAAATACTAAAGTAACATATTACTATAAAGCAAAATACTAAAGTAACATACTACTGTAAAGCAAAATACTAAAGTAACATACTACTGTAAAGCAAAATACTAAAGTAACATACTACTATAAAGCAAAATACTAAAGTAACATACTACTATAAAGCAAAATACTAAAGTAACATATTACTATAAAGCAAAATACTAAAGTAACATACTACTGTAAAGCAAAATACTAAAGTAACATACTACTGTAAAGTAAAATACTAAAGTAACATACTACTGTAAAGCACATACTAAAGTAACATACTACTGTAAAGCAACATACTAAAGTAACATACTACTGTGAAGCAACATACTAAAGTAACATATTACTGTAAAGCAAAATACAATTTTAGTTACTCACGGCTGCAGAAAGGTTTCATCTGAACCAGTCTACAAACGCACCAGTTTTATAGAGGTTGTATTCTCTTGTGCCAGCTGATCTAAAACAAAAGTGTTAATTTTGTTTGTGATTTCTAGACCCGAGCCTGGAGATCAGTGGTTCAAGCCCAGATAGAACACTCCAGTCACCGCGCTGTGGAAATGGGAAGGAAAGCCAAGTCACGCGAGATACTGACCACATCACCTTCTCGTGTGCCGTCAGGCATGATACTGACCACATCACTTTCTTGTATGCCGTCAGGCGTGATACTGACCACATCACCTTCTTGTATGCCGTCAGGCGTGATACTGACCACATTACCTTCTTGTATGCCGTCAGGCGTGATACTGACCACATTACCTTCTTGTATGCCGTCAGGCGTGATACTGACCACATCACCTCCTAGAGTCATATCCTTAAGTGAATCTATGGCATCGAAGGATTCGTTTATTTTATTACTAGACTCAAACAAAAGAAGATATCTGTCAGAGACCAACTAGTGCCGACACTGATATGTAAATTCAGTTACATTAGAAAAACTAAAGAGACAACCTATACCAAGAAACAAACAGAAAAAAAGCAATAAATTGTTTTTTTTATAACGCCAAAAAGGTAGTAACAAGAAAATGTCCTTAAAAGTGAGGGAAAAAACAAGTTGTACACTGCTATAAAATCCTCATATTATTCTGCTCTTGTGAGAACAGGATTTACCACCAAGAGATATATACCTACCACTGTGTCCCAAAAATAAGTGTCCTGATTTTCCGTTTACATGAATATAATACTCACATGAAATTACAAGTTATCTCCTTCAAAGTATGACCCTTGGGAAGTTACACAGTCGTTCCAACCTTTTTTCCCCCACTGATCGTAGAAGTACTGCAAGTCATTGTCTTAAAGTGTGCTTAGTTTGTCGGTTACAATTATTGGATGTTTTCCACAGTTCTGAAATGATGACGTTTCAACTTAGATTTCCGATCAGGGAATAGGTAGAAATAGCACAGAGCTAGATATCTGGGCTGTAGGGAGGTTGTGGAAATGTGGGAATGATTTTCTTTTCGAACAACTCCCACACTGTGATCGTCTGTTGACCAGATCAGCCATACGGGGCAAGGTTCGAGTTCAACATTTTCTCGAGCCTCTTTGAAAGCTTTGTGCCACCAAAAGACCATATTTCTCGACAGAGTGACATCTCCATAAGTTTCAGTTAAATTTTCAAATGTTTCGGTGACATATTTCCTGAGTTTCGCACAAAATTCGACAGCCTACCGCTGGCCGATATTTCTCTCCACGACAAAAGTAACGAAGATTTGGAACATGACCTTACACAAACTTCAGTAATAACGGAACTACTCGACCGATCCGGCTGAAACTAGTCAGGACATGCAGCTGGGATCTCTACCAACAAGATGACGTCCACCAGTGATATGTTGCCTTGCATATTTCTACAAATGAAAATCAGAACAGTTACTTTTTGGACCGTGATATAGACACCCCCCCCCCCCCCCCACCCACCTTTCACCCGGATGAAAATTCTGGGAACAGTTTTGAAGAAACTTAAGCAATACTGAAGTGCTTTTTTTTAAAATGGAAGTTCTGATTGACAAGTTTGCCCTACAACCTCCTTCCACCACGTCCTCAACAACATCCTGCAGCATTAGAATAACTTTGTTACGTCCAGACCGGATACATTCTGTGTGGTCCATCATTACATCCTCTACGTATCTAATTTACCTTTCAGGTAAACGTGTTCCAACCTTTTTCTTCCGGTACAGCCTACATCCTAAACTCAACCGAGCCTGTTGTAAGTATATATGCACGAAATGCTGCAAGGATAACAGGATAATCGCTCTATAAATGATTATATAACACAGACCAGGACGAAAGCAGTAACTGGGAAATAAAAATCTAGAACTCAACAAGAAAAAGTAAATGGAACAATCTTGAACCACGTTCACAAACTCTAATAACGAAACACGGCTATAAACTTTCAATGAAATATAAATCTCAGGCATCGCAAAAGAGAACATGCCAAACTGTAGGAAATATAAAGCACAGTAGGATGTACTGTATATATTTATAACTGTTTATATAAATACCCATGCTCACTGCAGGAGGACTACGGAGAAAGCTCAAAGATAAAATGGCAGCTTGTTTATCTGTTACCAAAACATTGATATCATACATTTTTTCCTTTCATATTATTCAGACATTTAATAAATAAATCAGAAGAAGAAGAAGAAGAAGCGACAAATTTATTTGGAGAACAAACTTTTTTAAAAAACAAAAAAAACTAATCAGTAAGCTCAGAATGTGATTTGAAAAGTTCAGAAATAGTTCCATTTTTTCGGTTGTTTTAAAAATCTGTGTTCAGGAATCTAGAACACTGTCTGTTTAATGTATCATTCTCTTTATATATATATATATAAACCTTAAGTGCCCAGGGCACATGGTGCTTCCGCAAGGGTTTTCCACAAGTGCCTATCCTTTGCCTTTTTTCGCTCTTGCCCAGGTGAGCCCTCTATTGCTCAACATCCTCTCTGTTGTTATTCTCCATATCGCTTTTGGTCTACCCTTACTTCTGTAAACTTATATAAACAAATGAAAATTCTGGAATAGTCTTGTATGGCTATACAGTTCTCTGGTAGTAGGGCTGCATTGTTATCTGGTAGTAGGTCTACACTGTTCTCTAGTAATGGTAGGGCTGCATTGTTATATGATAGTGGTGGGGCTACATTGTTCTCTGGTAGGGCTACATTTTTATCAGGTAGTGGTGGGGCTACATTGTTCTCTGGTAGTGGTAGGGCTACATTGTTATCAGGTAGTGGTAGGGCTACATTGTTATCTGGTAGTGGTAGGGCTACATCATTCTCTGGTAGTGGTAGGGCTACATCATTCTCTGGTAGTGGTAGGGCTACATCATTCTCTGGTAATGGTAGGGCTACATCATTCTCTGGTAGTGGTAGGGCTACACTGTTATCAGGTAGTGGTAGGGCTACATTGTTATCTGGTAGTGGTAGGGCTACATCATTCTCTGGTAGTGGTAGGGCTACATAATTCTCTGGTAGTGGTAGGGCTGCATCATTCTCTGGTAGTGGTAGGGCTATATCATTCTCTGGTAGTGGTAGAGCTACATTGTTATCTGGTAGTGGTAGGGCTACATCATTCTCTGGTAGTGGTAGAGCTACAGTGTTATCTGGTAGTGGTAGGGCTACATCATTCTCTGGTAGTGGTAGGGCTACATTGTTATCTGGTAGTGGTAGGGCTACATTGTTATCTGGTAGTGGTAGGGCTACATCATTCTCTGGTAGTGGTAGGGCTACATCATTCTCTGGTAGTGGTAGGGCTACATTGTTCTCTGTTAGACTGATGTGAAGTAGTTTATCCCGCAGAAGAACCCCTCGTCCAATCATCATCATCATCATCATCATCATCATCATCATCAAGAGCTACATTCACAGGCATGAAAGAATATACTTCTCCAGTTTATGAGGTCTGCATGTCTTTAAAAACGGGTTTATTTTCTTTTCTTTCGTACCTTCTTACTCGGTTTTCCTTTTCCTGATTATCTCTACAAATATTTACTTTTATATCCTATCATCTATCCTTTCTTTTCCTCCTTTTGAACCTGTAACAGATCATTGCTAATGATGAACGCACTTCAGGATTTTACCTCTTCGGTGTTTCTACGACAGAAAATCATTCCACCAATCAGATCCCGCCGGCTATGTGTCCATGTTTGTAAACTACGTGGCTGATGTTGGCCATCCGCACCGGATTCGAGATTAAAACAAAAAAACAACAAAACCTGTAGTTATTTGCTATCTCTTAAACGCTAGCGACGCCGTTTTTAAAAAAAAATAGATGTTCTATTCCGCTACTGTCCTGTAAACGTGTACTCAATTTGCCTATATCTGCTTCTTTGACTTTCTGTAGTTTTGATGACCTTTATGAAGGATCTTCTGTTTATTATTCTTATCGCTTCATTTCTGTATAATTTCCTTCATCCTTTGAGTGGAAATGAAAAAAATAGAATATTATTACAATATTCAGCACTCTCGGGTTTTTCTTTGTTGTTATTATTATTTTTTTTTTAAATGATGCATTTTAGAAAAAAAAATGCATTGGCAGCCATTAACGCAACATCTCCTACAGCTACCTGAACTACATTAACAACCTCCAGTGCAATAATCCATCTTTACGAGGAGGGTATTCTTTTTTTCTAGTCAAGGTCGCTATTTTTAGGTTCCTCTGTGGAGCTATAAAAGCAGAGGATGTGTAATACTTCTTTAGCAGACTCCACCATCATGGAGATAATGCCAGTGCCTGCCCTGTTATTAGCCAGTCTAGGTCTGTTATTGGGTATACCAACAGAGAGGTGGAACTAGGGTCTTGGCCAGCTATGATTCGCCAACCATGACGCCAGTATGTCGCCGATTCCCAAAACTGGAAACCACATTGAAAGTTGATAAATCGTTATGTTAACGGTCAGCACCAGAACACATACAGTTCTGAAAGTTGTGCAGTGGTAACATAATCCACAAAATTAATCCAGCAGTAGCAGTTTGTGTTACTACAAACAAACCCGGCACTGTGGATATTACTATGTCACAAAGAGCGCTTGACTGGCGAAGTAGGTTAGTGTACTCGTCTCGTGTGGCGAAGGAACTGGTTCGAACCGGTCCAAGCTACCCATTTGTATGAGTACATGGTTCCTTCTGGAGTTGTCTTAAGGAAAAGCGTGCAGCCGTCGTACTAGTCACGTCGCCCTCTAGTGGGATATAAGCCAGGAAAATATGGGCACTAACACCGTACCTCCTGGAGCTCTGAGCCGTGCCTTTACTTTTTATACAACATACATACCTTCCACTTGGAAGTTACTAAATCTTCTTCTTCCTCCTCCTCCTACTCTTTCTTATTTTTCTTCCTTCTTCTCCTTCTTAGTCTTCCGTCTCCTCTTTCTCCTCCTCATCCTCCTTTCTCCTTCCCCTTCGTTCTCCTCCTCCTTTCTCTCCCTCCTCCTCCTTCTTTCTCCTCCTCATACTTTTTATTTCTCTTATTTTTTTGGACATCCGTCCTCAAAATGGGGTTGGTTACTTTCTGTCACAAGTGTACATCTTTCGGCTGGACACATCCGACTTCGGTTCAAGGTATTTTTAGGGCCGGGTTAGCCTTGCCATTTCTATCACCTTTCACCTGATCAACCTATATGTCTGATTCCAATGGGCACCACCAGAAAGTGGAATATGGTCCTGCTCGGCTATGGTTTGCATTATAGTAAGCAATAATCTATGGGACGCAGACAATATCTCATTCAGTGTGATATCACATGCAAACCATTATTTTGGAAGTTGCTGTCCCTCTGATCACCTGTTACCTATCACAGATATTTTTCTTCTTAAAAAAAAATGTCCATCACAGAATGGGAGAATAGTTTATATTTCCTAACAATGATATAACATGAGTTCAGTCTGATAACATCTGAGAGCCATCACCGAGAACATCAAAATCATCATCATCGAATACAGTTGTCACTATCATTATCAAATCATTTACTACAATTAACAGACTAATATAAACTATAAAGTAGCTTTTATTCCAGACTACAGACTGTCTTGGTAGAAGGGCTTGCATTTCTGAAGCCATAAATCGTTTATCTGTCCCTGTTTCTTTAATTATCTTTGTACCTGTATGTACCTTCTTTCTCGTAAATTATTACAAATTTTCTCTTATCATCCCAACACGTGGCGGGCTGTATCACTTCAGATAAACAAGAGACACTACAGAACTACAACTTCCAGAGTAAAGGTGTGCATAGGTGTATGGTGCCGGTTTATGAAAGGTTAAAAGATCAAATGGGGAAAGAACACAAACTGTAACAACCAGTTATGATAAAAGCTAATATTTCGACCACAAGCCTTCCTCGTAAATTATAAGCGAGACAAAACATGTGACAAGTATAAAAGAAAAACGCATTTAATCCAAATCTTGTCCAGTTTTTCGGATGGTTGAATTACTTTTTAGTTATGAAGTTAAAAAAAAAGTTTTGCCTACTGTTTTACCGCATTATCTTCATTTGTTTTTTCAAACAAGTTAAAAAATCTGTTCACTCCTGAATATCGAAATAGATCTAGCTGGAAAAAGGTAACTAACGTCTAAGTGTTGGGGAAACCATCCCAGGAAATTGAGATTATGCTGGGACACACACTGTGTAGGTGTATGGAGAGAAAAGAGTATATCACGTAAAATTCAATCCCGTGAATACTGGACTAGGGCGAATTCACAGCTGATAAAGAGATGGGAAAACATTGGTATAATTTATGGTTGTTGTTAATCAGTGACATCCTTTTTCCCATTTTACACGTTAGAATTTTTTATATGTGGGTGTCTGTGTTTCTGCGTATGTGAGAGATGGGAAGAGAGATCACACCTAATTTCGGTGTCATAAAGCCCTGCTTAAGAAAGAATCTTGAGAATATACGGCATTCAAAAGTTATAAGCACAAAAACCAAGTTAAGGTTATTCAATTCAAATATAATATCCACCCTCATTTATACATGAGAAAGCTGGAAAACAACTAAAGAAATAGACAAGAAATTAGACTCTTTTGAGAACAAATACCTCCGGATAATACTTGGTATAAAGTGGAACGAATTCAAGAACAATGCAGAGATAAGACAGATGAGCAAACAACAACCTGTCTCATGGGTGAGCAGAAAAAGAAGATGGACATATGTTGGTTATGTGATGAGAACAAACAATCAGAGAATCCCAAAACAAGCTATCAAATGGAACACAACAGGCCGAAGAAAAAGAGGTCGACCACGTGAAACTCTAAAGAGGGCATTGTTAAAAGAGGCCAGGTTAGTGGGAATAACATCTCTTGATGAGGTTGAAAAGCTCGCTGAAAACAGGAAATCTTGGCAAGCTACTATGCGAGCCCTATGTAACGTTTAGCGGCACGGGAAGCATGTAAGACGTAAAGGAGACCTGGTGCAATCTTTAGATGTTTAAAAATTTGAAGAAGTGTTTAAACCATTAAAGCAGGTCGAGTGCCAGAAAAGCTCATCAGAAAAAAATAACCATTTTTTTCTGTTTCTTTGTTTTTACCTGGTGCCCCAAAAAAAAGCAACCAGGTAATACCACACACAAGTACAAAATCATAAAAAATGTGAAGAAAGTAGCTCTTCTGAGTTGGAGAGTTAGCGACAAACAGTTGGAGGGAATGCTAAAACTTGGCCTGCTCCTAAAACTTTCGTGCCTCTCGACAATAAATTTCTGGCGCCACTCCCAGATCTTACCTGGCCAACCGCGGTACCAACATGGCGGGATAAGCTAGGCAGTTTCGAATCGAAATGCGACGCCCTGAAAATTTCGAATGTACCTTTCGTTTTCGTTAAAAGTTGATTAATTTTCGACTGTACATCTAAACAAGGACCAGATCTATTAGACACTGGATATTTGATGTTATTAGAAGTCCAGCATATACTTTCTTTCATATTCGAAAGATTTTTTAAAAAAAACCTGTATCCAGGTATGTATTGTGAGTGAAAAAGTGATGTTATAGTAAATGTAGAATTGTGAATGTTTGTATAGTTTTTTTTTTTCTTAAAGAGATATATTTTTTCTAAGCCTATTCCTAATTACAAAACTTTAATTAATTCTGCACAATATGATATATGTAAAATGGACAACAGAGCGAGTAGATAAAATAGAGTCGACGTCAAAGCAAAGGAAATAAAGCAGAACGAAGGCCAGGACGAAGTGATAAGATAGAGCCAACACCAGAGAGAAGAGATAAGATAGAGCCAACACCAGAGAGAAGAGATAAGATAGAGCCAACACCGGAGAGAAGAGATAAGATAGAGCCAACACCAGAGAGAAGAGATAAGATAGAGCCAACACCAGAGAGAAGAGATAAGATAGAGCCAACACCAGAGAGAAGAGATAAGATAGAGCCAACACCAGAGAGAAGAGATAAGATAGAGCCAACACCAGAGAGAAGAGATAAGATAGAGCCAACACCAGAGAGAGAGATAAGATAGAGCCAACACCAGAGAGAAGAGATAAGATAGAGCCAACACCAGAGAGAAGAGATAAGATAGAGCCAACACCAGAGAGAAGAGATAAGAGAGCCAACACCAGAGAGAAGAGATAAGATAGAGCCAACATCAGAGAGAAGAGATAAGATAGAGCCAACACCAGAGAGAAGAGATAAGATAGAGCCAACACCAGAGAGAAGAGATAAGATAGAATGGACGCCAGAGCGAAAAGATAAAGTAGAACGCGAGCCAGAGCGAAGATATAAAGTAGACTGGACGTCACAACAAAGAGATAAAGTAGAACAGACCCAGAGCGAAGGGATAAAGTAGAATGGACGTCACAGCAAAGAGATAAAGTAGACCGGACCCAGAGTGAAGAGATAAAGTAGAATTAAATATTTTAAAACATGTTTCTTGTTTTTCCAAAAGTTACTACTTAGAGCTCTTAGCTTTTTCTCCAAGTGATGGGAGTAGGATGTAGTGATGACTTTAGTCACCATTATAAGAAGTGCATAAGAAGATGGACTGATACCTTCCAAGAGAGTTTCCAGTGACATATGTTTCTCAAGAAGCTTTGCACAGAAAGCTAATTTTTTTAAAAAAATTGCTTCAGAAATCTCTTATCGTAATTCTTCACTTTCATCATACTTTTCATCACTCCAGCAGGCTAAATACAAAACTTTCTTCTAATTTACAATTCTAATTTATACGTGCGTTAACAATGTTAGTCCAAATATCCATTTTTCTTCTAAATACACGTTCTGGCTTATTAAGGTTAGCCATTTGTTAATGTTCTCATAAGATCATAGAACTACATAGAGCAGTGTTAATCTCTGGTAACAAAAGAAGCAATTCCAGGATTTGTTAAAATCTTTCAATATCCGGTGCAGCATTATTGCCATTTTTTTCCATGAATTGTAAGATGGATATTCCTCTTATGTAGAATAAATAAATAAACATGAATCTTGATGAAGTCTGAGAGTTGGAATCTTACCATCTTTTACTGTTGTACAATGTTGCTTTTTTAAAAATTTCTTTTATTTGCATAATGAAATTAGAAATATCGCATAGCATGCCCTTCAGCCAGTGTTCTTAAAATGTTAGTGTCAGTTTTGTCTCTTTCTTTGTTTCTTTTTTGTTCTCTCTCTTTCTTTCTTGTCTCTCACAAATACATCTCTCTTTACTCTCTTTTCTCTCTCACCTCGCATTCCTCTGTTATCCTTTTCTCTTTTTTCCTCTTTTTTCATCTATTTCTTTCTCTCATTCCTTTTTATCTCTGTGTGTGTGTGTGTCTCATTTCTCTTTCCTCTCTTGTTCTGCCCCCTTTATCACCTTTTCCAATCCTCTCATCCCTCTATCCTCTCTCTTTCTCCTTTTCTTTTTCTTCCCTTTCTGTCATTTCATTACTCTGTGGGATGATACATTACTTTAGGCACTGTAAAATTACTCTGTGGCATAATACATCACTTTAGGTACGGTAAAATGAAATATGTTTTAAGGACTGTATGACATAAACGTTTGTTTTTATGAAAATGAGAAATGTGAAACATTAATAATAAGATTCCATTGCTACGTAGAAATATAATCAGAATAGCAAACACTCACGTAGTTGTATATATATATATATATATTACATTCGATAATTTGCCATATTTTTGCCCAGGCTTGTTCATCAACAAATTTTCTAGCATCCGTTTCCAGTTCGTTTGATCTCCTAATTTCAGTCACTCACTTAAAACATGTACAGAGAAAACTATGTGAACTTTCAGGTTGTGAATTGCAACACGAAAGTAGCACCTGTATCTTCACACCGGAAGGATGAGACATCTGCTATTTTAGCGTCGGGCTTTTAAGCCTTGCATTTGAAGCGAAACATTCACACCAGCAAATTAAGAGATTTCTTGGATGGTTATGTTTTTGTGATGTATGCTTTTGGGTACCTTCATCACGTGGACAAGATTATTATTATACCAGACTCTATACCCTGGGTAACAGGACAGTAATATATATATATATATGGGCTCTTCGCTTAGTGGTAATGATGATGACGATGATGATTTTGTCATGAATATATCAGAATTGTCATGACTTTCATTATGTCCCAGAAAGTACACTAAAATTTGGACGATGCACTTCCACAGACCTGCATTGTAGTTCTTCTCATTAAGCTAAACCACTGAGCTAAATCCGTCCTAATAAAAATCACAATCAAATGGTGAGAAATCCTTCGTATTTGGTTTTAGATTGGCTTTATTTTGACACGACCTCATTGTTTTGAGATTGACAGAGCTGAAAGTAGCAGGTTTCGTCGGGTGGGCTTGTCATGAAAGATGTCAGGAAAAGAGTTTTTGTAAATCAACACAGAAATGACGTCGACATCGCTTTACACAAGTTGATATACTGATGAAGTCGGAGCATCTATAGACTTGAGTACAAGAGTCATGTTCATGTTTATCATAGTCATTTTCACTGTAACCACAAAGCTAATCCTTGATTTATGAGTCATAATGGTCATTCTTACTAATTGTATTCATTCAAAATACTTCATATGCAAATATTCATCTGATTTGTTCAGGTATCAGCATAATAAGCTACAAACAGTTCTGATCCTGGAACAGCAGGCTGTTTATAACCTGCGAACTTTGAACTTTGGTCTCATCTGTTGCAAATAGGTGACAGTTTCATGAAGAGTGTCATGTTGAAGTTTGTGTCAACTAAACCACCTAGAGGGCGCTCACCCAGCGGATCACAGACTCCAGAGCGTGATGTCACTCACCGCCAGTTCGAGCCTCCACCGAGGGCCCACACGTCTCCAAGGGTCCACAAGAAGCATTACACTTCTTCACAGTCTCACACATACCCTACCTCTAGAGCCGGGCACACATCTGCTGCATCATCGATCACATCATCGCACCGCCAGATTCGAAGTCCTCAGAGAAGCTACTCGCCCGTCCCACCTAGCCACGCCACGTACCAGTCAGATTCTTTCACTAATTTTGCGCCGTTTATTTATTCAGATAAATCTCAGCACCAGAGTAATATACAATCACAGCAGCAGCAGCAGCAGCACTACCAGCACCAGTATCAACAATATCAACAACCGGCTTGGCCACATCACAACGTTCAGAATTCCTATAAACGAGAAACGCCTAACGCATCTTCAAATGTCTTATCAGAAGTTTCCGGACGACCAGCTAGTGACAGTAGGCTCCCTGGCCGAACACAAAGCCCTTACTCTGTTCATAACAAAACTGATACAGCTCTCTTGACACAAACTCATCCTTCATTCTCAAGTTCCCTAACGTCATTCACTACCGGAAGCGAGTTCAAGACGGGCAAAGAACCAGTGAGGTATGGATCCATAAAAATTACCCCACAGATTGTAGGAGATAGTAGATTAAACAGAAGTTCGCACACCAGAAGTAGTTCCGACTATGACCTGGCAAAGGCCATACCAGTTCTGGAAGATTCGAACGAGCGAGCCCAGCATACATTACCCCGAACCACCCAGTACATCATTAACGAAAGTCTAACAAAAAAGAGAACGTCCACCACGTACATCCCGCCACCTGGCTCCGGACTTAAGCCTGTCACTGTCCAGGAAGTCATCACCGACCATCCCCCACATGATTCTTCCTCCAGCTACCGCCAAATGGAGTACGCGCCAGCTACATCACGAGCAGAACAGCCAAGACCCGGGGGATTTCAGTCTCGTCCTGTCAGGACAGAGCAAGTAGGTGTGCATGTGCATTCTTCGCACCTGCATGAGACTGACCTTTTTTTTTTTAAAGACAAAACTTCTAACAGGTGTGAACTGAGTGGTGCTTCATTAGCAGCAGCTGTCAGACTTAACATTAACACTGTGTGGATGTCATTAAATAGACATATGAATGTGAAGTATTCCTTTGCCAGTAGAAATTCGTAGAATTTGAACATTGCTTTCTCTTTCACAAGCGTACAGTATATGCATCATTCTCTCTACTGTAGAGAACGGAATAACACAACTCCTTTATACCATCAGAGGATACACACACACACACACACATACATACAGCCACTGCAGCAAAGCTGTGATTTTAAAAAAATTGTTAAAACTATACTACTGCCCAAAAGTTAAGGGCCGCTCTTTTATTTTGAACACATATTTATATCAGTTAATGTACTGATACGATAAAGAATAATTTCATTGAAACTTGCTTCAGTGCAATCCACGAACAGTCATCTATGCAGGGTGTTCCATAAGTAACTGTGCGATAACCCAGTATCGATTCCGGTATCGTAGTGATATCTTAATGATTGGGGTATCTAGCCACATCTACCTGAATACGTTTGTGTGTTGAAGCCTGCTTATCTTTTCATCCTTGTTACTGATATGCACTGTAGGATTCATTACATTGTAGCATTCATCCATGCTCTTCATAACAGCTATTTTCCCAGTATTTTTAATGTTTGTGATAGTGAATGTTGAGAGATAGAGTAGAGTGTCGGACTGCAGTGGGGCGTTTTCGTAGAGTCTGCCACCTACATTAAACTTCCAAGCTAAAAAGATGGAAATGGTTGATTATTTACTTAGTTCTTTGTTGAATAACGGTTGCCCTGTAAAATTAGTTTAACGTTGATTGAGTAACAGTGGGCCAGTGACATATTGTTGATTGAGTAATAGTGCCAAAGTAACATTGATTCAGCTATCGGTTGAGTAACGGTGGCCCAGTAGCATTGATTTAGCTGTCGGTTGAGTAACGTTGTCCCAGTAGCATTGATTTAGCTGTCGGTTGAGTAACGGTGACTAGGTAGCATTGATTTAGCTGTCGGTTGAGTAACGATGGCCCAGTAGCACTGATTTAGCCGTAGGCTGAGTAACGGTGGGCAAATAGCATTGATTTAGTTGTTGGCTGAGTAACGGTGGGCTAGTAAAATTGATTTAGTTGTTGGCTGAGTAACGGTGGGCTAGTAAAATTAATCAGTTGTAAAATAAGAAATGTTAACTCTGTAACATTCATTTAAACCTTGGTTGAGCATGGTTCTGGAAGGGACGAATGGATTACCTGATAAAGGGTGGAGAAAGGCCTCTATATCTGTCTGACATGGCGCTCTTTATCTCTCAACTTTCATGCTGTCACATTTATTCAAAACGTGTAGACTGCGATAAGAAAATGTTACATCAGAATGTGCCATCTCAACCCCTTATTCAGTGCCAACCCTCACATGCACATACATCACTCGGTCAGTGTGCCCCAATATAACAGAACACATTGTCATGTCAGCCTGGGAAATGTACAGAGATTATATCATTTAAAGTCGGCGAAAATGTCCTACAATCTTGGTTTTTTGGCACGAAGAGCAGACTGCATTTTTTTGTTTAGTGACAAGACTCTGATCATAGAGTGCGATGTTAACCGAATCTCAGAGAAAGTTCGGCTAGGAATGCAAGTATAGATTTATGCCAAAGAGGCAGACATGCGTTTGGTAAGAGGAAAGTAGAAGTTGAAAATCACGAGGAAAGTAGAAGTTGAAAATTACGAGGAAAGTAGAAGTTGAAAATCACGAGACGGATATAGTTCCGAAGACAATGTTGCTGAACAAACGCTGACAGAAAAACGAGACACTAGTTTTGGAATGATTTTGTAAAATATAACTTTACAAGCAACACACAACGCAGGGAAGGCCTACGTTGATTTTTAGGCCTTCATTTTTTTTCTTTTTTGTCCCTTGTTTTGTCCATTTGTTTACTCTTTTGGGCCTTAATTTTTGACCATTTGTCTCTCGCTTTGGCTGTAATTGTGACCACTTGTCTGTTCAAGATAATTGGCCAGCGTCCCATTTTGGGCCGATCAAATCTGTACTTCATTTGCTCAGTTCTGTCTGCTCATCTGCTTCTGGTTAACTCACGTAGTGAACAAGTCATCATTTTATCTCCCAGAACGGGACAAAACGAAATCAGAAATCATACAGTTCAAGTTTGATGACTGCTCACACAGTTCAAGTTTGATGACTGCTCACACAGTTCAAGTTTGATGACTGCTCACACAGTTCAAGTTTGATGACTGCTCACACGACAGTTACCCAGGAACCTCAACTGTTTAAAGCATCCTCCAAGATTGTGCCAGCAATGAAACGGGGTTTTTTTTTTGTTTGCTTTCATGTCTTGAGCCACTGTTTGTCTACAGTAATTTCTGCTTGTTTACGTGTCTTGAGTCACTGTTTGTTTACAGTCCGTTTGTTTTTCGTGTCTTGAGCCACTGTTTCTCTACAGTATTTTCTGTTTGTTATGCATGTCTTGAGCCACTGTTTGTCTACAGTATTTTCTGTTTCTTTGTTTGTCTTAAGCCACTGTCTGTCTATTTTCAGTTTGTTTGGGTGTCTTAAGCCACCGTCTGTCTACAGTATTTTCTGCTTGTTTGCGTGTCTTGAGCTACTGTTTGTCTACAGTCTGTTTGTTTGCGTGTCTTGAGCCACATTGTCTACAGTCTGTTTGTTTGCGTGTCTTGGGCCACTATTTGTTTATAGTATTTTCTGCTTGTTTGCGTGTCTTGAGCCACTGTTTGTTTACAGCATTTTCTGTTTGTTTGCATGTTTTGATGCACTGTTTGTCTACAGTATTTTCTGTTTCTTTGTTTGTCTTAAGCCACTGTCTGTCTATTTTCAGTTTGTTTGGGTGTCTTAAGCCACCGTCTGTCTACAGTATTTTCTGCTTGTTTGCGTGTCTTGAGCTACTGTTTGTCTACAGTCTGTTTGTTTGCGTGTCTTGAGCCACATTGTCTACAGTCTGTTTGTTTGCGTGTCTTGGGCCACTGTTTGTTTATAGTATTTTCTGCTTGTTTGCTTGTCTTGAGCCACTGTTTGTTTACAGTATTGTCTGTTTGTTTGCATGTTTTGAGGCACTGTTTGTCTACAGTATTTTCTCCTTGTTTGCGTGTCTTAAGCCGCTGTTTGTCTAAAGTCTGTTTGTTTGCATGTCTTGAGCCCCTGTTTGTCTACAGTACTTTCTGTTTGCTTGCGTGTCTTCAGCCACTGTTTTTATACAGTATTTTCTGCTTGTTTGCGTGTCCTGAGCCACTGTTTGTCTACAGTCTGTTTATTTGCCGTCTTGAGCCACTGTTTGTCTACAGTCTGTTTGTTTGCTGTCTTGAGCCACTGTTTGTTTACAGTATGTTTGTTTGCGTGTCTCGAGCCACTGTTTGTCTACAGTATTTTTTGCTTGTTTGCGTGTCTTGAGCCAGTCTTTGTCTACCGTCTGTTTGTCTGCGTATCTTGAGCCACTGTATATCTACAGTATTTCCTGTTTGTTTGCTTGTCTTGAGCCACTGTCTGTCTACAGTATTTTCTGTATGTTTGCGTGTCTTGAACCACTTTTTGTCCACAGTATTTTCTGTTCGTTTACATGTCTTGAGCCACTGTTTGTCTATAGTATTTTCTGTTTGCTTGCATGTCTTGAGCCACTGTTTGTCCACAGTCTGTTTATTTTACATATCTTGAGCCACTGTTTGTCTCCAGTATTTTCTGTTTGTTATGTGTGTCTTGAGCCACTGTTTGTCTACAGTATTTTCTGTTTGTTTGGGTGTCTTAAGCCACTGTCTCTCTACAGTATTTTCTGGTTGTTTGGGTGTCTTAAGCCACTGTCTGTCTACAGTATTTTCTGTTTGTTTGAGTGTCTTAAGCCACCATCTGTCTACAATATTTTCTGTTTGTTTGGGTGTCTTAAGCCACTGTCTGTCTACAGTATTTTCTGTTTGTTCGGGTGTCTTAAGCCACCGTCTGTCTACAATATTTTCTGTTTGTTTGCGTGTCTTGAGCCACTGTTTGTCTACTGTATTTCCTTTTGTTTGCACGTTTTGAGCCACCGTCTGTCCATTTTTTTTCCCTTTGCCTGCTTGACGTAAGCCACCTTTTTTTTTTTTTTGGTTTTTTTGCCCGCCTGTTTTGGAGCGCTGCCTGTTTACTACATCTTCAGCTCGCAAATCTGGGACTGCTCTCTCTAACGCGGAATAACGACAATCTGTTTTTACATTGTTGTGTAAACTGTCAGTGCAGATCTATATTTAGTTTCGTTTCCCAGGTATTCCATTTGGCTTCTGCAGTAATTTTCTAGCGCAGTCGTTCTCATATTTATTATCCGTATAAAAAAAGTGCTGATATTTTTGCCAAAGTTATTCTGATCTTATTGTGTATCCGCGCATGAATATCTTTGGCTGAACTTCATATCAGAGTCGGGAACTCTTGACTGCGTTATCTCCCATGACTGATTTTTAAATATTAAAGGTAAATATTGAATTCAGCCAGAGGTAGTGTAGTTTCTATAATGCAAGAAGATCGTCTAGGAAGTGAGGGAAAAAATGAAATAAAAATCAATAAAACAACAAATATTTCCACAGAAGGCATCTTCTACGTACGCGAAACAAAGTTATTAACGAACAGCGAAAACGCAAATATCGTTTATCTGTCAAGATTTCCAACTTCTGTGGAGGTTTAATATAAAATGAATTAGACCATATTATCCACCATGAACAAAAATATGACTGATTTTTATTCATTTTTATTCAGATTTAAAGATGTGGACTTCGCCTTCTTGCTAAAAGCATTCATTTTCAGAAGCAATGACAGTCTTGATGCTAATAGCATTCATCCTTAGAAGCATATCCTCTAGCAGTCTTGATGCTAAAAGCATTCATTCTTAGAAGCATATTCTCTGAAAGTCTTGATGCTAAAAGCATTCATTCTTAGAAGCATATTCTCTGAAAGTCTTGATGCTAAAAGCATTCATTCTTAGAAGCATATTCTCTGAAAGTCTTGATGCTAAAAGCATTCATTCTTAGAAGCATATTCTCTGAAAGTCTTGATGCTAAAAGCATTCATTCTTAGAAGCATATTCTCTGAAAGTCTTGATGCTAAAAGCATTCATTCTTAGAAGCATATTCTCTGAAAGTCTTGATGCTAAAAGCATTCATCCTTAGAAGCATATTCTCTGACAGTCTTGATGCTAATAGCATTCATCCTTAGATGCATATTCTCTAACAATCTTGATGCTAAAAGCATTCATTCTTAGAACCATATTCTCTAACAGTCTTGACGCTAAAAGCATTCATTCTTAGAAGCATATTCTCTGACATTCTTGATGCTAAAAGCACTCGTTCTCAGAAGCATATTCTCTAGAATAATATACTTATTTTACAGCTGGAATGTGACGCAACGAATCTTCCTTCCACTGCCTTCGCATGAAAAACCAGTTCACTATCGACTGAAGTATTTCAGGCCTTGAACACACAAGTTTACATGCACACATCCTATCCTATTAGTTATATGCTTTAATCAGTCAAGTCTAGTTTTCTTAATTATGTACTTTATCAAGTACGTCTAGTTTCTATGCCATCCCGTTTTTCTCGTTAAATGAAGCAAGGCTGTGTTCTATGGGCTTTAAGCGTTATAAAGCCAGAACAATCACCCATAGTTACTTTCAGACACAGCATGCATCCCTAGCAGCTGCAAGCGATCTTAAACTGCTATCTTCTTTGCTACTATTCTTGTCCGGAATCTATGGTTCATTGCCAAGAATCTACAGGTCTTATTCCTCAGTTTCTCTGAGATTATGCTCCCTGTGTAAAGTTATTAACTTCCCTTCCTTATCTCCCTTTATCTCTCTCTCTCTCTCTCCCTATCTCTCTCTCTCTCTCTTTCTCTCTCTGTACAAGCCTTGCCCTGTGTTTTTATCTTTTGTCGTGGATTTTCACTTTACTTTATGCTCGTTTATTACCATTTTTATGAAGATTCCTAAAAACAAGTGCTAGTTTTTTTGGGTTTTGTATATATATATATATATATATATATATATATATATATATATATATATAGTTCTGAACTCTATGGACCTGTGAGCTGATGTTCTTTGCTGTCGGCGCTGTGATGGTACAGAACAACAATCACTTGTCAGATGATGATTGACCTAAAATGGTTTTCTTTAAAAAAAAAAACAAACTGATTGGATTCTGTGCAAACTCTGCCATCACGAAAGGAAAGCCCCCCCCCCCCGGCCGCTCATACACATAAGGAGTACATCAGCCTGTTTCCTAGGCGCACCACAGAGGTGGTGGGATAGGCTTAGCCAGTTCTGTTCTCCTGGCCCTGATAACTGCGCTATCAGTCCAACACATCCTTGTTTGCTCTTGAGTGAAGACACTACCAAAGCTAAGAAAGAGGCAATTCAGTTTTGAACACGTGGAGAAAGAATACATTCAGATATGGAATAACAATGATAAAATACGAGAACAAACAGCGGAGATATCCGTGATACTATAGATGCCGTCAGATGGCAGACTTCTAGGGGGACGGCCGCAGTTATCTGTGACGGCAAGCCGGAACCATATCCCGCCTCTACTTAGCATTCTCTGAAACAAGGCTGTTGTGTTTATTTCAGCCTGGCTAGTGGGGGGTAAAGATAGACATGCCCTCACTGGTAGTGGAGCTTACCGAGATTTATGTTTCTTAGCTCGGGATCCGTGAACTCGAAATAACCACTTTAGCCACGCCCCCATCCACCTCAGTGCCTGTGTTGAAAATGGATAATTATTGGCCCCAGTGTTATGTCTAGTCTTGTCTTGTCTTGTCTCCTTCCTCATATTCCCTTCGGTGTTGAAGGGACAAATAGACGTCTTGATAGGGCTCGACGATTTGCTCCATATAATGAGATATTTAAAGCTTCTGCCATTTCCTCTCTCTCTTCATCTCCGCGGCCTCTTCCTCTGTTACCCACAAATCTTAGTATGAATGTTGTCTATGGTATACAGTGTTATTACTTAATGAAATAAAAAAGATAGGGTAGGTGTAACTGTGTCTATGCAGTGCCTTTGTGTATGAATATTTTAAATATATATAGTTTTTTTTTAATTTTTCATTTAATATTGTTTATTATTTTGTGGTACAGGCGATCAGATGTTTGGATATTCTTTTACAGGTGGTTAACCATATCATGTCTGGCCTGTGATCTGTCCTTCACTCTCTCCTATTACTCATTCATTCCCTCACATCAAAACATTACAATAAAGAAAGAAAATACAAAAATCAGCGATTTTTAAAAAAAAATCAGGAATCATCAGTTTATAATATGAACGATAAAAGAATCAGCCATAATTCACCTTCTTAACATCTTTGATTTCTTCTCAAAATACAAGTACAAAAAATGGACTGGTCGCACATCAGTCAAAACTTCTTGTACATAAACAGCTGGTGTTAGTGTGATTAAGCCAGTTTTGTCCCATCTGTAAATTACAGACTATGTCCCTAATGATTATTTCTCTGCTCATAACAGAAGGAAACATTTGCCAAGAAAAAAAATAAACACAAACATATACATGTAAAATTCGGTCTTGCATAAAACTATGTGCACATAAAATCCCCAATGTGTATTTAACATAAATTTCAAATCTTAAATAGAACACAGACATTATTAAAAAGAAACTATGATCTTTATTATATCATTTATCTGTCCATCATTCCTGGGTGGGTCGGGATGGAAGAAAGAAAGAAAGAAAGAAGATGTACCGTGTAATAAGATCCGTCATGAATTATATGCAAAAAATATGGAATGGATCACTTTTAGAAGCTTACAGTGTGCATACGGACATCCATAAAAATATTTACACGTACTGATCTTTATCTATTATATATATATATATATATATATATATATATATATATATATACTGGTTGCTGCCTTGTTATGGATGAATGAGTTTAATGGAAGGCAAATGGGTGGCAGTCTTTTTTCTCCCTACTGTTAGAAGTTCTTGACGTGTTAGAAAAATCATCTAAGAATATATGTTAGATAAAGATCAGTACGTGTACATGTTTTTTCTAGATGCCCGTATGCTCACTGTAAGCTTCTATATATTCTTATTCAGCTGGAGTCACGCATTACCTACCCTTACTAATGTAACTCGTACCAGGAATCTCCCATTTTTCGCATCATTTAGTTCCAGAAATAACCACGTCTATTTATAAAATGAGTATTTCCAGTGCATTCGCAAAAACCTCATCGTTCAGAGAGAGATAACAGTCTAACCAATCGGAAAGCGTCTTACGTCAGAAAGTCAAGTCTTTATCCAATCAAACAAACCAGCTTATCAACGTGGATTCCTGACGCACATGCTGTCCTTATAAAGGAAGAGCGCTTTCTAGTCTAATGGGGGTAACCCGTGGGGTAGCTAGCACATTATGCGGGCAACTTTTAGTTTCATGTTAGAAATTGTTAGAATTAGCAAGGAAGTATCAAAAGAGTTAATTTGTCCTGTTTTTGTCACAATTCCGGTGGTGTTAACTCTCCGAAGGTGGAAAAATACCAGGATACGAGAGGAACTGAATTGAAAATTGTCATTTTATCCATTTTTTGGGCGTCTTTTTTCTCCTTTAGCCTTCAGGGCAGTCTTGTACCCTTCTGTTTTGCTTCCTAGATATTATATGCAGCATGACGAGAAGAATGGAGAAACACAATGAGAAATTGGTTTGTTTGTTTGTTTGTTTTTTGGTGTGTGAAAGACAATTCATTTTCTGGTAGCTGGGGAAAATACAAGAAGGCAACAAGAAAAACGGAAGTAGAGTAAGATTTTTTTAAAAAACTGTAACATAGGAAGACACAAACAAAATTAATTAAAGAACACACAAAATGATTTGTATCAGAGGAAGACACAGCATTATTTCAAAATTGTAGAAGAAGACATAAAATTACTTGGATAAGCAGGGAACAAAATTATGAACTCCCCACCCCCCCCCCCCCCCCCCAAAAAAAAAAAAAAATTGGAGTAAGGGAAGTAATAGAAGACACAAACTATTTGGAAAAGGGGAGGAAACTAAAGACAAATTAGAAGAAAAAGAAGTAGAGGAAGACACAAATTTTAGGAGAAAAAGACACAAACTAATTAGGGAATGGGGGAAGTATAGGAGGACACACAATATTTGAAGAAGGGAAGGTATAGAAATATATCAACTTTGTGCAGAAGGGAAAGGATAGGAAGACATCAACTTCTTGTAGAAGGGAAAGTAGAAGAAAACTACTTTTTGCAGAAGAAAAAGTACAGGAAGACATTAACCTTTTGCAGAAGGAAAAGTAAAGGAAGACACTAACTTTTTTTCAGAAGGAAAAGCAGAGAAAGCCACTAAATTTTTGCAGGAGGGAAAGCAGACGAAGACGCTAGCTTTTTGCAGAAGGAAAAGTAGAGGAAGACGCTAGCTTTTTGCAGAAGGAAAAGTAGAGGAAGACACTAGCTTTTTTGCAGAAGGAAAATTAAAGGAAGACACTATCTTTTTTGCAGAAGGGAAAGAGAGTAAGTAGAGTAATAAACATGCATAATAAAACTACTTTGAGAGCGGTAAGATGAATATATAAACACAACGTAGAGAAATAGGGCATAAACGATGGAGGATATACATGACACAGCCTACATGACAACTGATGTGTGATATTCTGACACAATGTTATCATGGATCACTTCATATAACAACTCATGTCTGACACAGCGGCACTACGACAATCTACATGACAGCTCATGTATGACAGTTTGACACAGTGGCAGCACGACACATTCCATATGGCAAGTGATGTCTGACAGCCGGACACGCTGACACCACGACACAGCCCCTAAGACAACTTATGTCGGACATTCTGAAGAAGTGACATCAGAACACAGCCCCTAAGACAACTTATGTCGGGCATTCTGAAGAAGTAACATCAGGACACAACCCCTAAGACAACTTATGTCGGGCATTCTGAAGAAGTGACATCACGACAGAGCCCACACGTCAACTGATGTCTGACAGTCAGACACAGTGGCACCACAGCACAGTCTACAGGACAGGACATTTTCATCTGTCTAAACAATAATGAGCACAGGGATTGTAAAAGAACTGGTTAAAAAAAATGTTTCCTCTATAAAATTCGTCAATTTTCACTGAAAATGGGACGAGGAAAAAAAAAAGAATATGACACCAGAAAATTGTAACTACCTCTAGGTTTCCAGATACATAATGCTCAAATATTGTAACAAAGCAAAATACTTCACTCAATAAGTTTGTGGCAGAATCTAATATAACATAAAATCCTTGTTTCTTGTTTTCTTTGTTGTTTATTTTCTACTTCTGGGCCACCTCTTGTCAAACATTCCAGCGGTAATCAGCAAACAATGACGTGTATCATGCTTTGTGGTACCTTCTTTCTGTTTGCTGAAATGTCTTGGTGAAAGAGGTCCCTAAGTTCATCACTCACTGCACCACAGTTGTGGGGGAAGAAGTCAAAATGAGAGCCAAGGAAGCGGGTCTTGAGTGGTGTGTTTGCAAACCACCCCGCCGCCCTCCTCTTTGCTATGTTGCCAGAAGTTAATTAACAGCCACAACATAATTTTCAGCTCTTCAGTTTCCCAGAAAATTGTGAAAAACATATTTTGAGTTTTCCCATTTTACTTTATCTTTACTTGGAAGAACTGAATCAGAGTTTTCGCCCTTGAGCAGCTCAATCTGCAGGTCAACAAAGATTACTTCCTTGATTTAGCAGCAGTCAGTTGACGAAATTATCTTCTCTTGTACTTGAACGCTTCTTCTTCCTGGTTCACGCCCTTGACAAAGTACTTCATTAGTTCAAGGATAATACGTGCAAGGTGATTTTGATCTGGTCAGCTGGAGGAGTATCTTGGATAGTTCCAGGCTGCAATTTTTTTTTTCCTTTCGGGTTATGATTTTCTTTTGTGGCTTGAAGACCTGTCTCGACAATTCCACTCGTAGAGAAAACTGCGGGAGGGAAATGGGGTCTTAACCACATTCCGAGTAAAATTCAATAACCGTCAGATATAATGAGACCATTAAACACCACAACAGGCAGCAGGGCTGTGTTCTATTTTGAAATATGAGTTTAAGTCTTCCTGTTGGTCTCTATACTTGGGCGTTTTACCGTTTTCTCCAGGAGATTCCGCTACTGAAAAAAAGTTCTGGTTTACTTTTGACATATAAAGATCTGGAATTAGATTACTCAGTTCATTCTGATAAATTATGTGTGATGTTCTCGACTTAATATTGAAGAAGGCTGGCTAGTAAAGAAGATTAAACAGAGAAAACTTAAATATTTTGGACACATAAAATGTCATGATAATCTATAAAAGACCGTCTTGGAAGGGTACATAATGGGAAAAAGAAAGAGAAGAAGACCAAGGCAGAGATGGCTGCAAGACATCGTTGATGATCTGCAAATGGATGCATCAGCAGCAGGGCATCTTGCTCACAACTGAGAGGCCTACAGGAGTGCTGTTTGGGAGGCAAAATTCCGCAAGGGAGATGCAAATAAATGAATGAATGATGTTCTCGACGAGTCTTTTTCTTGTATAAGTCTGGATCTTGTGGCGAAAACTCAAGCCGTTTCCCGGCCACTTTCTGCATCTTCATTGGGCTCAGGATGTGCCGGTCTGGTGGGAAAGGAACAGGCAGGTCATCTATATATGGTACTTGTCTGGTGGAACAGGAACAGGCAGGTCATCTCTATATGGTACTTGTCTGGTGGGAAATGAACAGGCAGGTCATCTCTATATGGTATTTGTCTGGTGGGACAGGAACAGGCAGGTAATCTCTATATAGTACTTTTTTGGTGGGACAGGAACAGGCAGGTAATCTCTATATAGTACTTTTCTGGTGGGACAGGAACAGGCAGGTCATCTCTATATGGTACTTTACTAGTGGGACAGGAACAGGCAGGTCATCTCTATATGGTTCTTTTCTAGTGGGACAGGAACAGGCAGGTCATCTCTATATGGTACTTTTCTGGTGGGACAGGAACAGGCAGGTCATCTCTATATGGTACTTTTCTAGTGGGACAGGAACAGGCAGGTCATCTCTATATGGTACTTTTCTGGTGGGACAGGAACAGGCAGGTCATCTTTATATGGTACTGGTCGTGTTGGTAATGGGGTGTTTGGATCTTTCACGGTCCATTTTTATTTTTTTGACATTTCATGCTGAAGTGAAGACACCAGGCAAAAGTAACGGTCATTTACGTGCTCTGTAGGCTCTCGTCATTTCGTGGAAATAGCGAGAGGCATTGGGCGCCCTTTACTACTCAAACAATCATTGGCCGTCCTTTAATACTCAAACAATCATTGGCCGTCCTTTAATACTCAAACAATCACTGGCCGTCCTTTATTACTCAAACAATCATTGGTTGTCCTTTATTACTCAAACAATCATTGGCCGTCCTATATTACTCAAACAATCAGTGGCCGTCCTTTATTACTCAAACAATCATTGGCCGTGCTTTATTACTCAAACAATCATTGGCCGCCCTTTACTACTCAAACAATCATTGGCCGTCCTTTATTACTCAACCAGGCACAGAGATTTACTGCACATTAATTAAATCAAATGTCTGGTGATCTCCTAAAACAAACTCCGAACAGTTGGGGAACATACAGAAGTTTCCATGTGTAGTTTCTATTCATATTTTGATAAGCTTATGATTTCTGTAACATGTATCACCTCCAGCTTCCAGTTCCTGTTTCAGCTTTCGCGTGCTGCTTTTTCTGTTTTTATCTGAATTAATTTATTTCGTGACTTTTATCAATCTGAATGTAATTTTCTGCTGCGACTCTATTACACTTCTTGGTTTCAACTTTGGATCAAGTGGAAATATTGTTCATCTCCCATACATTATAAAGGAAGGGAAATAATCTGTTTTCTGAGTGTACTGATGTTTTGAGAGTTCCCATTGCTGAATTTAAATGTTTCTCTCATGTATTCAGTGTGCCCAATCTTGTAGCTATAACTATCAGTGTGTGAATCTTGTAACTATAGTCATCAGTGTGTGAATCTTGTAACTATAGTCATCAGTGTGTGAATCTTGTAACTATAGTCATCAGTGTGTGAATCTTGTAACTATAGTCATCAGTGTGTGAATCTTGTAACTATAGTAATCAGTGTATGAATCTTGTAACTATAGTCATCAGTGTGTGAATCTTGTAACTATAGTCATCAGTGTGTGAATCTTGTAGCTATATTAATCAGTGTGTGAATCTTGTAGCTATAATAATCAGTGTGTGAATCTTGTAGCTATATTATTCAGCGTGTGAGTCTTGTAGCTATATTAATCAGTGTGTGAGTGTTGTAGCTAAATTAAATCAGTGTGTGAGTCTTGTAGCTATATTAATCAGTGTGTGAATCTTTTAGCTATATTAATCAGTCTGTGAGTCTTGTAGCTATACTCATCACTATGTGAATCTTGTAGCTATATTAATCAGTGTGTAAGTCTTGTAGCTATATTAATCAGTGTGTAAGTCTTGTAGCTATATTAATCAGTGTGTAAGTCTTGTAGCTATAGTCATCAGTGTGTGATTTTCTTTGTATACTTTCCTTGTGGATGTTGTGACTTCAACATCAGGGGAAGAAGTAGTTATAAATGAGCTTCACTGGTTATGTTATAAATGAGCTTCACTGGTTATGTTATAAATGAGCTTCACTGGTTAGGTTGTAAATGAGCTTCACTGTTTACCACTATCCTCTGATGTCCATTCATCAAGTGATGTTTTCTACAAATATACTCTACATTACAATGAATGCTAATATAAGACAACGCATAATGTTTTCATGATGTTCTCAGTGTAGGTCGTCTGTCATTTAAATTGTAAAGCAGGTTGATGATATCAAAATATTTATTAGTTCCTGTTTTTTTCTGTTTTCTTATAAGAAAACTAGAAGGCCACTGAGTGTTAAAGTGAACAATGAGAAGAGAAAATGAACTAATAAAAACAGTGTGAGTGTAGGGTTGTGTGAGGACACCACATGCAGCACGCCAATCAGTTCATGAAGCATTTTGTAGGTCCCATGGTTCACCGTAAGCCTGCTCATTTTCACCAGCTACTTCAACATGCAGCATATTCCACCTCAACCACTGACTGTGTTTGTTTGTTCGTTTGTTTCTTTGTCTGTTTGTTTGTTTGCTTGTGGCAAATATTTTAGAAAATCTTCTTATCCCCAAACCACACACATAGTTCCTGCTACTTCCCAAAAATGGCAGAAACAACCTGGGTACTCTAACTGCTCACAGTCCCTGCTAGACTCTACACCAGTGTTTCCCAGCCCTTTTTTTCTTCCAGGCCACATCCTCTAGACTCTACACCAGTGTTTCCCAGCCCTTTTTTTCTTCCAGGCCACATCCTCAGCATCCCCCCTCCCCCCAAGTTATATGTACTATTCGCACAATGGTCTCATAAACTAGGACATGCATTAAAAAATTTCAGCAACCAAACCAGTTTAACAATATGAAGGAGTACATATATAATTCACATACTGCATTATTTTCTCAACTTTTAATGTGATGTATGCAGGAAACTCTCTACTGTAGAGAGCGGAACAACAACACAACTCCTTCAGATCATCAGAGGAAGTATCCCCCCCCCCCTCAGACAAGTGTTTCGGCCCTATTAAACTCCTGACACTCTAAGGAAGGGGGGGTGGGCCTCTCTGGGTCATGACTTCCAGAGGTCTTGTGATGTATGGTTCTTCATATCAAGTTGAAAACTGCTAAGAAGGAAGGTATTACTGCCCGCACCCCCCACCCCCTCTTCGTTTTCCATCAAACCCCCCTACTGCCTCCTTTTCTTCCATTGCCCACCTCCCTCCCCAACCGACTCTTTCCTTCACCGCTCCCTATTCCTTTCAACGTCCACGGAGATAGGGGCAGGGACAACTTTAAACGCTCAGTTTGAGAAACACTGCTCCACACCGGTCATGGAAACGAACAGCACTGAACAGTGAAAACAAGTGTCGAATATAATGAGAGCACGTATATTTTTTTTAAAGTCGTATTTCCTGTTTAAATGTCCCAAATTAGACCAACTACAAATAAAACTCGCCCAGCATTTCAAACTATTTTTTTCAGAACTGAACAACTACAAAAGGCGGCCAAAGTGAAAGTTGCGAGAAGGGAAAACGAGTTGAAAGATTTTTTTCCCTTCTTAGAAAGTGAATGATGATGATGATGATGATGATGATGATCTGTAAAATCTTAGTCAGTATTTCATTTGTATATTTTCATGTGGTTGGTAATACATTACGAATCTTCTTCCTCGTGCTTGAACCTTCTCTTCAGCTCGTTACAGAACTACTTGAAAACAGCCACACTTGAGAGCCACATAAATATCGGCAACCGATAGCATTTTCCTGCAACCACTCTGCTCGGTGTATAGCCAGGTTTCGTGAACCAGTCAGCTGTTTCTAGCCAAGACAGTAGCTTGTTCTTTCAAAGCGTTGTCAGGAAAATAATAATTTATAACATGAAGGTAACCGAACTAGGAAATAATGACACTGACGTAGTTACCACAGCACCTTATGATGGAGCCAAATGAGTGTTGGAGATAGCGGGAGAAAAAAAAAGAGAGAGAGAGATTTTGGTGGAGCCAAATGAGAATCCAATATTGGAGATAACGGGAGAAAGAGAGAGAGATTTTGGTGGAGCCAAATGAGAATTCAGTAGTGGAGATAACGGGAAAAAGAGAGAGAGAAAGAAAGAGAGAGAGAGAGAGATTTTGTTACAGCCAAATGAGAATCCAGTATTGGAGATAACGGGAGAAAGATATATATATATATATATATATATATATATTGGTGGAGCCAAATGAGAATCCAGTATTGGAGATAACGGGAGAAAAAGAAAGAGAGAGAGAGAGAAATTATGGTAGAGCCAAATAAGAATCCAGGATTGGAGATAACGGGAGAGAGAGAGAGAGATTTTGATAGAGTCAAATAAGAATCCAGGATTGGAGATAACGGGAGAAAAAAAAAGCAGAGAGAGAGAGAGAGAGAGATGTTGGTGCCTCTCCTCTACTCCAAATACTTTGTTTCTTCCTGTATCTTCCATTCTTCAAATAAGTTTTCTTCTTTCTTCAGCTTCTCCTCCCTCAGTCTGTCTTCCCCTCCTCCTTCTCCTCCTCCTCCTCCCTGTAGTTTATGTCTTCTATTTCCTTCTCCTTTTCTGGTTGGGGGGGGGGGGGATGGTAGTGTCAGAAGAAGCAAAGAATGAACTCTTCTTATGAACTCCATGGAGATTTTTTTTAATCTATCATCATCATTATAATCATCATCATCATCATCACCATTGGCCAGAGTAAGTCACTGACATCAACAACATTTTACAAATCATAAGCCACCGCTAGCACAGCAAGAAGCAGCAGCAGAATATCCGTACATGTGCATAAATTACACATCTTGAGCACAGCTGGATAACCTGGTGACCTCAAATCTCACACGAAAGACGGTCTCTCTTCTTGCAGGAGCCCCGCCAACAAACGAGCGCGCTGGTTTTCAGAGTGAGTACACTTGGCAAACATAACATGGCGTGCTGGGAGTAACCTGTTGAATATACTTACAAATAAGACCTATTTCCAAATATAGCAGAAAAGAAAGGATGTGAAACTGTATATACAACAGCAACAAAAACAAACAAACAAACAAAAAAACCACAAAAACGAAGAAATAAAACAAAGGCAGTGGTTGCCTGCAAAAAAACACAAGGTGAAATGTTGCCTTAACGGCATTAATTTCCGTGCAAATATTTCGTCGTGATCTGGCAGGCCGTGTTTTCAATGACGTTCTACGCCAAGGTAAGGAATTGCTAGCAGATGCTAGAAATGAGTTTTTCAAATCTTTTTCGTAACACCTCCCCCCTCTCAAAAACAAACCAAAACAAAACAAACAAAAAACTAGAAACTTCTACGCCTGTTTTTCGGATTTAGAAAGTTGTACTCTACAGGTAGGCTTTGGTACCGCTATGATTGCTACAGGTTTCTGTGGGAATGTTGGATACTTGGATGAATGTTGTGCTTCTCCCATATTTCAATCTGTTACGTTAGTTTGACTGTATTTTCTTCAAACATCTCCCCAAAATCTAATAAGTTTGTTCCGTATTCATCATCATCATGTTTACATGAGGGGAGATAAAAGTAACCGCAAATTAAGGGACGTTACCACTGAAAAATAAGAAAAGACTTTCTGACTGGCCCTCGAATCTTGTCATAAATGTTTCAGTGGTTACGCCCCTTGATTGTGGGTTTGGTTTTTTTTCCAACTTTTTGTCTCGCTCTCTGAGTTATTTTTTAAAAATCCATCTCTTTATAAATGCCACTGTTTTACTTTCTCAGACTCTCTCTCTATCACTCTTATTTTCACCTCCTACTCTCTCCTGTTCAGGAAGTTATTTAATATTTGTTTTAATCTTCCATTTTCTTTCCTTTTTCACATTTCAGAGTGCTTTTAACGTTTCCTCTCCATTTACACAGTAAGACACACACACAACGACTTTAGACTTTCTGTTAAGTTGCATTATCAAAGCAAAGTTTCTCACCCAGGGTTACATGGGACCTTATAGTTCCGCAAGACGTCGCAGAGGGTTCTGCGAGAGATTATAAAGAATTTTTTTTTAAAGTGTATGCTCGTATAAACAGATGCATTGTTTTGACTTAAAATGCCAGGAACAACATAAGTGGGTTATGATATCTACAGGCTTCTGATCGTGTTCGTCCACTACGCTCTGCAGATATGATAACACGTAAAGAAACGATTTCGCGAAACCTTAAAGAGTTCCTTGTGGATTTAAAAAAAAAACAAAAATGGCGGGGAAGTGCTACATTAGAGTAACTTTTTTGTGTTCGCTTCCCTGCTCTTTCATCTTCATAACAAGCCGTTGATCATAATTGTCATAGGCGCGTCTGAAACCATGGACTGATTTTTGACAATAAAGTTTTTTTTTAAAAAAAGCAAATTTAAAAAATGGGTTGCTTATAATAGTATATGAGATTTTTTTAACATAGAAAGTTGGGTATGTCATTTTGGAATATAAAAGTTGGGTAAAAACCAAAGTTATGTCCTACAGAATGTGTTAACTATTTGTTTGCATTTCATTCCCCTTTAATTCAGTCAGTTGCTTGTACATCACGTGTTTATCATGGAGCTCGTGGAAGTAGAGGCTGATCAGATGATCAAGTGTGGCAAGTTCGGCTCTGAGTCAGGTCTTAGTCTTGCGTTCGTTGTAGTCGGAGTCTTAGTTTTGTCAGAGTAGGACGTAGTTTTTGTAGGGTAGGAACTTTGACTGTGTCTTAGTTATCGGCAGCGTTTTTTTGGTTTTTTTTTTTTGTAGTATAGAATAGTGAATCTAGTATGTGGTAGGATTCTGTTGGCGTCGAAGTCTTCTTGACATTAGTAGACGCCTGGAATCATATATGTTGTCTTGCTGGAGTAACGTCATGTCGTGTTATTTATAATTGTCACTGCCACTGTTTTCCACTCATCGCCATTGCCATTATGTCGACACTTGTACCCAATAAAGCCATCATAATCTACACAGCTGCTACTTGCGTTGCCACCTGGGAGAGTTAGTCTGCAAGCGTGTAGTAAGCAGACTCCATGACGGCACTAAAGCCGACAAGGAAACAGCGGCGAAAGAGAATGGACCTCGACTGTTTCAAAGAGAGAAATCTCGACTGTCTGTCATTGATACACGGTGGTTAATACTATGGAGTCAAATTACAGCGGAGGTTTAAGCTCAGAACCTCTAAGGTATAATACTAGTGAGATGAAGGGTTGAGAAGTCAGGCAAATGAAATGAGCAGGCATAATTAAGCAGAGCAGAATAGAATTAGAATAGCGTATAACTAATTCTACCATTACTAAAATGTGATAAAACGGCAACCAAAATTCTTCTTTATACTGCTTGTACTCCATCCCTTATCAGAGCAGAGATACAGTAGGTGTCCTGGGATTTTCCATTGTTTTGGTTTTCTCGGAAAATGGATTTTCTTGTTGCTCTGTGTCAGCGGTTCTCAGACTGCTCTCCCCAGATCTCTGGTGTTTCGTGAAGGCTCGTGTGATGGTTAACGTAGCAAATCAAGGTTCATTCATTTGTTTTTATGTCATAAAGATTTCAGGTTTGTAGTTTCTCAAAAATATTCAGAAATGTCTCAAGTGGTGGCGGCGGAGGAGAGAGAAAAAGAGAGAGAGAGAGCGACAGAGAGAGAGAGCGAGAGAGAGAAGAGAGAAGACAGAGAGAGAAGAGAGAGATAGAAGAGAGAGAACAGAGAGAGAGAGAGCGAGAGAGAGAAGACAGAGAAAAGACAGAGAGAGAGATAGAAGAGAGAGAGAAGAGAGCGAGAGAGAGTGAGAGAGAAGACAGAGAAGACACAGAGAGAGAAGAGAGAGAGAAGAGAGAGAGAGAAGAGAGCGAGAGAGAGAAGAGAGAGCGAGAAGAGAGAGAAGACTGAGAGAAGAAAGACAGAAGAGAGAGAAGAGAGAGAGAAGACAGAGAAGACAGAGAGAGAAGAGAGAGAGCGAGAGAGAGAGAAAGAGCGAGAGAACGAGAGAGAAGAGAGAGAGAAGAGGCGGGTGCAACTACTTGTCATTGGTTTCTTGAGTCCGGTTCCTGTAACAGACTCATACCGCTGCTCTATGCTTTCCCATGACATTCGCTTTTGTATGTTCTTTCTCTTGTATTCGCTGAAATGGTATATGTGTTTCTAAGAACATTTCGATCAAGACACAGAAAATAACAGTTGCATCCAGCATTTTTTTTTTGAATGAGCCACAATAATTGCAGACTCCTCCCGATGTTCTTAGAAACAGGCAACTGCCTCTTCAGATTATCAAATGTGTTTGAGATTGACGTGATGGACAGAGTAGTGGAGTTTGGCCCAAAGTTTACTTTTTTTTTTTGGTCCGCTGAGAGGTACTATGCAAGCCACTGTAACCCATTCTACATTCGGTGTGATGATTGTTTTGTAAATATCTATATCAGAGACAGTAATTAACGGAGTTTCAACTTTTGAATGAATCAGCGGAAGTTGTAGAATAGTGGGCGTCACTTTCCACGGATATGTTGTCGTCAAAGTGCATTTTATTCTTTGGAAGTGAGTCATGAACAGAACAACAGAAAGACCACTGGAAGGAACACAGATGTGGTTTCTTTGAAGAATGAGTCTACTGAATAACGAAGATGAGAAATGGGCAAACGTCACACAGAAGTAAGTGATGAGCTGAAATTGAAGTAAAATGATAAGAAAAAAAATCAACAGTCCTTTGACACATAAAGAAAAGCGGAAGATTTATAAACATCCTACCACTTGGAAAAAAGTAAATAAGAATAGATCAAAAAGAAAACCGACAAAACTGATGATCAACATTACCACAAGATGGTATGGTAGGCGTTCGGTGGTGAAGATTCCGTCAGATTTGGTAGTCAGCGAGCCATAGGTGATATGTTAGAGTCAAGGCTGATAAACCATAGCTGACATGCTAGCGTTAAGGTTGAACCTTGAACCATAGCTGACATGCTAGCGTTAAGGTTGACGAACCATAGCTGACATGTTAGCGTTAAGGTTGACGAACCATAGCTGGCATGCTAGCGTTAAGGTTGACGAACCATAGCTGACATGTTAGCGTCAAAGTTGACGAACCATAGCTGACATGTTAGCGTCAAGGCTGACGAACCATATCTGACATGCTAGCATTAAGGTTGAACTTTGAACCATAGTTGACATGTTAGCGTCAAGGTTGAACCTTGAACCGTAGTTGACATGTTAGCGTTAAGGTTGAACCTTGAACCATAGTTGACATGTTAGCGTTAAGGTTGACGAACCATAGCTGACATGCTAGCGTTAAGGCTGAACCTTGAACCATAGCTGATATGTTAGCGTTAAGGTTGAACCTTGAACCATACATGACATGCTAGCATCAAGGTTGACGAACCATAGCTGACATGCTAGCGTTAAGGTTGAACCTTGAACGATACATGACATGCTAGCATCAAGGTTAACGAACCATAGCTGACATGCTAATGTCAAGGTTGACAAACCATAGCTGACATGTTAGCTGACCATGACCCTGTCTCACTTTTCTGTTGGTTAAGCCTAGCTTGACTAACCGGGCAGGGATCGCCATGATCCCCATGGTAATGCAGTTTGCTAAAGAAGCACTACTTACCCCATGGTGTAATGTGGGGGTAGGAGAAGGGGTCACACCACTGGCCACGTGATGAGTGGAGGCCAGTTTTTATTACATTATCAGCCCTGGCCAACGGTGGCAAGAGACCGGACTCAGAAATATGTTTGTCTGAGTCGCATGGGTAAAGTAGCAAGGTTGTCCTAAGTCCCGTGTAGTAAATGAGAGTAATATATCAGTTTATGTCAGGTCAGAAAACTAATGTGTGTAGACACGGGGAATGTTCGCTGAACTTGTGAGGGTAGGTCAGTGTTTGTTAAAGGGACGCTCATGTGATGTGTAATCAATGTGTTCCGGGGTCTTCCACTCATTACTTGTGTTGGTTGGGGTGAATGAAGGGTGGTTGAGGAGAAGTTCGTGGTCATCCTCTCTCGAGTAGGTGGGAGGTTCGCAGTGCAATGGAACTGCCGATTTAGATCATGGGCAACCAAAAATGTTTACATGTAGGGAAGAAGGACTTCCGGCCTTACATTCCCACTCACGGGTTGAAAAATTAGCAGCCATAAGCTGCGTGCCGCAACATCCTCACTGCAAACAACAGCAGCAGCTCGTAGTTCCGGGGAGAATGTAGTAGTAATAGTAGTAGTAGTAGTAGTAGTAGTAGTTGTTGTTGTAGTATTAGCAGTAGTAGTAGTAGTAGTAGTAGTAGTAGTAGTAGCAGTTGTTGTTGTTGTTGTTGTATTAGCAGTAATAGTAGTAATAGTAGTAGTAGTAGTAGTAGTAGTAGTAGTAGCAGTTGTTATTGTAGTAGTAGTAGTAGTTGTTGTTGTTGTTGTTGTTGTAGTTCATCAATTGGAACTGATGGAAAGCATTTTTAAAAATCAGATAGAGAGGATTTGTGGCTTGAAAATCCACACATACTGAGGCAGAACATGATGTTGATGTTTGTTCGCATACTCTGTCAAAGGACCGACTTACCAATAAAACAAACCATAACTAATATTTTAATGATGAAAACAAAAACGAAACCGTGACAGGAAATGCATTTATAACGCAAAAAACCTATATAGCACAACCGCCATAAATGGAACTAAACTGCGTAGATAGAGTCACAGCTGCGTATTAATTTACTGCCGTATCCGATCTAGCAGCGGCTACTCTAGAGATCTCTTTTACTTCTCAGATAAGTTTATTCAGTCTGCTACGAGTATGTTCTCTTAAGAGCTGGTAAATTTTCACGGAAAGCGCTCAGTTTTCTCTGTGTAATTGTTCCATCTGCAGTATTACATTGTTCTTCATTTCACTTGCTGTACATTTTCTGGATTTCAATGAATATCTGTTAATATAATGATGGTTTAACAGCACCGAGTATGGGCAGTGTTGCCAGTATATTTACCTATATAATTTTGGTCCCGTATAGATAATGACAATAGTTATCTAGATGTTTGCTATAAATCTATTTTTTAAAATTGTTAATGGAATCTAGATAATTCTGAATAATTTTATCACAGTCCACAAAAAAGAGAAAAAAAAAATAACAGAAAAAAAAGAACTAACATGGAGAAAAGCTTCTCTGTAATCATTCCTTTCTCGGTGAATAAACAAACCTTTCAGTTCTACAGTAATGTGTAGCACATTGGCGCAGACCTGCCGTGGCCGAATTGGGACTCACTTCAAACTAATAACCTTTGCGCATGCGTCACACTTACTATCTTGAAACTATAGAACTGGACAAATGTGATGGTGAAAGTATTGTGCAGGAACTTAAGAATTTACTGACTGAGATGAAACTGAACTAAGGATACTTACAAATAATGCACATAAAAATGGCTAGCTTCGTTAACTGGGCATTTGTGAAGATTAATTAGGAGGTTTCATCCCTTACTTTAATTAAATGCATGTGCCATTCTTCACCGTTTGCGAGTTTACATCTTCTTCTCAGTGTCTAGAAACATATAATTTACATCAAGAAACCATGTTTAAGCTGTTAATCCTTGTAAAAAAATAATGAAAAATAAAAGTTACAAAGTGAAGAATATATCTCTTTTCTCTGTAATGTTCTACAATCAACGAATAGCAGCTCTTCAGTATGTCAGTCAGTCATTCATTTGCATGTCCCTTGCGGAACTTTACCTCCCTAACAGCTCTCCTGCAGGCCTCTCAGTTGTAAGTAAGATGGCCTGCTGCTAATGCATGCATTTGCATATCATCAACGACATCTTGCAGCCATCTTTGCCTTGGTCTTCCTCTCTTTCTTTTTCCTATTATGTACGGTTCCAAGACGGTCTTCTCTAGATTATCACGACGTTTAATGTGTCCAAAATATTTCAGTTTTATTTGTTTAATCTTCTTTTCTAGCCAGTTTTCTTCAATATTAAGTTCTTGTAGTATGGATATATCTGTTCTTTTTTGTGCCCATGATATCCGAAGAACTCTTCTGTAGCATTTACATTCAAAGGCATTTATGTGTTTCTCAGCTGTTTTGTTAAGTGTCCAGGTCTCACAAGCATACGTTGCGATGGGAAAGATGCATGCCCGTAAAAATTTTATTTTTATAGTTCTGTCTGTTCCCCTCCACAGATTCTTTAGTTGTTTTACTTTCTGAAGAGCGATAGATGACCTTTTAATTGCCCTCATTGTATCTCCATTATTAGTTAGTAATGATTCAAGATATTCAAAACTCCTCACTTCTTCCAGTTTTTCCTCATTGATACATATTTCAGCTGCCATGTTTGTTTTGTCAGTTATCATCAATTTAATTTCCTTCGCATGAAGATAAAGGTTTTGCTTTTCGCTGTTCTTACGGACTGACATAATTACTTCATTATGTAAAGAAATGAAATATTTAAGTGCGTCTGAAGGCTCATTAACGAATATCAGAATATCAGTTAACAAGGTTGAAAAATAATTCACTGGACTAATAAACAAAACACAGTTGTCTGGAGCGAAGTAATACGGCACAGAAACGCCACGGGACGTAATCCATGTTAATATCTCTGTGCATGTGTTATCTCAGAGAAATCTCGGATTGTTGTGTCAGTTCAGTCTAGATTTCGGGGGTAAATATAGAAGTTTTTTTGTCGACCGAAAGTAACTCAAATCCTCGCTTACATTAAAGCACTACGCAACCTGAATATAGCACCATTAGGGGCAGCAAGTATTGGTAATTGTGTCTGTCTGTCTGTCTGTCTATCTGTCTGTGACTGTTTGGTTATAAATATGTATACTTTTCTGACGCATGTAAAGGGATTTTTATTTTCTGCAGGTGATGACCACGTGCGTACCCCAGATAACAAGCACATCGGTGAGTAGATAATAGTTTCTCTTTTCTTCTCTTTCTCTTTTCTTCTCTTTCTTTCTGTCTCTCTCTTTTTTTCTGTATTTTTCTCTCTTCTCTTTCTTGCTGTGTCTGTCTCGTTTTTTTTTTCTATATCTCTCTCCTATTTCTTTCTGTATCTGTCTCTTTTCTTTCTGTATCTGTCTCTCTTTTTTCTGTATCTCTCTCTCTCCCTCTCTCTGTATCTTGTCTCTCTAGTTGTTTCTTAGACCATCTTGTTCCGTCTGTCTATCAGTCTCATTCTGTTTCTCCCTCGGTCTGTCACTCTCACTCACGCACACACAGACTCTCTCTCTCTCTCTCTCTCTCTCTCCTCACATATGTCTCTTATTTTCCTTGTTTCAAGACATGGTTGGTCACTTACTAATTTCTTTCTCCAACGTCTTAATTGCTTTGTATTTTTCGGTGCTCATCATGCGACATTGTGCTCTATCGCTTTACTACACCCACGCTTCGCTCTTTTCTATTTGCTAAATTTGGCTCTTATTTTCCTGCACTTCTTTTTATAATAAAACTCCCCTTTTTCGATATATCTCTTTACATATCTTATCTTATCTTATACCTTATATCCTTCCCGTGCCGTTAAACTTTACATAGGGCTCGCAAGGTAGTTCGCCAATTTTTCCTGTCTTCGGCGAGTCTTTCAACCTCATCAAAGGATTTTATGCCTGTTAATTTGGCCTCTCTTAACAATGTCCTCTTCGGAGTTTCACGCGGTCTGCCTCTTTTTCTCTGGCCTGTTGTATTCCACTTGATAGCTTATTTTGGGATTCTCTAGCCGACGAATGAGCACCTCGGAGTTGGCATTCCTGATGCTCGGTTGGTTTCTCTGCGAGTTTCCGTAACGATATCTTTTTTTCCCATCTGGAGTCGCCTCTAGATAGGTCCCAGGATAAGGTTGTTAGCCTTAGGCCCAACTCCTGGTACAGGATCTGTAACAAATCAAGGGGAATTCCTCTGATTTCTGCATACCGGCGAAAGCGTTAAAAAAAAAAAGTCCGCCATCTTGCACGTCACACATATGCTTTATAATATTTTTGACAAAAATACTGGATGAACTGTCACACCAATTTACAATAGCTCTGTGAGAAAGGAATTAAAAAAACAGTGATAGCCATTTTATATGTACATCTAAGCCACGTGTTTACCACAGTTCCGGCATTTCATGCCACCACTCCGCTTGAAGATATAGTCCCCGTTGTTGTTTCATATCCCTTTACAACAAAAATTAAAGACCTGGTCAAAGAAGCAATTTTTTTTCCCCACTGTGACATGAAAAGAAGAAATCTATCGCATATTTTTAAAAAATGGATTTAGAATACATCAGAGGCTGGACATGTGCTCAAAAGCTTTTTTTCTTGCTCATCTATTTACAAGTCATAAGTGATTTATATGCGAACGAAGAAGAAGAAGATAAGTGATTTACAACCTGTAATGTTGAACCAACCCGATATTTTACTGAGAGTAGCACCTTTAACAAAACAGCTGAAAAACACACACATATGCCTTTGAATGTAAATGCTACAGAAGAGTTCTTCAAACATCGTGGACACAAAAAAGATCAAATATATCCATATTACAAGAGCTTCATATTGAAGAAGGCTGGCTAGTAAAGAGGATTAAAGAGAGAAAACTTAAATATTTTGGACACATTAAACGTCATGATAATCTAGAGAAGACCATCTTGGAAGAGTACATAATGGGAAAAAAGAAAGAGAGGAAGACCAAGGCGAAGATGGCTGCAAGACATCGTTGATGATCTGCAAATGGATGCATCAGCAGCAAGCCATCTTGCTCACAACCGAGAAGCCTACAGGAGTGCTGTTAGGGAGGCAAGGTTCCGCAAGGGACATGCAAATGAATGAATGAATGAAAGAAAAGCGCCTTTCGAGAAAGTTCTAAAGGACAGGATGTCATCATGCCACACCTAACTCTCATTCCCCCCTCCCCCCAGAAATATAGTTTATGCAGGACAAGGGGTGGGGGTTGGTGGGTGGGTGGGCGGGGGTGTGAGGGGGGCAGAGAGTAGTGAGATTTAAAAAAAAAAAGCTATATACTTGTAAACCGGTCACTGTGGTACTCCGATCGACTTAGGTCAAGAAAGAGAACTTGCCTTGAACGAAGCGCAATAATAATAATGATAAAAAGAACATCTTACATAACGAGATTATTATTATTATTATGTTATGGTTGTTGTTATTATTGTTAAATTTTACCGGTTTGAACGCGCGCCCTCCTAAAAGCTTCATCACCTCTGCCATGTACGTGTCCCCGGCTAACCCCGTCCTCACCCCGTCCCCCAGAAATGCCCTCACACGTTAAGTCACTTCAGAGCTGGGCACACACACACAAAGAGATCAAGTGCCGGCAACAGTAAACTCAGTCCCCGTAATTAACTTCCCTGACATGGACGTTTAACTGAAGCTGAACAGAAGCACATTGTTTCAGCAGTTTCTCTCCCTTTGTGGCGATTTCTCTCACACACTCTCTCACACTCTTTCTCACTCTTTCTCTCACTCACTTTCTCACTCTCTCACTCACTCTCTCTCACACGCTCGTTCTCTCTCACTCTCGCTCCCACTCTTTCTCTCTCTCACTCTTTCTCTCACTCACTCTCTCTCTCTCACATGCTCTCTTTCTCTCTCACTCTCTCTCCCACTCTTCTCTCTCTCACTCTTCTCTCTCTCACTCTCTCAACACTCTCACTCTTTCTCTCTCTCACTCTCTCTCTCACTCTGTCTCACTCTTTCTCTCACTCACTCTCACTTTCTCTCACTCACTTTCTCTCTCTCACTCACTTTCTCTCTCTCACTCACTCACTCTCTCGCTCTCTTCAACACTCTCTCTCTCTCACTCTGTCTCACTCTTTCTCTCTCTCTCTTTCTCTCTCTCACTCTCTCCTCTCTCTCTCTCACTCTCTCCTCTCTCTCTCACTCTTTCTCTCACTCACTCTCTCTCACTCACTTTCTCTCTCTCACTCACTTTCTCTCTCTCACTCACTCTCTCTCTCACTCTGTCTCACTCTTTCTCTCTCTCACTCTCTCTCTCTCACACTGTCTCACTCTCTCTCTCACTCACTTTCTCACTCTCACTCTCTCTCACTCACTCTCACTCCATCTCTCTTCAACACTCTCTCTCTCACTCTCTCTCTCTCACTCTTTCTCTCACTCACTCTCTCACTTTCTCACTCTTTCTCTCACTCATTCACTCTCTCTCACTCACTCACTCTCTCTCTCTTTCTTTCTCTCTCTCTCTCTCTTTCACTGGCGTAAACCCTTACATTACGCACGGTGCCAGACAACATTATCATTCTTCTCCACCCTGTATGATCTTTAGTGTTACCGATCAATTTTAAATATTTTTTCCCCCGTACCATTTGGTCCCCTGAGATATTTTTATCTTGGCCTCCTCTCCGTCTTTTTTCTCTTGAATTTTCCAGTGATTACCAGTTTCTCTAATTTCTGTCTTCTCATGACAAAACACAAGAAATTTTAACTGGTTTTTTTTCCTTATAGCTTTAACTAGTTTTCTCAAACATTTCGGAGGAGTCTTTCATTTTTTTAAAAAAAAATATATATTTTAGAATAGAAGGAAGAAGATCAAGAGGAAGACCAAGAGAAATGATACTGGACAGTCTGACGGGATGGTATGAGAGGAGATCACCAACTGAGCTAATGGCCTGCATGAAGGATCGGGTACTCTGGAGAAGCATAATAGCCAACGCCAGTCGGCACGGCACCTGATGATGATGATATATATTTTTATTCTGGTTGTCCAGAAAACCATATAAGCTCTGAATGATGATTAAATACTAAAGCAGTTTTTTCCCCCCTAAAGGCACTTGTCCCGTTTTTAATGTTTCCCTAGTTCGTATTTCTCACTCCCACGAGATCAAGTACCTCTTTATTTGTCTTCATATGCAAAACCGCAGTGACACGTGATGCACAGACTGAAGATCACTGGTCTAAGTCCTTGCTATGAAAGAACCTAGGGCAAACTTGTTTATCTCCTTTCAGATTTTCTAGTGCGGTTGGTAAAAGAGCACGGCGACCGCGACGACTGTCTCGTACGACACAGAAATATGTTTTTAGACGCGGAGACTGGGGCGTGTTACTGTAAGGGACGTTTTTGTGGGCCAGTGTGGGTGTTTATTTGGAAAGAAGGTCAGAAGGTTTACGAAACAAAATGCGACTTTCGAGAGATGTTTTCGTATTTTCTGTATTTTAAAAGCAAATTCTGCCGATACTTTGACAATAAATACAGATTTTAAGCAAGCTGTATGTGGAAGTTATTTGGTGTAGACATTTACTTTAGAAAGTTTACTGAGAATACCAAACCAAATCAAAGAAATTACTTATTCTCCTCCTCCTCATCATCATCATCATTGTCATAATCCTCCTCCTCTTGCCCCTCCTATTTCTTCTTCCTCTTCATCTTCCTCCTCTTTCAAGTACTGGTCATGTTAGATGAAGAAATCTATCGCAAAGACGATGTCCAGAAGTTTTTTTTTCCTTCAATTTTATACGGTACCCCCATAGCTTCTGCTTCAGATCCACGACCTCCCCTCAGTTTTTGTGGTGATGATCTACATTTGCAGATTACATGCTCAATATTTCGAATCAGACTTACGCAAAGACATATATGTTTAGAATAAGGCTTACGCAAAGATGTTTATCTTTAGAATTAGATTTACCCAAGGATATATACGTTTAGAATCAGACTTACACAAGGACATATATGTTTAGAATCAGACTTACACCAAAGACACTACTAAATATGATCTGCAATATGGGAAGACAGAAGTATTTTCGAAAATCACATTTCAGCCTTCTGTGTAAACATGGAGACAATATTCGTAGCTACAAAGTCTCCGAATGATTAAAACACAAATCAATAAATTCACAAAAATACAGAAGTGTAAATCTCGACAACACAGCTGAACAAACAAACGCCAAACTGAATATAAGAATGTTCATTTTAAAATACTTAGAAACGCAAGGCAAGATCCACGACCGCTTTAACTGTTGCAAAAAAAAAAAAAAATCTTGGCAGTATCGTCTTGTACAATTGACAGAATGAATCGGAGAAGTAGATTTACATGAGAATGATCTTTAAAACAAAATGAATTTATGTACTAACACCAGACAACAGAAGTAAGACATGAATCCATCAGTAATTTACGTAACGAGAAGAAAGTTCCTCCCAAGCAGTTGTTACGTGTATTGAGGATACAACTTTCAATTAATAAAAATAAATGAAACTGCAGCACCGCTAAATACTGTATCCCAGTATACAAAGCGAGTCGCCCATCCCTGTCAGAACACATGTTCTCAGCTCTGAGAGATATATGAGGAAGGAGACAAGACAAGACAAGACAAGACAAAGGGAAAGTTCCCTGTCTCCTCGGTCATGCCAGAGTACATTCCCTGTCTCTAAACCATATTAGATTCATTTCTATATATCTAAACCATACTAGATTCATTTCTATACCTCTAAACTATATTAGATCCATTTCCATACCTCTAAACCATATTAGATCCATTTCTATACCTCTAAACCATATTAGATCCATTTCTATACCTCTGGACCATATCAGATCTATTTCTATACCTCTAAACCATATTAGATCCATTTCTATACCTCTAAACCATGGCATGGTGAATTCCTTGGATGTTAAAAAAAAAAAAAAGTTTGGGAACCGCTGCCGTAACCCATGCCGGTGAATTTTCTAATATTTCTTACATAGGTGAAACCCAGGATGAGGAAGACGGTGCCAGTAGTTAGATTATAAATCCTGTTAAAATGTTGCGACTCTCTATTTTAACCCAGCAGCATTAAACACCACAATGTTCAGTTATTCTCTCTCGGGTTTTTTTCTTTTACTTGCAAGTGAACACATTTTGATGGATGTTTGCTGCCGAGGGAAGTAGGTAAACTCGGCCATAGAACGACTCGCTCATCCAGAAATGTGGACAAACCTCACGTGACTCAGAACACACATAGGACTGTCAAAAGGGATCCCCACCCCACCCCCTCTCCCTACCCCACTTTTTTTTTTCTTTTCTCCCATGTTCTGCTTTCTTAAATATGTTATTAGAATTAATGAAGAAAATGAGATAATGTCCTAAGTAAACGAGCCCGCAGATGGCAAACAGTCTCCTGTCAAGGAAATCTAAAATAGCGATTCTTACAGACATGAAGCTCCAGATTTTCATATGCCGAAGGTTGTGGAAATATGGGCCTAGCAGCGTATCTCCTATATGCCTTAATGGCATGGAAATGGGAAATTTACCTTTACCTTTTATATACATGAAGGTCATTTTACACACACGAGGGTCATTTCAAACTCTGAAGAACTTCTTCCCCTCCATTTAGCCCTCTCCGCGACTCGTGCAGCCCCGTGTTCCTGTAGCTGAACTGTTGATGCTGTGATTTTATCTCCCTGGAACTGCGAGCACGATGTTCTTGGCAGGTGACCTTGTGAAGATGTTTAAGCCCTTTGTGGAGCCAGAAGTGGGTTACGACAGCTTCCTAGGAGTCTGAAAGTGGACATAACAGAGCAAACGTCTTACCATGTGGACCCTTGTCTCACCATATGGATCCTTGTCTCACCATGTGGACCCCTATCTCACCATATAGAACCCTGTCTCACCATATGGACCCTTGTCTCACCATGTGGACCCCTATCTCACCATATAGAACCCTGTCTCACCATGTGGACCCTTGTCTCACCATATAGAACCCTGTCTCACCATGTGGACCTTTGTCTCACCATGTGGACCCCTATCTCACCATATAGAACCCTGTCTCACCATGTGGACCTTGTCTCACTATATATACCCCCGTCTCACCATGTGGACCCTTGTCTCACCATGTGGACCCCTATCTCACCATATAGAACCCTGTCTCACCATGTGGACCTTGTCTCACTATATGGACCCCTGTCTCACCATGTGGACCCCTATCCCACCAAGTGAACCCTTTTTCTCACCATATGGACAGCTGTCTGTTATTAGGAGTATCAATCATGAGGTAGGACAGTTGTCCTGGCTAGCTATGAATAGCACAGAAACGTCCAACTGGCGTCACACAGAATGCATGCAGATAGGGAGGTCTTTTTGCGGCCCGCGATGCTATTATGAAAATATAATTTTAAAAAATTAACATTAACATTTCTTGTGTTCGAAACATGAAAATAAAATTTTAAGGACCCGAAAAGAAGGTTAAAATACAATCAATTAACCTTACAACTGCCATTTTTTCTCATTATTAGCTGACAAAAGCTAGTTAAATACAATCAATTCAGAAAAATACAGAAGTGTGAATCTCGGCAACACAACTAAACAAGCGAACGCCATACTAAATATAAAAATGTTAACTTTAAAATACTTAGAAACGCACGGCAGGATCTATGACCGCTTTAACTGTTGCAAAGAAACTTTTGCCAGCATCTTACTTGTACCACTGACAGAATGAATCGGAGATGTAGATTTACATGAGAATGATCTTAAAGCTATCAATTATAACAGTCACTTTTTCCCATTTTTATGTAAGCTGACAAAAAGCTAGTTGATATAGAACCGGCTCGCCCTCGATTTTCGGCATTCATGACGTCTACAGCTTTCTAGTTTGAATGGTTGCTTTAGTGAGTCTGATATTTATAGTATCAGTTATACCCTGGACCTATAGTCTCTTCCTCCCTCCCCTCCTCCCTTTTTTTTTTTGTCAAAAAATAAAAAAGCAAGTACCCATCTCGGCAAACAGCATGGCCATTGTGATTATGCCGAGCTTTACCTAGGCTAAAAAAAAAAAAACTCTGTTTTTGAGCTGTTAGGTGGGCGGAGTCTTGGCCACTTCATATTTGCTGATCCTTGATAAGTAAGCCGGCCCACTAGTGCAGTCATCTTTTATCATACCGCCTATTTACCACATTTAGCTACCTCCACGAATTCATCTAGCCATGATATCCAGCTTCGGTGAGTGTGGTGTTTTGAATGTCAGTGTTATCCTGGACCCATTGTCCCCTTGGCTGCCAACCCCCCCCCCCCTTCTCTCTCTCTCTCTGTCTTTGAAATAAAGATCAATCAATCAATCAATCAATCAATCAATCAATCTCTCTCTTTCTTTCTTTCCCACCCACTCTCCCCGACCAAAAAAAAAAAAAGGTTGAAATCTGAATTATCTCAAGATATCTCTCTCATTGTTGCGTAAATGATGAGAATGTTGACTGTACAGATCGTAAATTGTTCATTTCATTTACGAGCACAATTTAGGAGTGATGTCCCTTTTTATAAGCAGCCTAACCAGCGAGCTAAATTTATGGAGGAGCACGATGTTTCTAAGCTCTGTCGATGTTTCTGTCGATGTTTCTAAGCTCTGTCGATGTTTCTAAGCTCTGTCGATGTTTCTAAGCTCTGTCAGTGTTTCTAAGCTCTGTCGATGTTTCTAAGCTCTGTCGATGTTTCTGTCGATGTTTCTAAGCTCTGTCGATGTTTCTAAGCTCTGTCGATGTTTCTAAGCTCTGTCAGTGTTTCTAAGCTCTGTCAGTGTTTCTAAGCTCTGTCGATGTTTCTGTCGATGTTTCTAAGCTCTGTCGATGTTTCTAAGCTCTGTCGATGTTTCTAAGCTCTGTCGATGTTTCTGTCGATGTTTCTTCGCTCTGTCGGTGTTTCTAAGCTCTGTCGATGTTTCTAAGCTCTCTCAATGTTTCTAAGCTCTGTCGATGTTTCTAAGCTTTCTCAATGTTTCTAAGCTCTCTCAATGTTTCTAAGCTCTCTCAATGTTTCTAAGCTCTCTCAATGTTTCTAAGCTCTGTCGATGTTTCTAAGCTCTGTCGATGTTTCTGAGCACTGTCGATGTTTCTAAGCTCTGTCGATGTTTCTAAGCTCTGTCGATGTTTCTAAGCTCTGTCAGTGTTTCTAAGCTCTGTCGATGTTTCTTCGCTCTGTCGATGTTTCTAAGCTCTGTCAATGTTTCTAAGCTCTGTCGATGTTTCTTCGCTCTGTCGGTGTTTCTAAGCTCTGTCGATGTTTCTAAGCTCTCTCAATGTTTCTAAGCTCTGTCGATGTTTCTAAGCTCTCTCAATGTTTCTAAGCTCTGTCGATGTTTCTTCGCTCTGTCGGTGTTTCTAAGCTCTGTCGATGTTTCTAAGCTCTCTCAATGTTTCTAAGCTCTGTCGATGTTTCTAAGCTCTCTCAATGTTTCTAAGCTCTCTCAATGTTTCTAAGCTCTCTCAATGTTTCTAAGCTCTGTCGATGTTTCTAAGCTCTCTCAATGTTTCTAAGCTCTGTTGATGTTTCTTCGCTCTGTCGATGTTTCTAAACTCTGTCGATGTTTCTAAGCTCTGTGTTTCACGTTGTAAACTCCCACGTTCTTGTGTCTTTTGTCCCGACATATTGTGTGACTTTTAAATCCAGTTTTACATGTTAGCAGTATTAAAAACAACAACAACAACAACAACAGCTCCAGTTTCTTCTTTGCTTTCTCATGGACATTTATCATGTTGAATTTATTTACCTCATGTTGTAAATGGATGCATCAGCAGCAGGCCATCTAGCTCACAACCGAGAGGCCTACAGGAGTGTTGTTAGGGAGGCAAAGTTCCGCAAGGGACATGCAAATGAATGAATGAATGTTGTAGACCGGAATACATTGGAAATTGTTGTTCATGATAATTATGTGTTGAAATAGATAATTATACTGTTCCAAAAAAAAAAAAAAGAAGAAGAAATTCAACACTACTGTAGTCGTAATGGACACCAAATTTCAACTTGTATAAAAATCTTATTTTACGGAATTAATGTTTCAATCGTGGCATGAATAAACATTAAATTTGGTTTGCGACTGAGGCCTCCAATTCAGTAAGGTGTATGGCCTCCTCTGACCTGTATCAGAGAACGACATCTCATTGACATGGATCCGATTAGCCGTTGGATCTATTATTGTGAGATGGCTGTCCACTCTTCCCGCAGTGCAAGAGACAACTGTCGAAGATTGGTTGATGCCACGTCTCGCTGGCGGACTTGTCTGTTGAGTTCATCCCATAAGTGTTCTATTTAGTTCATGTCTGATGACATAGATGACATAGATGACATAGATGGCCACGGAATGGTCTGGACGTTGTTGTCAGCGAGGAACTGGGTGGTTAGTTGTGCCACATGAGGTAGTGCGTTATCTTGGTGAAAAATCGACCCTGGTGCAGCCAGAAGTGGAAGGACGTGAGGACGAAGAATTTCATCGACATATCGTTGGGCATTCAGACGTCCTTCAATTTGCACCAGGTCACTTTTTCCTATGAAGTTGATCGTCCCTCACACCAGTACACCTCCACCACCATGTGGAGGAGCCTCATCCACACAGTTATGGGCGTAGCGCTCATGGACTCTGCAGTAAACTCTTCTCTGTCTAACGTGTCACTGGAGCAGAAAAAATGATTCATCACTAAACCAAACCATTCTCCAATCATTCAATGACGATGCTGCTTCGCCCACTGCAGTCGGTTCTGGCGATGCCGGTTCGTAAGAACACGACCTCTGTGGGGTCTTCTAACCTCAAGACCAGCGTCGTAAGCCGGTTCCTGATCGTTTGATCTGAAATTCGACGAGCTGCTGTCATTGAATGGACTGTTAAGGGCGCAGATGCAAATCGATTCCTGAGGTGACACAGCCGTATGAAGCCGTCTTCGGCAGGAGTTGTGACTATGGGTCTTCCACTGCGCGGCCGGTCTGCAACTGAGCCAGTTTCTTGAAATCATCTCCAAAGGCAACTAATGAAGCTTCTAACCACATTAAAGTGTCTGGCCACTTTGTGACTGCCCCAGTCTGTAAACGTCCAATGATGATGAGTCGCTGTTCTTTAGTGAGATGAGCCATACTTGCGCACTGAATTTTCAAATGAATTGATTCGAGGAGCGTCAATCTTTTATAGGCATTCAATAACATGGTCAGTGAGTTTTGTGTTCAGTAAGTTTCACAGGATTCTCGTGAACCTGTCATGAGTTATTGTCAAAAATGTTGTTTTGACTAGGGTCGCTTTTCTGTGCTCATGGATCATCTGCTGAGTACAATTTGGGTCAGCACGTGAAGTTGATGTCCAAGTGAACGTTACAGGCAATTTGCCCTTGCCTGATCAGCAAACGTCAGTTTAAATCGCAACATCGTATTTGTTGCGTTTTTTTTGAACAGTATATGTTCTTTTGATTTTCATATTTTTTCTCACGCAAATTGAACGGTTAATTTTTCCTCGTTTTATTTTGTTATTATTTTTCTCCTTTACATATTCGCCCTTTTGTTGTTTTATTGCATCTGTTATGTTTAACAGTGTCAGTTATTGTCATGGGGATCGCAGGAGTAGCATAGATAACAGTGAGTTGTCATGTTAATTGCAGGGAATATATTACAACCAGACTTGCAACGCTCCGGTAAATGTAACTGTAAAACTGGGTACCTAATACTTGTGAAAGGGAAGCAGCCTCTTAAAAATGTGAAAACTGTGCCCATGATGCACGACAAGATAAGGCGAGAAAACAAAATATGACGCGGACAGAACATGCCCCGGAGAATGGTTTCGGTTACAGGCTCGGGCGTCCGCGTGACGAAGTGGTTAATGCAAATGTCTCCGAGGCGAAGGTCAGTGATTTGAATCCAGCCAGTAGGTCCCAGTCACCAAGCTGTAGAGGTACCAGGCATCTTCTGTGGATGTGGAAGGAAAGGCGGTAAGACCGTAATGCTGACCACATCACTCTGAAGTATTCTGACAAGCCAAGGAAAATATGGAGACCAACATGTAGTGCTGAAAGTATCATCTTAGCTACCTGTGTTCGTAAATATGTCATATTAGGGCCTCTAGTTTTGATAGTGTCATCGTAGGGCCTGTAATTTTGATAGTATCATCTTAGGGCTATGAGTTCTGATGGTGTCATCTTAGGGCTATGAGTTCTGATGGTGTCATCTTAGGGCTATGAGTTCTGATGGTGTCATCTTAGGAATCTGTGGTCTTCAATACTCAAAGTGAACTTAAAAGGCAAGTGTCTCACCAGACTCCACAACTGCAAGTACCACATCGAACCGTACCAAGTTGGTCAAGATGAGGGAACACATCAGCCTGTTACTAAAAACATCAATAAAAAAAGTGGTTTAGGGTCTTGACCAGCGCTGGTATAGCATTTGTAATAATTGCGCCATACTTGTTGCACGGCCCGCATTCCTCTATGTATCCTCCACACAAAAAGATGGCCGTAGACCCTCAGCTTCCCCAAATATAACGTATTCTCGTCCGTGATCTCAGCCTCTCACACTGAACAAACTCCCAGGCTCGACCTACTATTTGAGTTTCTCCTTACAAGAAAACACTCACGCAGTAGAATTGCAACTTTCCACTTGTGAGGTGTGTCTGTACTTAACGGTAGCCTGTGTGTAAACTCACTCCCAGTGTTTCTCAAAATATTTGTGTGTAAGCCCACTCCCATTGTTTCTCAAAGTATGATGAGTGTAACAATGACTCTCGGTATTTCTCAAATTATGATGAGTGTACCCTCACTCCCGATACTTAAGAGTATACTCTTAGTATACTAAGTTAGTAAATGCGTGTACACTGAAGTACCTAGGTAGCAAGTGTTCGTATCTCTGTACACAAAGATATTTGTGAAATTATTTACCATTTTAACGGGTTTTTACTTTTAAATAAGCGAATTTCGTTGATATTTGGAAAGATTTGATAACCGTGTGTCCTTGAAACGACCAAAGACACGAATCAGGTCAGGACCTTGTTCTGGCTAGTCTCAGTACTGTAACAATCAGGTTGTGTGCCTCGTTCTGTACAGCAATGAAGGTCCGACTTGTTCATGACTGTGGTGAAGTTTATTCAGAGCGCCTTTCATAAATAAGGATTTATGACGAGGGATGAATGCCGGGAAAGATTCCAAACGTCACAAGAAGCAAGACATAATCTCTCGTTATCATAATCTACACGGTAGTATCAATTACTGCTTGCAGTTAGATGAGATGACGAAAGACTGACAACGATGATTTAACTGAGGAGCGTTTAGCATATATTTGAGGCATACTAGAGAAAAAGTATTAGTCTCCATGTTTTCATTGACCTGTCCAATGTAATGACACACAAATGAGATAAAGTATAGAGTTAACAACTATATTTGACCTCTACAATATAATATTAATGACTATATTTGACTTCTACAGTATAACATTAATGACTATATTTGACTTCTACAGTATAATGTTAATGATTATATTTGAATTCTACAGTATAATGTTAATGATTATATTTGACTTCTACAGTATAGTGTTAATGACTATATTTGACTTCTAAAGTATAGTGTTAATGACTATATTTGACTTCTACAGTATAGTGTTAATGACTATATTTGACTTCTAAAGTATAATGTTAATGACTATATTTGACTTCTACAGTATAGTGTTAATGATTATATTTGACTTGACCACGTTGGAGGGAGTTTCCGACATGGTCATCTTTCTTTTAACAAAGTCCAGGAGGGGAGGTATAGAATTCTCTGACCAGGATCAAACCACCTGCCATGGTAATGAGAGGCCGAGTTCACTAACCACGTCGCTACTCTGGCTCTAGTCTGTATGTGTGTAACATAACCATGACGGTTTTATTATTGCCCCGAAACAGTTTTAAATACACGTTTAAATATTGTAAATACAATTTCGTATTTAAATGCATATCATATCAAATACGATGGCCAGATACCATAAGTAACCAAGAACTGCAGCAGCGAACAGGCCAGCAACCAGTGGAAGACGACATCCTACGAAGAAGATGGGAATGGATCGGACACACCCTACTGAAATCCACATCCAGCACTACAAGGCAAGCCCTAACATGGAACCCACAGGGTAAAAGGAGGAGAGGGAGACCAAGGAACTCCTGGCGCCGAAGTCTGGACACGGACATCAAAATAATGAACCAGACATGGAGACAGTTGGAAAGAGTGGCCCAGGACCGAACTGCCTGGCGAGCTCTTGTTGGCGGCCTATGCTCCACGAGGGGTCAGAGGCATAGATAGATAGATAGATAGATAGATAGATAGATAGATAGATAGATAGATAGATAGATAGATAGATAGATAGATAGATAGATAGATAGATAGATATCATTCTTTTTATCAGCTACTTAGTGATACAACTTAGCAGCCATATTTTTCATGTTCAGTACTTTTAGAGACGATAGGATAAAAATGGGAATGGCTTCATTTAGCATCAATGTAAACTATTCTTGATGTTAAGTGTGGTACTGCACCTTATATTTTCCCTCATTCTGTCTTTAGAAATTCCGTATATCACTGTTGATATATACAAATCCACATCCTGATCCATTGTAATCGTTCAGGTTTTGTTCTCCATTTGTAATAATGATCCACTTTAGACATTCTTAAAAGCTCACCGCTTTATCCTAATCAAGATATCCATCTCCCTCTTTCTCAGACATACTGTACTCACCAGCGTATGTGTATATGAGAGAGGGAGAGAGAGAGAGAGGGGGGGGGAGGTCATTATCAGGATTTCTATCTGACCCGGCATACATGAAAACCACTGAAGATTAGCCTGTGCTGCCCACTCACACCTAACGCTTTCAGAGAGCGGGGATTGTACACAGCGATCAAAACAAGCAGCTGTGATTGGCTGGGATTAGGGAAGACACTCCCGGTACAAGTCTTCAGCTGTCACCCACGTTAGCGTGTTAGTCTATTTGGTCTACGGCCGTGTGTGCGTGCTGGCTAGATCGCCACTAAAAGGTGGACTGGAATATCAAACTGAATTCTTTTGGAATTACTTTCATGAAAGTGTGTTCATATGGTGTTAGTAGCTGCAGTATTTACTGCTGGTTTTATAATAATTCGAAGTTTCTTCAAAAAGAATGTAACATGTTTTTTTGTGTAAAATAGTATTGAATAATACATGGGAAATTCCAAATGCATGTTTCGATATCTGGTGTTACTAGCCCGGGGGTGGGGGGTTTCGGAACTGAATCTTTCGCGTATCAGCGTAGGGTAAGTACTTATGAAGCCGATTCCTTGAACAGATTCTGGCTAGGTAAATGTGAGCGATGATTAGCATATAAAACAGTTGATAATTTCGCCATGCGTTTCCATGTGTCTCCCTCCACACCGAACTGTTCTTTGATCTTTGATCCATTATTTACAGGTAAAGATAGCCCTATAGCAAATGCCGTAGGGGATGAAGCGTTAGAGACCTCATTATGCTGGGCCATCAGGGTATGAGGTTAGGGTGGCCAGTTCCTTTCCTCGGTGCCTTTTCTTTCCAGATTTTCTCCGGTACCCACTTTACGAGGCTGGGTCGACCTCTGGGCCGCACTGGTCAGGGAAAAAAATATCCCCGCTCAGCTGGGGATTCGAACCCTCGGCCATTTCTCATTAAAACACCGAACTGCAGTGAATGAAGTAAATCTGAAAAAGGCTTATAACAGCGACAACTTTATGAGGGGACATTAACATTTTCTTCAACGTTAACAAACTAATTCAGTACATTTAATGACTGCACAGTACAGAAATATGTCTACTGTAGTTACTGATTCAGCACTTAACATTGACCGGAAAAAATGACACTAAAATGTTTATTGTAGAAGGTAGGGGAGTGAGGAAGGAGTAGATGTGGAGTGACACGGGGAGGTGACGATATTGTTTTGATGTCATGACTTTCCATCTCCCGTCATCAAACGCCAGTCCATCTCCATTGTTGCAAACAATACTAGTCGTGTTTGGAACTGGTTTAGTTTCTGTTTTCTTCTTCTTCTTCGTTCGCTTCTACCACCAAGATCGCACTGTGATCCTACTGAATTTATGCCTGTGGTCTTCGTTAGGTCTCGTGGTCTCCTGTGTGGAAAGGACCACACAAGATCCCCGAGAGGACCACAAGGGGTTCAGAGTATCGCAGTGCTTTAGTCTGTTTTCTAAAGCGGTTCCAAGTTGCTACTATTATTGATACAAGGAATTGGTCTGTAGGAACCGGTACCCGCTTTTACCGGAAGAACCGAAATAACTTGTTCCTGTTTCGATTCACCAGAATGTATAAACTAGGAAATATGTAGGAACAGATTTACTACAAAGTTGTGACGTTTCGACGTGAGCCTTAATCATACAAAAACATACAGGATGAAAAAATACAGAGAGAGGAGATAGAGTATAGATTCACATGAATACTATTTTTTAAAAAGTTAAAAAATTAAATAGAGTACTTAGCTGTAAATTGCAAGGTGTGGCTTGCCCGGCGGTGTGTGTCAGGAATGGATTTAGTAGAACGTGGAGACTGTTTAAATGGAGACCAGTGATATGTGGTCTGTGGATTGTACCTGGGGGTGGTGGATGGGGAACCGGGGAGGGGAGAGGGAGTAATACAATGTTGACCTAGTCAGGAGAAGCTGAAATAGGTGATTAAGGAAGAGGGGTTGCAAAGTGATGCTGTGAGGAGGTTTGACAAGTAAGAAGGGGTGGAGCTTAGTGGAGAGGTACTATAATGATTGAAGAGAATGTTAAGTGTAGCTGAACTCGAGTTTAACCCATGTGGTTCCAGCGTCCCATAATTTTGAATGCAGCGGTTCTCCAGTGCCAGGCGGCTTGTGTCGTCTGCGTGACATTGTTTGATGGCTGTTACTAGAAAATCATATTTGCCTCTGTGATTGGGGCCATTGAAATGATTTGGGACTGGTTTCGAAGCATGCTGGGTGATGTCGTACAGATGTCCCTAATCTGAGGCAAATCTCACCAATATACGTTATCCTGCATCTTTTGCAAACGATGACATATATCACATGTGAATCCCTCATGAAGAGTGAGGATAGTTTTGGGAAAGGTGATCGTTTTCGTTTCCTAGACCACCGGGCAGGTAACGCAGCGGGGGCGGTTACATTTTCTGGTGCCAACATATGTAAGGCATATGTAATCTCTTGTATTATTCTTGATACACTCTCTTGTCATGCTATGGACAAAAGCTCTTGTATTGTTCTTGATACACTCTCTTGTCATGCTGACAAAATCTGTTGTATTATTCTTGATACACTCTCTTGTCATGCTATGGGCAAAATCTCTTTTATTACTCTTGATACACTCTCTTGTCATGCTATGGGCAAAATCTCTTGTATTATTCTTGATACACTCTCTTGTCATTGCTATGGGCAAAATCTCTTGTACTATTCTCAATACGCTCTCTTGTCATGCTATGGACAAAATCCTTTGTATTATTACTGATACACTCTCTTGTCCATAGGTACCATCTCACTGTTTTACTTCGTCAGACCCATTACATTTTCTTTTTCAGTTAAAAAAAAGCACTAAGCAAACAGTATAGATCTTTACATGGTTTTTCGTGGTAGTGGAGCCTGCTAATCAAAATATAACTAATGGAGAATGTATGAGAAGAGCGGGAGATACAAAAAATCTTGTCCAAAAAATAAGAGAGAGACAACGTACTTTCATAGGACATGCAATGAGAAGAGGGGGCATTGAAAATATAGCAGCAGGAAAAACAGAGGGAAGAAGAGCCAGGGGAAGACCAAGAGAAATGATACTGGACAGTCTGACGAGATGATGTGAAAGGAGATCACCAACTGATTTAATGGCCTGCATGAAGAATCGTGCACTCTGGAGAAGCATAATAGCCAACGCCAGTAGGCACGGCACCTGATGACTGATGATGTTGATGATGATGGAGTCTGCTGAGAAGCCTGCGTGTTGTCTCCACCACAGAAGTTGTTTCCATCCAGCTTGAAGCCTGGTCTCTGCTACTTCTCTCAGAGAAGTTAACAGTTTCTGCCAGGTTTATGGCCCCTTCCCTCAAGTTTTTGTGGAGTATAATTCTGAGTATTAAAAAAAAAAGTTTCAACTCCTTCCTGTTTCAGTATTTGAAGAGGTCGCTGTTGAAACTAGCGGGCTCTGAAAGCTTTTACAGCGGCGAATCTGTCTTCGTGTCTGCATGCGTGCCTTTCCCATTTACAGCTAGCAGTATGTCCTAATGTCTGCATCCACTAAGGAGTACGTTAACTCGGGGTTTCTCAACGGAACCTATTCACCCTGTACCTCCCACATCCCTTTAGAGGCTGCATAAATTTTTTTAAAAGGTGTGGTGTTGTGAAAGTCGGGGTGGGGACAGCTAAAGTACATTTCAATGTAAGGAACATTTTAGTACAAAATAATGACGCTGTGGTTTTTTTTTTTGGGGGGGGGGGGGGGGGGGAATGGAGTGAGGATGATTATGGGTGAGATTTAACTCAGAGCAGAAAATGGTTGAGACACCCTGGTGTTGTGTCGAGCGATTTAACGCCCTGCAACAGTCCAAAGAAAAAGAGGCAGACCACGTGAAACTCTAAAGAGGACGTTGTTAAGAGAGGCCAAATTAATAGGCATAAAATCCCTTGATAAGGTTGAAAGGCTCGCAGAAGACAGGTAACATTGACGAACTACCTTGCGAGCCCTATGTGACATTTAGCGGCACGGGAAGGATATATGATATAAGATATCTCAAGTACACCTGAAGAATATGTTAAATCTTTAACTCTGGACGTTTAATGTTCCTATGATTGTTTCTAGTCTTTTTTTTTCTGTCAACATCGCTGAAGCTGCGAATTTGTTTCTGTAGCGTGCGTATCACCCAGTCAGTCATTTGCATGTCCCTTGCGGAACTTTGCCTCCCTAACAGCTCTCCTGTAGGTCTCTCGGTTGTAAGCAAGATGCCCTGCTGCTGATGCGTCCATTGGCAGATCATCAACGATGTCATTCAGCCATCTTCGCCTTGGTCTTCCTCTCTTTCTTTTTCTCATTATGTAACCTTCCAAGACTGTTTTCTCTAAATTATCATGATGTTTAATCTGTTCAAAATACTTAAGTTTTTTTCTGTTTAATCTTCCTTACTAGCCAACCTTCTTCAATATTAAGTTCTTGTAGTATATATATATATATATATATATATATATATATATATATATATATATATACTGTTCAAAAAAAGAAAAGAAACGCAACACTACTATTGTCGAAATGGACACCAAATTTCAAACTTGTATTAAATGTTTCAATCCTGGCATGAAGAAACTTTAAGACTTTAACAATCATATGATGTTCATTAAATTTTTTTGGACTTTTATTCTTTGCGACTGAGGCTTCCGTTTCAGTAAGGTGTATGGCTTTCTCTGGCCTGTATTAGAGAACAACATCTCATTGACATCTCCTTGGATCCGATTAGACGTTGGATCTGTTGTTGTGGGATGGCTGCCCACTTTTCCGGCAGTGTAAGAGACAAGTGTCGGAGACTGGTTGGCCCTTCGTCTCGCATGGTCTGGACGTTGTAATACGAGGAACTAGGTGGTGAAGTCGAGCGTTATCCTGCTGAAAAATCGGCCTTTGTGCAGCCAGAAGTGGAAGGACATGAGGACGAAGAATTTCATCGACGTATCGTTGGGCATTCATGAGTCCTTCACTTTGCACCAGGTCTTTTCTCTCCATGAAGTTGATCGTCCCCCACACCAGTACACATCCACCACCATGTGGAGGAGCCTCATCCACACAGTTATGGGCGTAGCGCTCATGGACTCTGCAGTAAACTCTTCTCCGTCTATCGTGTCGCTGGAGCAGAAAGAATGATTCATCACTAAACCAAACCCTTCTCCAATCATTCGTAACGGTCCACTGGCGATGCTGGTTCGCCCACGGCAGTCGGTTCTGGTGATGCCGGTCCGTAAGAACAGGACCTCTGTAGGGTCTTCTAGCCCAAAGACTAGCGTCGTACAGTCGGTTCCTGATCGTTTGATCTGAAATTAGACAAGCTGCTATCATTGACTGGACTGTTGAGGACGCAGATGCAAATCGATTCCTGAGGTGACACAGCTGTATGAAGTGTTCTTCGGCAGGAGTTCTGACTATGGGTCTTCCACTGTGCAGCCGGTCTGCAACTGAGCCAGTTTCTTGAAATCCTCAAAAGGCGACTAATGGTGCTTCTAACCACATTAAATTGTCTGCCCACTACACTTTGTGACTGTCCAGTCTGTAAACGTCCAATGATGATGAATCGTTGTTCTGTGGTGAGATGAGCCATATTTGCCCATTGAACTTTCAACTGAATTGATTCCAGGAGCGTCAATCTTTTATAGGCATTCAATAACATGGTCAATGAGTTTTGTGTTCAGTAAGTTTCACGGGATTCTCGCGAACCTATCATGAGTTATTGTCGCTTTTTTGTGCTCATGAATCATCTGCTGAGTACAATTCAGGTCAGCACGTGAAGCTGATGTCCAAATGAACGTTTCAGTCAATTTACCCTTGTCTGATCAGCAACTTCAATTTAAATCGAAAAATCGTATTTGTTGCTTTTTTTTTTGTTGTTGGAACAATATTCATTCATTCATTTGCATGTCCATTGCGGAATTTTGCCTCCCAAACAGCACTCCTGCAGGCCTCTCAGTTGTGAGCAAGATGGCCTGCTGCTGATGCATCCATTTGCAGATCGTCAACGATGTCTTGCAGCCATCTTCGTTTTGGTCTTCCTCTTTTTCTTTTTCCCATTATGTATCCTTCCAATACGGTCTTCTCTAAATTATCATGACGTTTAATATGTCCAAAATATTTAAGTTTTCTCTCTTTAATCCTCTTTACTAGCCAGCCTTCTTCAATATGAAGCTCTTGTAGTATAGACATATTTGTTCTTTTTTGTGTCCACGATATTTGGAGAACTCTTCTGTAGCATTTACATTCAAAGGCATTTATGTGTTTCTCAGCTGTTTTGTTAAATGTCCAGGTCTCACACGCATATGTTGAGATGGGAAAGGTGCATGCCCTTAACAATCTTATTTTTGTAGCTCTGTCTGCTCCTCTCCACAGATTCTTTATTTGTTTTACTTTCTTAAGAGCAATAGATGTCCTCCTTTTAATTTCCCTCATTGTATCTCCATTATTAGTTAGCAGTGATCCAGTATATATATATATATATTATATATATATATATATATATATATATATATATATATATATTTGCGTGCGTATGATAAATTTAAATTTCAGATATGGTTTAGGATAGAGGCTGGATTACAGTAGCTAACTTTAAAAGTCCCCCGATTTTGACCCAAGAAACAGGCATTACAGCAGACTCTGTCACTAATGTAAGAATGCCGAGACCTATTCTAATAGTCAAGATGAAAAAGAGCTTCAGCCTGTTACTAGGAGCATTTTGAGGAGGTGGGATATTTAGGACGTCAATCCTTACCCCCATTTCTTTGGTCAAGTGTTATAAAAGCTTGCCTTCAGGAACATGGTCATATACGTTGAGCTTTTAGCCATCTCATAGTCTCAGACGTTTAGCCATGTCATATTCTCAGACATTTAGCCATCTCGTAGTCTCAGAACTTTTAGCCATCTCATATTCTCAGACTTTTAGCCACTTCGAAGTCATATACTTTTAGCCTTCTCATAGTCTCAGAACGTTTAGCCATCTCATATTATCAGACTTTTAGCCATCTCGTAGTCTCAGAACTTTTAGCCATCTCATATTCTCAGACTTTTAGCCATCTCACATTCTCAGACTTTTAGCCATTTCAAAGTCTCAGAACATTTAGCCATTTCATATTCTCAGACTTTTAGTCATCTCATATTGTCAGGCTTTAAAAAAGAATCTCGAGCTAGGGCCAAACAGATACTAAGAAGACATCCATACATATGCATTAATAATAATAATAATAATTGAAAAGATCAGTGGAACAACAGTACTTTGAGCAGTTAAGATGATAAACGAGAAATATTTAACAAAAAGCGAATAAAAAGGGAGTCAAATTAAAGCTAATAAAACGACAATCAGCATTTATATGAATTATCAATGAGAGGATGGGGTCTTGAAAACATATCAACAACAGCAGATTCATAGGACACACAACAGAGTGTGGGATTTTGAAAACATATCAGCTGAACAACAGGAGATTCTTTGAGCATGCAGTGAGAGGATAGGATTCTGAAAACGAGACTTTTGTTTAGACAAGCGACAGAGGAATGTAGGATTGGAAATCATGAAAGTCCTAACGTGACAACATATGAGAAAGTCAGTGTATTGAAGTACACTATGGACTGAGACAGTGGTGAAGCCTTGCCATCAAGTACTCATGAACAGCACTTGATGATGATGATGATGATGCACTAACTTTTTTTAAAAAGTGATAGTGGTGATTCTAAAAATACTCTTCACACAAATATTAAGCTATTTAGGCGCGCCCAGTTATACGGTGGACACTTTGTGAATGTTATATTTAAGTGGTAAATTGAGGATGGCTAACTTCCCATGGAGTCGAGGCGGTGTATTTTTTTGAGTGGTGCACTTTTTGTGTATGCACCGGCTGAATGCTTCCTGCGTTATCGTCCATGTTGTGTGTGATCTTTGATCGCTGGGTTGATTCAGTTACTGGATACATGGGCTCTTTCTTGTGTCAATGTGACGACAGTTGTCACAGTATCAAGATGTTCTGACGGGATTCTTGATTTAAATACAGTAAATTAAACACATTCTTAGTCTTTCGTCTCTTTAATACCTGTAGAAGACGCGACAGGTGTGTGTAGCTTGTTCTCAACATGTTAAGACATTTACCTGAACCAGAACTATGTCCCCTGTGCTGGATATTGGCATAGGCTAGGTTAAGCAAAACTGTGAGGATTTCAAAACCTTGAAATCGTTATGTATTATTGAATCTGTAGTTTTACTTCCACGCTGAGCGTGCTAGTAGTTAGAGGTGGAGTTTATCTTTGTTTATGTCAACGTGGCATAGGACATTTTCTGGCACTCACTGACTTCAATGCTAACCGTCAGTTGCAAGGGTTCTTAAACATGTACGCGAGGGAGCAAAGATGATAGTGATAGAGTGGCAGTATAATAAATCAAGACGAGCTAGAAGTTACAAAAGATAATCATCTTTGCAATTCATACACTCCCATAGGTGCTGCAGTTTTCTCTTTAGGATTTCAAGCACTGTATGAGAGCAAGCCATCTTATGTCGAAGATCATCCTTCTGAGGCTTTTGACTTCCTGTATGCGTTCGTGTTTTGCAACATCAAAGTCACTCCTAGTCCCTTCATTCTAGACAAAGATGTCGATTTCACAGTTATCAGTGAAATCTTGTTTTCCGTTAGTTTCTTTTATAGTATTATAATATCTGCATGATCCTTTCCCTTCCCTTATACGATCTCTAGGATTCTCGCCGGCACGACGGAGTGCATGCACCGCTGCTGAAATCTGTTGTAACGGACCAATCATTATACAGTGGCCACGGAGGGCCAGCCAATCAGAGCTATCCATCTTATGCACATCTTCATGACCCTGATAAAAACAAGATGTTGTAGCTCTTTCAGCTTGGCTAATGAGGTTGGACTTAGGCGGTCCTCATGGTTGGTGAGCATAGCAAATAATCTAGTTTCATGGATTCACTTCGCGTCATCTAATAAAATCCACTTCCTGTCCGATACGACGTCTGTTCCTTCACAACATCAAGGCGTTGCCTGCAAATAAGAAAAAGAACTCTGAGTTCTCTGGAGAGAAGAACAATGAATACTTAATTATTGTTCGTGTGGTCAGCCAGCCTTTGAGTCCGAGATGAAAGCAGGGAGTGTTTTGAAACTTCGCACAAACAGATTGACGTTTCTTTGACTTCAGAAGGCCAAAAGAATTGGCACACCCCCACCCCCACCCCCCGCAAACTTAGCTCAAGTGCTTATAATATGAGCAGAGCTCCCGCCATTGTGCTGGGGCACTCCCTGTGTTGTGTAGGCGAAGAGACTATTAGCCTATGTCTCGCTTATTTTCTCATATACAGTAGAAGGATTGGATTGCCAGTTGTTTAAGAAAAAAAAAAAAACAAACTACAGGGACTGATTCCCTATATCCAAAGCTATGTACCTGGATCCACTTCAGTGCTCCACATGTTAGACAACCTACTTAGTTCAGAAATTCCACTGTATGCTGTCGCAGTTCAGATGAACCTCACAATTTTCCCGCTTAGATGATTGGTCTAGGGCAGCTCCTTTAAGTCCAGAAGGTTTACATTCTCGCATAAACATGGATACACTGAAAACAGGAGAGCGTAAAGCGTCGTTGTAGGGATGCAAGCTATTGTCCTTTTATCTCACTGTCCTCCTTAGTGACACTGAAAAAAACATTCGAAGTTAATACCTCCATTGCTGTAACGGTTTCAAAATATAACCAGACAATACTGATCTTGGTAGCTGCATCTGTTCTATGGTATGCCGTTTTCTCTCCATGGATATTTCACAATATTTATTATGAGAAGTATGCTGTAGTTGAAAAATTATTTATGATATCCTGTGTTTTTTAATCTTATCTAGACATTCAGGCGTTCAAATTCATTCTTTTTTTTTTTTTTAATGCCAATATACCAGATTTCCACGCATTTTTCTCCGTTTCTGCTGCATGGGACGAACTAGAAGTTAGAAAAACTCGTTTATGCTGAATGGGAATATTGAGGTAATTCATTGAAAACAAGCTGATAACTATAGTTGATATTAATTAATTGAAAATCTATAGATACATTTATTATTCAGCTGTGCTTACCGAATTTTGTGTTCTGATTCTTTGAATGATAGTGATTTTGAAGGAACTTGCGTGCGTATTTTGCGTTGTGACTTAGGCCTGTCAAAGAATATTCCATTTGTTCAGGTTTTTTTTTCGTTGCCAGCAGAACTTTAACACGAACTAAAGAATAAAGAACAGTACGAAAGATCCCGGGTACTCACTTTGGGTACATCAAACAGAACCACTGAGTGTTAAGGGTTCTAGCCTAGAACATGGATCTCAGATATGAGTCCGCTTACGAAACATCTGCCTCGAGCTCCACGTACATGGACAGGAGTTACGACAGGCTGGATGAGTTCTCGGCGCAGGAGGTCAAATTGCTGGAGAATAAGAACAGATTTCTGACAGTTGATACCGACTGGAACACAGGCGGTGCTGGCAAGACTACGACAAGGAGTGGCAGAATCTTAGATCGAAGACATAGTCCCGGCAGACATAGTCGGGATCGCAGTTTCGAGTCGAGGAAGATAGACATCGCATTTGGTAAGTCGTCAGATGAAGATCCCAGGTATGGAAGGATAAATTTAAATCGCAGCTTCGACGCCAGCAGCGAACGAGGGAGAACTGTCGAGCGAAGCTATGAGAAGAAGCACTACGAGACTGCCAAGAGGGCGGGTGTGAGCCTAGACCGCGCTGGTGAGAACGAGCCTCACTCTTTCAAGCCACAAATTACAAGTTACAATGACCAATGGACGACATCTCTTTCAGTGGTAAGAGGGGTTTTTTTTCATATTGCTGCCTACTGTTTTGTTTTTTTTTTCAAACCCTTATACACTTTTCTGAACTTCCGACATTTTAGACAAGACTTCAAGCCTATGATTACTTATGATTACTTTAACCATGCCAGGTTCACATCCTGTCATATGGCAGTGACTTTTAAATTCGCTTTATGTAGGTGACTCGAGAAAGTCCAATGCTTAGGCTTGTCAGAGAATGTCGAAGGGAGGTACGCTGAGGCAGTGTATGGCGAGGTTCTTTCAGACCCATCTTCGGGCATCCTCTACATGTCTCTTGCTAAAGCAAGACCTCATACTTCCATTAGAGCTGATGGGCAAAAGCAGTAAGGAGATCTTGCCGTATGGACTGGGCAGTTTCTCTATATTAATTGCCCAAGCGAAGCAAGAATGGCACACAATAGAAAACATACCCAGTTATTTCCTACATACAAAAGCAAAGAGTCTCCATGATTACATAGCAGACTGACATCCTTTAGACTTTTAAAGTGTTTCACAGTTTGCTAGTGATGTATTGTGTTTCTTCTGCTTCTTTATTTCATTTGTTTGTTTCATCATCAATTTTATCCCTAGTTTCCTTTGTTTCTCTTATACTTTCATGTGTTTCTCTTATATGTACTTTCATTTGTTTGTCTTATACTTTCATTTGTTTCTCTTACACGTACTTTCATTTGTTTCTGTTATATGTACTTACATTTGTTTCTCTTGCACGTACTTTCATTTGTTTCTCTTATACGTACTTTCATTTGTTTCTCCTAAACCATCCATTGTTTCTCTGATACTTGTATTTATTTATCTCCTACTTTATTGCGTATCAGTTTTTACACTCGACCTTAATGTAAAGTGCGTCGTATATTTCTGAGCGTCATTTACATACGTATTACCCGTTTACTTGGTAGCAGCGCTCTTCAAACTGTAGCCCACTGGCGCCTTCCTGATGGTCTCATGCATGAAAAATAAATGGAATAGATCCAGTAATTTATGAGAGTTACTTCCCACTTTTAAAATGCTGGACATCTTAACAGCTGTGTTGTGTTTTACCATTGGCCGGAGAAGATCACGCGCTAGATCATCACTTTTACCTTACCCAGTTTCAGAAGTTGTCTTCTACTGCAAACTAAACAGATGAAGTCGTACAAAAACAAGCAACAGATTGACCTATACAAGGAAGGAAAGTCAAAGCAGACATGGAGAATCTTCAAGACAAATCTTTCAGAGAGAACTTTCACATGAAAGAGATTTTTTTTTAAAAAATACAAAAAGAGCTCCAAGATGGGAAATAAAAAAATTAAAAAATCCAGGACGAATGGAGATTTTTTTTTTTTTTTTTACTTCTGACCACCAAGAAATTATGTTGATTACTTTGCTGTAATTTTCTATAACTGATGGTAAATCCATACTAGTCATTATTGTCATTATTGTTGATAATTATTAGACAGCGTATTATATCCTGATATGTTGAAAACTGACTTGCATGGTTTTTGCAAATGTTAACATGTGTTCAGCATTTGCAAATATGAATCATGTTATCATTTATCCATATAAAATATGTTCATACCAGCTCTGATGCTAGCGGAAGTCAAAGTTTTGGAGGTTTTTTTTTCGTGCTGAAGAGTTCGTAATCTGACAGTTTGATAACCTAAATGTGACATAAAATTAGCTGACTTAAAAAATAAAAAAGTTGACAAGGAAAATTGACAGGACGGAAACAATAATAGGGTCATCGACATCTCGCCTACTTTGACTGCCGAGCATTTCCTGTCTGCGGTTTTTGGCTGCGATTTTTGTGGTTGTTGAGCTGTTCATATGTGTTTATTATTGTATTATTTTATTCGTCTGTTTTGCCATTGTTACGTTAACCCTTTCCTATCCTTTGTCATTTTTTTTTTGATAGGCTAGGTTTAGCGTTGAAGTTCTTGTATCAAAACTTTTAAATATGCGTAAGTAAGACATTTAGGAACGAAAGGCTTACTGTTGTTTTATATCATCATCATCATGTGCCGTGCCGACTGGCGTTGGCTATTATGCTTCTCCAGAGTATCCGATCCTTCATGCAGGCCATCAGTTCAGTTGGTGATCTCCTCTCACACCATCCCGTCAGACTGTCCAGTATCATTTCTCTTGGTCTTCCTCTTGATCTTCTTCCTTCTGTTTTTCCTGTTGTTATAATATTTTCAATGCTCTCTCTTCTCATTGCATGTCCTATGAAAGTACATTGTCTCTCTCTTATCTTTTTGACAAGGTTTTTTGTCTCTCCAGCTCTTCTCATTTGCAGATCATCAACAATGTCTTGCAGCCATCTTCGCCTTGGTCTTCCTCTCTTTCTTTTTCCCATTATGTATGCTTCCAAGACGGTATTCTCTAGATTATCATGACGTTTAATGTGTCCAAAATATTTTAAGTTTTCTCTCTTTAATCCTCTTTACTAGCCAACCTTCTTCATTATTAAGCTCTTGTAGTATGGATATATTTGTTCTTTTTGTGTCCATGATATTTGAAGAACTCTTCTATAGCATTGACATTTAAAGGCATAACAATCTTCAAAACTGTAATAAGACCAGCCGCCATGTATGGATCATAAACGTGGAGTACAACAAAGAAAGATGAACAACAATTGCAGATCTTTGAGAACAAGATCCTGAGAAGAATCTTTGGGCCGATAAAGGATACCAACAGTGGGGAATGGAGAGCTAGAACGAACAATGAACTGAGCAGCTTATTTAAATCCCAACGAATTATAAATATCTTGAAACTGAACAGACTACGCTGGCTGGGCCATGTAGAAAGAATGGATGAGAACAGACAAATGAAAATTTTGTGTGCACAAGAGATGAGGGAAACAAGACCAAGGGGTAGACCAAGACAGAGGTGGAAAGACAACATAGAAGAGGATATAAAAGAAATTGGTGTCACCAACTGGAGAGAGAAGATTAGGAATAGAGAGGAATGGAGGCGAACATTATCTGCAGCAATGAGCCTTAATGGCTCGGAAAACTGAAGAAGAAGAACTCCAGAAGGCGCCAGGTGTCCATGTCTAGAGTTAGGTGTCTGGGACGCATTGGGCCACTTTCTACTACAGAACTTCGCCGAGAAGCCTATACTAAACACTTCGCTCCGCAGACACCTATGTGAGACACCCATGTGAGACACCATGTGAAAAAATGTAGGGGAAAAAATTAATATCTAAATGTCTTATGCTCCTAGTACCATGTTCTGTATTGACTGCTAAAGATATCCAAGGAACTGTGGATATCGTTTGTTTTTATGGCCATCTAGGTTAAACGTTTTCACAAAATCACATGCCCGTTGCTTTCATATTCTGATCAACCTTTTTTTTTTTTTAATCAACATGCGTAGAATAATAACTGCATTGAATGATGATAGACCTAAACTGAAATATCAAGATATTTGTAAGTCATCAGTTCCAGATTGTTCTGTCAGCCACGAGATCTGGGAAGAGCTTATAGAAGACGAAGTTACACGGGCAGCAAGTCTGCACAGGACCGCAGCAAGTCTGCACAGGACCGCAACATGTCTGCACGGGACCGCAGTAAGTCTGCACAGGACCGCAGCAAGTCTGCAGAGGATCGCAGCAAGTCTGCACGGGACCGCAGCAAGTCTGCACGGGACAGCAGCAAGTCTGCACAAGACCGCAGCAAGTCTGCACGGGACCGCAGCAAGTCTGCACGGAACCGCAGCAAGTCTGCACGGGACCGCAGCAAGTCTGCACGGGACAGCAGCAAGTCTGCACAAGACCGCAGCAAGTCTGCACGGGACCGCAGCATCGCTTAGGCAGGAAATGAAGACCAGACTTGAAATTACAAGATGCAAATGCAAAGAAACTGAACATCACAACACAAATATTGCTTGCAGTTGCTGTGGTCGACTATGTAAATCCAGTTTTGGTAGAGTCAGCCTTAAAAGAAGCTGCTCAGCAAGATGATATTTGACAATACCCGAGGCAGATGATATCTTACTTCTGTCAAAATCGCCTAAGACTAGATGAAAAGTGCTAATATATGGCACTATAACAATACTTTTCAAAATGTTAGGAACATTCTTTTATTTGTCATAAACTTTTGCTTTTGCTGTCTTTGACTTCTGCTGTACATTTCTTATCTGCTGTTATTGTTGTTCTAATATAACTGAATGTCCCATTTTTGTTTTTCTAAGATAACTGAATTTCCCATTTTTGTGTGATCTTTTCTGTCTTCATGCATATTTAGGCTGTATGATATTACCTTTGTTTCTTTCTTGTTGTTTAACACTTTTTGTCTTTAACTGCCTTATATGATCGTTCACTAGTTCCCGCCAACTGCTGGCACTTTTCTGTTATCAGCGTCGCTGTTCAGCATATCTCAAATTACTGATATCCTGTTTTCATTCCTTTCAAATTTGTAATGGCTCTCATAATATTTTCTCTGTATGGCTACAAGAGGTCTGGTGACAGGGCGAGCACTTGTCTTATCTCACCGTTTTATCTCATGATAAAACATTTCTTGTTGTTCACTTGTCCTTGTTCACTTGTCGTTGTACACCTGCCTTTGATCACTATGTTTCCTTCACTTTAATCCCAGTACACACTGTTGTTCTTTCTACCCTGAGACTACCACTCTTTGCAGACGACGCCATGGTGCTGTTGATAGGTAAATGAATTACGGAAATGGATTATGGCGAACTGATTAAAAACCGGAAAACGAGCTTTTTTCGCAGACTCCGCCCACCAGTGGCTCAGGGCAACCTCTAGCCCATTAACCAGACCGATGGAGTGCCATCAGCCCTTTACAAAGAGCACGAGAAAAAAAGGTAGGATAGGGTCTTGGTCAGCTCTGGTTTTACCAGTGCTGATAACCTCATCATCATTCAACCATAATCGTCCCAGGTCTTGCTTTGAATAATTCCTAAATTGTTACCTTCCGTTTGTTACTTTATTTGTCTTGTCTTGTCCTTCCTCATTTACTGCTAGGTGTAGAGGTGAAGTGCATTTGTCTCCCATTGGCTCGCCTGTTGGCTTCGTACTTTGAGATGTTCAGGGACTCTGCTATACTATCGGTCCATCGTGTGCATAGGCGGCCCCTTCCTCTGCCTTTGTGTGGTCTGTAAAACATTGCTCTCTGTGGTACACGTTCTGTTGGTAGTCGTGATACATGACCGAACCATTTTATTTGCTGTTTTTGAATATAGTTCAGAACGGTTTCGACTCCTATTTTATTTCTAATGATATCATTTCTGATTCTGTCCATTCTTGATATTCCAAGAATTCTTCTCAAGGATCTCATTTCAGTTGATGTAATTTTCCTTTTGTCTTTTGCTGTCAGCGTCCATGCCTGGCATTGGTAGCACAAAGTCATAAGTGTTTAACGTACATTGCGAGTAAACTTCCCTGGTATGTTCTGTAGAATGTCATACAGCGCTTTCCCCCTCCTTTAGTTAAGTCATACAGTTTCTTTTTCTATAGTAAGCCAGACAACTCGGTTATTATTCACGTATGAATTGGTAATATAATACTAGTTCTTAACTCACTACCAAAAAAAAAAAAACAGCACTAAGATGGACACCACAGGGGAACAGAAGTAAGGGTAGACCAAAAGAGACATGGAGAAGAACAACAGAAAGGATGTTGAGCAATAGAGGGTTCACTTGGGCAAGAGCAGAAAAAAAAGGCAAAGGACAGGCATTTGTGGAAAACCCTTGTGGAAGCCCCATGTGCTCTGGGCACTTAAGGTTCAGAGAGAGAGAGAGAGAGAGAGAGAGAGAGAGTTTCTCTTTGTCTTCCTTTCCATCACTCCGCCAGTTCGTCCGACCACCACGTGTTGCTCAACTTTTTTGTATAGCAGAGATGAAATTATGCTAGATAAAGTCTTTCCATCTTGGGACACGGTTCTGAAGCAGTTTAAAGTCTGCAGTTGGTGGCAGTGGTGTACAGAGAGAGAGAGAGAGAGAGAGAGAGAGAGAGAGAGATAGAGAGAGATAGAGAGAGAGAGAGAGAAAGAGAGAGAGAGAGAGAGTGGCAGTTGTGAGCAAGTATCCCGGAATCCGCGTTAAGGAGGGCACCAAAGCGAAGCATTCTTTCTTTGTCAGTCATTCTACTTCTTTGCAAATTGTTATAAATAACTGACATAAGGAAATACAACATGTACTTTTGTGCTGAAATATGTCCGGCTTGCACCGGTTGCCAACAACCAGTGTCTGCTGGATGTTATTTGTGCTGAACACTTTCTGCTGCTGATGATGATTCAACTTACGAGTATTTGATATGCATGATTGGCTCATTAACAACGAACAAACGCGTCTCCTGTTTCGCCTGGGGTGAACATCCCGTGCTCTCTGTTGTCAGTATCATTTTAGCGTCGAAGGAAGGACGAGGGCCACATGTGTGAAAATCTAACAGAGCTGGGTATGTCAGAAAATAGGCGACACAGAACCTAGATGTCAGCTGCCTAAGATATCCTTCCTCTGAGTTTTTCTGTTGAGTTTTACTCTTAGGGTCTACCCATAAGGCAGTAGGCTCGATAATCACAGATGGTATTGTTTTTACTATCATACGGCAACAGACAAGCCTGACTGACTTATGCCGGGTTTATTTATTTTTTTTAAAAAAATCACATTTTCACAGTTCATCAAGGTAAATAGAAAACGTGTATATATTTATCAAATCAGCACCTGTTTAAATTTTTTTTAAAAATGTATTGTGGCGAGTTAGAGATGTGGCTTGAGAGGCTGGGGGAGGGGTCCGAAAAGGTTTGAGAACCACTGATTTAGGTGTAGCATTGGTCTGCTAGAGTGACATTCTTCGTGTAGCAAACCTACACACTATATCCCGCCCTATTCGTTAACACAACACAGTGTGCGCCGTGTTCTGACCCCCCCCCCCCCCCTCAGACTAGTCGCCTGCTTAGACTAGGCAAACCGGCTAGATCGCTTCTAGCTGTTTGTAACAAATTTTTACTTCAGTTTTTGCGCGAACGCGTTAAATCACATTTCTGGCATTTCTGATGTCACAAAAGATTTTTTAAAGAATTTATTAAAGTTCTCACATGACTTATCATACAGACGCATGTAATACATGAGTTCCAGCAGGTGTTTTGCCTCTCATTAACCCCACAAACGCATGTAATACACGAGTTCCAACAGATGTTTTGCCTGTCATTACAGAGAGCCGTGGGGGATACAATAAAAAGTTTGCTCTTTGGCCTATTAATGCACAGTGTGTATGGCTTGGCCTCCAAAAATAGTAGACAAAACACTTGTGACGGGAAAGAATGATAAAAAAAAATAGTGAGAGAACTACTCAAACAACAGACATCCTTGAGATGCAAGGTGGTCGAGTTGACGATAGCGCATTGTCCTCTTTGCGACGAGGCGGTTGCTCGTCATACAGAAGTCTGTGGTTCGAGTTACTGTCGTTCTCTTACCATTTTTCCGCCCTGTCTCTCACGTCTAAAGTGCTCTGCCTGCTTTCAACAAACATACAAACAAAAAATGAGACTAATCATACACCCTGTGCTCCATCATTCTCCTGTGTTTGCAATATAATACATTTGTACCGTTTTTTTCTTTTTTTTGACTCTTACGTTCGAGCGATACATCTTTCACACTTTCGGTTTCCCTACATGACAGCTTGGCCATATTGTCTGGGTATATTCTCCTGCTTAAAAGAACGGGAATTTTTTTTTTCCTTCTTCTTGTAATACATGTTAAATAATTCCCAAGAGGCTAACAGGTACTATTACATCTAAAGAAAGACCAATCCTTAGCAAAACTGGAACCCTATTAACATCAAATAAAGACCAAAAGCAAAGATGGGCTGAACACTTCCAAGAAATACTCAATCGACCACACCCAAAAGAATTGTTAAACCTTGAAACTGACTTACCAGCCCCACAACTAAATGTCAACCTAGATGAAATTAAATTGCATGAAATTGAAACAGCAGTGAATTTAATGGCTAACAACAAAGCTGCAGGTGAAGATGAAATAACAGCCGAGATGCTAAAAGCTATCAATAGTGACAACATGAGACAACTACAGAGAATGTTTAACAAGATTTGGAAAGAAGAAAAGGTCCCTTCTAATTGGAAGAAAGGAATCATTGTTAAAATACCAAAAAAGGGCAACCTTAGTGACTGTAACAACTGGAGAGGAGTAACCTTAATATCAGTTGTGTCAAAAGTATTTTGCAAGGTCATTTTGAATAGACTCAAAGATATAGTGGATACTGCAATGAGAGAAGAACAAGCAGGATTTCGAAAAGGGAGAAGCTGTCTCGACCAGATCTTTACTCTCAGAATAATACTTGAAGAACATATTGAAAAGCAGAAACCATTAATACTGAACATCATAGATTTTAAAAAGGCGTTTGATAGCATACACAGAGATTCATTATGGAGAATTTTATGTCTATATGGAATACCATCTAAAATTGTCAACATCATTAAGGACTTATATAATGGATATGGTTGTGCAGTCAAGACAGAAGAAGGGATGAGTGAATGGTTCCAGATTGAAACAGGCGTGAAACAAGGATGTATACTGTCTCCTTTACTTTTTGGGATTACAATAGACTTCATAATGAAAAAATGCTGCACAGGTAACACAGGTATTGACTGGGTACATGGGACCCAACTAGAAGATCTTGATTTTGCTGATGACATAACTCTTATCAGTAATAATGTGAACTCCATGCAAGAAAAAACAGATAGCCTATCTTCACTGGCTAGCAAAATAGGACTTGAAATTAACAAGGACAAAACAAAAATAATGAAAATTCCCATCAATCAAAATGGAAAATACACATAGAAGGGACAGATATTGAAGAAGTCAATCAATTTGCATACCTTGGCAGCTACATAGACCAGGATGGTGACACTAGAAAGGAAGTTAGGATCAGAATTGCAAAAGCAGCATCAATCTTCAAGAATCTTGAGAACATATGGAATTCAAAAGTTATAAGCACAAAAACCAAGATAAGACTATTCAATTCAAATGTAATATCCACCCTCATTTATGCATGCGAAAGCTGGAAAACAACTAAAGAAATAGAAAAGAAATTAGACTCTTTTGAAAACAAATGCCTAAGGAAAATACTCGGCATCAAGTGGAATGAATTCAAGAACAATGCAGAGATAAGACAGATGACTGAACAACAACCAGTCTCATGGGTGATCAGGAAAAGGAGATGGACATATGTTGGTCACTTGATGAGAAGAAATGATCAGAGAATCCCAAAACAAGCTATCAAGTGGAACACAACAGGCCGAAGAAAAAGGGGCAGACCGCGTGAAACTCTGAAGAGGACATTATTAAGAGAGGCCAAGTTAACAGGCATACAATCCTTTGATGAGGTTGAAAGACTCGCCGAAGACAGGAAAAATTGGCGAACTACTTTGCGAGCCCTATGTGACGTTTAACGGCACGGGAAGGATATAAGATATAAGAATTCCCAAGAGACTTTCAGAAGATTTCTAGAAGATGGGCCGAATTTAAATTTTCATTTGTGGAATGATGGTAACATCCATCTTTAACCTGTACTTTCTGGCTAATGTGACACAAAACTGACCTTGTTATTTAAAAAAGCGCTAAACATCATGAGAACCACAACATAAGTGCACTCATTTTGGTTTTTTTTTCATTTGGAAAACTGCAATGTTTTGGATCTTGTAAACATAGTGTTTGAACAGTTCTTTTAAAATGCTGGTATTTTTGTTGGAACACAATGTTTTTGTTTGAAGATCGCTGTTGAAAGGTTGAAAAAAAATCCACTGACGTTACAATGGAATGGAAAATACAGTCATATATTTCTGCTTAAAATTACAAACTGCATTAAGAAAGAAAACGGGACGCGAAGAGGACACAGAGAGACACAGAGAGACAGGTAGGAAGAGAGGTGGGAGACATAGTTTTGAGGACCAGGAGATGTCATTTAGATCAGACAGAAGAAACGCTTCGAGTTAAAAAGAGATGATTAGTACAGTGTATGAAATGCAAGTTTGATCATTTGGAACTCTGTGAAAAATATCTGAGACGAGGAAGGTTGTTAAAACTAGATGACCAAGGTCTAACATAGTACAGAATTAGTTGTTCTTGTATCATGTGTAGAGATGTTGAAGTTGAGAACATTGCTGAAGTGCTGCATCTAGAATATGGTAGATCTGATGTTGTGAAACATTGTTTAGATGATCCCGTGATGAACCAAGGAGATGCATTTTCTAGTCCAAGTAATGTTACCAGCTGTTGTATCCGAAACATTAGTGGACGGAACTAAATGAAATCTGTAACTTGTGCACAAACTTGATTTATTGAAACCTGTACTGTCTGTGACGAAATGAGCGATGTGTGTGAAGATGAAAAGCATGAAGTTAAGAACATCTAATTCCTGTATAAAAGAAATAATTCACAGTATAATATTGTTACATAGGCATATTGACATGCACTATGACAAGACCACTGTTCTTGAATGCAACCCAAGTAGATATAAACCTATTAGACGGACTGGAGAAGTAGTTTGAAGATTATTTCAGACATTATTTTACTGAGCATGCCACATATCATCACAAGATGAGATCGTATAGATCTACAAGTAGATCTAGACATCTCTCTCTCTCTGAACCTTAAGTGCCCAGGGCACATGGGGCTTCCGCAAGGGTTTTCCACAAATGCCTGTCCTTTGCCTTTTTTTCTGCTCTTGCCCAGGTGAGCCCTCTATTGCTCAACATCCTTTCTGTTGTTCTTCTCCATGTCTCTTTTGGTCTACCCTTACTTCTGTTCCCCTGTGGTGTCCATCTTAGTGCTATTTTTGGTACCGAGTTGTCAGTCATTCGGAGCACATGTCCCAACCATCGCCAGCGTCTTTCATCAGTAATTGTTGTCAGTGGCTTCATCTGCATTTCTGCCAATAAGATGTTATTTCTTATGGTGTTTGGCCAAAATATTTTTCTAATTCTTAGATCTAGACATAGCCAATGGTAAATAGTGTAGATCTAGACCTAGCCGATAGTAAGTAGGACACAGTTATCAGCTAAAATCATCACACTACCTTTTACTTAAAAAAAATTATCAGCTAAAATCATCACACTACCTTTTACTTAAAAAAAATTATCAGCTAAAATCATCACACTACCTTTTACTTTAAAAAAAAAAACTCCATTTATGAAATCTTCATACATTTAGTTATTTTGAAGCATAATAAGTACACTTTAACGTGGAAATACTTTGTTTCATTCACTTTTACTAATATACCCCTCTACATATCAAGACCCGCGCTTTTACTCTGGCATGACCGGAACGTTCGCATTTCTTCCTGTGGCATGAGAAGAGTTAAAAATGATTTATAGATTTTCAGTTTTGATTACTGTGGCTATACAGGACAATGGAGTTGGCATACAAAACCTTCTACTCTGACGCCTTTATTTTGCTGTTGACTTCATCTCTGACTCTTTCATAAATGGTTCATTTCTACCAAATCAGACTTCACAGGCTAGATGCTGTACTCAGCACCTGTTGTACACAGTGTGTGATTAGGTAAGAACTTATTGTGAAAGACACAGACCGCTGTACTGAATCTCCCCAATTTATTTTCTCATCCCTCTCCCACAGCAATCCAATCTGACGCTGGTCAATACTTTTAGTTGAATCAACATTTGTAGATGCTTTCTTTCTCTCTCTCTTTCTCCTCTCTCTCTCCTTTCTCCCTCTCTCCTCCCTCTTTCTCTCTCTCTCCTCCCTCTTTCTCTCTCCCTCTTTAAAGGGCAGAATGTCAGATGGGCCTGCGTGCCCAATTCTTAACCCTTTTGAAATAAAGATCAATCAATCAATCATTCAATCTCTCCTCTCTCTTTCTTTCCCGTCTCTCCTCTCTCTCTCCTCTCTCTCTCTCTCTCTCTCACTCTCTCTCTCTCACACTCAACATCTAGGAGAAAAATAACATTCTGAATGAATTTAAAAGAGAAGAAATAAACTAACATATATGCAAATATGCAAAGAAATAAACTAGCATGCCAATTCAGTGGATCTACAACGTAATATATGAAGAAGCTGTTTCTCTTTGATGTTGAAGTAACAGGGAAGGAAGCCAGAAATAAAGACAAATGGTCACTGTACAGATCACCACACAAAGTTTGAAGATGCTATAGAAGACAAGAAATCAGGACAGTCACATTAATTAATGTGGCGAGTTAGTTAATGGTAATTACAAGTAGTTTGGAGATGATAAACAAAGATGACAAGAAATCAATACAAATGGTCATATTATTTAGATTTATAGACATAGCCTAAAGATGATATAGAAACCAAGAATTCATTACAGTCACATCAATTGCACCTTATGTCCCATTTTGTACATCATTTGTAAGTTTTGTTCTTTTTTCTTGCAGAGCAATGATGCAATGAATAAAATCCAGTCTTCTAACAGACCTGTAAGTATTTGTGTTCTGTTTTTGTGTTTACACTGTCTGATTTATAGCATTTTTTGTAAGCCTACCTTATTAGTAAATGAGATGAAGGTTGACTGGTTTACTGAATTCTGCACATGATAAATACAGAGGACCAAGGCAAGAAATGGGCAGAATCCACCAAGAGAAAAAAAAAATGGAACAGACCAAGAGGCACACAGAGATAAATATTTATAACAGAACTCTAGAGAATGTGACAGATAAGAAGGGAAGTAAAGAAGTCCAGATCTCTTTCTCTCTTGTCCCTTCTGTGCCCAAGACACACAGGGCTGCTTGTAGCAAGAGATTTCCACTTTTTATGGTCCTTTGCTCTCTTTTTGGCTGTCTCCCATGCCAGTCTTTTGTTTATCAGCATTTTATGTTGCTCTACATCTCCTTGTCTTTTTGGCTTATCCCATGCATCTTTTACCCCATGGACCATACTTCAGAACTGTTTGTGGTAAGGATTTGTCTGTTATTCCCTTAATGTGGCCAGTTCATCGCTGTCTCCTTTCAGTCACTGCCACCAGTCATGTCATGTCTGTCTCTTTTAACAAGATGTTATTTCTTATGGTATTTGACCAGAACACTGCTTTGGTCTCATTTAGACACTTGGTTTAGAAGGTGTCAAGTGTATGTACAATTGTTTGTAGTGTTTTTCCAGCATTTTCTCCTGTATAGTAAAAAAGTAAAGTAAAGGTAGCCCTGTCATGCCTTAGAGGCACATAGGGATATGGTGTTAGTGCCCCATATTTTCATTGACCTGTCAGCACACTAGAGGGTGATATCATATAGTAAGACATTTAAAACATTAATCTTGAATATTCTGCATTTGGTTTTCTGGGTTATCTTTTTTGGACCTCCAGATATGATTGAATGTGGCCCTAGCTTGTCGGGCTTTTATTGTTCTCATTCTGACTTCTTCTGGTCTCCATCTGCTGTTACTGTGCTACCAAGTATGTGAACTGCATAAATTCTTCAACTGGCACATGATTCACTGTGACTGACCTGATGATTTCAGTTTCAATAGTTTGGTCTAAAACATCCCATGGCTGGGTTCAATGAAGAATTTTTGTCTCTACTTTACATACCTAAGATTGTGATGATGATGACAAAGTTATAAATTCTTTTTCAGAATGTTTTTAGACAGTAATGCCTGCTGTTTGACTGACAACTTGACTTAATAGAATCAGTGCATGACCAGAATGCATTCAGTGCATGAGCAGTCTACATCTTCTGTTGTTTTATTTAAAGGTTTACGTTATTCTGTTAGTTAAGATCATCATCTTTGACCCCCAGGCACATCCATGCAAGATATGAGCTTCTCTTCAGTGTTGTGCCTGACTCTCAGCTCTTTCATCCTAAACAATAATGTTGGATCATTTATGTGTCAGAATCTTTTGTCCCACAACCTTCATGAGTTTCTACACATTGTCTGACTGGTCCGTTATCTGTCCAACTGGAACAGTTGATGTAGCCAGAAATATCAGCCAGTTTGCTTTTTCATCTCTAGAAAATGTGCATGTCTTGGAACAAAGATGACAGTATGTTTGTCAGGAGAAAAAAAACACAAACATCTCCATCCTACAGAAAACCTCAGTCTATTTATGCAACTATCTTTCTGTAATATAATCTAAAGCATTGAGAATGGTCAGCTGGTTTTCAGTGTCAGACCATAGCTGAATTAGCTTTTAAATTATGTGGTCATCATCAATTACATTTCAGTTTAATGTAGGACATAAAGCAGCTTTCAGTCAGTTTTGTTCAATTTTCTAAATGTAGAACACAAAGCTTTCATTTAGTTTTGTTCAAGTCTGTGAGCACAACACAAAGCTTTCTGTCAGGTTTGCCCAAGTCTTCAAAAATAGAACATAATGCTGTCATTTAGTTTATTCATAGTTTTAATGTATCCAGTTTTGTTTTTTATTTGTGCTGTTCATCCTGTTTTGGCTTTTTTTTCCATCTCTTTTCCTGTATATCTTTAATCCTTATGTATGTCATAAATATTCTTTCATTGTAGAAGATGTAATTTTGTTTCAGATTGGTATGTCCTCCCAGACACACAGCACATCTACAATGAAAGACATGTTGAACAAGTATGTAGGAACCTTAATTATGTATAACTATAAAAGTTTTAATCATGATGCTTGTCAAATTTTTGAAGCATAAATGTCCAAACATTTCCTTTTTTTCATATTCCCTTGAATGTTTGTTGTAATATTCTGCTGGCAGAAGATGAGGATAAGTACAGCTATCTTGTTGTCTAAAGATTGAGTCATGAGGTAAAAGCAGTCAGAGGGCTTTTATATGAACTTGGATGTGGCTGCTAAACTAGCTAAATATCTGCTGGTCTTCCAAATTTCTCTTGCTAGTTGTATTTTTATTTTCTCCTATCATTTTTTGTTGTATTTGGTCTGTTTAGTTTTTATTTTGAAATGAAACATTTAATCAAAGGAACAATCACAAATTAATTTTATATATTGCTATTAGAAGCCAAGAACAAGGTCTGGTGGAAGGAATCTTCACATTAGATGTGGTTCACATCACAGATAGAATCAAAGGTAAGTATAAATTCACCAGCTTTTTGAGCATTTATTTTTTTTTTTTTTAACAGGTAAATGAGAATAGAGACTTTTTAATTTTTTTTTTTTTGCATTCTGTGTGCAAGATTTCTTTCTGTTGTAATTGGAAAATGTTGTTCTTGTTTTGTCTTGTTTAGTTGAAAAGTCACATCATTGACTGGTGAAAGGTGTAGCATCTCATCTTGTATACTGTTAACAGCCACCCTTTAAATCTGTCCGCTTATGTTTCATAATGTTTTTATGTTTGAATAAAAGCCATGAGATTGACACTGGGAAAGAAGAGCCCAGAATGTGCACACACATGCAGAATGAAGCTGTACAGAAATGAAAGTAAAAGTAATTTTTCAGAAAGTAGGAGTAAGCACTAGTATTACAACTTACAGAACTACTTTAATAGGCATGTCAGAATGCACAAATGTTGGAGGTCATTATTTACTAGGATTTGTAGCTAATTCTGACAGGACAAAATGACAGTTAGTCTAAAGAGAGTCAGTAAGTAAAAAAATACATACTGAACTCTTCCTTCGAGATATGCCACTTCTAAGGATGCATGATCTTGTTTTTGAAACTACATTATGAGAAGACAACAGCCTTTATGATGCAGTTAGGTTAAATTAATACTGAAATCCAAGACTGAGCAACAGAAATTAGACTGAATGCTGTGTTTACTTCTTTTTGTGTGAGCTCTGTGCTGCTGTGATGCCATTAGCAACATGTGGGGGTAGAGGGACAAGGTGCATTAGCAGCAGTTTGAGATCCATGTAATTCTGCCAAAGCGTCTTCTTGGTGAAGACTTTTCTGCAGACATTCCTAGTTCATCAAGACAGAAATGGTGAAGAAAAGCTCCTGCATCAGGTAGAGGAGAGATGGACATGGGGGGAATTTGTCAGGAAAAAATGTACAAAAATCACTGATCTTGCTATCTTGCCTCAGGGAAATAAGCTACTATATCCAGGATTAATGAAAGATTCTGCTCCTGCTTATAAACCTTTGATCATCATCCCATCTTATTTAACTCTTTCAGTTTGACTTTTTTGTGTGTGTGTTTTTTCCCACCAGCTTTGACGTTCCTGTCAGAAGGGCATGATTCATCATACTCACTGAGTCTGAAAGAAGTTGTCCGCATGCTGAAAACAAAATATGGAGACCATTATATGGTGAGCTGTCTTTTTTATAATAATATCAACATTTCTGATATCCATATTAATTTAATTTTGTTTGCTTAATCAATCTGTCATTGTATTATCAATACTATCCAAATTCCATATATCACAAGAGCATGAAATCAGATTTCAGTCACAGCAATTTATATATAAACATCCGTTTTATAAATTTTTTTTACTTCTGTTTCAGGTGCTGAATGTATCTGAGAAAAATGAAGAGCTTGCTAAGTCTCTTCCACAGGTAACTTCAGAGAAAGTGCTCTTTTAAGTTAAAATCAAAGCTAAGAATACTTTATCATATAAAATAAGGTGTATTTCAACCTGAGAGTCACCTGTATACAAGAAAAAATAAATGCATGGTACAGTTGAACCTGCAAAGACAAATGTTTAAATATCTGTCCTTTTAATATCAAATACCATTGAATCTCCATGAGAGACTTTGTAAAGAATGAGAATAGACATTAAGATAAAGAAGACTCAGATTTTGGAAGCACGGAAGAATTTGATGAACTGTAGTATCTTTGGAACTGTATCATACATTTGGTTGACCTATGAGAGAAATTGGCTTAAAGCAACTGTAGGTATTGTTAGTAATTCTGGAGAACAGTACCAAAGGAGATTCATGAGGTTTGATAAGGTCAAAATGTGAAATTGAGTTCTTGGCTGGTGATGCCGTGTAGTGAAGATTGTGGCAGCTGACTGTGTAATGAAAGTCGGACTGTGAATGGGTTGCAGTGAATTTCTGAAATTTCTGAATAGACCTAAGAACTTCCTCAGCAAACAATCCATATCCCATTTAAGAACAGAACAGCTTGTGCCACAGGAGGTAGGATAGGATCTTGATCAGCTATAGTTTTTTTTTGTTTTTTTATGCTAACTGACTTTTCCTTTCCGTTCAGTCATGTTTAGTCCTATCAGGTAAGTCAGAGGACCTGGTTTATCGACTGTTTTCAGTCATCATATGTGCAGTGACCAGCCAGTGATTAATTACATGATTAAAATGACACTAAACACTAGCAACATCAGTGTCTTTCAGTTTGATATGAAATGTTTGTTTAATCCACTTCTTCGTTCTGAATCATCATCCTCCTCTCACTGCCAGCTCTGTTATCTTTGATCATGTTTTAGAAACTCTTTGCTAAAAGAATGCTCACCAGTTTCTGTTGGTTCTCAGGTCAAAGAGTTTGGCTGGCCAGACCACCTGGCCCCCCCACTAGAACGCCTGTGTACTTTATGCAAAGCTCTGGACTCATGGTTGAGTGCTGATGTTAGAAATGTGGTGATCCTTCACTGCAAAGGTGGTTGTAGACGAGTTGCAAGTATCATTGCTGCATATGTACAGTACAATAACATTTGTGCGAGGTAATTCATTGTAACATTAAAGTATTTACACTCTTTGTTAACTGTCACATGAGACAGTTTTATTGCTTTAATCTATTTTATTTCAACATTTAGTTGCTTAACCCTTTCATGTCTGTTTTTAAAATGTTTAGGGCAAGCTATGGAATAAAATTCATTTTATTTGACTGGCTTTTAGTTATTTTTTTTTTTTGTTGGTCTTGCCTATTTTCTGATTGCTTTGTGAAATTTCTAAGGGCAAGTATTTTAAATATAATTGTATCATAACTAAATTAATATTTTATTTTTTTCCTGTCTCCAGTGTGTAATTGATACTTTTTTATTTAAGCATTTTACTTATTTTTTATATTATCCATATGCTTATGGAAGTCTTTGTAATGGAAGCTAAAACCAGCAATTAAGATCAAAACATAAGCGTCAGATCTGAAGGGAGGTTGGCTTTTATGGTATTCTTTAAGTCCAAAAGCAAACTAAAGAAACTTCGCTACAAGCTTCTACATAGTTGAAGACTTATCTTTTTTTTTTTTTTCTCCTCTGACCAGAACGAAGTAACGTAATAATCTGTTTCAGGGTAAACTATTGATAGATACAGCAGGGTCTTTGCTGGCTTTGGTTTGTCAGTCATTTACTGTATGTATCATATCTCTGTCCTAATCATCGTTGGTCCATAAGAACTGTGGTATATTGTTACATATTTTCATTTGCCTTGCAAGAGATTTCGGAAGTGCTGTTTTTATGTTTCAGTGCTGATCAGTCAGTGGGCAGTGTTGCTATGAAGCGATTTTATGATGAAAAGCTGGCAGATCTTCCTCTACCTTCACAGCGGAGGTAAGAATTCATTGTTATGATTGAGTAGATTTGAGAACATTTAAGTTACTTTATGTTATTTATGCAATCTACAAAACTATAATGCCTACTTAGTTCATCTGCTAATTCTTTAGCTGCCCCTTGTCTGTAAAAACTTCTTACATTCCATGTTCCAAATCTCATGATATTTTTGGTGTTCCAAGGCTGTAATCCATTTTTATCCATCAAATTTCGAGGCTTCTCTATCTGTTCCATAACGCTAATCATTTTTACGGAGATGGGGTCATTGACCCCATGCTCCAACTCTCACCCCGGAGGACCAGGGTGCACGTTTTGTCTGACCCCTACCTGCGCTGACCTTCCCAGCTTGGTTGGACCTGCCAGGAGTAAAACTCCCGCTGGTATAGCTCTGGGGGTGATCGGGGTACGCAAGCTGTCACGCCACAACAAGGCACTCACATTGTGTTACAGCATTACAGGAAGTCAGGTGGCTTGGAGAAGATATAACAGTCATAGGAGAAATGGTACTAGTATATGGAGGCATTACCAATAGAAGACATGAACTTGGGACAGGTTTTACTGTCAAGAGGAAAGTATGGGAATTAGTGACGCACTTCAGTGCTACCATTGAAAGAATCGGTAGCCTCTGCATCAAGGGAATAAAGAAAAATATAACAATGATTAATGTGCATGCACCAACAGAAGGTACAAAGGATGAAGTCAAAGATGAATTTTACAACACGTTAGAGAGAGTAATAGAGAAGACCCAGAAACATGATATACTGATAATGCTAAGAGATTTCAATGCAATGATAGGAAAGGAGGAATCACACAGACACATCACAGGAAAAGAAAGTCTGCATGAAACATCTAATGATAATGGATGGAGACTAATAAATATGACAGAAGCTTATGGAATGAGAATAAGTATCACATGTTTTCAAAATAAAAACATCAATAAACAAACATGGAAATCTGCTGATAATCTAACATGCAACTGGATAGACCATGTTTTAACTGATACCAAGCACACAACAAACATACTTCAGATCAGAAGTTACAGAGGGGCTTTATGCAGCATTGACCATTATCTTATTGGAGCTAAATTAAAATTCAGACTGAAGAAAAATTTTTATAGTAAGTTAAATAAAAGCTCAGTAATAAGTAGAGATGCTTTTAAAAGAGAAGGCAGTAAAGAAAAATTCAGAAATGAGCTAAAACATAAGATAAACACAAGAGGGAATGAAGAAAATAAAAGCATTGATGACAGATAGGAAGATATAGAAATCATTATAAAGAATACAGCGGAAGAATGCCTGGGAGTCAAGACCATAACTAAAAAAAAAAAGAACTATTTCGATGAAGTTTGCAGAGAGGCAGTCATAAAGAAAAGAACAGCAAGACAGATGTGGTTGAATGACATGAACAACAAAACAGATGAGGAGAAGTACCACATACAATGTAAATAAACTAAAAAAGTTATTCGTCAACAAAAATGATAATATATGAAAGACATGGTAAGCAAGATGCAGACATGCCAACAGAATAAGAAAAGCAGGGAATTCTATAAAGAATTGCAAACAGTAAAACAAGGGTATAAACAACCTCTACAGAGCTTGAAGGATAGCAATGGAAACATGATAAATAATGAAGAGAAAATCTGTACCAGATGGAAAGAATATTTTGAAAAACTACTAAACTGTGAAGAGCCTATAAGCACATTACCATGTGAAGAAATGCAGACTTGTGAACCTTGTGAAATAGAGGAACCAGACTTAAAAGAAGTCATCTATAGTATCATGTTTCTACAAAACAACAAAGCACCTGGTTCAGATGGAATTGGTGCAGAACTGATTAAGGAAGGAGGTCTAAATCTACATGAACAGATATGTGCACTAATACAACAAATATGGAGAGAAAAAAAAACTCCCTAGTGAATGGAGGGAATCATTACTGATCACAGTATTCAAAAAAGGCGATAAGAGCAAATGTTAAAACTACAGAGGAATATCATTACTACAAACAAGCTACAAAATACTATCTAATATACTTTTAAATAGATTAAAACTATACAGCGAGAACATACTGGGAGACTATCAAGCAGGTTTTAGGAAGAATAGATCAACTACAGACCAAATATTTTGTCTACATCAAAGAGCAGAAAAGTACTGGGAATATGGAAAAGACGTACATAATATCTTCATTGACTTCAAGAAAGATTATGACAGCATAGATAGAAGTAGCTTATGGAAAATTATGAAAGAATTTAAGATACTTAATAAATGAATCAATCTGACCAGAATATGTATGGATGATGCACAGAATATAGTGATATATAAAGGAAGAAAGTGAGAACCCTTCTTTATGAGAACTGGTTTAAAACAAGGTGATACATTATCTCCATTACTCTTCAACCTAGTATTAGAAAAGGTAATCAGAAAAGTGAAAGAAGAAAGCAGTACAGAAGAACAAGCTAAAATACTAGGATATGCTGATGACATCGACCTGGTGGGGGAAACTATGCAAGAAGTCATCTAATACCTGCATACACCTGAGAGATGTAGCACTAAAAGTGGGCTTGACCATTAACCAAGAGTATATGAAGATGTCAAGAGACCACAGGCAGAATGATCCAGATCATATAAATGTTGGAGAGATGATTATTAGGAAAGCAGAAACATAGAAATATCTGGCACAACCTTCAACAGAAGCAACACAGTAAACGAGGAAATTAAAATCAGAGTAAAGATAGGGAATAAGATATACTTTGCCTTACAACACCTGTTAAAATCCAAAATCCTGTCCCAAAACACCAAAATAACAATCTACAAAACTATAATAAGACCAACTGTCACGTATGGATCAGAAACGTGGAGTACGACAAAGAAAGATGAACAACAATTGCGGGTCTTTGAGAACAAGATCCTGAGAGGAATCTTTGGGCCGATAAAGAATACCAACAGTGGAGAATGGAGAGCTAGAAAGAACAGTGAACTGAACAGCTTATTTAAATCCCAGTGAATTATAAATGTCTTGAAACTGAACAGACTACGCTGGCTGGGCCATGTAGAAAGAATGAACAGACAAATGAACTACTGAGCCACCTGCATCGATTCAAAATGTCTCTCATAGACGAGTGTCCATGTGGCAGTGGAGTCCAGACTCTAGAACATATTCTACAAGAGTGCCCAAACCATGCAGACCTGAGGCGTGAGACATGGCCAGAGGACACAAGCTTGGGGCAAAAAGCTTTGGGGCTCCTATCATGATCTGGAGAGGACTGCAGGCTTTACCATGTCGACAGGGATCAGGATCTGATGTGACCAACAACCTCGAACACAGAAGAAGAAGACAAATGAAAATGATGTATGCACAAGAGATGAGGGAAACAAGACCAAGGGGTAGATCAAGACAGAGATGGAAAGACAACATAGAAGAGGATATAAAAGAAATTGGTGTCACCAACTGGAGAGAGAAGATTAGGAATAAAGAGGAATGGAGGTTAACTTTATCTGCAGCAATGAGCCTTAATGGTTCAGAAAACTGAAGAAGAAGAAGAAGAAGAATGTTATTTGCCAGTCCAGATATGAAAATCACTGGAAAATTCAAGGACAAATAAGGAGATGGAAACCAAGAAAAAAATATCTAAATGGGCTGACCAAGTGGAACGAGAAAAAAGCAATAGGATTGTGCAAAATGAAAAAGCAGGTGATCAGAAAGGCACATAGTGAATAAATGAACAGAGCAAGAGAAACATCTGATCACGGAAAACAGTGCATTAACCACATGGGCATGATCCTTCCCTTATCACCTACAAAATTTTTAGATGGTTGACTTCTTTATTAACACTTTGTTGACCACAGTTATTTACCCTGAAAAACCCCCAGTTCCCAGCCATTTTTCTGAAAAATGAACTTTTTTGAGTGAACTTAGAAAAACATGCATATCTCTACTCACCCTTTAGGGAATGTAATCCAACTTGGTAGACAGACTCCCAAGACCCTCTAGTACTTCTTGAGTGTGTGATATCTTGTGAAACAATTATCTGGATGCAGTGGAACTTGACAACTTTTACAAATAAATCTTGTTTCACTCCTTTTCCCATTGACTGAGCACACTCTGCACTTCCTAGATGGTGGTTTTTTAGTGCCTTGACCCTCAAGCTTCACCAGGACATGATCCTTTACTATTCCAGATAATCTTCCTGGAGGATCCTTGCTTGGAGCCCTTTTGAGCTGTTTGGTAGGGGGTTCATTCTCAACACCTGCTTCCAAGATTTCTTGAGCAGTAGAAGTGGTTTCAGAGAGCCAGACTCTTGCCACTTCAACCAGATACTGCTTATAGGTCTTCTTGTTCTTATTTAAGGCTCTGTAGATTATGTATGAGTTAAACAATGCACAATTGATGAGATAGAATCCTACTTTTTTGTTCCATTTCACCGTCTTCCTCAAGATGTTGTAGTACGAAAGATACTGATCAGCCCTGTCTACTCCTTTCATGTGCTTGTTGTAATCAACAATGCAAATTGGTTTCATCAGTGGCTGTCCTGTTTTTCTATCTGTCTTCCCAGTAGCAACTATTCTTGAATTGTGCATTGTTGATATCATGCGAACAACTCTTTTGTCTTTCCAGACCTGAAGCAGTGTTTGGTCTTTCCGACAAAATGTGCTTTCACTTTTCTTTATTTGTTTGGAAGCAGCTTTCAAACTTTTTGGCAGTCCTCTGTTTTCTCTAATTGTTCCACAGACTCTGGTTTTGTTCTGCAGTAGAACTTCAGCCATTGACACACTGTTGTAATAGTTGTCTTGGTATACATGATGCCACATTCCAAGATAGGGGCTCAGAACAGATAGGACTGTTTCTTGTAGCTTCTTTCCTTCTCCTGTATATATTTCCATGTTTAGTATGTAGCCTGTGTCACTCTCACACACCAGTCTCACAAGGATCCCATACTTTGTTAACTTTGAAGGATTATATGTCCTAAATTTCAGTCTTCCTCTCCAAGGAATCATTCCTTCGTCACATGAAAGCTGCTGTTTTGGTTTATACAGCTCCTGAAACTTAGGCAAAAAATAATCCAGCAGAGGTTTTATTTTGCCAATTCTGCCTGTTTCTGGAAGTATCTGAGAGTTATCAGAGAAATGCAGAAAGGTCAGAAGATGCTCAAATTTACCTCTGCTCATTGTTTTGGAAAATATTGGAGTTTCCAGAAGAGGGTCTGTTGACCAGTACTCTCTCCAGTGTGGCTTCATAGTCTGGCCCATCAAAATGATTAACCCAAGGAATTTTTTCATGTCTGCAGGTGTTATGTTTTCAGACAAAAAGGTAGTAGGTTTGTGCATATGTTGGGTCTGTGCACGGTATAAATTTTCATGATGAGCCAACAGTTCAAAAAAATCATTCCCAAACATCATACTGGAAATTTCCTCTATGCTGTCTGGTTTGTTTACATTCACTGAAACACCAGGATTTCCTAGAAAATGTTCAAGAACTGGTGTAGAATCAGTGTTACTCCACACACCTATATCACTGCCAACTATATCACACGAAATATGTAAAATACCTGCAACTGGAACATTATATCTTGACACTGATTCAGAGTCACTGTCATCAGAAGTTTCACTATCTGACGCAGCAACGCTGTGCCTAGTTATCGTATTTTTAATCCGATCGCCGTCATAGGAATCACTTTCACACACATCATTTTCATTAGAAGAATCATTAAATAGTGATTTTTCATCATCACTAGGGCAATCTGACAACAAATCATAGCACATTTCAGCGCCAACAGCAGTATCTTCGAGAGAAGCATGCTCCGCCATTTCGAAAAAATGTCGACTTGCGAAATCTCGCGAAACACGTGTTTTCGACAGCTGAAACCGCGAGATTTCTATTTTTTTTAAAGTTACGAAGATTAAAAACAATATTTTATTATATTAACTTTACAGTAAAAATACAGACAGCCAAAAATTACTTTAAATAACACACTAGAAACAGTTTAAATAAGACGACCATCGAATACGGCAAATCCGCCTTTCGGTCAACAACGCACGGAAACCAGAAATACGGATTTTCCCGTATTTGGTCAGGAAAGTGTTAACCAGAAACTATGGTAGAATGTGCTGCACTAAGTAGGATATTTATAATCCATATCTGCTATGATTTTCATGTTAACATTTATGATCATTTTGAAGTCAGTTTTCCATATTTTAGTGTTTTCACAGTGTGCAATGTTTTTTGTTTCTGAATCCCAGGTATGTGAATTACTTCTCTGGTCTCCTATCTGGTACCATTAAGATCAATAGCAATCCCATCTACCTTCACCATATCCTAATCCATGGAGTACCTAACTTTGATACCAAAGGTGGATGCCAGCCTTATATCAAGATCTATCAGAGCATGGAACCAATCTTCACTTCTGGAGTTTAGTAAGTTTGACTGTGTAGATTCATTTGTTCAAGTTGTGTGGGTTGGTATAGATGTGTATCGGTATAAAGTAAGAAATGACTGCGGGGTAGTATGCTCAGTACTGAGCAGTACTGCATGCAAAGGTGAGCTGGAGACCTGCTATCATTTATAAATTTTACATTTCTACGAAAGTAAAAGTTAGATCAGTTTAAAAAAAGTCACCATCTTTTGAAATAATATAGCGGGATAAAATAAACTTTTATTTGGGTTCTGCAGAAGTGCTTCACATGCTGAAAAAAAAGATGAAAAAAAAGTTTTAAAAAATGATATTTAGAACAACAGTCACATGGGCATACAGGTAGACTGACAATCACATAAGCTTACTTATAGAAAAACCAAATGCTTGGATGTAGAATGACTGCCACATAGGCTTACATGTGAAAAGACAGAGAAAAAGCCTTGTACAAGAAACAGCTTACAAGTGGTAAGATGTAGACAAAGGCTTGTGCATAGAATGACAGTTGCATAGGCTTATAGGTAGAAAGACAGAGACAAAGGTTTGCACATAGAATGACAGTTACATAGACTTACAGGTAGAAATATAGAGACAAAGGTTTGCACATAGAATAGCATACAGGTGGTAAGCTGTAGACAAAGGGTTGCACATATAATGACAGTTGCATAGGCTTAGAGGTAGAAAGATAGAGACAAAAGTTTGCACACAGAATGACAGTTGCATAGGGTTATAGGTAGAAAGACAGAGACAAAGGTTTGTTCATAGAATAGCTTACAGGTGGTAAGATGGAGACAAAGGCTTGCACATAGAATGGCAGTTGTATAGGCTTACAGGTAGAAAGACAGAGACAAAGGCTTGCACATAGAATGATCACCACATACGCTTACAGGTAGAAAGAAAGGAAGAGACAAAGGCTTGCACATAGAATGATCACCACATAGGCTTACAGGTAGAAAGAAAGAAAGAGACAAAGGCTTGCACATAGACTGATCACCACATAGGCTTACAGGTAGAAAGAAAGAAAGAGACAAAGGCTTGCACATAGACTGATCACCACATAGGCTTACAGGTGGAAAGAAAGGAAGAGACAAAGGCTTGCACATAGACTGATCACCACATAGGCTTACAGGTAGAAAGAAAGGAAGAGACAAAGGCTTGCACATAGACTGATCACCACATAGGCTTACAGGTGGAAAGAAAGGAAGAGACAAAGGCTTGCACATAGAATGAATGTTAAATAGTCCTGCAGTCAGTTTGCAGATGGAATGGCAGACATGCTTGTAGATAGAATGACAGTCAGGTCTGCTGATAGAAAGAAAATCAAGACAGCTTGCAGGTAAAATGACAAACAGGTTTGCAAGTAGAATGATGGCCAGGCAGATAGATTAATTGAAAACAGAGGTATAAAATATATTTTACCTTTCAACACCTGTTAAAATCCAAAATTCTGTCTCGAAACACCAAAATAACAATCTACAAAACTATAATAATACCAGCCATCATGTATGGATCAGAAATGCAGATTACAACAAAGAAAGATGAACAACAATTGCAGATCTTTGAGAACAAGATCCTAAGAAGAATCCTTGGACCCATAAAGGATACCAAAAGTGGAGAATGGAGAGCTAGCAAGAACAGTGAACTGAACAGCTTATTTAAATCCCAATGAATTATAAATGTGTTGAAGCTGAACAGACTACACTGGTTGGGCCATGTAGAAAGAGTGGAAGAGAACAGATAAATGAAAATAGTGTATGCACAAGAAATGAGGGAAAGAAGATCAAGTGGTAGACCAAGACAGGGATGTAAAGACAATATAGAAGAGGATATAAAAGAAATTGGTGTCACCAACTGGAGAGAGAAGATTAGGAATAGAGAGGAATAGAGGTGAACTTTATCTGCGGCAATGAGCCTTAATGGCTCAGAAAGCTGAAGAAGAAGAAGAAGAAGAAGAAGCAGTAATATAGATGGATAAAACTATCAAAGATATTTGGGATTCAGTTTAGTTGGGTCTGCTGTGAAATCATTAGGCAGAACAAATTGGAAGATGATGATTTTCAGCTGGTCAGAATGAAACAGTGTAGTGGATATTTTAACAAGCCAGAGAAAGGAAAGACAGGGTCTTGATCTGCCCTGGTTGCTTAGCCTTGGTGTTGACACCATGCCTCTAGCATAGTGATTTACCCCCCTCCCAATCTGAATGTCATGAAGCCGATAACATGATTCCTAGGTTGTCAGCTTGAAACCATGTTGAGTCTTCAAGATAGACACTATCTACATGCATGATGCATTAAGATGCAAGATCCTGGTAACATGATAGGATGTGTGGGTGTTGGTTATCAGTTTAGCAAAGGAGGAAATGAGAAGAGACAGGGAGTATACAGAGAAAGCAAGCAGAATAATATTTTCTATACAAGGTGGTCTGAATAAAATTTTTTGTACAAATTGGTCAAAATAAATTCTTTTTTTTTTTGTACAAGGTGGGCCTGAGTAAATTTTGTTGTACAAGGTGGTCTGTATACATTTTTTTGTACAAGTTGGATTTGAATAAAACTTTTCTACAAAGTGGTCTGTATAACATTTTTTTGTACAAATAGGTTTGAATAATATTTTTATACAAAGTGGTCTGTATACAATTTTTTGTACAAATTGGGTCTGAATAAAATTTTTCTACAAAATGCCTGTATTAAATTTTTTTTACAAATTGGTGTGAATAAAATTCAACATAATAACAACTACTATTTCTGCAACCATTAACATTACTTTAAACTTCAGTATTCAGGCATTTAGTCATGTCCTATGTCTTCACTTCAGCAATGTCACAGACAACATGCAGAAGGTCTGCATCTCCATTACCCCTGGAATTCCCCTGCGAGGTGACATACTCATTAAGTGCTACCACAAAAGAGCAAAGACAGGGCAGAGGGAGGTGATGTGGCAGTGCCAGTTCCATACATGTGCGGTGTCTGGGAACAAGCTGATCTTCTCCAAGCAAGAACTAGATGATGCTCTCTTGGGTAGGTTTCTGTGAAGTTTTCTCCTCTCTCTTAGAGCAGTTTTATTTCCTGACTGTCACTTACTGCTTCTGTGTCTTCATTTACTTTATTTACCACTCACAGTTTGGAGGTGCTGTCATCTTATCATTCTTTGCTGCTTCTCTTTTCTGTTTTCAGTTCTCACTAAAATTTTTTTTTTCCTCGGGGGGGGGGGATCTTTTCTATTTTTCAACTTCATTTTTTTTCTTTTAGTTTCTTTTGTTATAACAAATTTTTTACCTTTTTTCAGCTCTGTTTACTAATCTGGTGGTACCGGGTTCAGTCCCAGCAGTAGGATTTTTTTTCTGGTACACACCCAAAAGGCCCCCGGGATTGACCCAGCCTCTAAAAATGGGTACCAGAGAAATCTGGGAAAGTAAAGCGGCCAGGCGTGATACTGACCACATCACACTTGGCCACCTTTCTATCACCAGCTCCAGAAGGAGCCTGATATCCACTTCTACAGCTGAGTTACTGAGGCACCTCTGACAGAACTTCAACCACCACCCTCACTGTAAGAGATGAATGCACTAGCCACTGTGCCACTCAGACACCCATAACTGGAAAAAAAAATCAAGAGAAAAAAAAAATGTCAGACTGAGAGAAAAATATGTGGATGGAATGGATTAGAAACATCAAGGACTGTACAAAATGGTGACTCATGATCGCACAGTCATATTGTCATGGCCCTTAATGAGTGAATGAATAATTATACTGTTTAGGCAAAAAGAAAGAAAAAAAATTACAGGCTTCAGAAAGGTCAGACATAAATATCCATTGAGAGTGGTCTATGCTTCTCTGGTCGGGTGGAACTTCCTGGGAACTTGCCTCACAGGTCTTTGTAAGGAGGTCAGGAAAAGCCAGCTCGCCAGTTATGTTGCCAGTACTTCTTGAGCCACGAGCTTCCAGCTTGCTGCTTCAGGGGGAGATAATTCAAGTGCGTGCTGCGTGGCGCAGGCGATCATTTCTCTCCACAATTCCCTGTCTTTAGACTCGATTATGTGATCCTCTGGTGACTTTCTTCCTAGCCACACTGACAGCCCATCCAGTAACTTCTCTCTCTTCCTCTGTCTCTTCTTCCCTCAGTTTTTCCATTTGCCACAATGTGTTCCAATTTTCCTCTTCTCAGAAAATGTCCTACAAATCTCGCTTGTCGCCTCTGATCTTTGCTGTAATTTGCCTTTTAATTCCAGCCTCTCTTAAGACTTCTTCATTGGTTTTCTTAGCTGTCCATGGTACCTTCAACATCCTTCTTATGAACCACATTTCCATGGCCTCTATTTCTCATTTTGCTCTCTTATTCATGGACCATGCTTCACATCAATAAAACAAAATTGGCTCAATGTAACATTTAAGTACTTGGAATCTTGTTTCCATTGATATGGATCTGTTGCACAAGATGTTTTGACTTGTCCTGAGCACTTCTACTTTTTATTTTGTTGTGACATTTCCCATTAGCTGTTATAATCGCTCCTAAGTACTTAAATCTATCAACTTGTTTCAGTTCTGTGCCATCGATGGTAATGCTACATTTTGGTGGTATTCTTTTCTTTGAGATGACCATCACTTCAGTCTTCTTTTTGTTCAGCCTAAGATCTTTATTTTTACTTTCACGAACAACGACGTCCAGAAGAGCCTGTAGCTCCCCTTCACTTTTAGCAACCAGGACTGTGTCGTCTGCATATCTTAAGTTGTTATGGTTGTACCCGCCAACTGATATTCCTGGCATATGCCAGGAATATCAGGGGAGATAACAATTCAATATATGATTATTGGTACTTTGTTCCCTTATTATCTCTAGTCAGCTTTTGAAATATTTCCTTTCTAATCTTGCATTTGCTACAGAATTTGCTTCTTATTTTCATCTAGAAACCAGGATGTGTGTCTTAGTGAATGACTGTTTCCTGATTTTGCTTCTTACTTTCATATAGCAACCAGTTAGTGTGTTGGTACTATGGTTATATCTAAGAAACAGAATCCATCAACATGCAGTATAAAATCAAACAGAACTATTCTAAAGCAGGTGCAGAAATTCAGATAGCTTGGAGCAGTAATAACTTCAGATGGGAAATGCAGAACAGAAATTAGGAACAGAATAGGCCAAGCAAAGACTTCGTTTCAGAGAATGAGAAACATATTATCCAAAACATCCTTATCAATGAATGTTAGAAAACGAGTCCTAAAATGCTATATTGAACCTATCTTGTTATATGAAAGTGAATCATGGACAATAGGCAGGTCTGCACAAAAATCATTGGAAGCAGCAGAAATTGGTTTATTAGAAAGATGTTGTGAATCCCCTGGACAGCAAAAATAACTAATGAAGAATGTATGAGAAGAGCTGGAGAGACAAAAAATCTTGTCAAAAAGATAAGAGAGAGACAATGTACTTTCATAGGACATGCAATGAGAAGATGGGGCATTGAAAATATTATAACAACAGGAAAAATAGAAGGAAGAAGATCAAGAGGAAGATCAAGAGAAATGATACTAGACAGTCTGACAGGATGGTGTGAGAGGAGATCAGCAACTGAGCTGATGGCCTGCATGAAGGATCATGTACTCTGGAGAAGCATAATAGCCAACGCCAGTCGGCACAGCACCTGATGATGATGACAGTGTTAGAGAATGATTGTTTCCTGATTTTGCTTCTTACTTTCATATAACAACCTGTTAGTGTGTTAATGAATGACTGTTTTCCTGATTTTGCTTCTTACTTTCATATAACAACCTGTTAGTGTGTTAGTGAATGAGTGTTTTTCTGATTTTGCTTCTTACTTTCATATAACAACCTGTTAGTGTGTTGGTGAATGACTGTTTTACTGATTTTGCTTTTTACTTTCATATAACAACCAGTTAGTGTGTTGGTGAATGACTGTTTTCCTGATTTTGCTTTTTACTTTCATATAACAACCAGTTAGTGTGTTGGTGAATGACTGTTTTTCTGATTTTGCTTCTTACTTTCATATAACAACCTGTTAGTGTGTTAGTGAATGAGTGTTTTTCTGATTTTGCTTCTTACTTTCATATAACAACCAGTTAGTGTGTTAGTGAATGAGTGTTTTCCTGATTTTGCTTTTTACCTTTATATAACAACCTGTTAGTGTGTTAGTGAATGAGTGTTTTTCCTGATTTTGCTTCTTACTTTCATATAACAACCTGTTAGTGTGTTAGTGAATGAGTGTTTTTCTGATTTTGCTTCTTACGTTCACCTAGCAACCATGATGCGTGTTAATGAGTGGCTGTTTTTCTGATTTTGAGAATTATGTTGGGGATTTTCAGTTTTGTTTTCATAGATATTTTCAGATTTACAGCTGTATCTCAGTTCTATAGACAGATACGTTGGACATCCGTGGCTGTGCCTCGTGCGCTTTCATTGGGTTTATTAGGTGTGTGGATAGGGCTATTATTAGGTGTGTGGATAGGGCCAGGAGTAGCGCAAGTGATAAATGAACTAGCCAATGAAGGTGGTGGAGAGTTGTAGATTAACTCATTCATGTTTCACTCAGTTCAGATGTCTTCTTCTTCTTCTTCTTCGTTCGCTTCTACCGCCAAGACCGCTGCGTGATCCTACTGAATTTAGTCCCGTGGTCCTCAATAAATCCCGTGGTCCCCGAAAGGACCACACAAGATCCCCAAGAGGATTATAAGAGGTTCAGAGGGCTTGAGTCTCAGAAACGGGATTGCGTGACACCGTAGTTTTCGTTACACCAATTTAATCTAGAGCTGGACTTTCACCGGAAAACCTCGACGTGTTTTGGGATACCCGTGTATCCCCGCCGGGTTAGAGGTGGTTGCCCAGCAAGTCCAGTGTTTGACTTTCTCATTAGAAAACCTCAGCGTGATTAGGATACGCATACATCCCCGCCGGGTGAGAGGTGGTTGTCTATCTAGACTGCCCTGGTCCAGTGTCTCCGACTTCAGCATTTTGTGCTCGTGGCCGCTACCCTTCCTAGTTGTGACCAGGACGGAGCTTTTGTCCAGGATGACGAATCCTCACCACTAGTGACTTCCGCCTCTGGGTTGAGCCGGTTTAGGCATATTATCCCAGTATGGGCGTGCTTAAGACGTGACCGACCTCTAGAGCGGAGGTACCGTGACTTGAGTAGCCATCAAGTTTAACCCCTGGTATAAGCCGGTTTAGGCATACTTCACCAGTATGGGTGTAGAACGGACGTGACCGACCTCTAGAGCAAAAGTGCCGTGGTATAAGTAGCTCTCGCCGCGAAACCTACTGGACATACCGATTAAGCTTCACTTTATTCTTTCCATCGCCTTTTCACATCGGCGCCGCATGGCAACCCTGATTGCTTTTCCTCATTTTCTTCATTGGCCGGGAGGAGTTTCACTCCACGCGCGGCATCCGAAAGTCTCGCCAGCAGCGACTCAGTTCAGATGTAACAATGAGTACTAGTCAGAATAGTAGTTTTTAAAGTGGGAATAAGCAGACAGGCAGGCAGATAGAATGACATGATAAAGGACAGATTCATGGATGAACTGATCAGTCTGTGATCATACTTATGTTAGCATATAAACAGCTAAAGTGGTTGGTATATCATAGAAGTATTTATGGCCTCCAGTCTTTCTCGTCTTAGTACCGGATCTTCCAGTTATAGCTGTACCAGATCCAGCTGTAGTATCCCTAGATCAGTCTCCAGAATTCTGGCTGTTCAGTCTCAAAACCTGCTTAGTTCTGTTTCAGTGTTGCACTTATTCTTTTCCAGTATTTACTGGATTAATGTCTTTAAACATGAAGTCCTAGTGCTGACACGTCTCTGTTACCTGCCTGCTAAGCTCAGAATGAAGCAAGTATGTGGAAAGCGTGTACCTGACGTCATACAGGTAAAGCTGATGTGTGCTCGGGCGAATGTATTTTCCACTTCAGTTTTCTCACCTTAGAGAGAGAGAGAGAGAGAGAGAGAGAGAGAGAGAGAGAGCTCATACTTTCATCTGTCTTCCCCTATAGTTAAAATTAAACTATGTGCAATGTTTAGAAGATGTATAGTATATACGTAGTTTTATACAAATTATATAATACCAAAATATTTATATGTATGTAAGATGGACGGTTACACAAAAGAAATGAAATAATTAAAATTATGAAGAAACGTCAAAATTATTTAGACATGCCAGTGAGAAGACAAGTTAGAGAATCTGACAGTCACTGGAAAACTCAGGGAAAAAGAAAATGAGAGTTAAAATTTCCGAAAGGGCCGAGCAAGTGACAACGGAAAGGAAAACAACGGATGTGATCAAAGATATCAAGGACCACACATAGGTTGAGAAACATTGCTAACGTCTATTGGCACGGCACATAATGAATGACAAATATTATTTTATTTTCTTATTAGCACGTAGAATCTCTCGCCTTTCTCAGCCTTTATTATTGTAGCCATAGGAAGGTGGAAAACGAAACATGACATTTTTGTGTGTGATATTTCTGTCATTTTACCTTTAAGTGACGGGGAAGGGTTTTTGCTGAGTAAAAATACTTAACACCTGCTCCTGGAAGAAGCAATAGATTCTGAAGGTTTGAGTATGTACAGTACTTTGCTTGGCCGCGAAACAGATGTGTACTGTACACGTGGAAGCCAGGAATCAAGTCTCGTTGCCTGCCGGCACCGCAGAACTGAACCCGTAGCCCTTCACTTCAGCGCTGACTCGTCGCTTTGGTATGCACGTGCTCTCAATTTGACTGTACTCACGATCTTGAAAATATTACTTCCTTGTTCCTGAGGTGATTTTACCAGCATAGAAGTAACGTGTGTGTTGTGAAGATAGACGCAGCTAATGTAAGGTGGGGAGTTTTGTTGTAGTTTTTTTTATCATTATTAGTTCACTTTCTAGTTACGATTGTATCTCGATGTAACTGTGAACTTCAGTTCTTTTTGTGCCCACACTGTGGTGAAGATGGTGCGAACAAACGAATGAACTTAATTTCGAAGGATAAAGAATTGAGCTATATTCCCTTTATCTTTCAAGTTTTCCATTGTTGCAACCACTCAGCATCAGTATGTTTTGTGTGTGATCTAGAAATACTGACATCGAATTAGACGGGATGTTTTGTATGTGATCTAGAAATACTGACATCGAATTAGACGGGATGTTTTGTATGTGATCTAGAAATACTGACATCGAATTAGACGGGATGTTTTGTGTGTGATCTAGAAATACTGACATCGAATTAGACGGGATGTTTTGTGTGTGATCTAGAAATACCGACATCGAATTGGGATGTTTTGTGTGTGATCTAGAAATGCTGACATCGAATTAAACTGGATGTTTTGTATGTGATCTAGAAATGCGGACATCGAATTAGACTGGATGTTTTGTATGTGATCTAGAAATGCTGACATCGAATTAGACGGGATGTTTTGTCTGTGATCTAGAAATACTGACATCGAATTAGACGGGATGTTTTGTGTGTGATCTAGAAATACTGACATCGAATTAGACGGGATGTTTTGTGTGTGATCTAGAAATGCTGACATCGAATTAGACGGGATGTTTTGTATGTGATCTAGAAATACCGACATCGAATTAAATGAGAAGTCGGCTAGAATGGCTCTCTTTAATTCCTAGAAAAATAGTTCAGTAACCCCAGTGAACGTGTACCTCGTTGTCCGGACTGCAGTAATACAATAGTCTGGTTAAGGAAGCATCATGGAAAGCTAGGATGTCATCACCGAGTCTCTTGTCTTGATAAACACGCATTCCATCATCACAGTCGTCAGTGTTCCACATTCAGTGTACAGACTCATCTGCGAGAGACCTCAAGCCAAGGCTAGAGGCAGACGAAAGTGTACTAGGTCCCAGTTCATTGTTTGGAAAATGTTTCCGTTTTAGAAAGTCGAGAATAGAACTTTAGCAAAGCAAGAATAGAACTTTAGCAAAGCAAGATTAGAACTTGGCTGTCTGTGGTTATTGTCAGGGATTTGTTGTTCCAGTGTGAAAACGTTTTTTTTTTTTTTGTGGTCAGGGTGGATGAAATGCTGGGAGCATTAACTACTGTTTCTGTTTGAAGAACATTTACTGAAACATTATACACACGATATAGATTAATGCTTACATGAATATGTATGTTTATGTGTGGTGTGTTTTCATATTTCACTCACCGTGAAGTTGAATGTCACTCCATACACACAAAACTTACTTGTAAATGAACATCTGTTTTTCTTTTTTCATTGTACTCGAAGCTGAACATAGTGTCATTATTATTGTATTTGAAGCTGAATATGGTGTCATTATTGTTGTACTTGAGACTGAATATAATGTCATTATTATTGTATTTGAGGCTGAATGTAGTGTCATTATTATTGTACTTGAAGCTGAATATAGTGTCATTATTGTTGTACTTGAGGCTGAATGTAGTATCATTATTATTATACTTGAAGCGGAATATAGTGTCATTATTGTTATACTTGAGGCTGAATATAGTGTCAGTAGTGTACTTGAAGCTGAATATAGTGTTATTATTGGTGCTTCTCGCGTTACAGGAAAGGATTTCTCTGATTTCAGGAACAGTTTTTTCCAAACACAAAAGTCATGTATTAATTTTTATATCGGTGTTTACAAGAGTGCAACGGAATTAGAAAATAGAGCACTCCTTCGCATGAGAAGTATTTCTACGACTGCTCTACCCCATGCGCAGTATACTATTTTTATATGTATGTGAGAAAACTGCATGATGATCTGACGTGATTACTGGCAAAGCAGGGATTCTGAAGGCGTCTTTCTCGAGAAACAAGAGTTTCAGGTTGTGCTGTACCAGTTGCTGATTATCGACAATTGCCTCCTTGTGTACGTCTGCTCTGCACCGGCATGACTTTCATCTACACAATTACAGCCCAAGCTTTACATTATTTATACAGCATTGGTTTGGTCTGTGGGCGATAGGATTTCTGAAACGCGCAGTTTACTGGCGTACGTTCAGAGATAGTAACATCTTTCGTTTCTCTGTCCCATGCTGGTAGGCCGGATATTTGCCATCTCAGTTCCAGACGGTAGCCGCGGTTCTTTTTCTTCTTCTTCTTGTCTTCTCATTTCTACCTGCCTTCGCTTCCCCGATAGCGATTTTTTTTTTCCAAGCCCGGTGATGAAATATATCTTTTTTTTTTCTTTTCCTTGTTTTAAGTTTTCTTATCAGCGGCAGAATCTCATGTTGCCGAGAGCGAAGGGGTGGAAGGTAGCTTGAATATCGTTTCTCCAGTGCTTGGCTTCGTTTGCTGCTGGACAACCTGCTCTTGTCTTACGAAGATAGTGTTTTTTTCGGATATATTCCCATTGTGTGGGATTTACTTTCGTCGTGGACTTGAGACTTCCACGCAGGTAAATAAGTTTTAGGCTGATTTTAATTTCTTTCGTCGGTTTTCAGCTCTAGGTCGAGACTGATATTCACTTGGATATCTGTTTATAAAATTCAGACATTGGCGTTCTTGACCACAGTGCATTCTGTCGCGCTTCACCGTGCAGCTTTCTCCGATTTTGGAAGCAGTCTTCCCCGACATATTTTTTTTTACAGGTGGATAGGCTGAAGTTTAAGGCTAGTGGAAATCGCTTCCAAATTCTTCTCTTGAGATATGGTTCAGCTAATTACGCGCTCTTTTCTACAACAATATTCCTGTAAAATACACATTGGCAGTTGTAGTGCTGTGATTTTGTGGAGCTGTGAGGACTCTTCGACACTTCCATAGATTTGTAGACATCCGGGACAGACTGACTAGAGTTTTTGCATGAAGGGGAGGACTGTGTGTTTTGTCACATAAGTATCGGCTAATAAAATGGATGCGCAGCTTGGCAGTAGGCAGTATGTCGCTTGTGTAGACCAGAGGTCTCGAAACTTTCAGCTCATCGAATCCCACACAGTAACTATACGAAAGCAATTTAATAAATAGTGCTCTGACCAATAGCACTAATACAAATGATTTCGTAAGAAGTTTCATCTACCCTCTGGATAGTCGCATCGACTCTTGGGAAGTCGATAGCGATCACTTTGAACACACACACACACACACACACACCCCTCTAAAACTGACATGAATCATTGCAAGTCATGTGACTAACACTACCGTGATCACGTGAACGATAATTAATGGAACACATTTTATTTTGTATGAGTAAATATTCCCTCCCCCTTTCCTCTTTCTCCCCCTACCACCCACATCCCCCCCCCTCTCTCTCTCACACACACACAGCGAGAGAGAGAGAGAGAGAGAGAGAGAGAGAGGCTAGATTATAACGGATAATAGTGGGGCATTTTCATGACTATCTCTCTCCATTATGTTTGTGCCCTGACATTTGCCTTGATATTTTGGTGTGCTTATATTTCATCCATGTGTCACAGTCTGAGATGGCTAGCAAGTAATCTAAATATAATAATTTGCATCTTTACACTGTCCTGCAGTCAGAAAGTAAGAACAAAAGGAAAAATAACTAATATTAACTACTTCACAAATTTGCGAAATGTGGTCAGTGTTCTTTCGACTTTATAGCAAAATATGAGTAATTTTTTCTTTCTTTTTTTTTACATAACTATATAAAGCATATTTATTTGTTTGTTTTTAGGTGCATGTGTTTGTGTTTGTATGTGTGTTTGTAGATGCACGTGTGTTTAGGGGAGCATACTTCTTTTTATAAAGTTCTCAAGGTTAGAGTAACATTTTGGATTGAAGAAAGCACCACTCCCACATACCCCGAATATTTTGTTCAGAACTGCGTAGAATCAGTCATCAGTAAGAGAACTCAGGTGTGCGTCTGCTTGCAGGTAGATGTCTCTTATTTCAGAGATGCTTTACATTAAGCTGCTGGGAGGTACTCGTTTGTAAACCTGAATTAAATGGACCGTGACGGGAGCCCGTGTACGACAGCGCTCTCCTTCTTACAGCAGAAACCCGCGGACTAAACAGCTGTGCCACTCCTGAGCTCGGTCTTAATCTTACAAAGATTTTATGCTTTGATTAAAAACAAAAATTCTGTTGTTGTTTTTTTTAATATTTCACTTGTACATTGGAGAGGTTCCTTATAGTTTTGTGACAATCATGTTGAAGTCACTAGTTGGGCTGTCTAGTTAGAAACAGCAAAGTGTAACCAACAATTTTGTGACAATCATGTTGAAGTCATTGGTTTGGCTGTCTATTTAGAAACAGCAAAGTTTAACCAACAGTTTTGTGACAGTCATGTTGAAGTCACTAGTTGGGCTGTCTATTTAGAAACAGCAAAGTGTAACCATCAGTTTTGTGACAGTCATGTTGAAGTCACTAGTTGGGCTGTCTATTTAGAAACAGCAAAGTTTAACCAACAGTTTTGTGACAGTCATGTTGAAGTCACTAGTTGGGCTGTCTATTTAGAAACAGCAAAGTGTAACCATCAGTTTTGTGACAGTCATGTTGAAGTCACTAGTTGGGCTGTCTATTTAGAAACAGCAAAGTTTAACCAACAGTTTTGTGACAGTCATGTTGAAGTCACTAGTTGGGCTGTCTATTTAGAAACAGCAAAGTTTAACCCACAGTTTTGTGATAGTCATGTTGAAGTCACTGGTTGGGGTATATGTTTAGAAACAGCAAAGTGTAATCAACATTTTCAAAAGTTTCTAATCAGATAAAAAAAAAAAAAACAAACTGATAGTATGTTCACATAACTGTAGCATCATAACGTGAATTAAAAAAAAACCCACGTAAAAAATACGGTATAGTCATCATGGACGCATTGCCAAACAATTTGCCAAAAATTGCCTTGGAAATTTCTCCCCCCCCCCCCCCCCCCCGCAGTTTACTAGCTACACTGTAGAGAGAAACACGGCGTGTCTCTTAGAACCGATGTTTTAGCGTTGTATGAAGGTTTCACTGCCGTGGTGGGAAGATATAACTGTTTACACAACACGTCTACATACAGTATAGGAGAAACATAGCAAACACAGAATACAGTACAGCCGGCACGTGTAAATTCAAGCACACACGCGCACAAAACTGCAACGTTCAGATTTTTAAACAAGAAAATATATCTCGAGCTAACGGGGGAAAAAATTAAATAAGCTGATAATATTGTATTTTGTTTCATCTAAAGCCATTAAAAAAAATTAACCCACATACACGTGAATCTGTTTCGGCTGTTCTTTTTTAGCTTCCTGCCTGATATTTACAGAGTCTCGTTGTTAAGCGTTTGTGTTTTAAAACGCTGTTACAAACGAAGAAGGCTGGTTCTTGATGGCCGTGTTCGCATGACTGGGTGCTTGCTTATTCTACAGGAGTCCTGGATTCTATTCTTTCTCCTTTCAAAAGTGCTTGGTCAGCCTGCATATTCTGTCCCTTCACTTTGCACTTTAGAACGGACTTTATTTTGTAATCGTTGCTAACTTCTTTATTTCAACAAAGTGACTGAGACAGTAGATGGTGTGATACTTTTGTTGAGTCTGATATTTTGTCATCACAACTTTACTACATTGGCTTTGTGATATTTTGTATACTTAGTTTTGTCTGCTTATGGGTGTCTGAGTGGCGAAGTGGTTAGTGAACTGGTCTCTCATGGCGAAGGTCGGGGGTTAGAATCCGGCCGGAGGCACCCCAGTCACCCAGCTATAGAAATGGGTACCCGACTTCTTCTGGAGTTGGGGAAGGAAAGGCGGCCAGGCGTGATACTGACCATATCACCCTCTACTGTGCTGACAGGTCAAGGAAAATATGGGCACTAACACCATATCACTATGTGCTTCTAAGGCATGACAGGATTACCTTTAACTTTTTTTTTTTACTTTGTCTGCTATTTGCATAGTTTTGTCTGCTTATACCCTAAAACTATTTGTGTTTTTATAGAGATGTATCACGTTCTCAAAGGTAGCACCGCTTGCTTGTTTATTTACTTTGGGCCATTTGGCACGTTTCTGGTGCGAAATTGTACCCTCCCTGGCCACAGGTAGATCACACTGATAGTTCTGTCTGTGTTAGCATTTAGCTACCCCTGTTTTCTGGAAATAATGGGAGTCCTGTTATTCCTAAAATGCGTTCATCGAGAATTCTTTGTTCATTAATAGATGTAGAAGGGCAAGTTGACCGTGTTGGAGAATGGCACAGTTATCTAGGGATACAGAACTGGTCAACATTTTTTGTGTGGTTACTGTATTGACAGACGTTGCCATTTCAAAGAGATTGGGTGATGTCTTTGCCAGCCGTGATTTGCCACCCCGAGAGCCATACAATCATTCAAGAACTGTCAGCTTTACATGCTTTTATATAAAATAACACCTTATTGCCCTGTCCATTTTCTGATCTCTACTGAAATCATTTTACAGTTTAAATGAAATTTCTTAGGTGGTTCTGGTGTACGTGCGTCATTACAACATTAAATCTTTTCTGTCAAAATTTAATGAGCATAGAATTTGTAGCATTCTCACGACTTTAATGTCTCAACTTTATTATGCCTGGTTTGCTGACAGCTTTGTCTCACTTTATAATGTCTGGTCTGCCCATAAATTTGTCTCACTTTATAATGTCTGGTCTACCCATAATTTTGTCTCACTTTATAATGTCTGGTCTGCCCATAACTTTGTCTCACTTTATAATGTCTGGTCTGCCCATAACTTTGTCTCACTTTATAATGTCTGGTCTGCTCATAACTTTGTCTCACTTTATAATGTCTGGTCTGCCCATAACTTTGTCTCACTTTATAATGTCTGGTCTGCCCATAAATTTGTCTCACTTTATAATGTCTGGTCTACCCATAACTTTGTCTCACTTTATAATGTCTGATCTGCCTATAACTTCGTCTCACTTTATAATATCTGACGTTTTCACAATTTTAACTGGTTTGCTTTATAATGTCTGGTCTATTTTAATAACAAGAAACACAAGTATGTGTTAAAAGATAAAGTAGAAAAGAGGACAGCTAATTAAAAAAAATACTTTAGAATATTACTTATACATAGTCATAGAAACTGCAGTGAAAGAATTGAGGGAAGCTGACTGACCATCTCAAGACAAAATGAAACATACAAAAATACTGGCAGCAAGGAAGAAATGAAGATGGCACGGTGAAATTACTGTATTAAAGTTTCACAATAATGGCTGTTTATACAGCATTTATTCAAATTGGAGAAGTACAATGATCTGGTCAAGCAACTGAGGCAGGGGGCAGGAATCAGGGCAAAAGTGATAGCTGTAGAAGTGGGAGCAAGAGGATTCGTAGCAACATCAGCCTATGACCTACGTAAGCAACTGGGCATAAAGGGACAAGCAAGAGCAAGGGCATTGAGAAGCCTTTCAGAAACAGCAGAAAAGGCCTCGTGCTGGCTGTGGAGTATGCGAAACAAGCATTGAGAACATAAGTAATTTCATTTGCCACAACCAATACCAGTCCTCCATAGCTAAATTGCTAAAGATGCACTTCAAAAAAAGTGCAGTGGCAACTGGAAGATCATGGGTTCAATCCCGGGACCGGGAAAAAAAAAAGCCCACCCCCCTTAGAGTGTCAGGAGTTTAAAGGGCCGAAACACTTGTCTGAGGGGGGGTACTTCCTCTGATGATCTGAAGGAGTTGTGTTGTTGTTCCGCTCTCTACGGTAGGGAGTTTCCTGCATATATATATATATATATATATATCTGACTTTATTCCAGACCCAAGGTTTCCAGAGACAGGCAAGGTTGAGTTTGTTTTTGGACCAAGTTCTGATGTCCTAGTTTCAGGTGAGTCAGTGGAGAAGGATAGGTAAACATGTCATTTTTGTATGACAGTGGTATTTGTTGGTTAGCTGGGGGTATAGTGTTAGTTGCTCACAAAAAAAAAACAAACAAACTATATATAGTTTCATGTATTATTACCCAGTTCCTTTGAAGTTAAATGTAATTTTTTTAAGCATATCCTTTTTTGTATTGTATTGTCATATTTATATGTCATATTCTGTAGGATTTTATGTGTAATTTGTATTTCAGCTTACATTCCTTATTATATGTTTATTTATTACATTTTCAAAGTTACATTTATTAGTATTTCTAAGTAATGTATATTTTAGGATACAATCCTTATTATAGAGGGTGAATCAAAAAGTAACCGCAGAACAAGGGCTTTAACCAGAAAAATATATGAAGAGACTTTTTGGCTCACCCTTGAGTCTGTTCAGGTATTTTTCAATGATTGTATCAGTTGATTTGTGGTTTTTTTTTTTTATTTAGCATCAAACATTCAGTTATCATTTTTGAATATTTTGTAGGAGTTATATCCAGTGTATATTGACAGAATACATTTTGTTTCATTATCATATTATAGTGTCAGGGTTCAAGTCTGATGTCACAGTTCCAGTAGTTGAAAATGAAGAGTCTTTGGTTCGAACAGACTCTTATGAGAATTTCAACAAAGTACAGGAGACAGTAGATGGTATGAGGCTTTTGTCAAGTTTAAACAGGTTGATTAAAGGAGTAAAAGCCGATTATTGGTTGAACAGACTTTGCAGATATATTAATTATAAGCGTGTGATTGTGCAGAGCTTCTTCTAACTTTCTGCCATAGCTCTTTAAAGAGGGGCCACCAGCATGGCTACATCCTTCTGTCAGGCTTATTGAAACATATGGCTATGAGGAAGTTGACTCAGAATTGGTTTGTTCTTTTTCAAGTAAAATATTCAGCAAGTATAAAATTGTAAGCGCTGCATGGACTGTTTTGAGGTGAAGGAAATGCACAAAAAAAAAATCACTGATAAAACAAGGAAGATCTGAGCCATATTTCACTTCGGAGAGGAGGCTCAAGATTTACCTTAAAATATATACATGAACTTTCATCGAATTTTTGAAATTTTTAAGTCTAGTCAGTTTATTACCTAGTAGCATGCAGCTAATCATATGTTGTTGGTGACATTTGACATTCATCAGGTCTGTGGCTTTACTAAGACTGGCTTTGATATTCATACTTTCATTGCATATAGCTTCACTCTAATAATTTTTTTTTTTTTTTTTTTGCACTAAACTTAAATTTTATATCTTCATTGCATATACCATTTTTACTATTACTTAATAACTTAATACACTAAGATTTTTTTTTGCTTGTAGGCAATATTATATATATATATATATATGTATACACACACACACACAGTAGTCACCCTATATCTATGATTTCAGTTACTCATAACTCGGAAATATTAAATTTTAAAAATTCCAAAAATTAGGAATTCAGCAATTTCACTTTCTGCCTTTCTCAGTCTCCTGCTCATACAAGTATATTTACACTGTAGCATCCAAGGTGTGAACAATATCTAGTCTTGCGATATCTTTATAACTACTGTATTACTTTGTATAATTTGTTGGGCATATTATGGCCCCAAAGAGGAAATGTAATGATGCTGGCAGTTCTGCCAAGCCAAAGAAAAGCATTAATATGTCTTAACAGGTATAAATTTTATTAAATTAAACTGTATCATAGGTATGTACATATGTTTAAAAAAATGTATAATATATAGGGTTTGGTACTATCCATGGTTTCAAGCATCCATGATAAGGCTTGGGACCAGATGGCTATGGATTGGAGGGAGCTACTATATTAAAGTTGTACTAAATATATAGTGTCCTTATTTGATTGAAAATAAATGTGATTTCTAGAGGGCTGGATGTAATAACAGATTTGTGGAAACAAGATTATCTGCAGAAAATAATTTAATGAAATTACCGCTATAATTATTAAGAAATGTGTGACGTTAAATTTAAAACAAAATATTTTGCACAAAATCTTGGACTGATGCAGAAATGTGTTTAATAATATATATGCAAATAATACATTATTCATTTAAAACAATAATTATAACTTAAAAGTTCAAACATTTTAAACAAAAAGATGCTTATTTGAAACTTAAATATTTAAAAATTCATTGTTACATATATCAGTTTTTCTTCTCTTCAAAATGTTTTTGAGGACATTTAGTTTAATTTCATCACGGTTTGGGCATATGAAATATTCAGTGCAACATTAGCTTATGAACTTAGATGCAGAGCATCCTAGACTATGCTTAGTTTGTGTTTCAGCAGTTGATTTCAAGAAAAACGGAATTTCTTCATCTCAAGTGCTGGTCGACAGAACCCCAGTACCCAAACAAACACTTGACATTGACCATAGGCAAGCCCCAGACGGAAGTCTCTATGCCACAGTCACAAAAAAAGATCCTTTGCCCTCATCACAAGTGTCAGTCAATGGACCAGTACTTATAAGAAATGGTCCAGTAACATCCAGTTCAGACAGTGGTCAGTGCATCTGTTAGACTTTAGATTTTCAGTTCTTTTAATGTACCTCCTTTGTCCTGTGAACTGGCAGCTCTTGATAACCGAATAATGAAGAGCCAGTAAAACGGGTTTAATTTGACTGGGGACTGAATGTATTTAAAATGGATTAAAGAAGGCCTCTTAGGAAGCTCCACCACCATAAGGAGCACAGTACTCTTTATCTTATTGGTTATTTTACAGAACCGGCTGCGTTATGAAAGCAGTGATGCAGTGCTATCTCTTTTAACACAGCCATATATCAGTTGTTGAAGGAATCATGTTAAATTTATTTGGTACCAATAAACTTTCAGTTTTTGATGATTGGTATGGAACAGGGACTTTTTCAGAGTCCACAAGTCATTATTAAATAAAATGGCATCCAAAATATGATTCATCAACCCATATATAATTGATCTAATAACAAAAGCTGAACTGTATTACGTAATACTTTAAGATAGAGACTATCTTTAGATAGTGACAAATGTAGGTCCAAGTCCAATTTAAATCAACAGATTAAAAACAGAAGTTGGAAGCGACATAGGTGTGATTTTCCTCGACAAAGATGGGTCATACACTACCAGGATTGTCAGAAAAGTAAATGAGGAAGTTACTGAAGAAGTTGCATTAAAATCTACTGAAGCCATGAAGTAAAGGCAGTTAGCATGTTTTTGGGCAAAGACAAAGATTATGAAATCAGTCAGTCACCAGAAAATTCAAGGAGGAAAAAAAAAGAGAAAGGTATATATAGAGAAAAATATCTTGATAAGCTAAATGGAACAAGAAAAGAAATGCAACAGATTTGAATAGTGATACAAGGACCAAACAGTAGATTTGAATAGTGATACAAGGACCAAACAATAGATTTGAATGGTGATACAAGGACCAAACAGAATAGAGAAGCATGATCTTTAGCACCTCATGGCACTGCATATAAAGTATAAATAACAGAACAACATGTGAAAAAAGCAACCATTAGACAGGTGTGCAACCATATCTTTGTTTACAGTATTTCTTGTATATATCAGAGCTTTCTGCTTGATCTTAATGGGTTTGTAGATTAACTTTCTAATGACTTTAGTGTATTGCATGTAACACGCTTACTCGTATATTATTTATGGCACTATCACATAAAGAAAAAGACCCACGTAGAATGTACTAATTTCATAACCGTAGTTTATAGAATGTGGTCATATATGTAAGATGAGATGATGCCAGAGAATGTCATGTTTAATTAAGATCACAGGAAGAAGTTAACATTTGATGCTTTGCTGCTCCTGAATGTCACTACCAATATCTTACAGTGTTTATTTCTGTTTTAATCCCTTCCTCATATTTCCCATATTTTTTAGCTTAGTAGACCACTGATAATTTTGTCCCAGTTTTGCCCTTTGTGTAATAAAGCTTCTCTGCTTCCAATAATTTTAGGATATCCAGGACAGAACAGTGGCTTTCAATCACACTATACTTTATCTGCATCAACTGGAAAAACTGTCAATACTGACACCGTTGGTGCTCCATCATCTTCAGAAATTCAGCAAACAAATCAAAGTAGCTCTACCTTGAGTAGAAAAACTGTACAAACAGTAGAAGAGCGTACACAGTTGGATGAGTTGTTGAATAACTTACTGAGTGACCAGGCTTATGTGTCTCCAGCTGCACAATCATCAAAGTCACTTCATACACCTGCCCACTCACAACCAGCTCCTGGTGGCACCAGCACTACCATCACTTTAAGCCCAACAATGAATAATGCAAAGACAGTCACCACCACCACCCGCACTTTCACGTCATATTCAACCACTGATGCACATCGAAACCCTGACCAAGTCCTCATTCAGCGTTCAGAGGTGTCTTACAAAGTCCCAGAGCAGGCAGATGTGAAGGATCATTACAGGGATGATGTGAATGCTACATCATCCAAATCTGGCCAGGCCTATAATCCTAAAGGAGTACCAGGCAATGCATTTTCATACACTTCTGGTCAATTCAATTCACAGGTAATGCTGTACTTGTCACTAATATCACTGTTCGAACAATAAGTCAAATGGTTTGGCGACAGTGCATGATTGCAATCTGATAGTATACCACAGAAAAACATTCATGCTAAGAATGATTCGAAACAGAGGGAAGGGGTCCCAACACAGGAGGTGGATGAAGGAGATAACAGCTACCTTAACTCTTTCCGTGCATTAGAAGAAACACGGATGTGTCGTGGTATGCGGGAGTAAAAATGCGGGTCTTGGTCTGTTAGGGGGTCTAGTTGTAAAATGGAATGGAAAACAGTATTTACATGTACTTCCGTATGCTTAATATGTTTCAAAGTATAGCTCTCTCTCTCTCTCTGAACCTTAAGTGCTCAGGGCACATGGGGCTTCCGCAAGGGTTTTCCACAAATGCCTGTCTTTCGCCTTTTTTTCTGCTCTTGCCCAGGTGAGCCCTCTATTGCTCAACATCCTTTCTGTTGTTCTTCTCCATGTCTCTTTTGGTCTACCCTTACTTCTGCTCCCCTGTGGTGTCCATCTTAGTGCTATTTTTGGTAGTGAGTTGTCAGTCATTCGGAGCACATGTCCCAACCATCGCCAGCGTCTTTCCTCAATAATTGTTGTCAGTGGTTTCATCTGCATTTCTGCCAATATATAGTATAGCTAAATGAATGAAAATTTCATAAATGCAGAGTTTTTTAGGAAAAAAGAAGTAATGTGATGTTTTTAGACACTGATTGTGGCCAGCTCACCATTGGCGAGGTCTAGATCTGCCCTACTTACCACTACTTACCATCTGAGATGTGTAGATCTACTTGTCGATCTCGTATTGTGATTCCGTATTGCATTCTTGCTAAATGAATGTCTGAACTAACCTCCTAACTACTCCTCCAGTTGTCTAAATATGTCTAGATCTACTTAGAAAACATTCAAGAGCAGCGGGGTGGCCATAGGCTATGTCCATACCCCTATCTACATCGTCAAAACTTGAAAAATTTCCATGCTTCTCGTCCTTTTTCTCACTCGTAACTAGGCACACTTTCGCCATTTTGAAAGTGTCACCGGAATCGCGGATGAAATATGTACAATCTAAATGTTACACGGCATGTTTTAATGAAACAAACAATTGTCACTATAACGACCATACGGTAGCTTTGGGACACCGGAAGTGTCGCTATATCGACCATACGCACAGAAAGTGTTAAATATTCACTTCTCTGAAACACACACCACTGAGACCTATCAAGAAGTCAGTTTGTCCACTACACACTGAAATGAATATGATGAAAAAAAGACAAGACAAGACAAGACCACCATTTACAGACTGGGGTTTTTTTTTGTATTAGTTTGTTCCACTTTTTCTCAGTATACAATGAAAACATGAGAGGTTTTAAAAATTTGAAAGCAATTGGTGTACTTGAAACAACAAACACAGCAGATACAAATGCATAAGCAAAATTAAGTCACTGATAGAGATTGCAAAAGCAGCTTTTTATGTAAACAAGGGAATGAGGGAATGTACAAACAAACAAAAAGACTTTATGTTCAGATGGTGAAGAAACTGGTGCTTGGGTTTGTCAGACATCCTGCCCTTCATAATTCAGCTTTCACTCTGTGGATATTCAGTTTAGTTAAAGTATGCGTCGAGCGTGAGTAACATTTAAAACAACAAAAGTTTTACTTTCAACATCAAATCCAAAATTCATCATATATACAAACACTGAAGACATGTGATGTAATTATTATTATATTGTACATTGCATATATTTTTAAAATAAAATAGATTTCACATAAAAAATGAAGGCAGAGATAGGAAGAAGAAGTGAAATATAAACAAACTAGCCAAATGAAGTTGTAGGTAAATTGTATTCTATACTATATCTGTATTTTAAAAATATTAACTCTTCCTGTGCCGGCGGGAAAAACATGGACGTGCTCTCGGGTGCCAAGCAAAAATGCGCGGGTGTTTAGATAATTGAGGAGTATCGTTGAAAAATTGAATTTAAAATATTATTTCCATGTTTAAAAAATACTAAATATTCATTAAAAAAAATTATGAGTGAAGTTTCCAGAAATGTATAGTTTTTGTAGGAAAAAATAACTGGTGAGAAAATTAGACAAAATATTTAACCCTCCTCTCTCCAAAAAAAATATATGCAACACTAAACTAATGGTTGTCTACTTACCAAGAGGTGTAAATATCCACTTGTTACACACAATTTGAAGATAAAATGAATTCCTTCCAAGAAATATCACTTTTTTACACACAAAAAAAAACAGGTCTAGAGCTACGTGAGGTACATTCAGTAAAATCTGCCATGTTGGAGAGCGTGTCTAGCATTCGATATACTTATAAAAAATTGCACAAATAACAACAGATAGCTTCACAAAATGTCCGATTTGCGTGCCCACGCTGAGTAAAAAGGAAGAAGGTTATTTCTGACATGCGCAGTTAACAATCAAAGCAAAAGGTGGATTGGAGTGATTTTGAGAATTAAAATGATCGAATTATCGACCATTGGTAAGCATCGGGAAATTGGAAGGGCAGAAAATTCGACCAAAGGCACAGAAAGAGTTAACAAACAGTGGTTAATAAGCATCTGCTTTCTTTGTTACAGTATATGTTATTGCTCTTTATTTTACATAAATTTGTGTTTGATGATTTATTCCATTGATTACCAAAAAATGTGTTTAATGAAAGTGAGGATGAAAAATAAGCTGTTTCCCTCTTATAAATTAATTATGTGCCATGTCAGTTTTTTAAAAAATTTGTTCAGTATGTTTATGAGAGGAAAAAGATTGACAGTTCCAGATTTATTTAATGGTCTCAACTTTTGAGAAACCTCCAGCACTTAGTGGTCTTTTTTCTTATATTGTTTCAGAGAGCTGAATTCTCAGAGCGTGAGCAAGGTCTGCATTCCACAGCCTCATCTCAGCATACCTACCACCCAGAACCTACATTTGACAACACTTCAACATCCTACCCATATTCCTCCCTGGATGGAGAAACAAATTCCTGGCTAGCACAGCAGCAGCAGAAGTTGAAAAACTTCAGAGAAGGCCGAGACTCTTCGGGACGCACAGAACAGGAAAAGAAACTGGTGAATGAGCTTCAGTTTGCCCAGAATAAATACTATACTCATTCCAGCCAGACAGAAGTGGATGAGAGGGTGTGTCACTAATCTGTTGTGCAGTTTTCTTTGTACAGTTTGCTCTCATGTATTTTGTTCTGTAATACAGAAATAATCATTGACATTTAGCCTATACCAGCTGAGGTGTTCATTTAAAAACCTTTTGTGTGAAATTTGTTTGTTGTCGAGGGTAGGTTCAAAATCAAACAAGAGAATAAGGAACTATCTTGAATTGTGAAAGTATAGTAGGAGACATACATGATGGACAGAAAAATATAAAGACTTACAAGAACTTACAAATAAAAGGAAAAAAAAAAAAGAAATGATGTTAAAAAGGAAAAAAGATGAGAATTAAACAAAGTATTTTAGCCATGTCAAGAAAATTAATAATACATATTGAAAACCATACATGACAGAGAAAATGAAGATACATAAGCAAAATGATGATACTGAAAGGAACATCAAGAGCAGAAAAAATACTTTGAGAAAGCAAGAGATAGCAAGCATTATAGCATATCATTCATAGTGAGGTGACATAAAATCCATTATAGCATGTCTTTCATAGTGAGGTGACATAAAATCTTATTATAGCATATCTTTCATAGCGAGGTGACATAAAATCTTATAGCATATCTTTCATAGCGAGGTGACATAAAATCCATTATAGCATATCTTTCATAGTGAGGTGACATAAAATCCATTATAGCATATCTTTCATAGTGAGGTGACAAAATCTTATTATAGCATATCTTTCATAGTGAGGTGACATAAAATCTTATTATAGCATATCTTTCATAGTGAGGTGACATAAAATCTTATTATAGCATATCTTTCATAGCGAAGCGACATAACATCCATTATAGCATATCTTTCATAGTGAGGTGACATAAAATGATTAGATGTCTTTATTGATTGAAAGTAGGCTGCCGCAGGAAATATACATATTATATTTCAAACTTATATCTTTATTATATTTCCCCAGTTTTATATAACCCTCTAAGTTCGTCTTGACATCATAACATTTTGATGTGTATTAATTATTGTGAGGTTATAATTTGTCAGTTGTGATTTGTTACAGGCTGCCCTTGGCGCCCCATACAACAGACAGCAACTACAAAATGGGCCAGTCTCCCCTGGGCAGGTTGTGCTCACAAATGGAGCCACACAGAAGTCACCTACTGATGGTACATGGTCACAAGATCAGTTCTATAACACATCTTATAGCACCTCATCTTACACAGAGTCTCGCAGTTATGGAGACAGACAGATCAGCAAACCACCACCGTCACCTGTAGCACAGAGACTGCTGCCTCCCAGTTCAGCAGCACTCCCTGTTCCTGTCCGCTCCAGCAGCAGGGAGTACATGCGTACTCGTTCAAACAGCAGCAGCTCTGGCTGGCAACAACAACCACAGCAACACCGGCCACTGCAGCGTCAGCAGAGTGAAACATTGTATGACAAGAGTCAGGATGGTGAACCTGTATATCCCAGGAGCTATGGGTCTGCTCATAGCACTCCACCACAGTCACCTCCTAGAGCCATTTCACCTTCAGTAAGTCATGGTTTGGCAAATTCTCTCTCTCTCTCCTCTCTCTCTCTCCCTCCTTCTCAAATAAAGGTCAATCAATCAATCAATCAATCTCTCTCTCTCTCTTTCTTTCTCTCTCTCTTTCTTTCTCTCTCTCTCTTCTCTCTCTCTCTCTCTCTAAATTTTATATCTGTTCTAGTAAATAGATATTATTTTCAGAACATAGTTATATCTAACATTTTTATTTCCTAAGTTATTGATATTTGTCTGTGACTAAAGACTGCATAAGATTTTTTTTTTTAATCACCAATATTAAATATATCCCACACAAACTAATGTCCATGATGAGGGTATACAGGACAGACTTCAGAATATGTGCCTAACATGAACAGACCCACACAATTGGTTGTATGTGAAAACTGAAGCAGATTCTAAATGTTTGCTACAGCAGCCTAGAGAAAAGTGAACCTCATCTGGATATCAAGACTTCACATAAACTTTCTCTTGAATATTGAGACCTCAAAACTTCACATGAACTTGCTTTTGAATATTGAGGAGTAAAAGAAAGTATTCCTTGTCTGTGCTGGTATTCTTCATGTATTTAATGGGTTATACCAATCTCCATGTTTCTAACATTCAAACAATTTGACTGATGTTTGTGGTGGAAGGAGAGAAGATCAAGTAGGCATTTGACTAGACACCACACCCACATGTGTGTAAAGATGAGCTTTTCAGTTAGCCTCACCAAGCAGGGAAGATGAGATAGAGAGAGTCCTAAGATCTGTTTGAATGTAAAGGTTTTGTCTACTAGAGAGTCCTAAGATCTGTTTGAATGTAAAGGTTTTGTCTGCTAGAGAGAGTCCTAAGATCTGTTTGAATGTAAAGGTTTTGTCTGCTAGAGAGAGTCCTAAGATCTGTTTGAATGTAAAGGTTTTGTCTGCTAGAGAGAGTCCTAAGATCTGTTTGAATGTAAAAGTTTTGTCTGCTAGAGAGTCCTAAGATCTGTTTGAATGTAAAGGTTTTGTCTACTAGAGAGAGTCCTAAGATCTGTTTGAATGTAAAGGTTTTTGTCTGCTAGAGAGAGTCCTAAGATCTGTTTGAATGTAAAGGTTTTTGTCTGCTAGAGAGTCCTAAGATCTGTTTGAATGTAAAGGTTTTGTCTACTAGAGAGAGTCCTAAGATCTGTTTGAATGTAAAGGTTTTGTCTGCTAGACAGTCCTAAGATCTGTTTGAATGTAAAGGTTTTGTCTGCTAGAGAGAGTCCTAAGATCTGTTTGAATGTAAAGGTTTTGTCTGCTAAAGAGTCCTAAGATCTGTTTGAATGTAAAGGTTTTGTTTGCTAGAGAGAGTCCTAAGATCTGTTTGAATGTAAAGGTTTTGTCTGCTAAAGAGTCCTAAGATCTGTTTGAATGTAAAGGTTTTGTCTGCTAGAGAGAGTCCTAAGATGTGTTTGAATGTAAAGGTTTTGTCTGCTAGAGAGTCCTAAGATGTGTTTGAATGTAAAAGTTTTGTCTACTAGAGAGAGTCCTAAGATCTGTTTGAATGTAAAGGTTTTGTCTGCATTATGTGCCTCATGACATGATCATGATGATGATGAGTTTTGCTTGTACCTTCCATCCTTCTCCAGACATCCAATTCTGTAAAACTCCCCACTTACTACAAATATTTCTCCCATTTGTTAACACTTTTCTCAGCATGAAGGGGTAGACCTAAAGTGACTGTGAATTTAAAAACAATTTAAATGAAGTTTCTGGTCATTTCAAGTAGCCTAAAAAAAGTTGAAGATCCCACAAATGGTAAAAGTGGACATATAATAAACAGAGCAAAGCAATAGTGAGCTGGCTTCTTAGAACAAAGATTTAAGTTCTAACCTGGTTCAATCATGCTCAGATGCAAAAATAGATCATGGATACCTGACACATGCATGGGACAGCTTCCTTTAAATATAGAGTATCTGCCAGGAAAGTGAAGCACATCAGAGGTTACTACTGTACATACATGTTAGTGTAAGGGAAAACAAGTTATACGCTTGAAAATCAGGTTCATTTATATGGGGAAACACATTTGAGTTGAAAGTTGGCAAACAGGTAAGTAGAAACCTATGCTTGGTAATTTCATTTCATCTGGTAAGCTTGAAAACATGAATGCTTGTGCGATATAAGTGACACATAGTCAGTGTTTAAACTGAAGTGACACATAGTCAGTGTTTAAACTGAAGTGACACATAGTCAATGTTTAAACTGAAGTTACACATTAGTCAGTGTTTAAACTGAAGTGACACATAGTGTTTAAACTGAAGTGACACATAGTCAGTGTTTAAACTGAAGTGACACATAGTCAGTGTTTAAACTGAAGTAACACATAGTCAGTGTTTAAACTGAAGTAACACATTAGTCAGTGTTTAAACTGAAGTGACACATTAGTCAGTGTTTAAACTGAAGTGACACATAGTCAGTGTTTAAACTGAAGTAACACATAGTCAGTGTTTAAACTGAAGTAACACATTAGTCAGTGTTTAAACTGAAGTGACACATTAGTCAGTGTTTAAACTGAAGTAACACATTAGTCAGTGTTTAAACTGAAGTGACACATAGTCAGTGTTTAAACTGAAGTGACACATAGTCAGTGTTTAAACTGAAGTAACACATAGTCAGCGTTTAAACTGAAGTGAGAAGATCAGCAAATGACTTTTGAAAAATTATACTGTGAGAGCTGCACCTCTCTAGATCATGTTTTTTTTATTTTTTGCATTATGTAACGGGTGTTTTTCCTTTTCAGTAATTAGCATATCTGTGTTAAATTCATGTAACTGAACATGTTCATGAAGGCTTCGTTTGTGATTTAATTGAAATCATAAGACTTGTATTGAATTAATTTAGATGCAAGAAGTTGTGAGCATGAATTTAACTGCTGTGGTGTCATTGTGCATTGCTTTCATAGCTCGCTGTTGTCATTGTTTTCCCACTAGGGTCCACGTAGCACTACAACATACACAACCTACCGGACATTAGATAAGCAGAGAGAGGCATACGATGAAATGCAGAGAGGCAATAAAGTCCAGCAGCAACAGCAGGTCCAGCTTCCACAACAGCCACCACAAGTCAGTCACCATTATGTCACAGAGGTCTTTGTTCACAGAAGTGGTAAGTGGTGTCTGCTTGCATTAGATTAAAAATCTGTCTTCAAAGAAAGTTTTTACCAGATTATAAAGGTTTATGAAATTTTCTTTTCTTTTTAGCTTTTGCCAAATAAGACTACATCATGGACACTGTGATAAAAATGTGGTATGATGTTACTGTGCCTGATTATATCAGTCAGATATTGATCAGATCAGCCAGAAAAGAAGTTTCTCAGCCATATGATGTTTCAGCAGCCTCCACAAACAGCTAGCTTCTACTTTCATTTAGGACAAAAAAGTTGCTGTTAGAAAAGTATAGTATCATGTATCAGAATCTGCACTGTTTTTCTCCCCACCAGTAAGAAACTACCCCTTAGAAAAATATACTCCAAAGTGTCCAGGCCAGGCAGATTTGCATCATCAGAGCTGACTTAAGAGATTGGACCTGAGACAAAAGCTGTAAATCAGCCACAAAAATCTGGAGAAAAGCTGTAGACCTAGTGATCCAGATTTGGCATGACCCAGAACTGGAATACTTTAAAAAAAACTTTAAAAAAAAAAACTGTCTTTCTACAAGGATGCATGATTCTGTAGTTAAAAATGACTTTAGAAATGTATAGCCTGCATATTATAGCAGTATAATTTGTTAACTAGCTTGATTATAAATGCTTTGGACTCTCAACAGCATTAATATGAAGATAATCAGACTCTCAGTAATAAAGGTAGATGGAGGTGTATGGTTTAGTTTTACAAAAAGATATAAATGGTGAGAAAAGTACACTCTTAGCAGGATTACCATAAAGCAACTACTCAGCAGCATTACTGTAGCATCAGCAACATTACCATAACATCAGCACTCTCATCAACATTACCATAACAACAACGCTCATCAGCATAATTTTAGCAGTGCAAAATCCTCTCTTGTTCCAGACCAAAACAAAGACGGCACTGACTCGAGCACCCGCCTTGACGAGCTGGAGAGAAACCTGGAAGCAGCATCCCAGTCCATCATGTCTTCCCAGCAGCATGTAGTGCGTCAGATACCTCCACAACAGGTTACTGAGGAGTCAGTAGTGACGCATTCTTCCCAACAGTACCGAACATACCAAGAGAGTGTGAGTAAAGAAGAGTTTGTGTCCTCGCACCATGCAGAGAGAAGCATGAACCAAACCCGCAGTCAGTCTCCACCGATTTGGGATAATGTTAATGTATGTATTTAATTACGTAGTTTTTGTCTTATATCCAGCAGGGACACATTTCATTTTGAATTTTCCTAAGTGTATTTTTTTAAACAAAAACTTATACTTTAAAAAATAAATGGAAGAATATTAGGTTTAATCATACCACACATCAATAATAGATGCTGATTTACTATTCAGCAGCGTGCATTTTAAATCACATCTGACCATAAGCTGAAATAAATAAAAAAAATATCTATAATCACTTGTTGAGCTAAATACTAGAGCCTATTATTTCCATTTAAATACTTGAAAAAGTGTGTCCATGCTGTAGGCTGAAGGCTGGAAATAATGGTCACATCATGTCATTTGATTAAGATTGAAAACTAGGAGAATAAAAACAATATAAAATTTTTAAGAGATTACATGATGATTTCAAGAAAGAATGTGTAAAATCGTAACGCTGAACCTAAATACCTGTTTAATAACAAACTCGTTTTACATTAAAATTTTTGGAGAATAATGTGCAAAAATGTAAAGTGTAATATGAAACCTGCATTTGAATTACTTTTGTTTCCAGTCTTCAGTCTGACTTTTGTTGTAGTTAATATTTAAGTTACTAGTCACATTAGTGTTTGTTAATGTATGCCCTGCATGTAATTTTTGTTGTTTTCAGAATTTTTTACCCATTTTATGAGTGTTTGTTGTAGTTGTGAGATCTTCATGCTTGGTCAATGAGGAAAAAAAAGTGTGCTCGAAGATGTTAATAACTTTGTGCTCGAAGATGTTAATAACTTTGTGCTCGAAGATGTTAATAACTTTGTGCTTGAAGATGTTAATAACTTTGTGCCTGAAGATGTTAATAACTTTGTGCTCGAAGATGTTAATAACTTTGTGCTCGAAGATGTTAATAACTTTGTGCCTGAAGATGTTAATAACTTTGTGCTCAAAGATGTTAATAACTTTGTGCTTGAAGATGTTAATAACTTTGTGCTCGAAGATGTTAATAACTTTGTGCTCGAAGATGTTAATAACTTTGTGCCTGAAGATGTTAATAACTTTGTGCTCAAAGATGTTAATAACTTTGTGAATGGCTGAAAAATGATTTCTAACATTACCCTTGTATTTGCTTGAGAACAGAGTCATGTTTGTCAGTGTGTGTACAGTCCCATGTGCTTGAGACTGATAGTAATGTGAATATCATGTATTTTCTAAGTATTTGAAGGCTACATATTCAGTGTGTTCTGGTGCATCGCCTTACAGACATAATACTCCTGTTTTTTAGAGGCAGGCATCAAAACAAGGATGATAAAGCTTCAATCTCAGCAACAAAACAAACATGGTACCTTCTGGGATTTTAACTCATGGCCATTTTCTGAGAAAGAAGGGCACTCAATCACTGACCTATACAAATGCCCATTAAAAACATGGTTGCTGAACTAACAACAAATTTATGGATTATGAGAGAGTCAGTGGACCCAACTGAATTACTTGGAGCTTGATTTTAGCATGGAATTCATTATGTATTCCCAAATATAACTCAACCAGTTTTAACAGTTTTGTCAATTGTCTTACTAAAAAAGGCCAAAGATTGTTTTGAGCAACTCCACATAGTTTTGTACTGAAGTTTCAGGCAAGTTCATATGGTTCTGTATACAAGCTCTCCTGTTTTATCCATTTCAGTTCAGTATGTACTTTTGCTGCTGTATTTACTGTTTATATGTTTTATATAAATGTATTTGTAAATATTCCTGAATGTTTTAGTTTTTTCCTTGGAAAATTTACTTTTAGTTGCATGGCATGGCATTTCCTAGTCTTTTCATGATTATGCTGCATATTTTCTCAAGTTCACATACATGTATCCAGGCTACCATTTTGTGTCTTTGTTCCCATACTGTCATGTAGCTAAAATAGATCCAACATTTGAAATGTATTTGTTTTTTAAGTAGCTCAGTAGGTATCTAAGGTTTTTATTTTTTTGTCATTTCTGTACATTAGCTTTGTAAGGTAGATGTGATTTTAGAGAATTTCAGTTTACATTGTGTATAAAATAGGAAAACAGTAGGAGCAGCTTTATTACTTAACGATTACAAAGTTGTGACGTTTCAGCGTGAGGCTTAATCATACAAAAACATACAGGATGAAGAAATAGAGAGAGGAGATCAAGTATAGACTCACATGAATACTATTTTTAAAAAAAATAAAAAAGATAAATAAATAAAAAAAAAAAAATTTTTTTAAATGAATCTATACTTTATCTCCCCTCTCTATTTCTTCGTCCTGTATGCTTTTGTATGATTAAGGCTCACGCTGAAACGTCACAACTTTGTAATCGTTAAGTAATAAAGCTGCTCCTACTGTTTTCCTATTTTATACATTCTGGTATCACAGCTTTACTGCAGTGTTTCGTGTATAGTTGTATACTTATACACAAATTATTGTGTTATTCAGTTTACAATGATGCACTTTTAAATGATTTTTTTTAGGAGAGCAAATGATCACTGTGCTCAGTGTCCAACAGTGATCAGGGTCAGTTTATCACACAACAGTTATCAGGGTCAGTTTATCACAGCTGACCAAAACCCTCTCCCCCCCTCCCTGTGGTATTCATGGAAACATGCTGTTGTGTTCCTTCAACTAGGTCACCAGAACAAGGATTGATGTTTTCTCCATATTGGAGGACCCTGCCCAGAAGTTACCTGCTTGTACTCACACTAGCTGGCATCTTGATTAATACTTGTTTCAGAAGATTCATTTCAGAAACAGCTTCTAGCAAAAGCACATCTCTTATTATGATGACATAGTTTTTGGACAGTTTCTGCAAAATATTATTCTGCTAAATCAGATCAGATGCTTTTCTGTCCATATGCTTCTTGATTAGGCCATCTATTTCATTTTTCTCAGGGTCTCCTTTTCCTATGAGTCTTCCAGTGATCCTAAATCCTTTGAGTCTTCAAGTGATCCTAAATCCTTTTGAGTCTTCCAGTGATCCTAAAACCTTTTGAGTCTTCCAGTGATCCTAAAACCTTTTGGGTCTTCCAGTGATCATAAACTTCCGCAGCTTGTGCTCTCTCATAAGTACACATATAGTTTTGGTTGTTGTTCCCTTGTGGTTTTACTTAGTTTTTTTGCTATTCTGCAACTTCTCTGAGGATGTCTTCATTTTGTTTTTTCCTGGTTTATCTGAGATGTGCAATGCTTTTCCATTGCTTTTGTTTAATGTCCATGTCTCACAAGATTAGAATACTACTGTGTCTGTGTACCATGTTCAGACATACAAAAGCTTCATTAATATTATAAATAGCTCCACAGTGTTCATAAATGAAACTTGTGTGTATTATTATTACTAGTAAATGACTCTAAACCCCATAATGTTCTAAGCTAAGCTTCCATTAGTCATGACAACATTCACCAACTTAAAGCTGAGATGACTGGGGCATTTTGCAAAATTGAATCGCGGCTTTTATTTCCATGTGAATGTTATACGTTAAACGTTTGGTTATAAAGAAGACAAATGGTTGACCAGACTGATAGATATTAATGTTTGCAGGAATCCTTCAGGGATTACTCAGTTAGGAGTAGGAATAATTGGCAAAAGAATTCACCACATGAAGAGTAACTCTGCACTGAGGTGCAGGGTCATATGAGGAGCAGACAAGAGTCAAACTAGAAAAGAGGCGCAAGCTCAGTGAGATTGGACCTTGCCACACAAATGTTACTTGTTATCACTGTGACCAGCCCTGTCAAATCACAGGTCGAGCATTTGTAATGTCAGAAAATACACAGCATGATAATGCCAAGCAGCTTTCTTTGCATCTGACGTCCAACTGCTTAAACACCTTCCATAGGAGACACAAAAAGTTAAATACATTTGCTTACAGTGTCTTTCTGTTCTTATTTCAAGTTCTGAAAATTTTGTGTAGATCTACCTGTGTTTGTCTGACCATGTACTTTATGACTGTGCTATTTATTTACAATCTCTTATGGTGATTTATATCAGTCACCTGATGAGAAAATTGTTATTTCATGTTTTTCAAATGTCAGAATTCATAATTCATATATTTCAAATGTATTAATTTTTATTTGGTGTTTTCAGGTGTCAAAATTATTGTTTCAAGCATCAGAATTATTAAAATTGTTAGTTAACAGTTACTTTAAATGTCAGTAACTTTCCTCACTGGCAGAAACCAGAGCCACCAAGAGTGAAGGAGATTGAAGAGGACCAGATTATATTGCGTCCCATTGGACCTGGCATGCAAACTCTGGAACCAGAAAGCGTACACACAGGGACTTTGGGTCGGCCTACAACTCCAGGCTTTCCTACGGGACCTGGTAAGTCAAATACAGACTAATCTGTGTAACTATATTCTTTCACACTGGTACGTTGTAATAATGTGGCAAATGTTTTTGCCGTATCCTTTAAGCATTCAGTGTCCTATGTTATGAGACCGCAGTACTCTTTATGTTAATTCTTCTCCTCTTGAAATCAAAGAACCCTTCATTTCTGGACACAGTATGACACAATTATTCTGTTTAGTGGAAGGTTTGTAAATCTGTACCCACAAGACTAGCTTCATTCCTAGAAGACCCAAATGAAGTTTACAAGTATCTGAAATGACTTGATGAAGTAGACTGAGACAGATACATAGGCAAACAGGCCGGGTGAAGTCCATCTTTAGAGAGCAATGTAAAGAAGGACCAGATTAATAATAGAAAATTGATTTTGATACTAACGCTTAACATCCATGGTATCAACAGCATATGTTATACAGTCAGATTCTTCATGCTAAAATAATTAACTTCTCATATTACAGTCAGATTCTTCATGCTAAAATAATTAACTTCTCATATTACAGTCAGATTCTTCATGCTAAAATAATTAACCTCACATGTTACAGTCAGGTTTTCCATGCTAAAGTAATTAACCTCACATGTTACAGACAGGTTTTCCATGCTAAAGTAATTAACCTCACATGTTACAGTCAGGTTTTCCATGCTAAAGTAATTAACTTCACATGTTACAGTCAGGTTTTCCATGCTAAAGTAATTAACCTCACATGTTACAGTCAGGTTTTCCATGCTAAAGTAATTAACCTCACATGTTACAGACAGGTTCTCCATGCTAAAGTAATTAACCTCACATGTTACAGACAGGTTCTTCATGTTACAGACAGGTTCTCCATGCTAAAATAATTAGCTCCATATTTTATATGGACTAACACAGTGTTGAGCCTGAATAATGATAGCTGTAGTGCGCTGTGTAGTGAACAAAATGAGATCAAACTTTTAAAAATAATTAAGAAAACTCCTTAATTAATATTAATGAGTGAGTGGGGCCTTCATGGTATATAGGTAACATTTTCAGCATGTGTTTTTTTTTTGTTGTCACCGGAAAGATAATGCTAAGGGGGTTGAGGAAGAAAGGTAATTATGAATCTTTTTTCAGACTTGACTCAAACCTATTATTTATTTTAATGCTCCAACACTGGAGAAATAACAAGAAGACAGACAAAACAATGATAAAACTAAATTGATGGCACTAGATCCTGCCTCCTATCAGTTGTGTCTAGTTACAAGCTGGCTATTTGTGTTATTGTTATCACACATTAGGAGTTTTTTTTTTTTTAGTTTTTTTTTTGTGCCCCCGGATGCAACATTTCACAACCAGATAAGATAAAAAGTGAAGAAGTCTGACACAGGAGAGAAAAAGGAGCTAAAGAGCTAGATTATGGCAGAATCTGAGAACATAAAAGAGAAGAAAGCACAGCAATAATAACCAGGAACTTGACTGGACAAAGATAGAACAAAATGTACAGGATTACAAGTGTGAGACTGTTAATGCAAGTTCTCAGATTCCATTTGATCATCAACAGTAAAAATAATGATGGATAAACTGATCACCACCAGGAAACTAAAAGATTAGCAGAATATAAAGAAAATTACAAATAACACAGAAGAGAGAATTTAGATGTTGAAGAGGGCAAGGGCAGGTTACTAATCTGAATAGAACAAAATGCAGAACATCTGCTGACAGTCTTTGCCACTTTGTTCTTTAACAAAGTCTTGTAATAATGAAAAAAAAAACAGTAACATTTCTTGAAAAGAATTCTCCTTAACAAATGAGATACTTTGCTTGCATGTCTTATTTAACCAGCTTTATGTCATCCACTGCATGTATGAGAGTTTTAATACATTAAGCTGAGGTTATTAAGATGTCTTAACATATTCGTAGGAACAAAAGGGCTCATGATATTAAAGAATGCTTTATGCTTTAAATATGAGTTATAAGTTAGAAATCACAGGAACAAGAGCTAAAATAATAAAAATAATTCTTTTCATTGAAGAAAACAGTTCTGAAGCAGGTAGATATTAGTTGTTTGTGAAGCATCAGTTTATTCAGCGGGTTCCCATTTTCTGACTGTATCAACCATGAGAGAACAGTTCAAACCTGTAAATCTCATTTACTTGATTGCTATTAGTGTGAAGATATGTAGTGTCTCTAAGATGAAGAAGTGGAAGAAGTTTGTGTGAAGATGTGTAGTGTCTCTTAGATGAAGAAGTGAAGGAAGTTAGTGTGAAGATATGTAGTGTCTCTAAGATGAAGAAGTGAAGAAAGTTTGTCATCTCACAAATGATAATTCAAACATTTGTTTTTAAACAAATATTCTCACAAGACGTCCTGATATGCACATCACTGGAACTTATTACATCACAGTAAAATATTTTCCCCCTGTATTATAGAATGAAATATGAACACAGTTCTTGAAAACTTGACAGCTTTCTTTTATGGCACTCTTTCATATACCCACCTGCATTGATGTAATTTTTGCATCATTCCTTTTTGTTTATGTTTGGATTTTGTTTTGTATATAACTTGAACTTATTTTCTTACATAAAATTACCAAGATTTTCTCTAGAAAAGTATTTGGTTGCATTTTGTTCCAATCGTTATCTTCTTGGAACTTACGTACTTTTTTAAAAAAAATTTTATTTTGAAATAAGTGGCTCTTTTATGCTTGGTGTGATAGAAAAATGTGGCTAGATTTCTGCTTCATCAAAGATTTTATTGACTGAGCTTTTCCATCCTGTATCAAAGTATTTTTAACTTGTAGCTCATGTTAAATACAGATTTTATTACTAATTATATATCCACACACACACACACACAAATCATTCACCCATGTTAATTGTATGTTCATATATTAAATTATCTTTTATATATTTTACTCAGCAGTCATAATTCCATGAAGATGGAGACAAAAATCTAAATTAAAATTGAACTGGAAAATGAAACTGTTGATGAATTAGATTTTACATTAGATTGTCTTGAAGACTGCCTAATGTTTTTTTTTTTAAAATGAATAGAAGAGGGTTAAAGATTAATTTGCATGTCTTATCCAGATGAGCTTGAACATTTGAAGTGTTGTTTTTTTTTTTAAGCAGCTGCTAATGTTAGTGTTGATGTTGTCATCTTTTGTTGCTGACTGCATGTTTTTCCACCACCAGCAACACCCCCATTTCCCGTTTCTCCAAGGCACACATACAAGAGCACAGGTAAATTATCAAGAGCGCACCTTGCACCAGTCTCGCATGTTTTGATTATGTTGTTTCTGTCTCTGACCCTGTGGTTTTTTTGTTTTAAGTGCTGCAGATGTAACTTTTTCACCGCTGTTAAAAAAAGTGGCTTTAAATAACTTTGCAAAATTTGTCAAATACCTGAATCTGTCTGGTTTTGTTTCTTGCGTTGGGGATTCGAAATTGAAATTACTGTGTACACTAAATACAGGCCTCTGGTCGTTCTATGATTTAAAAGATGGGGGTGTTTATTATAAATTTTTTTTGAATGTGATCTTGAAATTTTTGTTTGGTGGTGAAAAAGTTCATATCAGATATTTATTTACACATTCAGCTTTGATAGGATGAATTGTTTATTATGTTTTATTATTTACTTTCTTTTTTTTTTAAATTTGGATTCACTGTATATGAGTTTTTATTTAACTGGGATATAGCTGGTCACATTTCTGAAAAGTTTTAATGATTATACTAAGAAAACTAATTAAAATCATAAGACGGCAGTGAACTATTCTTTGAACATGACATGAGAAGACAGAAGTTGGAGAACTTTAAAATCATTGGAAAGCTCAAAGGGGAAAAAAAGAAAAATGGGAAAAAAATTCAGAATGTCCTGAGCATGTTGCACAGGAAAACCAGGAAACCAATATTATTATAAAACCCAAAAGCCACACAGAACAGGGAAGCAAGATTGTCAGATCTTACTGGCATGGTGCAGAAAACTGTTTTATTGGATAATTAATTCACAGTTCTCTGATACGTGCATTTTGCTGTTAATCCACTACAGACATTTTATCAGATGTTTGACTCAAGTGTTTGTGTATGAACTAAGTTTTGACAGAATCATCAAATTACGCCACATTTCAAACAGTCCAGCCTCTGTTGAAGTTATATTGTTGCTTGGATACATTTGTCTTTGATGATTCAGTAGTTCATATTTGGGAACAGAAATGCAAGAGGAGACATGAGAAATTTGTCTGCGTAAATAATCCTTATTTATAATACATCTTTAGAGATCTCTGCAACGAATATGTTTGTGCAGTCAAGACAGAAGAAGGAATGAGCGAATGGTTTCAGACTGAAGCAGGCGTGAAACAGAGATGTATATTATCTCCCTTGCTTTTTTAGAATTGCCATAGACTTTATAATGAAAAGATGCTGTACAAGTAAAACCGGCATTGATTGGGTACATGGGACCCAAATAGAAGATCTTGATTTTGCAGAAGACATAACTCTTATCAGTGACAATGTGAAATCGATGCAGGAAAAAACAGATTCCCTGTCTTGTTTAGCTATCAAAATAGGTCTTGAAATTAACAAAGACAAAACAAAAATAATGAAACTTCTCATTAATTAAGAAGGAAAAATATATGTAGAAGGAACAGTTGTTGATGAAGTAAACCAATTTGCATACCTTGGCAGCTACATAGACCAGGATGGTGACACCAGGAAAGAAGTTAGAATTAGAACTGCAAAAGCATCATTGTCCTTCAAAAATCTCGAGAACATATGAAATTCAAAAATTATAAGCACAAAAACCAAGTTAAGATTATTCAGTTCAAATGTGATATCCACCCTCATATATGCATATGAAAGCTGGAAATCAGCTAAAGAAATAAACAAGAAATTAGACTCTTTTGAAAACAAATGCCTAAGGAAAATACTTGGTATAAAGTGGAATGAATTAAAGAACAATTCCAGAGATAAGACAGATGAGCAAACAACAACCTGTCTCATGGGTGATCAGAAAAAAGAAGATGGACATATGTAGGCCATGTGATGAGAAGAAACAATCAGAGAATACCAAAACAAGTTATCAAGTGGAGCACAAAAGGCCAAAGAAGAAGAGGTCGACCACGTGAAACTCTAAAGAGGACATTGTTAAGAGAACCCAGTTTAGTGGGCATAACATCCCTTGATGAAGTTGAAAGACTCGCTGAGAACAGGAAATCTTGGCAAACAACTATGCGAGTCCTATGTGACGTTTAACGGACGGGAAGGATGTAAGATGTAAGAAATAATCCTGTTGGAAATGGAAAGTTACACAGTATTGAAATTGGAAGTTAATAGTTAATTCTGAGTTGTTGTTCCTCTGTTACAAATAAAACTGGGGAATTAAAATGAGGACTATACAAGAAAGATTCTAAGATTTTAAAACTGGTAATAAATGAAGATGTTTAGATTGAAAATGAAAGCAGCAGTTAGGTCTAGCATGTGATTGGTGCATTGTTTGTTGTTCAGACAGCAAAAAACAAATGTAAAACATAGACAAGCTTTAATAGAATCTCTGTGCAACAAAAGAAGACAGCTGACAAACTCCATGCTTAATCCTGTTTTGGGCTGCTAGTTCCTGATGAAGTAACAGAAGAAGTTATACTTGGGCACTGTAAATGTGGATTTACACAAGTATAGGGAAATAACAAGAAATCATCTTCATCTACAGTGAATGTGTACACCCACAAGTATAAGAAAATATAAGAAATCATCTTACAGTAAATGTGTTCATTCATTCATTCATTTGTATGTCCCTTGCGAAACTTTGCCTCCCAAACAGCACTTCTGTAGGCCTCTCGGTTGTGAGCAAGATGGCCTACTGCTGTTGCATCCATTTCCAGATCGTCAACGATGTCTTGCAGCCATCTTCGTCTTGGTCTTCCTCTTTTTCTTTTTCCCATTATGTATCCTTCCAATACGGTCTTCTCTAAATTATCATGATGTTTAATGTGTCCAAAATATTTCAGTTTTCTCTCTTTAATCCTCTTCACTAGCCAGCCTTCTTCAATATTAAGCTCTTGTAGTATAGATATATTTGTTCTTTTTTGTGTCCACGATATTTGGAGAACTCTTCTGTAGCATTTACATTCAAAGGCATTTATGTGTTTCTCAGCTGTTTTGTTAAGTGTCCAGGTCTCACAGGCATATGTTGCTATGGGAAAGATGCATGCCCTTAAAAATCTTATTTTTGTGGTTCTGTCTGCTCCTCTCCACAGATTCTTTATTTGTTTTACTTTCTGAAGAGCGATAGATGTCCTCCTTTTAATTTCCCTCATTGTATCTCCATTATTAGTTAGTAGCGATCCAAGATATTCAAAACTCTCCACTTCTTCCAGTTTTTCCTCATTGATACATGTAAATGTGTATGCCCACAAATATAAAGAAGTAAAAGAGTCATCTTGGTGTACACCCACAAATATAAGAAATCATGTTACAGTAAATATGTATGCCCACGAATACAAAGACATAAAAGAAATCATCTTAGTGGACTACAAATGTGTGCACCTAAAATTATTTTTTTTTAAATAAAAGAAATCTTGATGTACAGTAAATGAACGCACCCACAAATATAAAGAAGTGAAAGAATCATCTTGATGCATAGTAAATATGTGCACCAACAAATGTAACAAAAATAATAAAAGAAATTACCTTGGTGTACTCTAAATGTGTGCACCCACAGATAAGAAAAATGAGAGAAATTTAAAAAAAAATCATCTTGGTCTACTTTGCTAAAAATAGAAATGTTATAAACAGATATGTCCAATCAGATGACAGAAATCCAAACAAACTGTTTCTGGTTTGTAAAGTTTTGTAAGCAGAATAGCTTACAAACAATTCTTTTAACTGAGGGTTTTCCAAAGTACAGTTTATGTCTGCAGGTGGAGGAACTCACATCATCAGCCCTACTGGGACACTGCAACAACAGCAGCAGCAGCAGCAACAACATCAGACTGTACAGTATCAACAATATCAGGTGAGGATCATACTAGCACATGAAGCATAGCAGTAATACCCTCGTTACTCACCAAATTTGGGACTGGCTCTTACAGGTGAAATCATCTGTAGAAGCTGACAAGAAATGAATTTGAAGAAAGAGATGTTAAGCTGTAGCTTGTTGAGAAAGATTTGTTGGTTTTTGACTGTAATTAAGTATTAGTGATAATGAGACACTAGATCAGTGGTTCTCAACATTCCAGGTCCCAGTCCTCCCTTTTCAACACAGGCTGCCCCCAGAATCCTCCTTGTTTTATTATTTCATCATCCGGAGAGGATTTTCACTCTTTTACTGTGGTAATTATTGAAGGATTTGAAATTCTTTGCCGGGGGACCACCTGCCTCCTCAGTGAGAATGTGTGTCAGCAACACTGTGATTCTGTTTAAAGGCATGAGTTCTCATATAGTAGGCAGACAGCTGTCTTGTATGAAAATCAGAACAATGATACATCTCTCTAGATCATCAGAGGAAACCTCTGCTTACCTCTCTGATGAGCTGACACTTTAATCTCCCAATTAGTCAGCGAGGAAGTCATCAGTATCGTGACTCAAAGAGATCTGTGAGTTGATTTCTTTTCTTTTCTTCTTTTCTCTCCCTGGAGTTGAATTAATTACACTCTCCTGTTCTGTGTGATGCTAAATCTATTCAGCCACATGGGGCTAATTTTAGAATAACAAATATTTATATTTTTTATTTGTTTTTTTTTAAACTTGTGTATGTGTGTGTGTGCACATGTACATGCAGCCTTTATATGAAATAATTATCATGTAGCTCCTTTGTTCATGACATTATGGTTGTCATTAAATTGCTAAAGATTCTTGACCTGGCATGCAGCCTGTCAATGAGGTAACACACAATAATTAGTGTACAGGCATACAACTATACATGGAGCCACTGCAGTAAAGCTGTGATACCAAAATGTGTAACCTAGGAAAAAAAAGTAGGAACAGCTTTATTATTTTTTATAGCTAAATAATAAAGCTGTTCCTACATTTTTTTTACTAATTTATACATTTTGTCAATGAGGTAAACTTAATGCCCCTGTTTCAGACAATTTAATGTGTTACTGCTGTTTTAGACAATTTAATATGTTACTGCTGTTTTAGACAATTTAATGTGTTACTGCTGTTTTAGACAATTTAATGTGTTACTGCTGTTTTAGACAATTTAATGTGTTACTGCTGTTTTAGACAATTTAATGTGTTACTGCTGTTTTAGACAATTTAATATGTTACTGCTGTTTTAGACAATTTAATATGTTACTGCTGTTACAACATGAAGTTTGAGTCACAGTTTGAAGTAATAAAATATCTTCTTTTTTTTTTTTTAACCTGCCGTGACATTTGACTTGTTCTTTTCACCTGCTCTGCTGAACTTTTTTTTCATATCAGTTTTACTATTGGCGAATATGTATTTTTCTTTTGCAATTTTGTTAGTCTCAACAATTTCAAAACCAGTCATCTCACCATGATGGCACACTGCACATTGACACCAGCAATAAGATGATCAGTGCTTCACACAGCCCATCTGCTGGAAGGTGAGAATTTCTGTTTGTTTTTGGTTGTTTTTTTTTCATTAGCAACTAGGAGAAGTGATTTTCTTTCATTTCTGTTTTATAGAATCCTGTAGTGAAGGAAACAGCTGAAAGTGTTTTACAGATGGTAAGAACATAAGAGGAGAAAGAAGAAAAGGGAGAATGAATAATGCAGTAAATGACAACAGAAACAGCCAGTATTTCATCTGCAGCCTTATTAAAAGACAGAAAGATGACACAGCAAATAAGTGATGAAGGGATGTGTCAAGAAGTGAATTTTCAGTATTTCACTCAACTCCCCAAAATTAAATCGTACGTCCAGCATTCTCCATCTTATTTGCTTATCCCTTCATTTTTTAAAAATACTAATTTTAACCTGATTTTACTTTCTTATCTCAACATACATACGCTGCTAAAACTGAAGCACCACTTTCCCTTCCTCTTTCACTGTTTTTGACCATTTTTCTCTCTCCTTGTCCACAGCCCACACTCACCCAGCAGCTTCAACACCTTGAGACAACAGCTGACAGCTGGTTCAGTTGGTAGTCTAGGCCCCCACTCTGTGACAGGTCAGAGTTCACCAAGTGTTTACTTTGGGCTGTCTCGAAGGGGAAGTGTTTCTTCTCTCACAGGTGAGTGTTAGTAAAGTGTGTGATTCATTCAATTATTGGGTTCTGGACAGACATGGTTAGTGATCATGCTTCTCCACTTTGTGCTGTCTTTAGTATTTCTAGTCATACTTGTTGTCTGTCTTGTCACTTGTTCAGCAAGTTCAGATCATGCTTCTACACTTTGTGCTGTCTTTAGTATTTCTAGTCACATTTGTTGTCTGTTGTGCACTAGTTCAGATTATGCTTCTACACTTTGTACTGTCTTCAGTATTTCTAGTCACATTTGTTGTCTTCTTGTGTCACTTGTTCAGATCATGCTTCTACACTTTGTACTGTCTTTAGTATTTCTAGTCACATTTGTTGTCTGTTGTGTCAGTTGTTCAGATTATGCTTCTATACTTTGTGCTGTCTTTAGTATTTCTAGTCACATTTGTTGTCTTCTCGTGTCGCTTGTTCATCAAGTTCAGATCTTGCTTCTACACTTTGTGCTGTCTTTAGTATTTCTAATGACATTTGTTGTCTTCTCGTGTCACTTGTTCACTTTGAGCTGTCTTTAGTATTTGAAAAATACATAAGTCAAATAAGCAGAAATTGTTAGGAGGTAAATAAAAATGCCATTTTTATTAAATGGCTTTGTTGTTTTGTTTGTTTGTTTTTTCTTATAATTGTATAAGGGAAATCTCAAAATTGTAGGAAAATTTATGATTATGTTATAAAATGTCACATAATTTTTCTTTCATTCAGTTCTATGAAAATTTTAAAGCCAGTAATAAATTAATACATAATAGTTTTTACATTACAATAAGATCTCATGGTTGTATAAAGGTTTATGTCACCAGTAAATGAGTTATATCTTGTAGTTTTGTGCTAAGATAGTCATAATTTTTTACATATTTAATAAAATAATGAACTTAAGTTTTAGGAAAGTATGTAGGACAGGATTAAATTAAGACCTGTAAAATATTTCCCTATACTTTTAGGAAATTACATAGGTTCATGATAAATTAATGTCCCATAGTTGTGTATTAAAAATGATTTGTTGGAGATGTAGCAGATTACAGTAGTCACTTTCAAGTTAATGCTTGATGATTCAACTCTGTTTAAACATACATGCACCGCAGTCAAGTGCAGTACTAAGATCTTAATAAAAGCATGACGTAACAAGCAGACCACTTGACAGTAGGCTGAACCATCCTTGATTAACTCACACACACACACACACACATATCTAGAGTTCTTGTGGGTGTCAAAAAAGGCTGGAAGAGCAGCTCAGTACATACACAGACAGCTCCAAATTCAATGATGTTTACTGTGAAGTACAATAGGACAAAGTTAACATGAATAGAGAGACTTGCCAACAATGTTGGATGAGATGTTTGTCTATCTCTTAGGTATGTTAGTATTGGTGTTTGTGAGCAGGGATAAAGGCTGTGTTTATAGGAATAGCTATTCTTTATTCCTATTAATTTTGTATACATTTGTTATACTTTATCCGTTTTAAATAATTATAACAGTGATTTATTCTACTCTCTTTGACATAGATATAAAAGTGTTTTGTTTTTAATCTTTTCAGATAAGTGTAGCATTAGTTTATTCCTCATCTTTTGCAGAGAACAGTAACTGACTATTTTATTAATCTTATCAGATAGATGTGACAGTTACATCTGTGATTTTATTCCTCATAATTTAAAATAAATGAAACTGTGATCTGTTCCTCATCTGTGCAGACACAGATACAGTGCATGCTACACCAAAGTTTGTCAAGGACACATCAAAATATTGGTACAAGCCAAACATAACTCGTGATGAAGGTAAAGTTTGTTCTTTTTTTTGTGTCTATTAAGACATCATGTACTGGAAATAGTTATGTTTTTAAATCTAACAATATCATTTTCCTAAAGTCTATCCATCTGTATTTTATGACTACAAAAGTTTGATCATCTTCACTTTGTGCTGTGACTTGAATTTGTTATAATATTATTTCCAGCCATCCAAATGCTGAAAGACAAGCAACCTGGAACATTTGTAATTCGAGACAGCAACTCTTTCCCTGGTGCTTATGGCCTGGCTCTTAAAGTGGCCACCATCCCTCCAAACGTTCAGGCCAAACCGTCAGGTACATTTCTTTTTCAGAACTCATTTTCTTTGTTCAGGCTGTAAATTTGAAAATAATTTTTCACACAAAATTCCCACTTTTACTTTTAATGTGTTAAATAATTGTGTAATAATAATTTGATGGCTTTTAAAATTTGAAAACGGAATTTTATTTCATGTATAGTCTTAGGGTTAGATGTTGGAAATAGCAAAAATGAGTAGACTAGATATCTGCTGCCTGAGCACAATTCTAGAACATTGTCACTGGTCGCTGGAGCACTGTGCTGCCTCCAACACCCACTCTGAGGTAATGGCTGGAATGGGCACTGAGCATCAAGTCATTTCCAAGCAACAAAATGAAATGAAGCATTAATATTTGTTATTATTTGCTTAACATGTTTGTGATGTTAAAATATTTATTTAAATTGGTATTTAGTTACTGAGCACAGTACTGTATGGTTAGACCTTGAAAAATTCATAAACATGTCGCAATTTTTGGTCAGACAGACACTGATGGATTAGCTATCAAACACCTTTCTTTGGGGTTGCTAAGTTGGTTAATGTACTGTTCCCTCATGGCTAAACAGTTGCTCATCCTACCAGAGTCCGTGGTTCAAGTTCCAGGTAATTCTCTTGTCATTTTTCTTTCTCTCATGTCTAAAAGGACGAGCAAGTGTTTGGCCATAAGAGAACAGTACATTAATTCTTTTCGTGCGTATGGTCGAATTTTCGACACTTCCGGTGGTCCCAAGCGTGCGTATGGTCGAAAATTCGACATTGTTTGTTCCATTAAAACAAGCGATGTAATATTTACATTGTACATATTTCGTCCATGATTCCGGTGACACTTTCAAAATGGAGAATGCGTGCCTAGTTACGAGCGATGCCGAGCGAGAACAAGGACGCGAAGCATGGAAATTTTTCAATTTTTGACGATGTAGATAGGGGTATGGACATAGCCTGTGGCCACCCCGCTGCTCTTGAATGTTTTATAAGTAGATTTAGACATATTTAGACGACTGGAGAAGTAGTTAGGAGTAGTTAGGAGGTTATTTCAGACATTCATTGAGCGAAAATGCAATACGGAGTCACAATACGAAATCGACAAGTAGATCTACACATCTTAGATGGTAAGTAGGGGTAAGTAGCGCGAATCTAGACCTAGCCGATGGTGAGCTGGCCACAATCAGTGTCTAAAGACATCACATTACTTCTTTTTTTCCTAAAAAACTCTGCATTTATGAAATTTTCATTCATTTAGCTACACTTTGACACATATTACATATACGGAAGTACATGGAAATACTGTTTTCCATTCCATTTTACAACTATACCCCCTTACAGATCAAGACCCGTGTTTTACTCCTACACGCCATGACACGTCCGTGTTTTTTCTGCTGCATGGAAAGAGTTTCAACTTAGCCATATAGCAACCCAAAGATAGGTGTTTAATAGCTAAGCCATCGGTGTCTGTCTGACCGAAAATCATGACACCTGGAAAGAAAACACCACGACACAGAAATTTTGTCACTTAGATTCAGTTTCCCACAGGTACCAGACTTGAAACACAAGCATACGAATGATCTTCCTGCAAATGTCTAGTGCATGCTAGACTATAATAGCAACAAACAAATACTTTTTACATGAAGCTAGTTTCAGTTTATGGTTTCAGATACAAATTTTTTACAAATAGGAAACAACAAGACTTTCACACAGTAAAGTTACTGAGCACAGTATTGTATGATTAGACCTTGAAAAATTTGTAAATAAAGCACTTTTATTATTTTTTTTTTTTGTCAAGGTCTAATCATACGGTGCTGTACTCTGTTACTTTACTGTGTGAAAGCCTTTTGTTTCCTATTTGTAAAAATATTTAATTTAGTTACTGAAGTGTTATCACAACATTTCTATCACTGTGTTTATGACATCAGTTTTATTATTACAGCAGGCTTCTCGTCATCTACTTCAGATTTTCTTAAAAAAAAAAAAAAAGAAGAACATTTAAACTGTAAATTGACATAGGTTTGTTACATTATCCCTGTCCTGCTGATTCACAAGTGTATCTGTCAGGAAATTTGACAGACTTAAAGTTTTTTGATTCACCTCTACAGCACACTATAACTCATTGTAGCAACACTGTTAAGCATCCTTTTTTTTGAGCATTTGAAGTTTAAAGGGAATGAAACATAGATAGACAGGTGTATGGCTCAGTTTTACATAAAGATAGAAAGGGTAAGCAGAAATGAGAATGGCAGAAAGTAAGGTGAGTTCTATAAATGAAGAAACATACAACAGTTCAGTATTTCAGCAAAAGCCTTTGTCAGAGACAATATACAAAAACAACACGCAAGATAATTACATGAAAAATAAAACTTAGCTCTTTGGCATCCTCATAAGAGAAAATTAAGCGCTAAATTTATTGTATAATTTTTCTTATTTTTCTTTTATCTTTTTCTTTAAAGAGGATGAAATACTTGCCAAAATGGGATATATTCTTGAGGAGCTATATACTTGTTTTGCATTCTGCAATGAAGAATTTTGTTCATTTACCTTTGCTGTTGTAGTTTTATTGGCTTACGATGTCTGACACTGTGTACAGTGATTACCTAATGACCTCTGGTTGAAGATAGCAGACAATACAGATGGCATCTGTGCCTTCTGTCCAAGTGCATGAACAGTTGTGCTTATTTTCATCACGGAATGGAGTTCCCTTGTGAAAGTGACATAGATTACATCATATCTAATGATCCTGTGTGTGAATCGTGTGATTTTTATGCAGGCAGCAGGACTTTTATTCCAGTAAACGCTTGGACAGGGACGCCCAGGTAAGCGCCGCCACTGTTGATAACACATGGTCACCCAGGTTGCAAAAGACGGAATGTGTTAGCCTACAAATGGCACAGTTTAGGAAAATCAGGACACACATGCAACAATGAGAAACGGTCATGCAGTATTAGCCTACAAATGCCACAGTCTGGGAAAATCGGGACATACACGCAACAATGAGAAACGGTCATGCAACATTCTCAGATCATGCCATGGCAGTGTTCCTGCTGGTCGAATACATAACATCCACAAATCGAAGATAAACTGACTCATTTTTATATTCATGCTTTATTTATTCCGTGGTGCTGGAGCTTATTCTCTGTTTTCAGGGGACCCACAAGCAGATTTAGTGAGACATTTTCTGATAGAGCCAACACCCAAAGGTGTCAGACTGAGAGGATGTAGTAATGAACCTGTGTTTGGTAAGACTGAATTTTTTGGTGTTTTTTTGTTTCCCCAGTTTCATTTTTATCTGCTATATTAACCTTTTCCATACCATTTTTAACATTGTCATGGTGATGTACTTTGTTTCATAGTCACTCTCAAAATTTTGGAAAACTTCAGGCATCGGGTTATGTGTGTTATTTTTAGTAACAGGTCAGTTGTATTAAAAGTTGACAAATGAGAATACAGGAAACAGTGGTCAGTAAGTTTTAAAATTTTTTGCAAATCTTTTAGTTTTCACAATTTTTTTTTTTTTAGTTAATCTTGAAAGTTACAAATGTTTCTAAAAATTATTTTTTATTTAAATTTGGTATTCATGCTGTTCAGAGCTGTTAGTTAGAAGGAAACATCATCTGTGCACACTGAACACATCCAAAGATTCTTTGCACTGATCTGCTCTTCATTATCACCTTCATCATATATGTACTGATTTACATCCATCCTATGTTGATTGACCATCCTCCTGGAGCTTTTGATTAGTGTCATCCATATTTTGATTATTCATTTATTTTTACTGCTGAAAACAAATCAAGAATTATAAACAGAAAGGCAGAAGCAGCTGTATTTGACTTGAAAGTTGATACCAACAGATACAGAATGCTCTTATAAGTATAAAAGAATGTATTAGTGTTATATAAGCTGACATTACTCGGTCATTCTGAGATTTGTAGAGCGACCATTTGATCATTTACCAGGAACCACACTTCCATTATTGTTCTCACTAGACTGTTGTGCCACTTAACATTGCCAAATAAGGATACTTGTTTTTATGTTGTTGCTGAAGAGTCAGTTTTCATGCATGTTCTGTACAGTATTGATGTCTTTAGAACTAACAAAAGATATGATCTAACAAAAGATATGATATATCATTGTATAGCCTTTGGAGATAATGAACACTGACAATATTGATGTCTTTAAAGCCAACAAAAGATATGATATCATTGTATAGCCTCTGGAGGTAGTGAACACTGACCATGTGTTGTCTTGCAGGTAGCCTAGCAGCTCTTGTGTACCAACATTCTATCACAGCCCTAGCTTTACCCACAAAGTTGACACTGCCACAACCTGGTGAGTATATACATTTTCTTATAGCATTTGTTTGTTTTTACATGATAAATATAAAACTCCATACTCCACACTCAAGAAATAATATTAAGTAGTAGAAATTGTGAAGAAGTAAACATGAAACAAAGAGAGCTCCCAGTATACACTGAACAAATAAATGGATGGAAATGAAAGAATGCAACACATGAAACAGGAAACTCTTTGTGAGTAACAGATACACACACAGATCCTGTTCAGTGCCGTAGTGGTAGATCAATGTAGATCTGAAGCCCTGCCATTGGGATAAGTTCATAGTGGCAGTTTTGGTAGCAGCTCAAAATCTTGTGCGTCAAATCCAGATTCTGTGGCTAGTATTGTAGGTCTCTACACATTGTACTGTCTTGGAGCATATACATCACAGACATGAGTAGCAGTCTCATTAAATCGGCTTAAGAAAGATTTTAAAAAATTCATATAATTATTTTTTTCAGTGATAAATAATTCAAAAGTGAATGTCTAGTTCAGATCCATGTGCAATCCATTCTGACATTCAGAACATAGTTTCTCTCTCACTGGATTACTTGCTTTGTTTAACTGCAACCATTGGGTTTGCAATTTCAGATACTATTGATGGTGTTATAGTTTCTGAATCATCAGCAAGTACTACAGAGTCAAGTGCAGCCTCAGCCCTCTTAGTTCAAGGAGCTGGTGAGGAAATAGCTTTGTTAAACCATCATTTATGACATCCAGGAAGTGAATATTGTTATTATACATGCAGAGATACTTTTATTTGAATATATGTCATGTTTATGGTAGTGTTCAACATTTACAGATAAACTGAGCAGATTTTGAACAGATTTAATTGTTAATTAGGGGTATCTGACTACTTCTTCTTCGAACAGTTTCAGACATCAGCTTGTATACTTCTAAAGTAGCTGACAGTTATCTGGAGGGTGTGGACATCCCCATACAGTTAGTTGGAGTGTCTGACAAAAATCAGTGTATTTAAAAAATAAAATTCATGTAATGCTGTAAGATGAAGGCAGTCAACTTTCATTGGACCTGTAATGAGAGGACCAGAGTTTAACAGCTTCTCATCAGTGAGAAGGAGAACAGAGGAAGGCTTAAGGAGAAAATAACAGACAGTTTAACTCTTTGTGTAAAAAGGGGGGGGGGAGGGGTTACATCAAATGACCAATGGGTAAATTTCATAAAGTGGAATGGGATAGTTGTCACATTTAAAAGGATCACAAAGGCATAGTCTGTTTGACATATTATCTTATCTTATATCTTATCTTATATCCTTCCTGTGCCGTTAAACGTCACATAGGGCTCGCAAAGTAGTTCGCCAATTTTTCCTATCTTCGGCGAGTCTCTCAACCTTGTCAAAGGATTTTATTCCTGTTAATTTGGCCTCTCTTAACAATGTCCTCTTCAGAGTTTCATGCGGTCTGCCTCTTTTTCTTCGGCCTGTTGTATTCCACTTGATAGCTTGTTTTGGGATTCTCTGATCACTTCTTCTCATCAAGTGACCAACATATGTCCATCTCCTTTTCCTGATCACCCATGAGACTGGTTGTTGTTCAGTCATCTGACATATTATACATTAGTTTAAACAGGAAAAGTTGTATATTGTTTTTCTAATAAAATTGTTAATATGTTATTAGTATAGAACAGAAAAAAGAGCTAAGAACTGAGAAGAAAGAATGGAGAATTATGATGAAATAATTTCTCACTTACCCCTTAAGTTAATCCACTGTACTGGGTACTGAGTCCAATATATCCAAAATGAGTAAAATTTTACACAGACACCATTTCCTCACAGAAAATATACACTAATTATTTATTTACAATTAATTTACAATAACTGAAAACATGAAACACAAGTGGGTAGTGGGCTATAAGGTTAGAAAAAAACTTAAAAACTATTAAATTTTAACAAAAATTGGCTCTGAAATCAACCATGCAGGTGCCTCATGTAGACAGTTTTTGATACCGAAAGTAAGTAATACTTTGTCAGATTTTTTAGTATAATTTGGTTAAATTCAAAATTAGAGACCAATGTATCCCAGTGCATAAAGAGTGTGGTTGAGAAATCATGCGGACCCTGTCCACGCAAGGGACATCGAGCAAGACACAAAGAGTTAATGAGAAGTTCATGAGGGAAAATCAACTGAGCTAATGAAAAGCATCAGGGATTGAGATCTATGAAGATAAATTATTATCTACATCAGTATGCTTGGCACATGATGATGATGAAGTTATTAAATATAAATATCCTTAGAGGGATGGGTGACTGAGTAAGTGCTTAGCGCTCACATCTCTCATGATAAAGAGCTGTGGGTTGATTCAAGCTGAAAATGGCACATTCAGCAACCTAGCTATACCTAGCTTCTTCTGGAGTTGGGCATGGAAAGATGGCCAGGTATAATTCTCACCACATTACCCTCTAATATGCCAACAGGTTAAGAAAAATGTCAGCCCTAATGTCGTACTTCCTCCATATCTAAGCAGCAGGACACATGCATACATTTCATTTAGCAGTGTAAAATTTATAGGCTGAACCTGTTGTTGATCCTCATTACAGATTTGTATAAAGCGTTTCTATTTAAAAATTTCTCACAGCTTGTAACGTGATTTACATCAACTCTGTGGACCTGGAGTCTTTGACAGGGCCACAAGCAATAGCCAAAGCAGTGAAGATGTCATTTGAGAATCTGACACCTGGACAGACAACTGTGGTGCATTTTAAAGTGTTTGATCAGGGCATCACCCTGACAGACAACAATAGAAAGTAAGTTTATAGCTTCACTTTTGTTTGATAGATGACTGCTAGTGACTGCAGCGTTACTGCAAATTTTTAACAGGTTAAAAAAAAAGTTAACCTTCCTGTTTCCGTGCCATTAAGGCATATTGACGATACAGTTTTAGGCCAATATTTCTATGACGTGGCACATGAAAGTGTGATGTGGTCAGTATCATACCTGGCCACATTTACCTTCACAGAATTCCCTGGGAACCATTTTTAGAGGCTGCATGGACCCCAAGGCCCTTTCAACAGACAGTTTTTAATTAGAGATGTACTGAATAGGGAGTTTTAAGCATTCAGTTTAATTCAGATATTTGATTTTCTGAATGAATGAATGTGAATTCTGATATGGAATTCATGGAAACAGGACTGCTTGTTAAAAGTGCAAATGTGAAAGTGATTCTATAAGTATAAATGTGAGGTAAATTTTAAAGTATTTCCTTATACATAGTCTAACACTGTTTTGGTAGTATGCAGAAACAAGATGATGCTAATTACAAGTAACTAGTTCAGCATTTCGGTTTCCAATTAGATCTAATTAAACTGAAGTCAGTCGTTGGCAGTCTAGGGGAAATATTTCATTATTTAACTCTTCCCGTGCGTATGACGAAAAGCAGACGTATGGGTACGAACGAGACTAAAAACGCGGGTCTTGGTCTGTAAGGGGGTCTAGTTGTAAAATGGAATGGAAAACAGTATTTACATGTACTTCCGTATACTTGATATGTTTCAAAGTATAGCTAAATGAATGAAAATTTCATAAATGCAGAGTTTTTTAGGAAAAAAGAAGTAATGTGATGTTTTTAGACACTGATTGTGGCCAGCTCACCATCGGCGAGGTCTAGATCTGCACTACTTACCACTACTTACCATCTGAGATGTGTAGATCTACTTGTCAATCTCGTATTCTGATTCTATGTTGCATTCTCGCTAAATTAATGTCTGAAATAACCTCCTAACTACTTCTCCAGTCGTCTAATATGTCTAGATCTACTTGGGATACATTCAAGAGCAGTGGGGTGGTCAAAGGCCGTGTCCATACCCCTATATCTCTCTCTCTGAACCTTAAGTGCCCAGGGCACATGGGGCTTCCGCAAGGGTTTTCCACAAATGCCTGTCCTTCGCCTTTTTTTTCTGCTCTTGCCCAGGTGAGCCCTCTATTGCTCAACATCCTTTCTGTTGTTCTTCTCCATGTCTCTTTTGGTCTACCCTTACTTCTGCTCCCCTGTGGTGTCCATCTTAGTGCTATTTTTGGTAGTGAGTTGTCAGTCATTCAGAGCACATGTCCCAACTATCGCCAGCGTCTTTCTTCAATAATTGTTGTCAGTGGTTTCATCTGCATTTCTGCTAATAAGATGTTATTTCTTATGGTGTTTGGCCAAAATATTTTTCTAATTCTTCGTAAACATTTAGTCTGGAAAGAATTCAACTTGTTTTCTATGGTTTTGGTGATTTTCCAGCATTCACTTCCATAGAGTAGTACACTTAGAACATTACTCTTAAATATCCTGATTTTCATATTTATGCTTAGTTTTTTTGATTTCCATATAGTCTGCAGCATTGCAAAACCCTGGTTTGCTCTAGTAAGTCTGCTGTTGATGTCCTCTGTGCTGTCTCCATTTTCTACTACTCTGCTGCCAAGGTATACAAATTCATTGACCTCCTCCACTAACTTATTATCTACTCTGAGTACATTTCTGTTGTTCACATTTTGCTTCATTAATTTTGTCTTTCCTACGTTGATCTTTAGTCCTATGTTGTTTGCATTGTGAGTTAGCTTGTTTATTTTATCTTGCATATCTTTGTGACTGCTTGATAATAGACAAATGTCGTCGGCAAAGTCAAGGTCCTCCAGCACTGTGTCAAGGGTCCATTGTAATCCTCTGCGTTTGTCTGATGTTGCCTCCTTCATTAACCAGTCCTCTGCCAAGATGAATAATGTTGGTGATAGTACACATCCCTGTTTCACTCCAGTTTGTACCCTAAAGCTGCTGGAGGTATGTTCTCCACAGATAACTTTGCACTGAAAACCCTCGTATAGGGCTTTGATTACATTAATTATTTTATGGGGGAGGCCATGCCATCTTAGGATTTTCCACAGTGCATCTCTGTTGACACTGTCAAAGGCTTTCTCAAAATCTATGAATAATGCATATGTTGTGCTATGCCACTCATTTGCCTGTTCTAATATTTGTCTAAGTACAAATATGTGGTCTATGCATGATCTTCCTTTCCTAAATCCTGCCTGCTCTTTACGAAGTTTTTCCTCAAGTGTTGGTACAACTCTGTTGATGATTATTCTGCAAAATACTTTACTGGTGAGTGGCAGTAGGGTAATGCCTCTCCAGTTCCTGCAATCTCTGAGGTCACTCTTCTTTGGTAGTTTTACTATAAGCCCAGTTTTCCCACTCCTCTGGGGCTTTTTCTAGATCCCAAATTTGTTGTAATATCCGGCAAAGTTGTTTTGGTGTTTCTATTTCTTCTGCTTTCAACATCTCAGCAGTCACTTCATCTTCACCTGGTGCCCTGTCTGATTTTAGCTTCTTTATCGCCTCCTTTACTTCATTTATTGTTATTGGTCCTGTATTGATGTTTAGCTCCGTTTTTGCTTCAGGTATGTCTATTGTTTGTGCTGCTTGTGTTCTGTTTAGTAGGGTATTAAAGTGTTCCCTCCATCTTTCAATTTTTTCTCTTTCTCCACTGACCAGTTGTCCATTTTGTGTTCTTACTGCACTTTCACATCTTGTGTTGAAGTTACCTGTCATCTGCTTTGTGATTTTATATATGGTTTTCATGTCATTTGTGTATGCTGCTTTCTCTGCTGTTTCTGCTAAGTTGTCATAATACTGACGTTTATCTTGACGGCATGATTCCTTCACTTCTTTGTCTTTTTGTGCATAATTACTTAAAACTCGTTCTTTAAGTCGTTGTGATTTGGTGTTCAGTAATTTTTTCTTGATTTCTTTTCTTTGCTCTGTCTTTTCCCATGTGGTCTCGCTTATCCATTCCTCTTTTCTCCTTTTCCGATATCCCAACACCTCTTTTGCTGTTTCCTGTAATGTTTTATTGAACTCTAATATGGACATTTCTGCTTCGTCTTGTAGGACACTGAAGCGGTTCTTAAGTACTACTGAGAATTCATTTCTTGTTTGCTGGTCTATCAGTTTTCTTGTATCAAAATGTATCTTTCTGTGTTCTCCGATTTTGGCTTTCCTTAATTTTAGTTTTATTTTAGCTACCAGAAGGTTGTGATCACTTCCTACATCTGCTCCTTTCCTTGCTCGCACATCTTGTAGTGACCGTTTCCACTTGTTGTTTATTAGTATGTGATCGATTTGGTTTTCTGTGGTTTTATCTGGTGACCTCCAAGTCACCTTATGGATGTTTTTGTGTTGGAAAATTGTCCCTCCGATGGTCATCATGTTTTCTTCACAGAAACTGCACAGTCTTTCTCCATTTTCATTTATTTCTCCGATTCCTTCTCTTCCCATGATTCTTCTTCTATCTTCATTTCCTTCACCTACTTTTGCATTGAAGTCGCCCAAGATGAGTAGCATATCATGCTTGGGTATTGTTTCTACTGTTGCTTGAAGGCTGTTGTAAAAATCTTCTTTTAATTCCTCTTCAGCTGCTTCTGTTGGTGCATAACAAACTATAATAGACAGCTTCGTGAATTTTGAGTTGAACCATGCATATAATAATCTCTCATTTATTGGGGTCCATTTCAGCAATGCTCTTGATGCTTCTTTTGTTATAATCAATGCTACTCCTCCTTCATGAAGATCTTCTTTACCTGACCATATTATTGTATCTTCTGTGTGCTGTGTTGTTAATTTCCTTCTGCCTTGTCCTGTCCATCTTGCTTCTTGTATTCCTAGTATGTCTAGTTTGTATCTGTGCATTTCCTTGATGGTTTGTGCTAGTTTTCCAGTCTGGTTAAGTATTCTTACATTCCAGCTGCCTATATGCATCTTGTGTTTAGGTTCCAGGAGGTCTGCAGTCGGGCTGGGGACTTCCAGTGGCTGGCTTTCATCCACAACCTTCATGGGCTCAGTTTCCTGATACGCATTTCTCCTTCCACCTGCATTTATTTTTTCCCTTGCTTCCGTTTCTGTAGCAGTCTGATAGTTTTTTTACCAGATAGGGTTGCTGGCCCTATGCCGAACCCTCCTTAGTCGCCTTTTACGATCATGCGTGGTAGGGTACAGTGGTCCTATTCTTTATATACCCCTATATACATCATCAAAAATTGAAAATTTTCCTTCCATGTTTCTCTTCATTTTTTTTCGCTCGGCATTGCTCGTATCTAAGGACTCTTTCATCATTTTGAAAAGTGTCACCGGAAACGTGGACGAAATATGTACAATCTAAATGTTACACCGGTTCTTTTATTGAAACAAACCATGATTGAAATTTCGATTGTTGGCACGCAACAGGGATACCGGAAGGGTCTAAAAATCGACCGCTGGCATGGGAAGAGTTAATTCTACTACAGGATACCTTGTGCAATTGTTTTTAAGTTCTCTAGTTTACAGTGTAGGCATGGGATCTGTTCATGTTATTTATCAAGGCTTGTTTAGTTATATACTAGCTATGGTTACCTGTTATTGTAAGTGGATTTCAACAGGTAATGTATCGGGTGACAGTGTTGTTGTTTTGTTTTTTTTTTCTCTCCAGACTTACCTGCCTGTTGCTGTATCTTCTAGCTGTATAAAATGAGGATTTATTTTGTCATTTCAGGCTCTTCTTTAGAAGACACTACCCAGTGTCAGCAGTGACTTACTGTGGGATAGACCCACAAGACCGAAGGTAACTCTTTATACTTTATCCATTTAAGTTTCCAGCAACTAACTCTCTGCTGGACAGTTTCCACAGTTGAGATTTCAGTAACTAATTCTATTTACTATCATATTCTCAGATTCCAATAACTAACAAAATAACTTTTTATGCTGTCACCAACCTATATTCCAATCTAATGAATTCCTTCCTTGTGATCATTTCTTTCACACATACACCAAGTAGTAAATTTGTCGTAGACAACATATCAATCGTGTGTCTAATGTTGGAGGAAAATACGTACAAATAAAGGCTGACAGAGGAGTATGATTCAGTTTTACCAAAAGATAGAACGAATGAGAAAAGTTGGCGGGAACAAGAATGGTAGAAACTAAGATAAATTTGCATAAATTAAGAACATCTCTCTCTCTCTGTGAACCTTAAGTGCCCAGGGCACATGGGGCTTCCACAAGGGTTTTCCACAAATGCCTGTCCTTTGCCTTTTTTTCTGCTCTTGCCCAGGTGAGCCCTCTATTGCTCAACATCTGTTGTTCTTCTCCATGTCTCTTTTGGTCTGCCCTTATTTCTGTTCCCCTGTGGTGTCCATTTTAGTGCTATTTTTGGTAGTGAGTTGTCAGTCATTCGGTGCACATGTCCCAATTAAGAACATATAGTAGTCTAATATTTCAACAAATGTCTTTTTTCAGGGACCACATACAGAAACAAGACAACAGATTAAATAAAAACACAAAACAGATGAGACATTTAGCTCTTTTGATGTCCTCATAAGAACAAAGTAGAAACAGGTGATTGACTGAGAAATGAGATAAAGAGATGATGGCATGCTGAGCAACATGATATGGCATCAGCTTGCTCATGTGGGATAACTGTGACCTAAACTAAAGCTACCCAGATGGCACAGGTAAAAGTGAGAAATATGGGGAGAGGTGGATGAAGGAAGGTCCAGAATGAGTAGAGATCACAGAAAGGACAGGACTGCTTCCTTAGAGTGCGTAGACAAGGAAGCTATCAAAGTCCTCTGGCAGCTAGAGAATAAGGATAGAAAGGGCTGGAAAATTAACCATAACTCTTCTGCGGTGATAATGAGAAAAGACATCAAAATGAATAGGGCTAAGACATGAAAGTTGGGATCAAGAACAGAGACAGAAAGAGGTAGCAAATAGGTAGAAATGTAAAATAGTTCAAAGAAGGCTGAACGTATTGTTAATTCCAGGTAAGGTACATCAATCATATAAAGTTCATTAGTGATCAAACAGCAGATAAAAAGACTCATCCAGTATATGTTACTGCAGCGCTTTGTGTATAGTTGTATACTTATACACTATTTATTGTATGTTAAAGTTGAAGCCACTGGACTAGCTGCTGCTGTTCATAAGTTGTCAGACATTCTGTCCTGATGATAGTACAGTGTTTTTTTTTTCTTATACAGTTTGAAACAGTGCAGTTTTTTATACACTGAATATACTGCGTAGTCAGGTTTTCAGTTGGAAAGATTAAGTAAACAAATCAGTTAGTAAATAACATTTGTCTGTGTATTATTGCAGGTGGAAACGTGAAATTGATGCACCAGGTGGTCAAGGTGATGCTAGGCAAGTTTTGGATTATTTTCTGTCTTTAGAATGTATTTCTACAAGATATTAGTCTACATATTAAATCATTCATATGACATGTATTTTCCAGAACATTGTACCTCTCACAGCCTCCCTGAAAGCAATATGGTTGTGCGCAAGTTGACCGGCATCTTGCAGTGACACATTCAGACTTTCCGTGATGTCCTGAGTCCATCTTTGGCAAGGTCATCCCTTTTCTCTTTAGCCGGGCACCTCTCCAAGCTATTGTGTCTCTTGATGTGGCCGAAGTACCACAACTTTCTAATTTTTATGGTGTTAACGAGCCAGTTTTCTGGGACACCTAATCCCATCAGTATCTCTTTATTCTCATTCCATCCATGATATTCTAAGTGCCCTTCTGTAATGTTTCATTTCAAATGCACTTATTCCCTTTTCTAGTGATTTGTTGAATGTCCATGTTTCACTTCCGTATGTTGCCACTGGGAATATGTAAGCTCTTAGTAAACATAACTTTGTTTTCTTGTTGGTACCTTGCCACATACTCTTTATTTGTGCTAGTTTCTGTGATGCAACTGCAATTCTTCTTTTGATTCCCACTGCGCAGTCACCATTGCTGGTGATGATTGAACCTAGATATTTGAAATTTTTATGTTTTTAACTCTTGATGAACCATTGTAATTTTGGGTTTGCTTTTTGTTTTGTCATTTGTCATTACTTTGATTTCTCTGGTGTTTAAAAAAGAGGTTCCGAGCTTTGCTGTGTCTTTTGGTTGAGAGAATCAACTGTTGCAGTCTTTTTGAGCTGTTTGATAGAAGGGCAGTATCATCAGTATATCTGATTTCTGGATACTACATATTACCTGAAGAAAATAAGTAGTGTACATAAACATAGTAATTAAATTAAACAAGTACTAAATAATATGACTAGATCTACAAGATATTAGTCTGTATATTACCTGAAGAACATAACTAGATTGTATTTCTACAAGATATTAGCTTATATATTACCTGAAGAATATAACTGGATTGTGTTTCTACAAGATATTAGCTTATATATTACCTGAAGAATATAACTGGATTGTGTTTCTACAAGATATTAGCTTATATATTACCTGAAGAATATAACTGGATTGTGTTTCTACAAGATATTAGCTTATATATTACCTGAAGAATATAACTGGATTGTGTTTCTACAAGATATTAGCTTATATATTACCTGAAGAACATAACTTATGTACATAAACATAATAAATTAAACCAGTACTAAATCATATAACTAGATCTACAAGATAATAGCTTATATATTACCTGAAGAACATAACTAGCTTGTGTTTCTACAAGATATTAGCTTTTATATTACCTGAAGAACATAACTTATGTGCATAAACTTAATAAATTAAACCAGTATTAAATCACATCTAAAGTTAAAATGTTCAGGAGAAAATTTCAATTAATCCCTCCCACAACAAGTTCTTATATATAAAGCAGGGCTGAACCTAGCAACTTTGACCTTCTCAGGGTCACCTCTGAAATAGATGGTATAAAGTATTTGGTTCTCACATCCAACCCCAGTATATTGGTAAAACATCACTTTTTTTGTTGTTGTTATTTTTTGTCTTGATATAAAAAAAAAAGTTGACCAATGAATTTGCAGGAAATAATTGTCATGTAAAATAAACATTTTCTAAAAAATCACAGTTATTATAGTTTGTTTTTTTTCCGTTGAACCTTGAAAGAGTTAATATTTTAAGAGTTAACATTTAGGACTGTACAAATTATAAAAAAAAAAGAAAAATCAATACTGAAAATTTTATGATGTTTTTTTTTTTTTTTTGATGGAACTGATTATGATGATGTCATTTAAAAAAAATCTTATATAAATTTGTTTTCATATTTTTCAGAATTTTTGGCTTTGTGGCTAGAAAACATGGCTCAGCAAATGAAAATACATGTCACATCTTTGCTGAACTTGACCCAGAACAACCTGCATCAGCAATTGTCAACTTTGTTACAAAGGTTATGATTGGCCAGAGTAAAGTCAAATCATAAGTTATAACTTGAACTTGTGACTTGACATAGATATTTTGTCTCCAGTTTTATGATATATAATGTCATCTTTCTCATCTGTTCTCTGTATATAAACCATAATTAATCTCGTTGCATATATCTGAGAATTCGGTGGCGATATACATATTTAATATGCTTTTTTGATATATTATAAAACATAATATGGTTATTAATGTATTGTTTCCTTTTTATTATTGTTATTAGTAGCTAGCTGTGTTGTTAGTTATGTGTACACTGCCTTCTCATTGTCGTGTGCAAATCTATAAGTACTTCCATATTTATCTTCATGAAAATGTTTGTGTTAATACTGTATAGCCAAAAGCAGTCAAGTACACATGTATACATTTGGAGAATAAGTTTAATATTTTCTTTTGTTTTTATTCACTTTGATCATACAGCTGACTTTTTACATATTTCCCCTTCATGCTGTGGCAGCATGTGTCCACTTAAAGCAGGTGTGTCTCACCATGCAGGTGGGATATTTGCCTTTGTTTGAGAAAGTTTTACTGTAGTATGTTAGGTCCTCATTTTTACAGCAGGATTAGCTTGATAGCACTGATGGAGGGTCTCAAGGCCCATATTGTTTGCAGAATAGGGCTCTGTTTATCATGGTATTCATGTTTCTGTCTCTTGTGTAATGTGGCATGTATAGTTTCTGTTTGATGATTAGTCAAAGAAGTTGAAGCTTATTTGGTTTTCTTCAACAGACAAACTGTACATTGGTCTTACTAACCATTCATGTGCAGAGCTTCTATGCAGGTGTCTATATACAGGTGTTTTTTTTTTTTCCTTTCATCTGATTCTTATATTCTTATATATTTTGTATGGAAGAGCTAATAATGTGATTCTCACAAGATTATGAATACAGTTTTTATGTATATGGTTTCAGATTTCTCCTTTTGAAAATAACAGAAAGGAGTTAATTTTGTTTTTAATTTGATGTGTGAAAGCTGTTTTGTTCCAGCATCTTTTAAATTTGAATGATGGAAAGACAAAAATATAGATACAGATGTAAAAGGTGAAGGGTGAACTATCAACATTGAACATAACTAGACCTTGATGGAAGACTTAACAGTTAGAAATATTGAATACTTTGATTATTCTATAGCACTGTCCATTATAATTCATTGTGTGCAAAATGTATCATGGCTGTTTAAGTCATGTGGTTGTTTGAATAATCTTTCTTTGAGTTCTCTTCAGCATTTGTTGAAGATGCTGAAACAGGCATGGAGTTGGATGGGGAGTGATATATGATGGGCCCAGAAAAGTAGGTTTCACAAAGATTCCACCACTGTGTAGAATACTTTGATCCAAGATTATTTGCAGTCCTCAGGAATATCAGGTACAGGATCATCCGACCATCGTCACTGCCTTATGATCTTAACACAGGACAGATCTAAGAATAACAAAGAAAATGCAGCAGAGTAATACCAAGAAGAAAGGAAGCACATGGAAAGAGCTAGAACAGAACTACATCTGCGGAAATATTGATTGTTCTTTGACCTGTCATCTGAAGTAGTATAAAAAAAGTATGCCAGGACTGTACATAGAAAATATGAGTGATGCAAGCAAACTACTTCAGAGCCTCCACATCTGCTAGGCTACATCATGAGAGCAAACATTAGTGGTAACACTGGGTTATCTACCACTGTCAGCCAGGCTGTATATGTGCCCAGTGATAGATTTAGACTTTGTGAGGCCCGGAGATATTTAAAGCTTGGAACTGACTTGTTAAAAAGTTGCACCAGAAGTTGTGCGAGATGCTGTAGCACTGATGGGTATGTCATCATTTTCATTGTCCATAATGATGTGTGCACCAGTACAGTGATGTGGACTTGTCCAAGTAAACTAAGTTTACATGTTTAAATGAATGGCACAGGATGAAAGTGAGTTCAGCGTACATTGTGCATGATTGTATTATAGAGTTTCTTGTCCTTTTTTTTAGGGGATGAAAATATGGGTAGCAGAAAAAAAAAATGTGATATTGATCACACTCTAAGACTGAGTGTGTGGGTGGGTATTTGTTTGTAACAGAAAACTTGAAATAATTTGAAAGGCACCCAGATTATTATGTGTTTTGATTGATTGACTTGTTTGTGTTAAGACTGTACTTGTTCACAAATGTTAGATTGTCAGCATTTTGTCTTTTCCTACATTGCCTTACCTGTTAATTCATGTGACAAATGTTTGGAGAAAGTGTGAGTTAAAAATCAACTGGAATTGTTGAAAAGAATTGATGAAAAGTTGATGATCTATGAAAGTTGTTGATGATATAACAAAGTATTGATGACATGGATGAAACAGGAAATTCACTTTACCTACAAGGAGAAGATAAAAAAGAGGATGGTAATGGACAGACTTTCACTCTTAACCACAGGGAAAAGATAAAAAAGCAAGGGTGATGGATGGACCTTCATTCTTCTCCAAAGGGAGAAGATTAAAAAAGAGAAGGTGATGAACAGACCTTTACTCTTAACCACAGATAGAAGATAAAAAAGAAGATGGTGATGGACAGGCCATCACTCTTAACTCTTTCCACCCGCGTTACTTCCAAAATGTTCCTTAGTTTCTTATGGCGCGGACATTTTGGAGAAGGGCGCGGACATTTTGGAGAAGGGGTCCCTGTGTAAAAGTTATTGTACCAAATTAATTCCATGATCAACACGTGTGTATCACACATTAAAATAAGCGGAAATGAATGAAGATTCCATAAATGAAGTTATTTGTCATAAAAAAAAACAAAGAAAAGAAAAAAAAACTGGTGTGAAACAATGGATCGATTTTTTGGCGCTAAAAAAATTTTAGGGCTGAACAATAAAATCTACTTTATACTTACCTTAGCTGTGTCATAATCCAATATAGAATACGTAGTCATTCAAATTTCAACACGGAAAAATCAATATTTATGGATTTTTGTGACATTCAATAAATCTAACAGATCTACAGCTACTAGAAACACATATAGTAAGCTAGATCTAGTCGGTCGGTGTGACCATTCTACCACTCAATCTCGAAATAAACTTGAATTTTACCCCCTATCTATGTTTCAAAAATGGCGTCTTTATCCCCCATGCTTAAAACACTAGCTTAACTTTAAATCCAGAAGAGTTCTAACTGGTTAAATGAAAAGTAACATCATGTTTTCAACGAAAGAAACTCCGGTGTCACATAGGGCTCTGGAGGGTGCCATTGCTAAACTGCAAAGGCCTTTATGGGGCTCTTGTGAGTGGAAAGAGTTAAGCACAAGGAGGAGATAAAAAAGATGATTGTTATGAACAGACATTTACTCTTAACCACGAGGAGAAGATAAAATAGTGGATGGTAATGGGCAGACCTTCACTTTTCCCCACAGAGAGAAGATAAAAAGAGAATGATGGGGGACAAACAACATGAAAAACGTAATTGTAGACAATGGGATGATTTTAAATAATATAAAGATATCTGAAACTGGTGAAAGTCATTATCAAGGTCAGATGGAGAAGTCATCCTGAGATATAACTGTTTTATCTCAGCTGTGAAGTATTGCCTGACTAGGAACTTTCTCATAGAGAGCCATGCGGGCAAGCACCTTAGTGTAAGAGTTTCTCATATGTTTGAGAATCTGTAGAACTGGAGTGGGTAAAGCTAACAGTTCTGTAATGTTCTCATTACTCCTATAGGTTTATCATTGTTGATAGCATGAACAGGTGAGAGGAAGCCTGAAAGGAGAGATGTGCTGATCATATCTTGACTCCCTGTTTCTTTGTGGTAACGTGTACATTTTCACAACATTGGTGCTATGTCCTATAAACTGCTTTTTACATAATTGTATCTTATGTTTGTAATTTCTTTTCATATTGTGAAGCTTTATGAAATCTTCCAAGGACAAGATTGTACATTTATAAGCTCACCTGTCATCTGTGTTTAGCTGATGTTCTTTTACAATCAAGATGAGATTGGAAAGATTCCTAATTCATTAACAAACAGACTAAAAGCACATTAGGTTACAAGAAGTGATTGGAAAGATTTCTAATTCATTTACAAACTGAAGACATATTAGGTTATAAGAAGTGATTAAGGTTACAAGAAGTGATTGAAAAGATTCTTGATTCATTTATACTCTGTATGTCCAGTAGGTGTATTGTTTTCAAGTGTTCACACAGGGAGATCCTGGCTGAGTATCTGCTGCTGCTGTTTTGTTTCTATGCATGTTTAAGATAAACATTTGTGCACTCAAAAGGTTCAAGTTTTAAAACCTTTCTGTATAGAAATCCTTATTATACATAAATATACAAGTAGCAGAGCTGAATGAGAAAATCGCTGCATTCTTTACTGTCTTCATGTTGAGACATTCATTGTTTGAAATAAAATGGCTCATTTTCTGTCACTGATTCAAGAAGTATAGGTGTTAGTGGCCATGTCTCATTTAGAGTGCAGTGATCTAACGTAAAGATTTTGTTTCGATGATGATGGTAATGAATGTTTGTATTTGCTGTCAAGACTTTTAAACTTGACAGAAATTTCAGCATTAGCCAGAAGTGAAAATTGCTACAGAAATTCAGGCCAAACTTGGTTAACATTTTCTATTACACAGGTAGTTTTTTTTTTTTGTTGTTGCTTCCCTCTTCACTTTGCAAATTTTGGTGCCTTGATTTTTTTGATTTAAGGAATTTGTTAAGTTAAAATATGCAACTTATTTCATTATTGCACAAATAAGATCTGAAGGTGTGATGGTTTCCAAGATGAAGGTTTTGTTTTGATGAAGAAGTGTTTGACATGTATAGATTATTTATCTTGTAATTAACCAATGCAGTCATATCTCTCTGTGGCTTTTGCTTCATTTGGCTGATATAATAAAATAGTCCACTACAAGATATCTTTGATAAACTTGTTGTGTATGACTTGCCACTTGTGTCTTTCATGTGATCATATCATCCAATCTGCCATTAAGTGCAGTGTGATTGTGCTTCTTTATATTGTAAGTCCATTATCCTTTTGCCAAAATGTAAATAAGGGCACATCAAGTACTTTAAACATCTGTTATGACCTACATATTGTTGGTATTATCTACATGTAGATATGTCCTTTAATGATTTTGTTCCTAAATTTTAACCTTTAGATAATAAATTATCTTAAATTTAAACCTGTTCTTGGAAAAAAGAAAAACTGAAACCAAAAACCATTTGAATTATTTTGTCTAGCAGTGAGAAAGAGCATATGTGTAACACTGAAGTTGTTGATGCAGGAAGCGGTAGATGCTAGAGTCCTCAAATAATGCAAGATGTATTCTTATCATTTTTAATCCAAGATGACATATGTCATCATAACATGACTTCAGATTTTAGACAGTGTTTGGTGACATAATGTTTGACTGTTTTACAGTCTTAGACACAGTTTTTGGTGACATAATGTCTAAATGCTTTACAATCTTAGACACAATGTTTTGTGACTAATGTCTGATTGCTTTAACTCTTCCCGTGCCACAGGAAGAAAAGTGGACGTTCACTTGCTTACCAGAGTAAAAGCACGGGTCTTAATATGTTAGGGGGTATAGTTGTAAAATGGAATGGAAAACAGTATTTACATGTACTTCCGTGTACTTATTATGTTTCAAAGTATAACTAAATGTATGAAAATTTCTTAAATGCAGAGTTTTTTAGGAAAAAAGAAGTAATGTGATGTTTTTAGACACTGACTGTGCCCAGCTCACCATCGGCTAGGTCTAGATCTGCACTACTTACCATCTGAGATGTCTAGATCTACTTGTCGATCTCATATTCTGATTCTATGTTGCATTCTCGCTAAATTAATGTCTGAAATAACCTCCTAACTATTTCTCCAATCATCTAAATATGTCTAGATCTACTTGGGATACATTCAAGAGCTGTGGGGTGGTCACAGGCCATGTCCATACCCCTATATACATCATCAAAAATTGAAAATTTTCCATGTTTCTCTTCCTTTTTCTCGCTTGGCATCACTCATATCTAAGGACTCTTTCACCATTTTGAAAAGTGTCACCGGAAACGTGGACGAAATATGTACAATCTAAATGTTACACCGCTTCTTTTATTGAAACAAACCATGATCAAAATTTCGATCGTTGGCAACAGGGATACCAGAAGGGTCTAAAAATTGACCGCTGGCACGGGAAGAGTTAAAATCTTGGGCATAGTGTTTGGTGACATAATTTCTGATTGGTATACATAACACAAAAAAAGACATTGAAACTTAATTGAAACTTTCTAGCTTTATTTTAGTTGTGATGACCATTACACATTATTCTCTTTACTAGCTGTGGTTTATTAATTGTTTAAAACCCTTCATTTCTTCTAATCCATTTACTTTACTGGCTTACATTTATTTATGTTAGATTTGTCTTTTTTCAATAGAGTGTCACTGTAAGTTCTTTTATCTTGTGAAGATACGTCTCATCGTAACTTTAATAATGTTGGTGGCTTAAGAAAAAGAGAGACAGAAACCACTTGCTTAAAGATTGTAGCTGAGTAATTTTATTTCTTTTCATGAATACTTCAACTCTTTGACAAACAGTCTACCTTCACCTTATTTTTCATCAGAATCTTACAAGAATATATTTTAATACTATATAAAGTTACTCCTTCCTTTCTTCTTTTATTTCGTGTTTGAAAAAAAAAAAACTATCGTTCATGACCTATGTAGAAAAAAAAAATGTTTCCACAGTGAACTAATTTTTAATAGAACTTTTTAATCTTATCTGGATATCACCACGCAACTTTGACCTAGTTTTAGAATATAAAAGGCCAGTGTAACTGAAGCATGACCACACAGCTTTTCCTATTGTTTCTACAAGTGTGAAGAAGTGACTGCCAAAATCTAAACAATGAAGGTCTTGATTTGTTTTGCCGCCATCACTTGCGTATTGTATCAGTCTACATCAGGTGAGAACTGCGGCTTCATGTTTTAAATTAATGCTAATAATGAAGAAGCTTGAAGTAGTCAACATTAACAACGTACGTGATGCCTTAAAGTCAGCCGTCTTCTTCCTTATATACCTGTCAGTGAGATGCTTGTTCTGTCAGTGTTGAGGGGACAAACAGACTTTGTGACAGAGCTTGCTGTTCTGCTTCATGTAAGGGGATATTTAAGGTATCTGTTATCTCCTCTGTCAACATCCTGCATGAATGGCCTCTCACTCTGTTTCCTACCACTTTTTAGCATGAATGTTTTCTGTGGTAATACTGTCTGGCAGTATTTGTATAATGTAGCCAAAACATTTGACTTGTTGTTTCTTGAGGTACTGTAATACTGGTTTTACTCTCCAGCCTTGCCTTGGTGTTGTCTCTTCTTGTTACATTTAGTATTCTCCTCATCATGTTGTGAGGCAGATGTGATGTAATATTTTGTGACATTTTATAGCTGGATGGAACAGCAAACTTTCTTTTTGGCAAAGCCATAATGATGTCAAGACATGGGCATTCCAAACTTTAGGTAAATAGTTCTTCCCCATAGAATGAATTCTTCTGTTTGTCATTTTTAGTTTCATTTTTGTGTTTGTTCTTTTTTTTCTTTCTTTTTTTTTCATAATAGATGACTTATCCTCATTCTTGTTATGACCTACTTGCAACTGTAATCTGTCATTCTTTGCAGCCCTCATTCTTGTTATGACCTACTTGCAACTGTAATCTGTCATTCTTTGCAGCCCTCATTCTTGTTATGACCTACTTGCAACTGTAATCTGTCATTCTTTGCAGCCTACACTGTGATGATGCTGAAGTACAGGTGTTGTGTTGGGTGGGGTGTGGATTATGATGGCTTGCTTGGAGACCTGGTATGGAACCAAGGCACGAGCATCATAACAGGTTCCACTACCGTGGTACTCTCAGTAAGCCCTACCCCATTAGTTAGTCTGAAGAAGATTTTTTTATAGGGTCTTGGCTAGTTCTAGTTTGCAAGTTCAGATAACTTCACTATTACTCTAGCACAGACTTTTTTTTTCCATTGTAACAGATGACAACTTAGCAACTTAGATCTATTGTAATATAGAAGACAATTATGACCTATTGAAAAATAGATAACTTGGAACTATTATAATATAGATGGCAACTTTGAACAATTGAAAACTAGATGACACCTTGGAACTATATGTAAAGGACCAACAATGGAAGTTCTTCCACTTACAGATTTGTGTTATCATTATTGTAGACTTGGTTAGTAAGACTCATCATCATCATCAGGTGCCATGCCGACTGGCGTTGGCTATTATGCTTCTCTAGAGTACACGATCCTTCATGCAGGCCATCAGCTCACCTTGTGATCTCCTCTCACACCATCCCGTTAGACTGTCCAGTATCATTTCTCTTGGTCTTCCTCCTTCTGTTTTTCCTGTTGTTATAATATTTTCAATGCCCCCTCTTCTCATTGCATGTCCTATGAAAGTACATTGTCTCTCTCTTGTCTTTTTGACAAGGTTTTTTTGTCTCTCCAGCTCTTCTCATACATTCTTCATTAGTTATTTTTGCTGCCCAGGGGATTCGCAACATTCTTCTAATAACCACATTTCTGCTGCTTCCAGTGATTTTTGTGCAGACTTGCCTATTGTCCATGATTCACTTCCATATAACAAGATAGGTTCAATATAGCATTTTAGGACTCGTTTTCTAACATTCATTGATGAGGATGTGTTGGCTAATATGTTTCTCATTTTCTGAAAAGCAGTCTTTGCTTGGCCTATTCTGTTCCTAATTTCTGTGCTTTTCCCATCTGAAGTTATTACTGCTCCAAGGTTTTTAATTTCTGCACCTGCTTTAGAATAGTTCTGTTTAATTTTATATAGTAAGATTGCAGGATGATTTAGCAAACCATAATGGAAAAGATGACTGAACAACAACCAGTTGTGAGACAACCAGTCTCACGGGTGATCAGGAAAAGGAGATGGACATATGTTGGCCACTTGATGAGAAGAAATGAGCAGAGAATCCCAAAACAAGCTATCAAGTGGAACACAACAGGCCGAAGAAAAAGGGGCAGACCGCGTGAAACTCTGAAGAGAACATTATTAAGAGAGGCCAAGTTAACAGGCATAAAATCCTTTGATGAGGTTGAAAGACTCGCCGAAGACAGGAAAAATTGGCGAACTACTTTGTGAGCCCTATGTGACGTCTAACGGCACGGGAAGGATATAAGATAATATAAGATAATGGAAAAGACTTTATCATGTCTTTAAAATGTTGTATATAAACATATTTTAGACTGTATTCTTGTGTTGCAGTCAAAAGTATGTTTTTGTAATAATATAATGTTAATAATATAACATAATATAATGTTTTTTGTAACTTTAACCTAGATAAGCACAGAAGAATCAATGTGTTTCCACATAACAGCTGAGCTTGCCAAGAAATCTCTGGGATTTAATATTTCACTTTAACCCACTCACCATCCAGTGTCTGTGCTTTAACACTTTCCGTGCCAGGCGTCAATTTTTTTACGCTTCCGGTACACCCGTTGCTTATCAATGATCAAAAAATTGATCGTTGGTTTGTTTCAATAAAAGAACCAATGTAACATTTAGATTGTACATATTTCGTCCACGTTTCCAGTGACACTTTTCAAAATGGTGAAAGAGTCCTTAGATACGAGCGATGCCGAGCGAGAAAAAGGAAGAGAAACATGGAAAATTTTCAATTTTTGATGATGTATATAGGAGTATAGACATGGCCTGTGACCACCCCACAGCTCTTGAATGTATCCCAAGTAGATCTAGACATATTTAGATGACTGGAGAAGTAGTTAGGAGGTTATTTCAGACATTAGTTTAGCGAGAATGCAACATAGAATCAGAATATGAGATTGACAAGTAGATCTAGACATCTCAGATGGTAAGTAGTGCATATCTAGACCTAGCCGATGGTGAGCTGGGCACAATCAGTGTCTAAAAACATCACATTACTTCTTTTTTCCTAAAAAACTCTGCATTTATGAAATTTTCATACATTTAGTTATACTTTGAAACATAATAAGTACACAGAAGTACATGTAAATACTGTTTTCCATTCCATTTTACAACTATACCCCCTAACATATTAAGACCCGCGCTTTTACTCTGGTAAGCAAGTGAACGTCCGCTTTTCTTCCTGTGGCATGGAAAGTGTTAAAGAACCTAGTTTTTAACAACTCCAGTCAGACCCTGGGATAAAAACAGTCATGCTGGCCTTTTCTTTTAACTCTAACAATTTTTTTCTTTGTAAAAAAATCTAGCCTCCAAGATTGACTTCCAAGCCAGTTCAAATAAAATCTACCCAGTTCTAACAAAAAGCCTCAAACTTCGGTGTGCTGTGACAAATTCTGACTGGACGCACAAAACCTCAGGCAGACAAGCACTTTTTGATACACAAACAGCAACGCAGATTAATACCATAGAAAGACAAACACATGCACAGATTATAACAGCACTCTATACTGAGGCGTTACAACAGGCAACTCAAGTATCAACAGTCCCTACCTCGGCGCCTACGCTATCACAAGATGTGTCTCATATCATGTCTATAATTATTTCAAAGCAAGACTCACTCACAGGAGAGTTGCACACAATAGCAAGAGTGTCACCATATGACCCGCCTTCAGCTAACATTGACCCAGACAGTCTAAAAGCTGAGGGCAGTACAGATTCATCCCCCATATCTTGGGAACAAGGATATCTACAGCTTACGTGGGAATATCCTTCAGATCCACAGTCTGGTGTCTACTTCTGTGACATCTATGCCCTAGACTCTACCCTACATCCTGTTTCTCTGACTAGTAGTGTCTCCATTTCAGTATCTGAGGTTACAGTATCAGAACTTGCAGTATTTGTTGCACAGAATGAAAAGTACATAACTCAGCTAGAGAATGGCATAACAGAACTGACAATGCAACTTTCCACTCTGAAACTTGAAAGTGAATCCCAGTCTGAAGTTCTCACCAATGTTACTGACACAATACAGAAGATAAATGAGAATGTACAGAACATACAGGCTGGAAATGTATCATGCAACTATGGTTATGTGACATTCCAAGAGCCATACAAAAATGTTCCAACAGTTTTTGTATCTATATCTGATCTTCAGTGGCAATATAATTCTGCAAGTTTCATTATAACAGTTCAAGATGTCAGCACAACTGGATTCAGGCTTGAATGCTATCAGTCTTATGTTTCAGTCAGAAACATTCAGTGGCTGGCCATGGATAGTGAGCTGTAAAGTCTAAAAACTTTTGCTACTCTGCAAAATATTATAAGTAAACCAGCTTTTGTGTGGCTGGCTACAGGAAATACAAGCAGGAAATGTAATATGCAACAGTGGTTATGTGACATTCCAAGAATCGTATCAAAAAGTCCCCACAGTTTTTTTTTGTCTATATCTGATTATCAATGGTATAGTTCTGGAAGTTTCAGTATATCAACTCAAGATGTAAGCAAGACAGGGTTCAGATTTGTTTGCTCTCCAGTGAATTCTGTAGTCATAAATGTTCAATGGTTGGCACTGAACACTGAGCAGTGACATCTGCAGAAAACTATAGCAGCTCTGCAAAAAATGATCAAAATTCATTAAAAAAAATAAAACTAGCTACTGCTCAGATACTTGTTTTAATTTCTTTATTTGTATTAATTTAATATTATTTTTAACAAGAGGAAGCAAAGTACAATCTTTTTTTTTTTTTTCAGTTATCATGACCTTTTCATCCATTCATTAGATCCCATACCAGTCTTGTTTTTTTTGGTCCTGTCCTTGGTATCAGATTTGATGCCTTTTTTCATGTCAGTTGATGATCCAGTCAGGCATTTTTTGTTAATTCTTTCTCATTGTGTTTATTTTTCCTGTGTGGGCATGGTTGAAGACGCGGACTGATTTGGCACTCGGTGATCTATAGCTGACATGTCAGGGGGGTTAGTGACCAAGATTGTCCCACCTATCCATTGGCCCTCAGTAACATGATCAACCTAACAGGGCAGAGATTGCTATAGTCTCCATGGAGGAAATCTGCTAAAGAAGTAGTGCACAACCCAGCTTTTTTATTCTACTCAGGAACTGAAAAAAATATATCTGTTAAAAAAAAAGAAATACAATAAATACAATGTTGCGATTTAAACTGAAGTTTGCTGATCAGACAAGGGCAAATTGCCTGAAATGTTCACTTGGACACAAACTTCACGCGCTGACCTGAATTGTACTTAGCAGATGATTCATGAGCACAGAAAAGCAACACTAGTCAAAAACAGCATTTTTGACAATAACTCATGACAAGTTCACAAGAATCCCATGAAACTTACTGAACACAAAACTCACTGACCATGTTATTGAATGCCTATAAAAGATTGACGCTCCTTGAATCAATTAATTTGAAAATTCAGTGTGCAAGTATGGCTCATTTCAGTACAGAACAAAGACTCATCATCATTGGACGTTTACAAACTGGACAGTCACATCATCATTGGACGTTTGCAGACTGGACAGTCACAAAGTGTAGTGGTTATAAACACCATTAGTTGCCTTTGGAGACAATTTCAAGAAATTGGCACAGTTGCAGACCGGCCTCACAGTGGAAGACCCTTAGTCACAACTCTTGCCAAAGACTGCTTCATACAGCTGCATCACCTCAGGAATCGATTTGCATCTGCATCCTCAACAGTCCAGTCAATGACAGCAGCTGGTCGAATTTCAGATCAAATGGGCAGGAACTAGCTGCATGACGCTGGTCTTTGGGCTAGAAGACCCTACAGAGGTCATGTTCTTACGGACCAGCATCGCCAGAACCGACTGCAGTGGGCAAAGCAACATCGTCAGTAAACCGTTGCGAATGATTGAAGAAGGGTTTGGTTTAGTGATGAATCATTCTTTCTGCTCCTGTGACACAATAGACAGAGAAGAGTTTACTGCAGAGTCCATGAGTGCTATGCCCAGAACTGCATGGATGGGGCTCCTCCACATGTTGGTGGAGGTGTACTGGTGTGGGGGATGATCAACTTCATGGGAAGAAGTTACCTAGTGCAAATTGAAGGACATCTCAGTGCTGAAGTTCTTTGTCCTCACATCCTTCCACTTCTGGCTTCTCCTTGGTCGATTTTTCAGCAAGATGATGCTCGACCTCATGTGACACAACTCACCACCCAGTTCCTCGCTGACAACAACGTCCAGACCATTCCATGGCCATCCATGTCATCAGACATGAACCCAATAGAACACTTAAGGGATGAACTCAACAGACAAGTCTGCCAGTGAGACGTGGCGCCAACCAATCTCTGACAGTTGTCTCTTGCACTGTGGAAAGAGTAGACTGCCATCCCACAACAACAGATCCAACGGCTAATCGGATCCATGTCAAGGAGATGTCATTCTCTGATACAGGCCAGAGAAGGTCATACACCTTACTTAATCGGAGACCTCAGTCGCAAAGAAGTCCAAACCAAATTTAATGAACATCATTTCATTGTTAAAGGCTTAGTTTCATCATGCCAAGATTGAAACATTAATTCAGTAAAATAAAATTTTGATACAAGTTTAAAATATGGCATCCATTACGCCTACAGTAGTATTGAGTTTCTTTTTTTGAACAGTATAGTTGTTGTAACCCATTCCCACTTCAGTGAGATTCTGTAACTCAATATCTTCACTGTATCAACAGCAAAGAGCATCAAACTTGCAGTACCAGGGAGATATAACAACAGCATCACAGGGACCGTGTCTCAAACTTTGTTGTTGTCTTAAGAATATGCGTTAAAAGAATTTTGTCTTTTCCATGTGGTTGTAATTAATTTTCATTGTTCTTAAACTTCTCACTAATTTTTTTTTTAACCGTTCAGAGTATCTTTTGCATCTGTCTTCTAAAAGCACATATCTGTTGCTTGAAATACCTTCTTTCATGTGTTTTATATGTTCTAAATCTCACAAACATAACACAATATTGGCACCATATGGCACTGCCATACTCTTTCTCTCATTATTAAGGACATTCTCTTATTTTTCAAAATTTCTTCTCATGATTAAAAACGCTTTATTTCCCTTTAGATAAAAATTTATGCACAGTTGAAATCAAACCTGGATTGATTTTCAAGTTTTTATTTCACCTGTGCATAAATTTTTTGGGAAAATTTTCTTTAAAAACAAAAAAGAACAAATAAGTACAAAATGACTTTTCTGTTAAGAGATTCAAACTGCATAATTTAACAAGATCTTAGGGTCAAAGTAAGAATATGAAGGAAACATAATGTGACCTTAGATCATGGTTTGGTTAGAGTGAGAGTTTTAATAACAAGAGACAGAAGTTGAAGAAGATTTCAAGCCAAATCCGAAGCTGCCAGTTAGAAAAATAAGAAAATTCTCAAGGGTCTTGCAATTTTAGGAGGGCATGAACAAAAAGCAGAATCTGAAATGTTCTATCCACTTATGTGATCTATAGATTTAAAATGTTCTGCTACAGATTTCAGTGCCTTGTTTGGAGCAAACATTTATGAGGACACTGGATTAACTTGTTAGCCAAACATAGACCTATCTTTCCTACATATCTTATACATAATTCTGCAGTCATTGCTGTCATAGCATGTATGACAGAAGATATGCTTTTGAAAATAAGTATTTTTAAACCTGGCTAATAAGGGAGAAAATCAGTATGTTTCCCATAGTAGAGGAGCTTACTAAGGAATGAGAACAAAATAATGGGGATATAGGAATCAAATGATGGAAATATGGGAACAAAATATTGGGGATATAGTAATCAAATGATGGAGATATGAAAACAAAATATTGGGGATATAGGAATCAAATGATGGAGATATAGGAACAAAATATTGGGGATATAGTAATCAAATGATGGAGATATGATAACAAAATATTGGGGATATAGGAATCAAATGATGAGGGTATGTGAAAGAAATTCCTAAACAGGAGTTCATGCATGCCCCTTTAACTCTCTTTCTATCTCTGATTCCTGTGTTTTAAGGTTTTCACAATGGCAACAAATACAAACAATCACAACTTTTAGAGCTGCAATGAGACCCATCACTAGAAACGATCATTCCAGTAGAGTTCCGCCTTTTCTTTCAGTTAAATAATATATATCTTTTTTTTCCTCTATAAAAATTCTAGCCTCCAAGATTGACTTCCAGGCCAATCCATACAAAATCTATCCAGTTTTAACGAAAAACCTCAAACTTCGGTGTGCGGTGACAAATCCTAACTGGAAAACCCTTTCCTTGAGCAGACAAGCACCAACTGAAATACCAGGAACAACACGGGTTAATACCGCAGAAAGACAAGTGCATGCAAAAATTTTATCAACAGATTTTACTGTGCCAGCAGCTGTCGCGACACATACACAGCAGGCAACTCAAACAACAACAGTGCCTACACAACAGGCAACTCAAACAACAACAGTGCCTACTTTGGTGTCTACACCATCACAAGATGTGTCTCACATAGTTTCCATAATTATCTCAAAGCAAGATCCACTCACAGGAGAGCTACACACAATAGCAAGAGTGTCATCATATGACCCACCTTCAGCTAACATTGACCCAGATAATCTAAAAGTTGAAGGCAGTACAGATTCATCCCCCATAGCCTGGGAACAAGGATATCTACAACTTACTTGGGAATATCCTTCAAATGGACAGACTGGCATCTATGAGTGTGACATCTATGCTATAGACTCAACCCTACATCCTGTTTCTCTGACTAGTAGTGTCTCTATCTCAGTGTCTGAAATTACAGCCGGAGAACTTGCAGCTTTTGTTTCGCAGAATGAAAAGTACATAACTCAGCTAGAGAATGGTGTAACAGAACTTACATTGCAACTTTCCATTCTAAAACAAGAAAATGGGTTCCTATCAGAAGCTCTCACCAACATAACTCAGCTACAGAATGATGTAACAGAACTGATAAATCAACTTTCGATTCTGAAACTTGAAAGTGAATCCCAGTCTGAAGTTCTCACCAATGTTACTGACACAATACAGAAGATGAATGAGAGTATACAGAACATACAGACTGGAAATGTAGCATGCAACAATGTTTATGTGACATTCCAAGAATCATATCAAAAAGTCCCCACAATATTTTTGTCTATATCAGACTTTCAATGGTCATATAATTCTGGAAGTTTTAGTATGTCAGTTCAAGATGTAAGCAAGACAGGGTTCAGACTTGTTTGCTCTCTTGCGCAATCTGTAGTCAGGAATGTTCAATGGTTGGCACTGAACACTGAGCAGTGACATCTGCAGAAAATTATTGCAGCTCTGCAAAAAATGATCAAAATTCATTAAAATTGCAAACATAAAGCTGGCTACTGCTCCAATACTTACTTTGTTTTTATTTCTTTATCTGTATTAATTTAATATTGTTTTTACAACACCAAGCAAAGTACAATGTTTTTTATTATCAGTTATGTTCCCACAGATTTTTTTGTCTGTATCTGATTTTCAATGGTCATACAGTACTGGAAGTTTCACTGCGTCACTGCGTAACATTTCAAGATGTCAGAATGAATGGATTCAGGGCTGTATGCCATCAGTCTTATGTTTCAGTCAGAAACATTCAGTGGCTGGCCATGGACTGTAAAGTCTAAAAACTTTTGCTACTCTGCAAAATATTATAAGTAAACCAACTTTTGTGTGGCTGGCTGCTGCATCTTCACTTATATTGCTTTCATTTCTTTCTCTATATTGATTTAATGCTGCTTGCTCATTCACGGCACTGAAAGTACAATGTTCACTTTTCATCAGCTATTCTTTGCTATTACAACCTTTACATTCATTTGTAAGGTGTTGTGCTGATAGTCATTGGTGATTATGCTTCTCTATTTTTTTATTGTCCTTGGTATTTTCCTATTCTAGATTTGAATCTTATCTTATCTTATCTTATCTTATATCCTTCCCGTGCCGTTAGACGTCACATAGGGCTCGCAAAGTAGTTCGCCAATTTTTCCTGTCTTCGGCGAGTCTTTCAACCTCAACAAAGGATTTTATGCCTGTTAACTTGGCCTCTCTTAAAAATGTCCTCTTCAGAGTTTCACGCAGTCTGCCCCTTTTTCTTCTGCCTGTTGTGTTCCACTTGATAGCTTGTTTTGGGATTCTCTGATCATTTCTTCTCATCAAGTGACCAACATATGTCCATCTCCTTTTCCTGATCACCCGTGAGACTGGTTGTTGTTCAGTCATCTGTCTTATCTCTGCATTGTTCTTGAATTCATTCCACTTGATGCCGAGTATTTTCCTTAGGCATTTGTTTTCAAAAGAGTCTAATTTCTTTTCTATTTCTTTAGTTGTTTTCCAGCTTTCGCATGCGTAAATGAGGGTGGATATTACATTTGAATTGAATAGTCTTAACTTGGTTTTTGTGCTTATAACTTTTGAATTCCATATGTTCTCAAGATTCTTGAAGATTGATGCTGCTTTTGCAATTCTGATCCTAACTTCCTTTCTGGGGCCGACAAATGAGCTCTTCGGAGTTGGCATCCCTGATGCTCGGTTGGTTTCTCTGCGAGTTTCCATAACGATATCTTTTTTTCCCATCTGGAGTTGCCTCTAGATAGGTCCCAGGATAAGGTTGTTAGCCTTATGCCCAACTCTCGGTACATGATATGTAACAGATCAAGCGGAATTCCGCTGATTTCTGCATGCCGGCGAGAGCGTTTTAAAAACGACCGCCATTTGAATGCAGAACAGAAAATAGGAACAATTTTTTGTCAAGCAAAGACTGCATTTCAGAGAATAAGAAACATATTAACCAATACATCCTTATCAATGAATGTTAGAAAACAAATCCTAAAATGCTATATTGAACCTATCTTGTATTATGGAAGTGAATCATGGACAATAGACAAGTCTGCACAAAAATCATTGGAAGCAGCAGAAATGTGGTTTATTAGAAGAATGTTGCAAATCCCCTGGATAGCAAAAATAACTAATGAAGAATGTATGAGAAGAACTGGAAAGACAAAAAACCTTGTCAAAAAGATAAGAGAGAGACAATGTACTTTCATAGGACATGCGATGAGAAGAGGGGGGATTGAGAATATTATAACAACAGGAAAAATAGAAGGAAGAAGGTCAAGAGGAAGACCAAGAGAAATGATACTGGATAGTCTGACGGGATGGTGTGAGAGGAGATCACCAACTGAGCTGATGGCCTGCATGAAGGATCATGTACTCTGGAAAAGCATAATTGCCAACGCCAGTCAGCACGGCACCTGATGATGATGATGATAGATTTGATTTCAGCTGCACATTCATTGTCTGTTGTTACAGTTTTTCTGAGGTATCTGAACTTGTATAATATTTACTAATTGTACAAGGTCTAAAAGTAACCTTAATTTTTGTTGTTGCTTTATTTGAATGAAATATATAAATATGATTAAAAAATTCTTATCACTTTTCACTATAGTCTCCATCACATTCAGTGCAGATCTTCCTTTTGTATAGATTCCACAAGAAAAAACAATTTCTGACTGACCCTCTAGCCAACTATGCACAGCTTCTTTAATCTCTTTGTCTGCACTGAATTTCTTCCAACCTAGCACCTCTTTGAGGGGTCAAAATACATCATTGTTACATGGTGTGAGGTCAGGTAAATATGCAGGATGAGGAAGACACTTCAGACACAGACTGGTAATTTGTTGAGTTGTTGCACAAACTGTGTGAAGCCATGTGCTATAAAGAGGTAACAACACACAAGAACTGAGTGAACCATGATATTTTGACTTGATTGCAGGTTTCAAGTGGTTATCAAGCAGATTACAGTATACTTCATTGTTGATAGTGGTTTTTGTTGGCATGTAATGTTCCAGGATTGTGTTTTTACAGTCTCAGAAGAGTTTATGCATTAATTTTCAGGCCAACAGAGTTGTACAGAACTTCTTCAGTTTTAGTGAAGAAGAATGTCATCATCCCTTGCTGGCTTCCTTTGTCTTCGGCTGGAAGTAATGTACCTAGCACTCATCTACAGTGACTATACACTGTAAAAAGTATAACAGAGCAACGTGTTTCACAAACATCCTTATGGTGTTCTTTCAGATAGGTGATGATGTTTTTTGGTACCCACCTGAAGAAGACTTCTCAGTACTGTAGCACTTTGTGAGCCATGTGAACTTCAGTTCTCCAACCAACTCATCGACTGTTATTTACCAGTTTTTTTCAGTATTAGCATCAGGCCTATTTGCAGCATGAGGCCAGCTGAAACCAAATCTGACATCCCACTTCTAAATTTCCTGTGCCATTCATATACCTGCTTCTTCTTCTTCATTCGCATTGTCTGTCTATATCTGCAGTCCTGTCTCTTGGATAAATTTCACAATTTTTTGTAACTCATGTATGGAACCGTAGAACTTATCTTCTTTAGTGGTTTCACTGGGCCAGTAATTATTTCTCAGTGTCTCGTAGTTGATGCAGTTCTGGAGGATATGTTTCACAGTTTGGGACACCTGGGCACATGTACAATATACCTGCTTAAGCAATATACGTCTCCATACTGCCTCTTCGTTCTCCGATGAATATCTGCAGGTTTCTCAGCTCACTACCGAAGAAATGAATAAGTGCATGCTGTTCTCTCATGTATGCTTTCAAGAGAGCGACTATCTTTGGTCTTGTCTGCAGACATCATATTTCTAAACTGGCTGACATGGTTCCACATACATAATTCTAGAGAGGGATGGCATAACATATCTGTACTATACTACAACTGTTTACTGCTTCATTTAGATTTTTTTATAACAAAATTAAAGTTACTTTTTTTTTACTCACCCTTGTATTTTGAAAAAAAAAAAAAAGATTTTAAGATTTTTAAATTCTTGATGACTCACAACTTCTGCACTGAATTAGCTCTTGTTGCTTTCATGTTAGAAGTCTTTTGTTTTTCAGAATGCATTGTAGGAGCAGTTAAAAATGAGGAGACTTCACTATAAGACACTGGGGTAGCAGGCAGACTTGTACAGTAGTCTCAACTGGGAAGACATTCCTTAACTTTTGAACAGAAACAGTAACACTTCTTCAAGCACAATAAACTGTCACCAGATGCTAAAAACAACCAAAAAACCAAGACAGTGTTTGTAACTGAAAGTAACTTTAAGAAAAAAGTGTATGGTGTTTTTTTTAACAACAAAAGAAAAAAAAAATAGAAAGCCCTCACGAACTGAATGAAGAAACTGCCAAGCAGAAAGAAAGAAAAAACTAGTTAAAAGAGAAAAGGAGAAAACAAAGCAAATTTTGACAAGTCATGAACAAAGAGAAGTTAGAGAACTTGGTCAAATTTAAAAAAAAAAAATTAGGGTTGGGTGCAATGTGGGGGGGGGGGGGGGGGAGGGAGAAGAGAAGAAAAAGGGAAATGGAGTGGGAAAAATAATATAATAAGATATAATCGGGCTGATCATGAAGCACAGGAAATAGAAGGCTACTGATCTGATCAGAAATACTGAAGACTGCACAGAATGTAAAAGTATCTAATCAGGATACACCTAGTGGTACAACATTTTGTGAAAGGAAAAATTAAACTAGAATTAATTTCATGATAAGAGAATTTTATATTAAAATTTTCAGTGGCTAAAAATAATAATTATAAAAAGTAATTACAGCAGTGACTCCTTTCACTTTAAGATATTATAATGAACCTGATAGGTATCATATTATTCACGAAATCTTTTTACACAACCCGAGGGAAAAAAATTAATGTTAATGCTATTTATAAATATCTGTTAGAAAAGAAAGATCTGCTTTTGATGAGTTAAAATATATCACACAGAAACAGGCAGGACATGGAAAGATTACAGCAACAAAAAATGTGGAACATGAAATGATGAGTTATGACGTAAGGGAAAATAAAATACATATAAACATTTTACTTTCTCTGACAGATCATCTACCTTTGCTCCTTGTTTTGTTCTGTATGTTTTGTATGAACACAGTAAAATTCGTGCCATTAAAATCATAAATGTCGTTACTAAAATGTAACTTCAAATGCACTTATTAATCTGAAGATGCTGTAACAGAAAGAACCAACATTTCATCAGCAATTTCAATGTACTTTTATTGAGAAATAAATTGAAGTTAACAACAGTATTACAAATTGTAAGGGTTCTGTAGCGTGACCAGGACTAAATTCTAAGTTAAAATTCATATTTGCAACTGTAATATTATTTAAGACATGGTCTTTAAATCGTGAATATATGCATTAAACCAAAAAAAATTTGCAGCTGCCATGAGACATACAAAGTGACACTAACTTGGGGCTCTGTTTGATAAAACCAAATTCAATATATAATTAATAGTTGTTATCATTGATGAGATAATGGTTCTTTTTATATCAGAATGCACTGAAGAAAGTGAAGATAACAGAATCATACTAGGCAGCTTCTATTGTAATTGTACTAATATTTGATTGGCATAATCAGTCAAAGTAATAGCAAACCATATCGATGTTGTAAGAATGATGTAACAGAAGGGTCAGCTTCTGTGTGTTTCTGTCTCTTTTAAGTCTGGCCCCCATTTCCTCCTCAAATGGCTCTGACTCTCTATGCTTACTCTCCATGAGGCTGGATCTTTTAACTAGTTTGACTAATAATTTATCCAGACAAATATGAAATGAAACTGATTAAAAAGTTTATGACTTCTTTTTTTGCTGAGTTGATGGTAATCTAGAAATTTAGTGATGATTCATGGAAGAGAGGGCATCTTGCTTACAACTGAGAGGCCTACAGGAGAGCTGTTATGGAGGCAAAGTTCCGCAAGGGACATGCAAATGACTGACTGACTGATATGGAAGAGAATTTATGTCACTGGCATTTCACTCACCAAAATCCCCTTTCATGCCACTTGGTGCACTCTCAAGACAATCTCAAAACATGCAATTGGGGCACTCTCAAGACAATTTCAAATCATGTAATTGGGGCCCTCTCAAGACAATCCATATACCTGTTGCTCCATTTTGTATATGATCAAGTTTTCAGTGAAATTACTAGTCAGTCAACAAGAAAAAAAAGTAAAGTTTTATATAAAATATGAACAAGACACAAAGATCAGTGCACCCACATGATCTAAATATAAATTTAATCTGTGGTTTTAAGTTGAACTCTGACATAAAATAACATGTAACAATGCATAAAAAAAAGAACAAAATATGTTATTTATTCAGGATTAAAATATCGATATATTAATACATTATATATTTCTTCAAACTTTTTAGATTAATATATTCTTTGTATTTAAACAATTCTTGCATTAATATATCATCCTTTTAAAAATCTCTTCAATGTTTTTGTGCACCTTTTAGACCAGTAAGCATCAGAGAAGCTTTTCTATTTACACTGCTATAAAAGATAAATGTTGGATCTTCTATATACTTAGACCTGGCCACTACAGATCAATGTTGGATCTTCTATATATTTAGACCTAGCCACTAGATCTGAGACTAAGCTATGAGAATGCTAGAAGAACATGAAGAACTAAGATTCCAGATTCAAAATGACTGGGTAACAAGAAAATGAAGAAATGTGTTTATGTAGCAACTCATAAAATGAATGTCTTTAAGTTCTGATTATGAGGGTGTGAGGGTCATACTGAAAGTTGTGAGTAAAAATTATTTAAAAATCAGAATTTATAGATAGAGAAAATATAAATGTATCATTTTAACCTGCATCCTGTTCTACTTAATCTCCATTTCTCTGCACACATTTTTCCCATTGCTCTTCAATTTGAAAATACCCTCCCGGTAGAATTCAGTTCCAGCTGACTGAAGGCACAGACACACTACTTTCTGGACATTCTCTTCTGTGTCATAGTGATGGCCTCACATTTGTTCTTTCACAAAAGTGAAAAGATGGTAACCACTGGGTGCCAGGTCGGGGCTATAAGCAGGGTGTGGAAGAATTTCCCAAGTTGTCCGGAGAGCAGAGTTTTTCTCACAGCTTTGTGATCTTCAGTTAACAAACATGGGACCCAGCTGGCACTATTCCAAGATTTACAGCAATTTCAGATACTGTGACATGCCTGTCTTGTTTAATGATATCGTTATCCCTTTTCCACGTTGTGTTCAGTGGAGGCAGTTCAAGGGCAACCGCTGAGAGGCATCTCTTGGATGCTCGTGTTTCCATCTTTGAAATGTTTCACCCACCTCCTAACACTGCTAGTACCCATACACACATCTCCGTAAGCAAGCTGAAGTCTTTGGTGAATTTCAGCAGTGGGATTTCCTCTTTAACGAGGAACTCAATAACAGCATGTTGATGAAACGAAACTTCAGCACCCACCATTCTGTTTCTGGTCCACGTGGTCAGGTGACTCATGAAAGTGATGTTATGTGACCTCTACATGAAGCGCAAAGGATGCAGTTTAAGGTGATAAATTTATATTTTCTCAATTTATAAATTCTGATTTTTAAAAAATTCTTGCTCATGACTTTCAGTATAACCCTCGTACATACACAATTGTGATGTGTGTGATATGAACATAACTGCAAGCTCTAATGATATCTTTGCAAGAAAGGTCATCCAAAGTTCAGAACCATCAGCAAATTATCTTCTTTTTTTTTTAAATTTCAAATAAGAACTGGTCAATGCAGACTATGCAGAGTCACCTCTGATATCCCACACAGATGAATGCTCTTATGCTGACTCTGATTACAAACCCTAGTTCAATATATGCAGATTTTCATTATCAGACCCAGCAATGGCTTCTGTTTCCGAGGCAAGCTATGGAATTGCTATCAGAACCTGGAGAAACTTGTTGATAAAAAAAGTCATACAATTCTAAGTCAAGACACCACTGCCTTCAATCCTTTTATGCAAGTTACTTTTTCTTTCCCATTGGAAACAGCCCATTCAGTAACACTAACACAGTTAATTGCACTTCTACTGTTATGTGATACAATATATTGGATAAGACATTTCATTACATGTTTTTACATCATAAACTAATTTTTTAAACGTCTGAAAAAAAAAAAAAAACCAAACTAGGTGACCAGATGTGTATGTCATGGCCTGCTTCAACATCCACACAAATAAACAAAACTGAAATATAAATCTCAAAAACTGACCACAGGATATGAAAATTTATTGCAGGATTACATATAAACATAAATAATAAATGATAATGTATCCAATCATACACACCAACTACAATCATCTTTTTTTTTTAAACATTTGTTAACTATATCAATGTAGGAGAATCATGAATGAAGTGTACAAATCACTGCATCAGAAATGACTGAAACATAAGTACAACGGTTTGTGGAAAACTATATGTCATTTTGCTGTTGGTGTCCGAATTGCCATGCCTTGGCTGTCAAGTTAACACTGACATGACTCTTGTTTCAGAAACATTATGATGAATTGTTGTTTCAGAAACATTATGATGAACTGTTGTTTCAGAAACATGAAAGTGTTATTGTTTATCTCCCGATAACTGTAAACTTAAGGCTTCTCCGCAGTTAATGATGTTGTTGAAATATTTTAACACCAAGTGCTTCTCTCAAATTCGTTTCTCAACATAAAGAGCTGGCTTCTCGATCTGCTCCACTGTCATATGGAACATATCAATCCCTTAAAAAAAAATTAATTTTTGGACTAAGATGATTTAAAATCGTCAAAGCAAAATTATTTTGAACATACTTCTTTTTTTTTTACACAAATTCTGTAACGTTCTAAACAAAGGGGAGGTAAATTTACTGGTAAAATGCTCACAAAAAAAATTGGCAGCAAACAGAACCAGGCCAAGAACAATTAAGTGTAACTCTAGAATGATCTAGACATATCTGAAGTAAAGGTAGCTGTGTCAGGAAAATGGTGCAGTAATCAAGACAAAAAAAAAAAAAAACCCCAAAAAACTGAAGGCTGGCTGAGATATCATCCTATCTCTGTACTGTCTAAGGACAGGCTGTTGTGTCACTTCAGTCTGACTAAAGAGTTGGCACTGTCAGGTGTACCATGGAAGCAGAGCTTATCAAGAAGTCTACTTCTTGAATCTGCTCAGACAAGAAACTACCTGCAGCCCATTAACCATCAAACTTGATGTCTGTGCCACAAGAACTTTACTACATCAACAGCTACAAAGAACTCAAAGTCACAAGAGCTCCAATAACTACAACAGACCTGACACATTCTGTAACTTCCGTTAGCTAATTAGTATGAGGGGAAGTCACTAAGTAACTCGCAAATGCCTGTTACAAAAAAAAAACTAAATGCGACAGTAATTTGAAAACTTCACATTTTTGAACCTACATTATTCCCCTATTTCTCAACATGTCGCCACCAACACTGATACATTCGTCCCATTGTATAATCAGTGATGCAATAACCATGGTGTAAAAATCGGGAGTCTAATTTCTGAATAATTTTTGTACTTCTATTTCCACCTCTTCGTCACTCAAGAATCTTCTCCCGCCAAGGTGGTTTTTCAATGGACTAAACAGGTGAAAATCACTTAGAGCTAAGTCAGGACTACAGGGTGGATGTTCAAAAACTTCCCAACCCAAATGGCTAATTTTCTCTTGGGTTAACCGAGCCGTATGTGGTCTGGGATTGTCATGAAGGAGAAGCATACCTCTAGTCAGCAGACCAGGACATTTTCTTCGAATTGCATCTCACAGAGTCGACAGAACTTCACAGTATGATACAGAATTCACACTGTCACCATACTTCTGGAACTTGGTTAACAACACTCCTTGATAATCCCAGAACACTGTCAGCATAACCTTCTCCGCAGAAGGCGTAATCTTGAATTTTTTTGCACATGGCGATGACGGGTGTTTCCATTGCATTGAGGCACGTTTTGATTCGGGTTGGTAGTAGTGCACCCAAGATTCGTCTCCAGTAATAATCCTTTGAAACATGTCTTCACCTTCATATGCGTAATGACAGAGATGCTGCAATGGCAAACCAAATTGGTTCATTTTGTGTTCATCACTCAGATCTCTGGGTACTCACCGTGAGCAAACTTTCAGAAAATTCAATTGCTCATGAGTTATTCTGTAGGCTAAGCCATGTGAACATTCAATTGCACTTGCTACACTGTCTATCGTTACTAGTCTATCAGCTCTGATAATCTCATTCACAGTCGCTTCTGTTGCAATCTGAACAGGATGGCCAATTTGGGCTTTGTCAACAATTTTGATGCATCCCTGAGAAAATTCTTTTACCCAATTATAGACCACTTTACATGATAAACACTTTTCAGCATAAACTGTAATCATTTCCTTATGAATGTCCTCAAGTGAATGTCCTTTAGCCCACAAAAATTGCACTACACTTCTCTGTTCTTCTTTGGTACACTCTAACAGTTGGGAAGCCATTTTGTTATTGCTTTGCACATGCGCACATAACTCCCAGTGCCCACTACATACAACTATTATAAAGTTGGATGATGGTACTAAGGAAATATTTAAATACTGCCTGATAACTGCCACTGATAATATATTTCAATTTGCGGGTTACTTAGTGACTTCCTCTCGTATAAAGCAGCTATATGGAAACATTACATAAAAACAAATAATACCTGCACTAATGTGTACAAAATCAAGAACAAATACTAATGCAGAAATTGTAAATTTATAGTGAGAGAGTTACAGGAATGTTATGTTTATAGTAATAAAGGAATGTTATATTAATAGTTACAATGGAATGTGGAATGCGTTTTTTTTTTTTTTTAAAGGGAAAAAGTTTCAATGAACAAAAAATATGCTCTCATAGAAAAACTGGCTGTTTGAGAGATACGATTACTAAAATGTTGAGAAAATTAATACTAAGTCTCATTGCAGAAATGAATTTACTTTGTTTTCTATAGTGCTTAAAATCAAGAGCCATACCAATGCATAGATTTCTTCATAGCAGACAAATTATGAATCACCTGATTTAGAACACAAATTACAGAAACAGGTTTAAAAAACAAGAAAATTACAGATTTTACTCCTAAAATGTGACACTCAGACTTCTGATAATACTAAGGTTTATATTTGTACACATATACCTAAATAAAAGTCTGCAACAGCTTACACCACGAAAGAGGAAGCCCTTCATAAATAAACATCACATTTCCAAACTCTCCACATAAAACACAGGTTTATTTTAGGTTTATTTTAACACTGATTCTGTGAACCCTAAAATATATATGCCTTTACATTTTGTAGGTGATTCTATGAAAATTTAGTCTTCTTTCTTGTTTCTTCTTTATCCTTTAACAATTCTGTACAAACATTACACATACACATATACTATACTGACCACTCTTTGTATACTTAACAGAGAATAAAAGATAAATCTACAAACAACCAGAGTCAGTTACTGAACTGGGAGTGTTCTATTTTCAGTCCTTAAACCAGATATAAGAAATATGAAAGATAACAATATGACTAAACAATTCACTTCTTGTCTTCTTCATGTCTCTATACAAATACTGTAAGAGAGCAAAGACTTGAAGGACTTGAGGTAAAGAGCAAAGATTTCCAGAACTTGAGGTAAAAGAGCAAGGACCTGCAGGACTTCAGGTGGAGAAAAATGTGGCTACTATTGCAGATTCTAGTAGCGCAAGTGGAACATTAAAAAAGATCTTCTCTGTCAAAAATCAAGTTCAGTTTTATTTCTTTTGAATGATAGGGGATCCAGCTTTTTCCACATGTATGTCTGGTTAACAAAGAGATGAGGTAAAAGATTTATAGTGGATTGAGTTATTGTTAAAAATGTTCTAGCACTTGTAGAAACCAAGTGTTTAAAAAAGGTCACTGTGCCAGGTTTCTTCATAATCTCCACTACAACCAGGATCCACAAAACAAATCTAGGTCTCTATTCATGAAATATACAACCAGTACTGTCTTAACATGGTTAGCATCTTTGTTTTGGATGCAGATGTTCTCTATCTTCTTTGATTGCAACAAGCATCATCATGTTCCATGCTGACAGGCTTTGGCAGCCATTTTTTTTTAACTGTGTGAGCCCTTAGCATATATTTCAACTTCTGACTTATCTAAACCAATGTCTGTAATCTGTAATCCAGTGTGATACAAATTCTTAATTCTGTTACTTGTTAATAGTTTGTGGAGGAAATTTAGCACATAAAAAATTAATCCTGGGGTGCTGAGACACACATAAAAACTACTGTCTTTAACACTGCCTGATTTAAAAATTCATTTATTTTCTTACTATTTGCTTTATACATTTTTCTTATTACTATCTGTATTACAAATTTTAGACTAATTTTTGAAACTTAAATCTATGAACAAGAAAAATTTTTATTCTTAAAATTTTAGTTAATACATCTTCAATTTCTTCCTTTTAATATTGGTTAAAGCTTCTAACACATCTCAGTTTCTTATTTTGTAATCAACTAAAAGAATGTTCTGATGCATGTTCAACTTCCTGATTTTGCTATGCAATGAATATATCTGATACATCCACAACTCCTTTGCTTCGCTGTCAGCATAAAATAACTTCAGGTTCTTGACTTTATTATCTGCTGAAAATGTTACTGTTCTGTGTAGATAATTTTTAAAATGTCACACAGAGCAGCTTAAAAAGAAAAAAAAACAAATATATGTGGACAATTCCATTATCAAGGCACCATAAACCTGCTTCAATAACACAGTGAGAATTTTCTAGAACAAACAGATTCCTAAGCATGGTGAACTATCTGAATCCTTGCACAGAGCGTTGTGTTGGAGTGGTTGGTGTCTTTGGTGTGGTAGGTAGCCTCCTTTGCCTGGGTGGTCCCTCAGAGGATGAGCTCAAACCTTTACTGATGATGGCAGCTCTTGGGGCAGGTGATGATCCATGAGACAAAAATGTTGGCGTTGTTGGCCTTGACCTGATAGCTGTGCCAAATGCAACTGTGGGTGTCATAGCACGGGGAGTGAAAAGTCGCCGATTTGCAGGCACTGATGATGAGATGCTGGTTGGTGTCCTGCGACCTGACAGGTTTGATGATGACGTACTGAGACGTTTGGTATGATTTAGATTACTTTGGGACCCTGCAGCAGTCATAAAAATACAGAAAAGTTTATAAAAGTGAAAAAAAAAGCACATGTATATCAATGAAAAGAATGGCCTCCTCAGTCTTAATCATTATCATCATTATAAATTATAAATATGCATTTTCCCCCATGAATGTTGGCTCCAATAGATTTCTCATTTGCCTATCTTTGCCAGTCAGAACCTGGCCACAGTCTCATGTCATTTCTTTCATTCATTTGCATGTCCCTTGCAGAACTTTGCCTCCCTAACAGCACTCCTGTAGGCCTCTCGGTTGTCAGCAAGACATAACATTTGCAGATCATCAATGATGTCTTGCAGCCATCTTCAAGTTGGTCTTCCTCTCTTTCTTTTTTCCATTATGTACCCTTCCAAGACGTCTTCTCTAGATTATCATGATGTTTAATGTGTCCAAAATATTTAAGTTTTCTTTGTTAAATCCTCTTTACTAGCCAGCCTTCTTCAATATTAAGTTCTTGTAGGATATATTTGTTATTTTTTGTGCCCATGATATCTGAAGAACTCTTCTGCAGCATTTACAATCAAAGGCATTTATGTGTTTCTCAGCTATTTTGTTAAGTGTCCAGGTCTCACAGGCATATGCTGCAATGGGAAAAATGCATGCCTTTAAAAATATTATTTTTGTAGTTCTGTCTGTTCCTCTCCAGAGATTCTTTAGTTGTTTTACTTTCTGAAGAGCGATAGATGTCCTCCTTTTAATTTCTCTCATTGTATCTCCATTATTAGTTAGCAGTAATCCAAGATATTCAAAACTCTCCACTTCTTCCAGTTTTTCCTCATTGATACATATATCAGATGCCTTGTTTGTTTTGTCAGATGTCATCAATTTAGTTTTCTTCACATTAAGATAGAGGTTTTGCTCTTCACTATTCTTATGCAAAGACTGCATTTCAGAGACTGAGAAATATATTAGCTAACACATCTTTATCAATGAATGTTAGAAAACGAGTCCTAAAATGCTATATTGAACCTATCTTGTTATATGGAAGTGAATCATGGACAATAGGCAAGTCTGCACAAAAATCGTTGGAAGCAGCAGAAATGTGGTTTATTAAAAGAATGTTGCAAATCCCCTGGACAGCAAAAATAACTAATGAAGAATGTATGAGAAGAGCTGGAGAGACAAAAAAACCTTGTCAAAAAGATAAGAGAGAGACAATGTACTTTCACAGGACATGCAATGAGAAGAGGGGGCATTGAAAATATTATAACAACAGGAAAAACAGAAGGAAGAAGATCAAGAGGAAGACCAAGAGAAATGATACTGGACAGTCTGACGGGATGGTGTGAGAGGAGATCACCAACTGAACTGATGGCCTGCATGAAGGATCGGGTACTCTGGAGAAGCATAATAGCCAATGCCAGTCGGCACGGCACCTGATGATGATGATTCTTACGGACTGACATAATTAGTTTTTCCATTCCTTTTTGTGTTGTGGACAGTAATACTGTGTCATCAGCATATATAATCTTTGGTATTTCATAACCTCCAATTGTTATGGCATTGTAATATTCTTTGTCTACATCTTCTTTAATATTCCTCATTATATTTTCAGTTTACAAGTTTAATAAGTAAGGCGACAATATGCACCACTGTGAATCATGTCCCATGTACATACAGTTTATCTGAACATCTGTTTATCTTTTGATGAACCATTAGCCATGTGTACAATGTGTGTTACATCTAGCTCTGCTGCCAGACATTCTTTGATTTCTGAGACAGTTTTCATAACACAAGTTGTTAGGTATCCTTTTTTTTTTTTTTTTGTACAGATGGGTTGACTGGAACAAGCTTCCAGGTTTTGCTCTCACAAACAAGACAGTTCAACATGATTTTACTACCCCAAAGTTCATATGGTGACTGTGTTCAGCTGATGGTTGAAATGAAAATGAGATATTCAACAAAATAATACTATCTATAAGAAGAAAGTTAAACAAAATAACACTCTCTATTAATAGAAGCTAAACAAAGTAATACCAAAAGAATCAGAACTAGGTCCTAATGCCATGCTGAGGTTGCTGGTTAGATTCACCATGGAAGAAGTGATTCGGCTGCGTCTCAGGGATGACTCATTGCTTCCTGCTTGGATAGTTGGTGAATGAAGACAGATGAGTCAGGTAACTTTTAAAATGTTTCACTATTTACATAAGATGCAAATTTATGTGGTTCAAATGAGACACAATGATAGAAAAGCGAGTATCACCCATTTTTAACAATAATGTAATCTACTGTTTCATAAAGTTATTAAATCACTGGCAATATACTATCATACAATACATTATCATCTATGGCAATCTATGCATACAGAAACAAAAGCAATTTATTTCAAACAAAATAAATGCAGATAAAAAATGCACACACCTTAACAGAATGGGTTTTGAAAATATTGTCAGACCTCACACCATGAATCAGACAAAGAAAAAACAAAGCACCCATTTATAACAAAAAAAAAAAAAAAACCATTTCAAGCAGAAAAAAAGAAGGAAGGAAAATACTGAAATTTCTTATTTTAAAAAAATAAGATAATGCAAATAACTGGGCTAATGCTTGCTATGTTTAACTGATGGAACATGCAAACATTTTCAGGCAAGTACTAAACAGGTGTTGACTATAGGTATGGTAATGGGACACGCTGACCCTTTCTGCTCTGAAAAAAAAACAGATCTTTTTCTTTCACTGCAGTGGTTGGTTGTATATCAATATTTTCCCCAGCTTTCTATCAAATGCACTGTCAACACCATCTTTCTGTCACTATAAATCACCAAAAATGGACCGCCCCCTGGTTTGAGCTATTACACTGTATTGCTTAGCACAGTGATCCTATTATTCTCATTCACTTTCATTTCACTGTTCTCAGCTCCACATGTACTGCATCCTTAATCTACACTTTTGTTACTCTTTAGCTTTTCGCTTAAACAACATTAACTTTTTTATTTTTTATCCGAGTACAGCATGGTCAGCCTTGTCAAGAATGTTACATTTTCTTTGCTCATGTCAACAATTTTTTTTTATTATCTTCATTTTTGGCTTCCTCTACAACTGTGTCAGATTTTCAGATGAGCAGAAATGAACCTTCCTCTGGAGCTAGGGAAGGTGCAACATAGGCAAGGTATTGTCTCCATACAAGTTTGCCCAGGCCGGCCTACACCACTGTCTTCATGGCAGTCCAAGCAAGACCGCAGTCTGCCCTAGCAAGGAAAGGTGCTGAAGTCAGAGGTACCCAGCCAAAAGGCGCATCACAAAAATCAAGGTACCATGCATCATCGCCAGTGTGCGTACAAAGAAGAAGTCTCCATTCAAAATGCTCAGACAAAACAAGATAAGTAAATGCCTGCTTCATTTCATCCTTAAGATGAAAAATGATGCTATATGTTGATGTACACAATAAAAATTTTCATCATTTTGTTTGAGCTGTCACATAAAATTAGGTTTCAGCTTTCTTCTAAATATTCATATGATGCGGATTTGAGAACAGTTTCATATTAATTGAATTAAAGCTACTTAACAGAACATTCTGTCAGTGACAGACTATATGCCTCTCAGCAGACATTCTATTCTCAGAGGCAATATCCCTAACCATTTTTTTTTACAGCTGGATTGACTTCAGCCATGATGGTTGCAGGTCCACACTAATCTTCACATGAGAATCTAGTCATCATCAACTGTACCACTCCTGTGCTCTAGGCTTCAGTCACCATATCATCAGGCCACCTCCCAGGAAAATCATAGCCACTGCATAATTTAGATCATACAATGGCCATCTTTATCAATGACTGAATATGTTACCTGAAGAGTTTGATGAAGCATAACCAGTGTCATTCTGTCGACGGCGTACACCAGTTGGAAATGGTGACGTTCTCCCACCAGTATTAGTTTGCCTTTTGGCATATCTGCCAGATGATGGTGTCGTGCTGTTGGTTGTAACAGCCACATTTTCAGAATGGTCTATGCTAGTTCGTCCTTTTCCTGTTAATGTTTTGCAAGTGACAGGAATGGTCAAAAGGGAAAGCAGAGAAGGGAATGAGAATAAGGAGAGATAATTTGGGATATATTTTAAAAAATCATGGTGATTATAAATTTCTGTTTCAGTATCTAAAGGATCAATTTTTAAACAAAAATCAATATATGGCACAATTCTTTCTACTTCAGTTTTCAAATACTGTCTGCGTTTGCTCTGAACTTTAAAACACCACTCACATTTAGTTTTAGTTTTTAAAATATCATCCATGTGGATTTTAGTTTGAAGATGTCATCAACATTTGGTTTTAGTTTAACACTGTCCCTCACATCAGACTTTTTAAAAAATTTAAAGCACATTTGACTTTGTTTTTTTTTTTTTCAAATTTAAGAGCTTATAAATAGAGAACAAATTTTGTTTTTCAAATATGCAAAAAAAAAAAAAAAAAAGATTCTGCAAACAACAATAACAATTTTACTCTCGCTTCAAATGGTTTAAAACCAAGATCACTACTTCTCGGCCAAGTGATGATGTTGATTATGCTCTTAATGATAGGTAACAATGATTTTAGACTGTCACAGAATTCCTCTTTTTCTGACATGTACACAAAATGATAGGGTGACACCATTTCACTCTGACATATCAATCAGCTCCACCATTTTTGGATTCCACATCAATCCCTACCTGATTTGCCTGGCTATCATGACACACAACTGTTTCTAGAAAGTACTTCAAGAAAGTAACACTGGGTCTTGGTTTGTACTTTTCAGGCCCTGCTATCAAAACTCCCTATCATAACATAAATCCAACATAAACACACACAAAAAAAGCAAATGAACTACACACAAGTTGAACCAAGAAAATTTACCTAGTGGTTCAGAAAGTCAATTGCAGAAAAGAAAAACATAATTTGTGAGAACACTTTATAACCAATAAACAAATAAACAGTCATTCAAGATTAGGTTTTAAAAGAATTTTTCTGGGTGCATTTAGCAATATTGTAATAAAGATTGTTTACTACAAAAAAAAAAAAAAAGCATTTTAAGAAGAGCCAGTAAATCCAATACTAGCCATGACCCTTTCCTAATCCTCCTAGTGGCCCTTCAGGCTTTGTAAAGAGGTGGGGATCAATGTACTCCACACTGTACCAAAGTTTACTGAAATGCCCACTGATCTGGGCACTCTCTGATATTTAAACAAAGCTAACACTCCACTTACTCAAGCTACTCCACAATCATCTTACAAACATCAGTCACGAAGAACCAATGCTTGAACTTACAGGGAAACTCTGCAACAGAAACTACAACAGCTACAAAGTGGCTCTATTTCCCACTCTACTACAACAGCTACAAAGTGGCTCTATTTCCCACTCTCTTTTTGCCAGCATGTGCCCAGATCTCTGTTTGTCTTTTTTTCCCAGTTAGTTTATTTTAGACCTAACCCTGGGTTTGTGACCTAAATTTCACCAAATTTTTACTCTAAATATGAATATCTGTCTGCGTATTTTTTCAGGAGGTGCTCAAGGATACCCCACATTAATCAAACTAGAACAACTATTCATTCAAAGTAATTATACATAAATAGGTTACAACAGACAAGCATCCCAGACAAGCATAAATGATGAGGGAGAAAAATGGATCCATGCGAAAATACAAAAACTGACAAAACCATGAGGGGTGGAAAAAAAAAATATAATAAATGAACTAGACATAAAAATGAATTCCATTTTTAAAAATATTAACAATGAAGTCTTCCAAGGCAGGAAAATGACAGTAAATATATTGCCAATATAAATATGGTAAAGCTCAAAAGATTTGAAAACCAGGAGCTCGACCGCATCCTATGAAGTGAAAATAATTATATTTGTGTGCGTGTGTGAATTCTAAACCTGCAAGAACTTGATTTTTCAAGATATATTTTCTTAATTCATGTAACCTTAAAAAAGAACTTGATTTTTCAAGATATATTTTCTTAATTCATGTAACCTTAAGTCCTTTCTTCTCTTAATATGTCAAATATATGTTGTGAAATATTATATAAGTTGCATCAAACTTATCCGATCATGTGGGAAGCATTTAACATAACAGCACAATAAATGTAAAATAACTATGTGAAAGCACATCAGATGTAAGAATGATAGCAGATCAAACAATGCAGTCACCATTTCTGCTGGGAATGAAGGTGAAACTGATCAAAACCAAATATGACTAAAATAATGGAAGAACTTTTCTGAGTTTATTATTTACATAACAAAGTACTTTTATTACTTTCATTACTTATCATTATCATCACAATGCTTTGTGGCAAATATGATTTTTCTTTTCTGTATAATTTTTGGTGGCTTTATTTCTTAGACAGCAAAAGTTACAGACACTATAAACACCTTGCTTGAGAATGGCAAGACAAGATCAGAAATGATGAGACTTGCATACAAACAGAAAAAGAACCAATCAATGCACAGATCACAACAGAAAAAGAAGGCAGATTGGACTTGCACTGAGAATGCAGAGAGATAACATTGCAAGAAAGGCTTTCACATGGAACCTTCAAGGAAAGCATAAACTGGGAATATCAAAGAACACATGGAAGAGATGCAGTGAAAATTCTAAAAGCTCCAAGAATATGGAGTAACTTGGAAAATAAGATCAAAGATAGAAATAAGTGGAAATCCTTTGTCTGTGGCTTATGGTTTGGAAAAGAGGCCATGGACACTGACTGACTGATTATTTTTTTAAATGCTAACAACTTATAACACAGCTAAGTGCTTCTTATGGTTAAGAGAGTGCAGCAAATAAATTCAAAGCCCACCTGGCAGAAACTCTGGAGTAAGCTGTATATTAGTTTCCTCATATTCATATATGCCTGATATTTTACACAAGAGATCTAAATCCTAGTTTCCAAACAGATGTTTGACACCTTGTAGTGATAATTACATTAGTTTACATGTAAATCCTCACCTTTACAGGGGTCATTTTGCTCCAAAAACTCCTCCAAGGTCACCCAGCCACCACCAACACGAACCATAACAGTGTTGTTTAGGTATCTCACCAAGCAAGTCTTCTGTTTCTCACCAAACTGAAGTTAACAAAACAAAATGGCTGCTATTTATAGTATTTCTGCTTGGGTATTTGGACCAACAAAACAACATATTTATGAGCATATGAGCATCAAAACAGGCCTTACTCAGTGTAGACTTGTTGACATTCAAGTGTTTAAACTGCATAAAAACTGAAATCACCTAGGCAAAGTCTATGGTTTTTATGTTTCTAAAGCATCTCAATACCCTCTATTGCATATTCAATCCTTCTGATCAAATCTTATGACAAAGATCTGCATGGACTGAGTACTGTTTTGACTCCTGCATTTGTCGAACTTTGCAAACATGTTCCATGAGCCATCAGTTAGGACTTTCCAATTACAATTATAGATTTACAGGTAATGATCTTAACTTCCTAATGCAGTATTCATGCTTTAATGCAGGCTGGCAAAAGAACTAACTCACTGACTTGGCCAGACAAACATCAGTCAGTAACTCAATGACTTGGCCAAACATCAGTCAGTAACTCAATGACTTGGCCAAACATCAGTCAGTAACTCAACGACTTCGCCAGACAAACATTAGTCAGTAACTCACTGACTTGGCCAGACAAACATTAGTCAGTAACTCACTGACTTGGCCAGACAAACATTAGTCAGTAACTCACTGACTTGGCCAGACAAACATCAGTCAGTAACTCACTGACCTGGCCAGACAAACATCAGTCAGTAACTCACTGACTTGGCCTGACAAACACTGGTCATGTATATGCAACAGAATCAAAACAAAAAAACAAATGTCTGTACCATGCAAATAGGAATTTTTTTTTTAAAAAATTTGTTTTTTTTTCCTAAGTATTATCTTTCAGAGTTTGACACGATATGATCAATTGCAAAACTACTAAATTCACATTTACCTAGTCTAATTCTACAGATATAGCATTTTAACAGTTGTACACAAAATAATGTGTAAAATATTTTTTTTAAAAAAAACATCCATTAAAATTTACCGCTGTCTGTATTCTTGATCCTGAGAAAAACAGAACATTTTAATATTTAACTAAGACAACTGCCTCACAGAAAAATCATCTGCAATCATTAAACTCACTCTGCTGCCATGGAAAACCAAAAAAAATTCCCGGAATTATGAGATCAACTTTCAGGCATACAGAAAAAAATAAACTCAAACAGCATAAGACAAAAAAAAAAATGCTAGCAATGGATTACACAAAAAATAACTATTCCAAAAAGCACCAGATACTTATATACAAAGTCAGATCAGCTACAAATATCACCAAGAATAGAGGAGAAGGCATATATATAAATATATATCTAACATGTGCCTTCTCCAGCACAGCGCAGGCACAATCAATTAAAACAGCAGGCACAAAAATAACTGATCAACAAAAACCAAACAGTATTTTTCTTAGACTCACAATCCATCATGCAGGCACCAAAATACTAAAGCACCAAAACATTCAAGACCTGGACAACTTAACACAGAAGCTTTAATACTAGGGAGCACAGAGCTCAACAATGCAGTCTTCCAATGGGCACCTGTTCACTGTAACATCCAGGAAAACAAAGACACAGACAGACTGGCAAAAGAGGGAGGAAGACCACAACAGATCATAGAAGAAATGAAGAACAGATGAAAGCTATACATAAAAGCAACTTGATAAATGATGAATATATAAACTCTTAATAAACAATAAAGTTATAATCTTCCAAATGAAGATACTGCAGGCTAAGATACCATCTAAACCACAAGCTGAAAACTGACATAACAGACCTACATACTTGCAGCAAAGAGCCACAGACACCACATCCTCCACAGGTGCCAATGTTACAAGCCACTCAGGAAAAGGACCTGATAAGACCTCAGCCACCACAGAAGAAGTGCTATGGGTATGTGGAAATCAGAGATGAACTGCCACATCTGTGACAGTGACTGCTGTCAATGTATGCGTGAACAACAAAGAAGAAGACACTCACTCTGTATTTGCCTTCATCCAGAAACTCTGCTGTAAATGGCTGTCTACACTGACAAGTAGAGGTTTCTCTTTCAATTTCTGCATGTATAAGTTCCATATTTGACTGCACTTTGCGATTGTTGCTCTTTGTTTGACTCTTCTGTTTGAGAGAACAATAATAAATTATGCCACTGTTTCTATGGAATTTGAAGATTTTTTTTCCACCTTAAAAATTAAGCTTAACTCTTCCATGCCACAGTTCAAACACTTTTTAAAATCATTTGCATACTTTATTACCAATATGCCAATATTTTATCATCTAATTTCTTACTGGACTCACAACAGATGCTGCTAAAATCATACAAGTATGTCACAACAATCATTAAAGCCTTTGTGAGAAATGAGATTCTCATGAGAATAAATTGCTAACTAGCAACAGGAGTTTACATTAGAGTGTCATGTTTTGATTTCAGAGTTTCGCCTCCCGAAGGTGAAGCTTTTGAAATTATTTTTTGAAAATGCTCATGTTTAGAAGGTTCAGTTTCAAACTGTGATATATTATTTAATTTTTTTTAAAACTGAAAATAACTACTGGTCTTGTCTTGTCTTTCCTCATTTACTGCTAGGTGTAGTGCAATTGTCTCCCAACTGCTCGTCTGTTGGCTTCGTACACTGAGATGTTCAGGGACTCTGCTATACCATTGGTCCATCGTTTGCATGGGCGGCCCCTTCCTCTCCTTTGTGTGGTCTGTAAAACATTGCTGTCTGTGGTACACGTTCTGTTGGTAGTCATGATATATGACCAAACCATTTTATTTGCTGTTTTTTAATATAGTTCAGAATGGGTTCAACTCCTACTTTATTTCTAATGACATCATTTCTGATTCTGTTCATTCTTGATATTCCAAGAATTCTTCTCAAGAATCTCATTTCAGTTGTTGTAATTTTCCTTTTGTCCTTTGCTGTCAGCGTCACTACTGATCTTTCCTGGTAATTCTCAAAAATATAACAATATGGTGTCCAATAATGAAGCTCTCAAGCTGGACATATCAAAATCTCTGAAAAAGTTGAAGTTTTTTTGTTTTTTTTAACTCAATCATTCTAGAAAAAGAAAATTCTTATTCTCACTCTATGTAAAATTGAAGTCAATTTTTTTTCACAGTCATTTCAGATTATCAGTTCGAATCAGATTATTCTATGATTCTTCATCTTAGATGGGTCAAACTTTTAAAAAATGTATCTGAATAAAACTGTTGAGCAAAAGAAAACAACAAATTTGATAAGAAATACCAAGAACCACAAAAAATGGAATGTATAAAATAGGAAAAAAGTAGGAGCAGCTTTATTACTTAACAATTACAAAGTTGTGACGTTTCGGCGTGAGCCTTAATCATACAAAAACATACAGGACGAAGAAATAGAGAGAGGAGATAAAGTATAGATTCACATGAATACTAAAAAAAAAAAAAATTTTTTTTAAAAGAGTACTTAGCTGTAAATTGCAAGGTGTGGCTTGTCCGGCGGTGTGCGCCAGGAATGGAACTAGTGGGACGTGGAGACTGTTTAAATAGAGACCTGTGACATGTGGTCAGTGGGTTGTAACTGGGGGTGGTGGATGGGGAACCGGGGAGGGGAGAGAGAGTGACGCAATACCGACCTAGCTAGGAGAAATTGAAACAGATGATTGGGGAAGAGGGGTTGCAGAGAAGAGGGGTTGAGGAGAAAATAGCGGGGTTGCAGAGTGATGCTGTGAGGAAGTTTGAAAAGTAAGAAGGGGTGGATTTAGTGGAGAGGTACTATAATGATTGAAGAAGATGATGTTACATGTAACTAAACAGCCAGTTTAACCCATGTGGTTCCAGTGGAAACGTCACAACTTTGTAATCGTTAAGTAATAAAGTTGCTCCTACTTTTTTCCTATTTTATACATTCTGGTATCACAGCTTTACTGCAGTGCTTCGTGTATAGTTGTATACTTATACACTAATTATTGTGTCACAAAAAGTGGAGAACTGTGATTGTCAAATCCTGCCTACTTGGCTCACAAACAAGAATCAATAAATGTTTAAAAGAAAACAATCTGTTTGGGGCATATCTGAGGAGTGGCAGGTACAGAGGAAAAAAAAATGCTCCTAAAGAACATGATAGTACATACAACAGCATAATCTCATAGAAATTTATATGAAACCAGTACACATATTCTTCCAGTTACCCTGATGTCTTTGAATAAAGATTTCTATTTTAAATCAACTGGTGATAACTTAACTGGTGTAAAACTTATCTGTAAATTATCTATCAAATGATATATGATAGTTATTCCACGTATTATTTTATCTTACCCTGTCTGTTTTTAAAGCATCCACAAAGTTTTTGTATTCAATAAACCCTCTACCATGGTTGTCAAACATGTCAAATACTGCATTCAGTTCTGTACGTGTTGTAGGAAACTCTGAAATAACGTAAATGACAAATCACTTCTAACACAAAAATGCTAACATACAAGAAACATCCAAATAAAATCTTTCTCCTATAAACAGTCACTGTACCTTGTTTTGAAGCTATTCCAAGAAAATGCTTCATTTTCATTAACTTGCTTTTAAACCATAGCCCCCGGTACACGCAGAACCTATAGATGCATTCCATTACTTTATACTCTTTGCACACTGATAGTTTTGTGTTGTGTGTTGTGGAGTGTTTCACCTTACAAGCAGCCATTCTCTGGTTTCATGGCAGTATTACATATATCATCACTATGATGAGCAGGATTGTCTGGTTAGTCAAAACCTTGATAGGGCAGGCAAACCAGTGTGAGTCAAAATTGATGGGGCTGGCATATCATAATTGACTAAAACTCCACCTAACCTCATTAATTAAATGCTCTCTGGAAACCAGCTGTGTTACAACAACCTCACAAATATAACAAGGACAAATTGATTATCATGAAAAAGATCCTTAACATTACATCTCTTGGTGAAGGCATTTGTCAAACACACTGAAATGAAGAAAGTCCTGGCAGTCTGTTACATCACTATCACTATCTTACATCATTCTCATGCCATTATACGTCACATAGGGCTCACATGGCAGTTTGGCAAGTTCTTCCATTTTCGCAAGTTTTTCAATCTCATCCAGGGATTTTATGCCCACTAATTTAGCCTTCCTCAACAATGTTCTCTTTAGAGTTTCACATGGCTGACCTCTTTATCTGGCCTGTTGTGTGTCCCACTTGATAGTTTGTTTTGGAATTCTCTGATTGTTTCTTCTCATCATGTGGCCAATATATGTCCATCTCCTTTTTTTTTTGATTAATCACAGGGCAGAAAATTAAAACATTTAGTCTTGTAATTCTCAGATAAAGAATTAACATATAAATTATCAAAAAAATAAGAAAAATAAGAAGCAACTGACTATATTTAAAAATATGCTCACTGAACTAGTAAGAGACCACTCACTAGACTTTAGCATGCCACTAACAAACTGCTCACTGAACTAATAAGAGATCACTCACTAGACTTTAGCATGCCACTAACAAACTGTTCCCTGTCCAAGAAACCATCACTATCTTTATCCTGACGCCGAAAAAAGTCTGTGACTCGAAATTTCTTGGCCTGGATCCAGTTAAGGTATCGCAATTTCCACAAGTCAAAGTCAAAGTTTTTGAAGCTCTCCAGCTGAGAAAATATAAAGTGGACAGTAGGTAAAACATTCAGATGAGGAATTTGAAACTTTAACTCTTTGCTTAACATTCAGAAAAGATCTCATATCAGTTTTGTATCTTTTTCTACATAAACATACTGTTTTAAACACATTCCTTTCACAAAGACAGTGGATTTGTAGACTTGCTGCAACTGTAAAAATTCTTATATCTTATCTTATATCTTATATCCTCCCCATGCCGTTAAACGTCACATAGGGCTCGCAAAGTAGTTCGCCAGTTTTTCCTGTCTTCAGCGAGTCTTTCAACCTCATCAAAGGATTTTATGCCTGTTAATTTGGCCTCTCTTAACAATGTCCTCTTCAGAGTTTCACGCGGTCTGCCTCTTTTTCTTTGGCCTGTTGTGTTCCACTTGATAGCTTGTTTTGGGATTCTCTGATCATTTCTTCTCATCAATTGACCAACATATGTCCATCTCCCTTTCCTGATCACCCGTGAGACTGGTTGTTGTTCAGTCATCTGTCTTATCTTTGCATTGCTCTTGAATTCATTCCACTTGATGCTGAGTATTTTCCTTACGCATTTGTTTTCAAAAGAGTCTAATTTCTTTAGTTTTTTTCCAGCTTTCACATGCATAAATGAGGGTGTATATTACATCTGAATTGAATAGTCTTAACTTGTAAAAATTGGTAGTTCAAAAATCTGTATTGAAAAAACTGCCTCTGAAAAGTGAGAATAACTGACCACATGGTACATTCAGATTATGCTGAACACACAAGGCTGTCAGTGCATTAAAGAATAGCAGGACATAACCATAAAAATCAGCTGCACAGATATATGTTTATGCTAAAATTCACAAGAAAGAAGACAAACAAAGAAATGTGCCCATAAAATTATTATAAAGTATTCACAAATTTGTGTTAGCATTTTTACACTTCCCATTTGTTTCTTATCTTCTTATTATTTTATATCTTATAACCTTCCTGTGCCGTTAAACGTCACATAGGGCTCACAAGGTAGTTCGCCAATTTTTCCTGTTTTTTGGCGAGCTTTTCAACCTCATCAAGGGATTTTATGCCTATTAATTTGGCCTCTCTTAACAATGTCCTCTTTAGAGTTTCATGTGGTTTGCCTCTTTTTCTTTGGCCTGCTGTGTTCCACTTGATAGCTTGTTCTGGGATTCTCTGATCGTTTCTTCTCATCACGTGACCAACATATGTCCATCTCCTTCTCCTGATCACCCATGAGACTGGTTGTTGTTCAGTCATTTGTCTTATCTCTGCACTATTTCTTATAAACAACATTTATTTTTAAAATTCCAGTTACTTTCAATAAGCACTGTTTACAGTTATTAATCATGTTTTTCAATTGATAGTTTAATCTACACAATTATTCATCCAAAACAATCATAATGATTTCCTAACGTTTCCACAAAACACAATTTGATCAAAATAATTTTCCCTAAATACAAATTAATATCCCAAACCAAAAACAAAATAACTATGTAAGTGTTAGTTTAATCTGTCATAATTACAGACTCAGACAGTTACTCACCTCTAACAAGTTATCATATGCATCTTGCAATCTTTTTTTTCTGTCTATGGACATGTGCCAAACTATGCGCCACTTATTCTGCAAGGCAAGTACTCTAGCATTGTGACCATCATACTCATTCAGCTTTGTGTTGCTAAATATGGAAAGTGACATATTTTAAATAATTACATAAACATTCATTCTAATCATCATGAGGAAAAAAAAAAGTGGATGACTAATCTATCAATGCATGTGAAGTACAATTGTGTGAAAATAAACTTCGACTGTGCTGAAAAAAAAAATATTTTAATAAAATAAGTGGATTTGACCTCTCCAACTTCTGGGTTTATGAGTTTTCACATTTCCTCCCTTTTTTACCTTATAATGAACCAACAAATGTTTTGTTTTTTTTCATTTGTTTGTTAGTTCAAAGAACAGGTCCTCATCAGTGCAAAAATTCTCAGAAAAATATCAAAGTATTTATGAATTATCAGATTAATGAGAAAGAAATATGTATAAAGAATTAAACTTGAACAAATGACTGAGAAGAAAAAAAAAACACTGGATTAAACTTAGGTTAAAAAAATAAATGACCAGATGAATGACCTAAAAAAATTAATAAACGAGAAGATGAATGACCTAAAGAAATGAGCAGATGAATGACCTAAAAAAATTAATAAATGAGAAGATGAATGACCTAAAAAAAATGAGCAGATAAATGACCTAAAAAAAAATGAGCAGATGAATAACCTAAAAAAATAAATGACCAGATGATTGACCTAAAAAAATTAAATGAGCAGATGAATGACCTAAAAAAAAAAATAAATGACCAGATGAATGACTTAAAAAATGAGCAGATGAATTACCTAAAAAAATAAATGACTAGATGAATGACCTAAAAAAAATGACCAACTGAATGACCTAACAAAAAATGACCAGATGAATGACCTAAAAAAAAAAAAGAAAATAAAAATAAAGCTGAAAAGAAAATGTGCCCACCTCCTGCTGTGAGCACCAGATTTTGTGTCCGGTGTAAGAAGTTTTGACAATCTCTCAGCATCGTTATTCTTAGCAGCTACTTCATCATGGAATTCCTACAGCAAAACAAAAATTTGAATAAACACAAAACACAAAAGTGTTTTCACACTAAATATCAAGGAAGAATTATTTCAAACGCCCTTAAGGTCTGGTTCTAAAAGTCATTGAAGTGTTCCTATCAATCAATCAATCAGTCAATCAATCAAGTGCCATGCCGCGTAGCATAGACGATCACAATTTCTCTCCACAATTCCCCGTCTTTTGAGGTGATTATAAGCTCCACCAGTGACTTTCTTGCTACCCACACTGACAGCCCATCCAGTAACTTCTCTCTCTGTCTTCCTCTCTCTTCTTCCCTCAATTTTTCCAGTTGCCACAGTGTGTTCCAATTTTCTTCTTCTCATGAAATGCCCTATAAATCTCGATTGTCTGCTTCTGATCTTTGCTATAATTTGCCTTTTAACTCCAGCATCTCTTAAGACTTCTTCACTGCTTTTCTTAGCTGTCCATGGTACCTTCAACATCCTTCTTATGAACCACATTTCCATGGCCTCCATTTCTTGCTGTACCCTTCCTATAAAATGATCACTGTTTTTTTTAAACTTCAAAAAGAAGAGTCCTTATGAAATATAAATCCATAAATTTAGTCAGCTTGATTTTATTTTTTTTTCAAGGAGGAAAAAATTTTATTTTTCTAATACATCTTTTGCTTTTCTAGGTATAAGCTGAATTATTTTGTTGCTGTCATTCTGTCATTTAGAGCCTGCTCCCATATTTATGACCACTAAACATTAACAATAACTAATAAAGGAAATGTTAAAACTTTTAATACTGAAAATGCTTCTGAAGAAATGTTTGTGGGTTGAAGACCCACTGCCCACATCACTCTGTTGATCCAGCAGTAAAATACGGACCTGATATAAGTGCCAAGGGTAAAACTGCCATTGAAAATGCCCGGCGCTGTAAGGCAAACCATACTGGATTACTTACACATTGCTTCAGTGCATGGAGTGACAATAGTCACCAAGTAAAAATCAGTCCAATAAATATGGGACTACACTTGAAAATAACGGCGGGTAAGAAAAACAATGAAAAAAAAAGGACTTACAAGATGTTCTTTAAGCAGTGTCTCTACCACTTTTATATCATCTGGAATGGGGTCATGTTCTTTTGTGGCCAAGAGAGCCTGTGCATCAGTCAACCAGGCAAGTAGTTCCTCCAGCATAGCAGCATTATCTTGGATATTTCGAAGCGTCTCCTGTAACCTTTGACCTCTATTTGATGCTCTTTGTAAAAGCTGAAAAATAATAATTTTTTGTATAAACCTGTTAGTATTGTTTCCTCACACAGCTTGGTACAGGTCAAGGCCTTCTCTCTCCTTCCCACTTTCTTTCCCTTTCTTCTTTCTCCCACTCCTCTTTCCAAAGTACAGATAAGTTAAAGTTTTCAATTTGTATTTAGCATTGCTTTTCATGCATTTGTAATGCTAGTACTTTTACTGACGAATGAACGTGTCTGAATGAAAGTTCAGAAGTGATGCGCAGAATGTCAGATGGGCTAGCATGACTGATTCCTTACTCTTAGAAAATAAAAGTTTGTTCATTTTTATTTCCTCTCTTACCTGGTCCCATCTTGTCTGTGTTATTGTAAGATAGTATTTCACAAATCTAACAGCATTTGGGTGACAGCTCAGTAAAATTTCCTCAGCCAAGTTTTTGATCTTATCCACACTGCCTTGCCGTTTTCGTAAGTCATCTTGAAATTTCTGTGGAATGCACGAGATACAAAAATTCTAATTACTTTCTCTCAATTACTTGTTTTTCTCTTTCATATTTCACTTTTGTATTTTAAGTAAAACTGAATTGAGTATTTTCATCGTACCACTTCTGCAAGAGTCACAGCAAAATTTAAAAATTTAAACAAGACCACAACACTTTAAATATAAATATCTTCTTTAACTTCATATATATATATATATATATATATATATATATATAAATAACTGTCTAATAGAGATAAGGAACACAAACTCCCATCACTAAATATAGATTCATAACAAACTTGGGTGAAACATAATATAATACTCAAACAAGTGCTCCCTGATTTAAATGTTTAAATTGAGCTGCCCATTCCTTCACTGTGCTATAAGAAGGGGCACTCTCCCCTAGAGTCTCTACCACATCCTCATGGATATCCTTCGATGATAAGCCCTTGATGCAGAGGTAGCGAATGATTACTCGATGAGAAATGTTATCCATTTTCTCAATTTCTGCCACCCCTTACAAATTCAGTAGCCTATAAAAAAAATTGGTTGCAGTTAATTTCTTGAAACTTTGTGTTTAATCTTACATTAACCTGATCTACAAATTCACCTAATATCAACCGTGTGTTTCAAGTATTTGTACCTTATGCCAAGAACTTATCAATCACCCCTTGTATTATCACTAAGCAAAACAGAACAAAGCTCAGCTTCACAATGTTTGAAACAAATTAATCCCAAACAATTCCAATTAACTATAATCATGGTCTGTGTATCCAGCTATTTTGGACTCATTTTTCTGATGGAAAACCAACCTCGTGCTTCTCTATAAGATGTAGTATTACATTCTCATCCTCTGGCAGACCTTTAAACTTGAGCTGAGATTCAGCTTGAGGAAGAAACTCTCTCATCTCCGTCACCACATCTTGAAACTCTTCAGCCTGTTTAGGTAATAATATTTAATCACAAATACTTGTTGAATATGATGGAAAATAATAATATTAGTTATGGAATAATAATGGTTATCGAAAAAAGCACTCTGCCGATATCAAGCAATTTGCCGAAAATTAAACATTTAAAAAATAAAATACAATACAGATGACCTCAAACCACCCAACAGTTAAGAATAAAAATATTCAATCTCTGCTAGAAGAAAGATATGTCACAATATAACTATCATGCTGTCCTCAAAATCCTGTTACCAGTTTTAGTGCATCTCGAAGTTTGACCTCTCTGATATCACAGTAATGGTTGACTCTGTCCCAGAGACCAGACAGCTCTTCAGCTTGAGAGGCTGGAAGGTTCCCTGGTGCTTTCATGGTGAGGATAGCAGGTTCCCTTGCTTCTAACTCTTGTTGAATATTCTGGAAGGAAAATGATGTAACTTTTGTAAATGTCTGATAATGGTAAAATAGCCATTATGAAATTTAGGACTAGTGACACAGCATGAATCTGATGCAATGAACTAATATTTAAATGAAAATTCAAATACACACATGCAAAAAATTAATAAATACATTAGTTTTTTTTTTAAATTATCAAGTTTCATAATTTGAAATTTATCTTTTTTAAATTATTTGATATCAAGAAAATCATAAGATAAATTTCATCCAAAAAGAAAATGTTCTAAGATTTATTAACAGTTCCTTTTTTTTTTCTTAAATTCTGAAAACATTTGCAATAGAAATCTAGAATTTTTGTAAATTTTAATTTCAGATTAAAAAAGGAAAGAAGAGGGAAAAAAAGAACAGAAAAAACAAAAAGACAAAAGACAAAAAAAAAAAAAAAGGATCCAAATGATATTATGTTCTCAGTTTAATACAGACTCTTTGCTGCTCTATCAGCATGTGAATGGTGTCAAGGTCACCCAGGACTGGAATCTCTGGATCCAGGACTGTCTCTGCTTTCTGCAGCCATTCCAGCAAGGACTGGAGAGCGTCAGACACTCGACCAGGTGAAAGTGATGCTTTGTCCAGCTTGTTTTGACTAAGAAAACAAACAAACAAAAAAACCATTCAATACTTAGTTGAGTTAATGTACTCATCACAGACTTGCATGTTATGGAAACAAAATTTCAACTGCTTACTTCTGCAGGCAAGCATCTTTTTTTCAGCTTTCAAGTGATAAGTCATGCCAAGGATAGAGCTCTGAGTTCAAGTGATAAGTCATGCCAGGGACAGAGCTCTGAGTTCAAGTGCTAGGTTATGCCAGGGATGGAGCTCTGAGTTCAAGTGCTAGGTCATGCCAGGGATAGAGCTCTGAGTTCAAGTGATAAGTCATGCCAGGGATGGACCTCTGAGTTCAAGTGATAAGTCATGCCAGGGATGGAGCTCTGAGTTCAAGTGCTAGGTCATGCCAGGGATAGAGCTCTGAGTTCAAGTGCTAGGTCATGCCAGGGATAGAGCTCTGAGTTCAAGTGCTAGGTCATGCCAGGGATGGAGCTCTGAGTTCAAGTGCTAGGTCATGCCAGGGATGGAGCTCTGAGTTCAAGTGCTAGGTCATGCCAGGGATGGAGCTCTGAGTTCAAGTGCTAGGTCATGCCAGGGATAGAGCTCTGAAGTGATAAGTCATGCCAGGGATAGAGCTCTGAGTTCAAGTGCTAGGTCATGCCAGGAATAGAGCTCTGATTTCAAGTGATAAGTCATGCCAGGGACAGAGCTCTGAATTCAAGTGATAAGTCATGCCAGGGATAGAGCTCTGAGTTCAAGTGATAAGTCATGCCAGGGACAGAGCTCTGAGTTCAAGTGATAAGTCATGCCAGGGATAGAGCTCTGAGTTCAAGTGATAAGTCATGCCAGGGACAGAGCTCTGAGTTCAAGTGCTAGGTCATGCCATATCTGAGGCTCTGTCTGAGTTAAAGTTCTTGGTCATGTAAGGTTTGAGTCCAAGTATTAGGTCATGTGAGGTCTAGGGTTCTGTCTCTGATCAATTATTGGGTCATGTCAGGTCTAGGGCTCTGAGTTTAAGTGTTTGATCATGTCAGGTCTAGGGCTCTGAGTTTAAGTGTTTGATCATGTCAGGTCTAGGGCTCTGAGTTTAAATATTTGGTCATGTCCAGTTCTGAGCTTTGTCTGAGTTAAATACTTGCTCATGTCAGACCTGGCATTCTGAGTTTAAGCGTTACATCACATCAGGTCCTGGGCTCTGTTTGAATTGATGTGTGGTAGTGTCAGGTCTGAGTTCAGTTGTTAGGTCACTTAAAGTCTAATGGTCTGTCTCAATTCAAGTATTAGGTCATATCAGGTCCTAGACTCTGCATCTGTTCAGGTGTTAGGTCTCAGTTTAAGTGCTTGGTCATGTCAGGTCTTGAGATTCGGGTTTGAGTTCATGTATTAAGTCAAACCAGTGGTTCTAGATCTAGAGTTCTGTCTGAGTTCAAGCGCTTGATCATGCAAGATCTGGGGCCTCATAGGCAGAATAAAATCCACGTTTCAGCTTTCCAAGGCTTTTAGTGACAGTTCCGCCTCACATCCAGGTCCTCTAGCTAGTTTCAGCTGTGTGGGTATTTATGTGGATCCTTGTGTGGGTCTTTGTGTAAGTCTGTGTGGGTATTTGTGTGGGTCTTTGTGTGGGTCTTTGTGTGAGTCTCTGTGTGAGTCTTTGTGTGAGTCTTTGTGTGGGTCTGAAGCGAACTGGACCTACTTCCAAAACTTAAGAAATCCACTGTAGCTTACTCCCTATCCAATGCCATGAAAAATCTAAAGCATGGTATACTCCACAAAGAACTCATTTCCACAGTTATACGGAGTTGTCAATCATATGAACTGTACAAACCACGGGGAATGAGAAGATTGCATCTTCTTAAAAATCATCACATGCACCATTTTTGTGGGATATTTAGAAGCAGTAGCTCTCCTGCTTATTCTTGTCTGGCACCTGCCCAGTCAAGTTCATTCCTGTCCATCTCTTATGTTTTCGGTCCATTTGCATAACTGTTCTCTTTGAATCTCCTTTCAACATGTCCCTCTCATTTCAACATTTCTCTCTCAAGAATAATTTTAGTATGTTTGTCTCTTTATAAACCGAAACTATAGTGCAGGGGAAGATATTAAGACAAGTCAATAGATACAAATATTTAAGTACAGTCATGACACCTGAGGGCAGGTGCACCGAAGAAATCATAACCAGGATAGCGGTGGCAAAGTCAGCTTTTTGGAAAAATGAAAAACATGAGCAAATCAAAAACAAATCACTGGAAATAAGAAAGAGTTCTAAGACGCCATACAGAACCTGCTCTATAATGAAACATGAACAAACAATTAGAATCTGATGTTTCTTGATGTGGCCAAATAGACGTATTCATGAAACAATACTATCTGATCTCTCGAGCAAAGAAATCAGTATTACCTCCTTACAAAATCATAACTTTTTTTCTGGATGTTTGTGTCTCTACACTTACGTTGGTGTGAGGTAACTAGACAGTGGCACAAAACGGTCTCCAAAATCCGTGTCGTAGAAATCAAACGGATCCATGTTTCTGTCAGAACGCTAAGCTGTGAACTAAGCACATACACTACCATACTGGAAGTCCTTCAGAAATAAAGCTCGTATTCCGTGACAGAAAGGAATAAACATTTATTGTAATATGCATGTTTACTAAGCAGTGCACAGTATTTTCCCACGTTGTTCACTGCAATGTATCCCTGCCAATTCGCTCAAACGACGGTTGGTCACGAAGCATATTTTACATGAGAAAAACACAAGGTGAGATAACACGTAGATTCATGACGTGGTGACTAGTTTGTCAAGCTTGTGCCGCTGGTTTGAGTTAAACAGTAGTTTTCACCTTCAGTTTTATGATAAGCTACGCTGTTTCTAGCATCAAAATGGTATCACAGGATATTATATCAGCAAAATTATCAGAAATATAATGTCATACACTTGCAGGAAGGAGAATAAGCAAACTATGAAATGCCGCACACAACACAGCGTATAGGAAAAACCCCCAGCTTTCAATACGCTGCACCTACATCAGGACTCGCTAATCGATAAGTGCATACCGCGCCACGCCTGGTGTGTGAGTGACCTACGCAGATCACTCAAAAGGTACCCTCCATATACAACTCATTTCACTCACCGCTAACGTGCGAGTCAACGCACAGTTAAATGCTCATGCAATCAGACATTCATCACGAAATCTGGAATAATGCAGGGCTGTGTACTATCTCCCTTATTATTCATAACATACACTGACAACATCTGCAAAGAAGCTAATATATATATATATATATATATATATATATATATATATATATAGTAAAAATTCCACAACAAAACTGCCCAATATCCCAACTTAGAAACAATGCCAATAAACCCACAACACCTTCCGGAAACAGGTGGACCATAAATAAACTTTTAGCTGACGACCAAGCACTCACAGCCACATGAAAAATTTAGCATGTAAAAGCCACAACATGAAGATCACTGCTTAAAAAATGGAAGTCATGACCATAGCGAGAGAAGAAATCCGAACAAATATCTTTATAGACAACCAGCCCTTTAAAAAGTGAAACACAAGTAGCACAATTTCATCCTCAGGGTCAACTGACGCTGAGATTGGGAACAGATGTAATAAAGCAAATCAGGTCACTGAACAGATGACTCATTTATTGAAAAACAAATACATCACAACTGAAACAAAAAACAGCACTGTACAACACAATTTTCCTCAAAACTATGCTATTAATGTCAAACACGGACACTAACAGCTAAAAACAAAAGGAAAATCATCGCGGCAGAAATGAGATGTTTAAGAAATGTGACAAGAAGAGACCAAATAAGAAATGAGACACCATCAGGGCAAAAGTTGGAGTAATACCAACATGACACTATATCCAGAAACTCCAAGTCAAATGGTTTGGCCATGTCACACGGTTACCACCAGATAGTATATCACAGAAAACATTCACACTAAGATTTGTAGGTAACAGAGGAAGAGGCCGCCTACGCAAGAGATGGAGAGAGAAAATTACAGAAGCTTTAAATATCCCATTATATGAAGCAAATCGTCAAGCTCAATCAAGACGTCTATTAGTCCCCTCAACACCGAAAGGTATATAAGGAAGGAGACAAGACAAGATAAGCAAATAGACCAAGCGGTCACATACTGTAGTAGGAAACTCCTCATAAAAAAATGTTCCATTTCCAAACGGCTAATGCGCTGTCTTCTTGTGGCTAAAAGCCTGTCTGTCTTAACGAAGTCTTAGACATGAGAATACTGAGGCTTGTTTCTCTTAAATCTAAGCATTTTGTGTAAGATATATTTATATTAATTCTACCTACTTTACTGTCACATTCTATTTTGTGCAAGACTTTTTGTCGCCTAAACGATGAATGTCCTACAAAAATTTCTACGTGAATCTGAGCTTCTTGCAGCCGCTGTCGTGAAGACCTTCATACATAAGCATTAAGTGCGGTGCAAAATTAATAAAAGAGCGGCACTCATAACACAGCCAATTCCCGATAAGCTCCACTAATAAAGAAAACATGATCAGACCTCGATGGCAAAAGGCTGAAGTGACACAACAGCCTACGTAGGTAAAACTCGATAGTAAGAAAGATATCTAACCAGCTCTGGCAGCTGGTTCTCATAGGTGCAAGTCTCTCCAACACATTTGTCTTCTCCGCTCCCTCTTCAATGTATCAAAACAGCGGTTTCGAATAAATTTCACCCCCCCCCCCTCCTTTTCCCACAAACCTTCCTACCATATTCTGAAGCTTGACATTAAAGTAAAAAAAAAAACCTTCCGAATATTATATACATAATAACGTGTGAGGGCTAATGTTAATACGAGGGGAAGTCACTAAGTAACTCGCAAATTGAAATATTTTATCAGTTGCAGTTATCAGGTAGTATTTAAATATATCCTTAAATAGTACCATCATCCAACTTTATAATTGTTGTAGGTAGGGGGCGCTGGGAGTTACATGCGCATGCACAAAGCAATAACAAAACGGCTACCCAACTGTTAGTGTGTACCAAAGAAGAACAGAGACGTGTAGTGCGATTTTTGTGGGCTAAATGACATTCAGTTGATGACATTCATAAGGAAATGATTACAGTTTATGCTGAAAAGTGTTTATCGCTTAAAGCGGTCTATAACTGGGTAAAAGAATTTTCTCAGGGACGCACCGAAATTGTTGACTAAGTCCGACTTGGCCGTCCTGTTCAGATTGCAACAGAAGCAACTGTGCAACGTGTGGATGAGATTATCAGAGCTGATAGACAAGTAACGATAGACAGTGTAGCAAGTGCAATCGGATGTTCACGTGGCTTAGCCTACAGAATAATGCATGAACAATTGAATTTTCGGAAAGTCTGCTCACGTTGGGTACACAGAGATCTGAATGATGAACACAAAATGAACCAATTTGGTTTGTCTTTGCAGTATCTCTGTCATTACGCATATGAAAGTGAAGACATGCTCCAAAGGATTATTACTGGAGACGAATCTTGGGTGCACCACTACCAACCCGAATCAAAACGTGCCTCAATGCAATGGAAACACCCGTCATCGCCATGCACAAAAAATTTCAAGATTACGCCTTCTGCGGGGAAGGTTATGCTGACAGTGTTCTGGGATTATCAATGTTCCAGAAGTATGGTGACAGTGTGAATTCTGTATCGTACTGTGAAGTTCTGTCGATGCTACGGGATGCAATTCGAAGAAAACGTCCTGGTCTGCTGACTAGAGGTGTGCTTCTCCTTCATGACAATGCCAGACCACATACGGGTCGGTTAACTCCAGAGAAAATTAGCCATTTGGGTTGGGAAGTTCTTGAACATCCACAATATAGTTCTGACTTAGCTCCAAGTGATTTTCACCTGTTTGGTCCATTGAAAAACCACCTTGGCGGGAGAAGATTCTCGAGTGACGAAGAGGTGGAAACAGAAGTAACAAAAAAAAAAAAAATGGTTAAGAAATCCTACTCCAAATTTTTACGCCAAAAAATCACTGATTACACGATGGAACAAATGTATCAATGTTGATGGCGATTACGTTGAGAAATAGGGGAATAATGTAGGTTCAAACATTTAAAATTTTCAAATTACTGTCGCATTTAGTTTCTTTTTTTTTTTTTTTGTAACAGGCATTTGCGAGTTACTTAGTGACTTGCCCTCGTACACTTGAACGTGCCTCCCCCCACCCTCAATTTTCCCAACATTTTTATCTGGAAAACTTCGGAGATTGATTGATTGATTGATCTTTATTTCAAAAGGGTTAAGAATTGGGCACGCAGGCCTGTCTGACACTCTGCCCTTTATCGTACATCTTTCACTCTATTCCAGACATTCTACAAATATGCTGTTCATATAACATAACTAACACTGAAGCTGAGAGACATAAAATAAAATATAACATTTACGTTTCGCTCTTAAACATTCACTCAGTACAGAAGTAACTACATACATTATAAATGACTATCTACTAAACAAAATTTTCGGGACTATTCAGAAAACAATTATTTGTATTCGGTGTCTGTAAGAGCAGTTTAAGATAACTTTTAAGTTTTATAATTCATGGAGGCATGTAGTCGACATCAAATAGATATTGGGAAAGCTTGTAGTTGTAGGAAGGAGTATAATTTATATTTTTTATAGGATGGGAGGGTATTCCAAAGATGAGCAGCAGAATAACTAAAGTCTTTTCTTGTAAAGATCAAGTCTAGGTTTTGGAAGACATATGTTGTTCAAGCGTTGGCTGCACTTTGGGCTAAATTTAAACAGGTTCCATAGATAAGGCGGGGCATGCCGTGAAAGAATTTGATGTACTAACTTGGCTTTGTTGAAGAGGAACATGTTCTTAAGAGGTAGTATTTTGATACGTTTGTGATGGTTAGTTGTTTGTGCTTGATCTTTGTCACTAATAAGCTTTACTGCTCGCTTTTGGAGTGAGCAAAGCCTCTTTGTATTTGACACTGAGCAACCATCCCAAACTGTTGAGCAATAGTCTAAATGTGTTTGTATATGAGATATGTAGTATGTCTTCCTAGTGTCTTGATCGATGAAGTGCTTAATTTTAGCTAATTGGTATACTTTTTGTGCGATGAGTTTTGTTAGACATTGCACATGAGAGTTCCAGGTCAGATGTCGGTCAATAGACTTTTACGCCCCCCCCCCCCCTCCCTTTTACAATTTTCCCAATATTTTTTTTATCTGGAAAACTTCGGAGAGCTTGGATTAGTACGACTTTTACGCTTCCCCCCCCCCCCCCAAACCTTCCGAATATTTTTTTTTAATCTGGAAAACTTGTGAGAACTTAGGTTAGAAGACCTCGATGGCAAACATATACACAAACCCCCAAAAGACCCCATGTTGGAAACTGGTGCATCAGAAAATACATTTTTTCCAGCTGACAAATCAACATTTTCGGTGCTTGCTATGGCTCTTCGGTATAAATGTGAGACATTAACTGTTAAAACTACCAAACAAATGCCGTAACACAAGTTCCCGGTAGTTCTGTCTTGGATCCAGACCTCGTCTGGTTGTGTATGTCTTTCTAAGAAAGTCCCATGGCAAAAAGGGAAACCTCGATCCGTGCCAGCTGACCAGGTTGTGCTGTTACAGGCGTGACATACTTTCCTTATATGCTGAGTCATCTCATTAACACAACTTTCTCAACGCTCACGCCTTCAGGGATACCAACACATGCCGTCTGCCCTGTAATACGTGGTATAGTTGATAGAGGTGCTAGTAAAAGTAATACAAAAATTCCAACATAGTCCACCAGCTCAAAACAAACATGAACAAACAGAGCCCTGTAGCATGCACCAGGCTATGAGAGTTTGCGCTCATTCGATCGAGTGTAAAGGTGAAATTACAAACGTTGCTCAAACAAACGAAGCACACTGGACATATTTATAGGAGTATTGCTCTAAAAGCACATGCTCTTGTGTGGTTAAAAACTTATTGTAAGGGAACAACGGGTCTGCAATACAGAGCTAGTATATTCGGGGTTTGATGTGTTTCTATATACCGTGTGAGTGTTTAGATTAGATTAGATTAGATTAGATTAGAATGTTTAGAACACCGTAGAGTGGGTTAAAGTGGCTTCTCTTAAGATGCAGGGTAGACCAAGGTAGAGAACTCCACTACCATAAGGATCACTTCAAGCCCTATCTCATCTACTACCATGAGGGTCACTTCACGTCCTATCTCATCTACCACCATGAGGATCACATCACGCCCTATCTCATCTACTACCATGAGGATCACTTCACGCCCTATCTCATCTACTACCATGAGGATCATATCAAGCCCTATCTCATCTACTACCATGAGGATCACTTCAAGCCCTATCTCATCTACTACCATAAGGATCACTTCACGCCCTATCTCATCTACTACCATGAGGATCACTTCAAGCCCTATCTCATCTACTACCATGAGGATCACATTACGCCCTATCTCATCTACTACCATGAGGATCACATTACGCCCTATCTCATCTACTACCATGAGTCACATCTAGCCCTGTCGCACAGCCAAACTAAAGAGGGCAACAGTGGCTGTTAGAACCATCACGAAGAGATACGAGGGAATCACGACCAGCTTTGGTTGGACAACCTGACACAAACATATCTTGCGCCTCCGTACTTTGGTTTGATTAAATCTAGTGGTCTTTTATTCATCAAAGGTTAGTTGTCTACTGCAACACAAGACTCCAACAAAGTGTATTATTTAATTTGGTTATTTAAAAATATAGTATATATTTTCATTAAAATGTTTATTTATGTTAAAAAAAATATATTTCAAATACGTATATGCAGTCTTAATTATCGAAATAACGCACTTTACACGTGAAAATATTTGAGAAGCAGATAAATATCCCATTTAGATAGGTTATAATGTGTATTACATTTGCGATTATTCCAAATTATTCCAAATGCGTCCGTTAGGAACTTATCCCCGCTGTCTGTAATCTTGTCACAGGTATCACTGTGAGTGATGGACAAGGTGAAGTATTTTTTTTTTTTTTTTGCCATCTGGTAAACTATATGTCCTAAATCGTCAAAATTGGGTGCCGAACTACCGGTTTATGAGGAGTCGGAGATAACCTGTACGGCTGAAACCTATGCTACTAAAACTAACGCTAAATAACTACACGACAATAAAAATTATTATAAAGTTTTTTTTTTTGGTTTTTTTTTACCTTCTCTTACTCATCTAAGTGGGCCGGCTAGCGTAGTGGTTAGAGCACTCGTCTAGCAACCAAATGGTCGAGGGTTCGAATCCCCAGCTGAGCGGGATTTTTTTTTCCGACCAATACGGCCCTGAGGTCGACCCAGCCTCGCAAAATGGGTACCAGAGAAAATCTGGGAAGTAAAGGCAGCGAGGAAAGGAACTGGTCACCCTACCTCACACGCTGATGACCCAGCATAATGAGGCCTCTAACGCTTCACCCCCTACGGCATTTGAAATGCTATGGGACTATCTTTACTTTTTTACTTTTTTTACTCATCTAAAACACCACTGGACCAATGAGTGTGGTTGTGAAATACCACCTTCTAGAGTTCATATAGCTATTGTCAACAATGAATGGGCAGCTCGCATAGAGGGAATAATTGTATAAACATTCTTCAGTTACGGTGCGACGTGACAGTAACTGATATTTTGTCAAGGTTTTCATCTAACTACTGGGCTGTACAGTATGTCCTGTACTGTACGGTACTAATTCGATCCTTTATTTTTAGATGCGAATACGGCGATGTGTAAAAACACTTTTAAGTAAATTGGGTGCGAATTTGGGACTGTGTACTCTGGAGAAAGAATTAGGTCATAACCTCCTTGTGACTTACGTTGGCATCAGTGTTCCGTGTAAGCTGCGCGGTAGGGCGGCTCCCCACATAAACGAATCATTCCGCGCGCGAAATTTTAAATGTGGCGGCAAAAAGTGTACTTTTCTATTTGTTGTCTTCCTGACGGCACTCTTTACTAAAGTAGCATTGAAGAAAAATATGACAGCGTTACATGAGTTTGTTTTCCTGATTTTTTTTTTCTAATATAACTTTTAATTATACCTTGTAATTTGATATTAAGACGCATATTTGGACACAGGTTTTCTTTGAGAATATATTTGCACACGAATTGAAACATTTGCCTTAGCAACTCATGCGCAGATATACTCACAAAGAAAATCTGTGTGTTCAAATATCCGAAGGAACTGACATGGTTAATCAGAATGGAGAAAGATTAATTGAAATATGTCTAACAGAGGGCATGGTCATTGGAGGCACAATATTCCCTCACAAAGAGATACAAAAAACAACGTGGATATCTCCAGATGATAGAACTAGAAACCAGATAGATCACTTTTGTATTAGAAAGCAATACAGAACATCTCTCATAGATGTAGGGGCTTATAGGGGCGCAGATGTTAACAGTGATCACAACCTGTGTATAGGGAAAATAAAACTAAAATTGAAAAGCCAACATAAGAAATCAGTACACAGAAAGATAAACAGCCACAGCCTACAAGAAGAGAATACTAACATTAATTTCAATTAGGAACTTGCCAATCATTCCAAAACACCCAGTGAAGTTGAGGAGATAAGTATAGATGAATTATGGAATTCTTACAGCACAGCCATAATCACAGCAGCAAAAGCAAGCGCTGGACTGAAAAAACCAAATAGAAAAGCATGGATATCAGATAAAACATGGAAGTATATACATGAAAGACGAGCAGTCAAATTAGACATGTTGCATGCAAAAACAGATCTTGGAAAAGATCTGGCGAAAGCAACATACAAAGAAATAGACAAGAAAGTAAAATGTTCAGCTAGAAGGGATAAAAGAGAATACATAGACAATATGGCGAAAGAGGCAGAAAAAGCAGCAAAAACAGGAGACAGCAAAACTTTATATAACATACAAAAGAGGCTAACAGGTACTATTACATCTAAAGAAAGACCAATCCTTAGCAAAACTGGAACCCTATTAACATCAAATAAAGCTTGGCAGCTACATAGACCAGGATGGTGACACTAGAAAGGAAGTTAGGATCAGAATTGCAAAAGCAGCATCAATCTTCAAGAATCTTGAGAATATATGGAATTCAAAAGTTATAAGCACAAAAACCAAGTTAAGACTATTCAATTCAAATGTAATATCCACCCTCATTTACGCATGCGAAAGCTGGAAAACAACTAAAGAAATAGACAAGAAATTAGACTCTTTTGAAAACAATTGCCTAAGGAAAATACTCGGCATCAAGTGCAATGAATTCAAGAACAATGCAGAGATAAGACAGATGACTGAACAACAACCAGTCTCATGGGTGAAAAGGAAAAGGAGATGGGCATATGTTGGTCACTTGATGAGAAGAAATGATCAGAGAATCCCAAAACAAGCTATCAAGTGGAACACAACAGGCCAAAGAAAAAGAGGCAGACCACGTGAAACTCTGAAGAGGACATTATTAAGAGAGGCCAAATTAACAGGCATAAAATCCTTTGATGAGGTTGAAAGACTCGCCGAAGACAGGAAAAATTGGCGAACTACTTTGCGAGCCCTATGTGACGTTTAACGGCACGGGAAGGATATAAGATATAAGAAATATCCGTCTAAATGCCAAACCAATTTTTAATTATGCCTTGTAATTTGCGTTCATTGGAATATCCTCCAACCTTATTTTAAAATATAAGCTATGTTCCTTCTTACAGCTACAGACTTTTTCAATATCTACTTGATTCATGATAAGAGAAATGATACTGGAAAGTCTGACGAGATGGTGTGAGAGGAGATCATCAACTGAGCTAACTGCCTGCATGAAGGATCGTGTACTCTGGAGAAGTTTAATAGTCAAATCCAGATGGCGCGACCCGGATGATGATGATGATTCATAAACTTTCCACATTACTTTGTAATCTCTTACTGCAGACTTTGAATGCAAATGATTTTAAATCGAATTCTCATACTACATATCAGTTTGGTAGATATTCATCAACGTGCGATAGTAAGTTTATTGAATGTATGCAGTGATTTCCTGCATGGATAAGATTGAAACTTAACAGGGTGATTATTTAATTTCTTTTTTTTTCATTTTAATAATGTTCATTATAAGCACAAGATGGCTATACTGGCCGAGATGGAATGTCTGGAATAAAGTATAAGTTCTGTGATAAATGGTAGAACATCCTTAGAGCCTGAGTGTCAAATTCTCCACCCTTTACAAATGAAGTTTGTTTGTTGTAAGTGTTAATTACGAGTTTTCTCCTTTCTCTCAATTCAGTACATAATCTTAGAGCACAAGAATCAACCTTCCGACAATGAGGGCTCGAATAGAGGCGCGTAATCTGAGCATGTTTGCGTGAGAGGAAAGGGTAACATGGGGAGCTAACTTCCCACACAGAATGTGTGTATTTTTGGATATATTCATCTTCCATTCGTGGATATGGCCAAATTAAGTCTGTATTGTCTGGCACAGCGCATACGAAAGGTCAGATCATAATGACATATTTTATGTGCTCTTTTTTTTCCCATAAAATGTCGAGGAATCACTAGATCTATACGTAGAGCAAGATGTCAACTCTGAACCAGTGTCTGTATAACACACATTAAACACCAGCTTCTCTCGTTCCCCCCCCCCCCCCCCCCAAACCACCACCAAAAAAAAAAAAAAATCATGTTTTTTCCTATTCTTGACAATCAAATTTATTTATATTTAATCGCAACGGTTTAAAAAAAATCAGAATGACGCCATGACTGAAACTTTTCAAAGTTATTTCATTTGTTGTCTTTATTCCAGGGATTCTATTTCTATTAAAAAGACAAAGACGTCAGTCGTAATTTCTTTGTTCTGAACGGACTACGAGAAGAGCAAGAAATGCGTTTAACAGAGATGTCTGATACTGGATTTCTAACTTGTAGTAACAACACGGTGCACGGAACAAAGGAAATATTTGATAAAGATATTTAATGTCATAATTCGTTTTTTTTTAACAAACAATGGCCTGACACGGGCTGCAAAGATGTTTGACAAAAATTGCTCCTAGATTTCCGTTTCTGGAAGCATTTATAAATTACAAACTTGCAACCACTGTCATCTCGTCCACTACGCAGGTTCCAAAGAATCTGTGAAATGAAAGAATGTTCTTGCGTGGCCTTGCTTATACAACAGTCTGAGGAACGCTGGTTATTAGCGTCCTTGATAATCGAGTCTCATGTTTCTTTCAAGAGCGACAGCCGAGCTTTGGTCAAGTGTCTCACTCAGCTTGCCCGCAGGGGTGGTAACTTTTTGTTACAAGTTGCGTCCGCTGCAGATAAAGAATGTGGATGACACCAAGTTATTCTTCACACGAACCCTTCCCACCCCCTCCCCAACAAACTCTCGGAAATCGGTCCACGTTTAGTTTTGTCCGTAACAAAATGTGGTAATCGATGTTGCCCAGAAACTCAGGTTTGTAATTTCTGTTGTTTTGAGATCGCTAACTTGTTTACACTTTTGGCCTGTCTCTTGTCTCGTCAATTTTAGCAGCGAAAGTAACATTTTAGTTTTACATTGTGATACTAGTTTTGTTTTCACTTTGTCCAGTTTTTAATTCTTCAATTTTATTTTGTTAACAAGTAATCAATAAATCCAGCATGTCGGGCTGGACTAAAGGAGGCCATATGTGTGCGATTGTCATTTTCCTCGCTGATTTACCTAAGGAAGTAAAAAAAAAAAAGTTTTAGCTACTTTCCTCGCTAATTTACGTTTTTATTGCACTGATATATGCCTTCACTTAGACATACACGCGGTAGGGAAGTCAAAGTCTTGTTTTAAGATTCCACTGAAAAAAGCAGATCTTTGAATAACGGAGTTCTTTCACCCCGATCTCCATTTCTTTTCTTTTTTTTCCACCTTATTACTTCCCTTGTTCCGAGATCTGATACTCTTCAACTTTCAGTTTCGCCAGCATCTGGACGATATATCCAAGATGGCACTGACATCGGTCGCCAAGCACTTCTGCCAATGAGACCACTAATGAAAACGGGACATTTTCATCATTGCAATCCGCTCTTGTTCTTCCTATGGACGATCTCAAAAAGCTGTGAAACAGTGCCTTATTTTCCAGCTGTCTTCGCCCGGCTGGAATTAACAATAAACTCAGCTTTATTTAAACTACTTTACATGTCCACCTAGTTCCTACTTCTTTCTATTCCTGATATTCACGCCCAACTTTTTTGTCTTAGCCGCACTCACTTCGCTGCACCTTCTCATTCTGGTCGTAGGCGATTTAGCATTAATTTCCCAGCCCTTTCTATCTTTTTTTCTCCAGCCGCTAGAAGTGTGTGATAGCTTCCGTGTCTAACCATCCTAAGAGAACAACAGTTTTGTCCTCTCAGTGTTCTCTGTTCATTCTAAACCTTCCGATGTTGTTAACCATTAGGCACTATTTGTCATCCTCCCTTTACTTCATTTCTCAGCCAATAGCCTGCTTCCACTTCGTGTTTACCGACATTTATCCCGGCGCATTTTGTTCCCATGTTTCTTACAAGGAGGATACCTAAAAAAAAAAAAAACAACTAATTTAATTTTTCATCTATTTTTCCTGTTTTTAATCTGTTGTGTTGTTTCTGTATGTGATTCTTCAAAAAGGTTTCTGCCGAATTAGTGGATTGTCGTATGTTCTTCATTTATACGTGCTCATCTTTAGTTTCTGACATTACTGTTTCTGTCCATTTTCCTCACTCTTTCTGTCCCTTTTTTTTGGTAAAAAAAAAAGAACCGTATACGCCCTCATCTACTTCAGTACTAGAACCAGTTTTACCGCAGTCTTCATTTCGCTTATCTCTAAATTTCAGAGACTGACTGTTATAACCTGAACATTCTACACGAGGGGTTCAGCATTCAAGATATACGAGTCTCCAGAGATGATGGAAACACTCAAAACATGCCAGCCCACAACATAACCATCGTGCCTACCCGAGCATGTCGCGAGATCGAGGGGTTGTGTGGGAGAAGGGCCAGGAGTCATTTAGACTCCCGCCAAGCTATACAAATAATAATATCTAACCCATCCTAGTCCTGCTAGAGCACGAAAATATCACAATAGATCAGATAAAGGTAATACAAACTTCACAATTTACAGCAGGGGTTCTCAAACAGCCGGGATTTTTAGGGGAGAGAACTGTTGTAATATTACATGTATTCTATGACATGCATTCATTCATTAGCATGTCCCTTGCGGAATTCCCCCCCCCCCCCGCAAACAGATCTCTTGAAAGCCTCTCGATTGTCTGATGTAAGAAGCAAGATGCCCCGGTGCTGACGCGTCCATTTGCAAATCATCAACAATGCCTTGTGACCATCTTCGCTTTGGTTTTTCTCTTTCTTTTTTTTTCTATACAAATTGCAAATTTTGAGTCAGTGTGTGTGTGTGTGGTGGAAAGGGAAAAAAAAGGGGGGGGGGGAGGGAGGGACAGAATGATATTCTGACATGATGAAAAGCATGCATGGGGCAAAAAAAAAAAAAAGGTTGAGAACCACTGTTTTGAGGTTTTACAAATATTTTCTCCACTGTTCACACGCGTTGCTAAAAATAATTTCTTCTCCGCGAGAGCGTTAACTTATCTACACTGCACTACGATAAACTGATCAATAGCCAGGAGGCCATAGCTGGTAAATATAAGATGCTTGGAGCGTTTGCGGCTCTACCCACGCAAACTCTTGACAACTGAGCACAATTCACACCGGCCATGCCGAAAGTTGCTCCCAGACCACATACTCTTACCGTAATATATACGCATATTCACAGCAATTTAATTCTGTATTCATTCCTTGTATCGAAATCTAATCTCCGTCACGCCCGAGTGCGCATGAAACAAATGATCAAAAACTGACTTGGCGCTCTCTGGCTTTCACTCTTTTCTCTATTCTACTGGGGAGCGCGTTCTAAGCGTGCCACATAAGGAAGAGATAAAGAGACAGAAAGTCAGACGAAACTGCATAAATAATTCTCTGTCATGTGAAAATTAAGCTGGGATATATATATATAAGATAGCACTTCATCTAACGGTTTGTGGGCCAAACATCTCCGCCAGCCATGCTTCTATTTAGTAAAAAGTAGTTTTCGGATATAACCAACTGTTTCTAGATATCTTTGACAAACATCAGAAAGTCTATTAAAGTTATCAGATACTTTTGACTACAACCACATAATCCATGAAAGTTATCTCTAACTACCACCAGGAAATCATTAACAGTTTCTTGATCTCTCAAAATACCACCAAAAAAAAAAACAAAAAAAAAAGTCAGCCGTGCACTGGAAAACACAATTTAAAAAAATATATATATTTAAATATGGTACCATATCTATCTTATCACATGCATTCACATTTCTTACCTTTTTAGATACCTCAAGACAAACAGGTTTCCATTTAATGTTAAATCCTCTAGTATCCAACAGAAGTCACAAATTTCTTAACGGACGAGTTTGATAATTAAACTTATTCCATTCTGAATATCAAAACAAAAAGGCTGATTGTCCGATCGCCAGATTGGAGCTGTAATTTAATGTCCTGCAGAGAGAAGGGGAAAGACAGATTGACATTCCTCGCCACTACGTGCATATATAAATGGCGTACTTTTTTTAAAATGCAGAAATAAAGAAAACAATAATGATGAAATAACATCTCCGTGAATCCTCAATTTCAATTTTTGTCCTGTATGTAAAAAATAGTATGAAGAAAGATATTGTAAAAGCAACAAATGTAACAAGTCTTATTTTTATGACTGTTGTCAGTCCAAATGTTAAGATCTCGTATGTTACCTAAATCGTCCGTGTCTTGTACCTAAAGGCTACTTGGTCCGAGCGGTTTGCGCCTAAGTTTAGCCTCATTCGTTGTGCCTAATGTCTGAAGGTGCCCGAGAAGCAGCTGCTGTGTTTCGGGCGACGACTGGAGAAAATAAGTGCCGGGTTTTAAAAAAAAAAAAGCACTTGGAGCACTACGAAGTTTTGATCAACTCTGCTTTAACTGCGCCATCCTTCTAGCACGGTCATCTTTGCTACACAATCGTACAATCATACACTGCACAGCAAGTGGGACGCCGCCTAGATCGTACATCGCTCTCAATACGTAGAACTTCGTGTACAAACGTACATCACACAACAAAAGGACAAAGCGTACAATCGTAGATCACACAACAAGCAGTACACCACGTACAATTTAAAATCACAACTGTACATCATACAACAAGCGAGACTCAAGTAAATCTTTCATTACGAATTAAGTGGGACATCACATACAATCGTGCATGATGAATTAAGTACAGGTACAATTGTACATCACAATTTAAGCAGGACACAACGTACTTTCCCTGCACTTGATTGTACCCCTTCCAATCGAAATGGGGGAGGGGAGGGGGGAAACGGGACGTTGAAATTAAAAAAAAAAAAAACTAGCAACGAGATGAAAGACGAGGAGAGCCTACTACTTTAAAGTCCAGAAAAACATACAACACACAGTGTTTAAAAGAAAATAATCTACTAACTGGTGGATGCTTTCAGCCCGAGTTGTGTGCCTCTTCAAGCTTGTCACAATGCTGTAAACCTGATCATTTATTTTTGCATAACTTTATTTTGATATCCTGGAGCGAACCCCCCAAAAAAGGCTTCCCTGTCGACTCCACCACCATAGATAACTTGTTCCAGTTTGTTTCTAGCGTATTACATGCTGATGACCACTGCCCCAATTTATTTATGTGGCGGCACATAATCACAGCCAGATACATATTCAGCATCGCAAAACTTCCCTATTTCAAGGCAAAGAGATGGACAGTATCTACAACGAGCTCTGCGAGTCTCGTTTCACACACAAAAGCGCCCGCGCACACAGAGACGGTGCAATGCTGCATGCTCAGAAATGACAGAACAGATGAACAGAACGAAATACCCGACGCCATGAGAAAATCAGATCCAAATGATGAATCATACAATATAAACAGACAAAACAGGGCCATCAATGTTACACCCAGAACAAACCATATCGTAATAAATGAACATCGAAACAGGATCAAGAACCATAACCCACATTGCAGACGCTGTGACAGCGAGGAGATAACTGTTGAATGTAATTTTTCTACTGTTTCCAAATTTAAAGAAAAACTGCTTCCAAAAAACGCTGTGCTGCTCTTTGCAGAAGATGCCATCCCTAATGTGACATTAACGTGACATGTAGAAAAAAAAACAGCAATTACTATATAAGGCAGGGGTGGGGGAGGGGGTGGAGCGAGAGAGAGAGAGAGAGAGAGAGAGAGAGAGAGAGAGAGAGAAAGAAAGAAAGAGAGAGAGAGAGAGAAGAGAGAAAGAGAGAGAACTGATCTCAAGGTTCGCTGCTGGCAAGATTCCTCAGCTGCAGTTAGTGAGGTGAAACTCTTCCCGGCCAATGAAGAAAAATGCGATTAGGGTTGCCGCGCGGCGTCGCTGTGAAAAAGGTGATGGAAAGGATTAAGTGAAGTTTAATCGGTACGGCCCGTAGTCTCGCGGTGAGGGCTACTCATATCACGGTACCTCCACACTGGAGGCCGGTCAGGTCCTACATACACCCATACTGGGATAATATGTCTAAACCGGCTTAACCCAGTGGTGAAACTTACTAGTGGCGAGGATTCGTCATCCTCGACAAAAGCTCCGTCCTGGTCACCACCTGGAAGGGTAGTGGCCACGACCACAAAATGCTAAAGTCGGAGACACTGGACCAGTGCAGTCTAGATAGGCAACCACCTCTCACCCGACGGGGATATATTCATATCCAAATCACGTCGCGGTTTTCCGGTGAGAAACTCTAGGCTGGATGGGCAACCACCTTTCACCCGGCGGGGATATATTCATAGTCAAATCACATCGAGGCTTTACGGTGAGGAAGTCCAGCTCTAGACTAAACCGGTGCAACGAAAACCAGTGTCACGCAATGCCGCCTCTGTGACCCACCGAGAATATAGGTCCAAGCCCCACGATGCTCTCAGCCTCCATCCTAAATGAGACTATCACGAGAACCACAGGAGTAAATTCAGTAGGATCACGGGGCGATCTTGATGGTAGTAGCAATAGTAGTAGTAGTAGTAGTAGAAGAAGAAGAAGAAGAAGAAGAAGAAGATCTCAAGGTGTATGTAAGCGACAGACAATAAAGTTGGAGGAATGCGTGGTTAACATTTGTTGTTAAAGATAGCTGAAAGAAATTACAAATCCAGACCCGCTATAAGATGCTTTACAGAGAATATATGATATATTTACACAGCAATATATATATATATATATATATATACATATATCACGTATATACTGGAGGGGGTATAATGCTTGGGTGTTATCCAACCCCTGTGAAAAGTGACCCAAAATATTTTATTTTACGGGACTCTAATATGTGGGCAGAAAATTCAGTCACACAGACCGAAACAAGTAGTGTTTTCTTAAACTAATTCTTCTCTTACAACAGACTAAACACAAACTGGAAATGTTTGTGGTTCTTACGAGCACAGCAACCTATCTCACTGACCTCTACCCTTATAAATGTCTTTATTCACATTCTTTACTTTGGTGTGTAAATAAATCATACATGCACTGTGAATATATGTGTTGTTGAGAGACTCTGTGTCTACCTTTTGTTGACATTTGAGTACATTATACAAGCATCTAAAAGTACTTATTTCTGACGCGTACAATTCATGTACCAGTCGGGGCAACATCAGGTAAAAAGAACATGTAAGACTGTTCTTGCCTTAAGGTGACTAAATAACAATTCTATGCACTATGTTCGTCAAACCTGGGATATGGCTGGGGAAATCAGAACAGCCACTGAGAGTCAAGTCAACATCACCAGAGCTGAGACTCAAGTCAACATCACCAGAGCTGAGAGTTAAGTCAACGTAACCAGGGCTGAGAGTCAAGTCAACGTAACCAGGGCTGAGTTAAGTCAACGTAACCAGGGCTGAGACTCAAGTTATCATAACCAGGGCTGAGAGTCAAGTCAACGTAACCAAGGCTGAGACTCGAGTCAACATCACCAGGGCTGAGACTCAAATCAACATCACCAGAGCTGAGACTAAAGTCAAGGTCGCCAGGGCTGAGAGTCAAGTCAAGGTCGCCAGGGCTGAGAGTCAAGTCAAGGTCGCCAGGGCTGAGAGTCAAGTCAAGGTCGCCAGGGCTGAGAGTCAAGTCAACATCACCAGGGCTGAAAGTTGTTAGGTCTACGGTGGATTCTATACATTTTCATAGACGACTTAAGACAGAAGCTTCTATCTAAGCTTCACCACCAATAACGACAAAGAACATAATAATTTATACTTTGTTAACTACGGCAAATAGCATCATAATTTATAGTTTGTTAACTACTGCAAATATCATAATTTATACTTTGTTAACTACGGCAAATAACATCATAATTTATACTCTGTTAACTACGGCAAATAACATCATAATTTATACTTTGTTAACTATGGCAAATAACATCATAATTTATACTTTGTTAACTACGGTGAGGAACCTTATGATTTTTTTTCCTTAACTACATTGTTGGATATATTTCTGGCAGCTGCGAGGAGAAAGACAGAGGTCTTGCGCTGTGTGGACGTAGGACAGCGATAATCGGGCAATATGGAAGGTAAGACATCAATGTGGAAGGTAACACATCAATATGGAAGGTAAGTCACCAATGTGAAAGGTAAGTCACCAATGTGGAAGGTAAGTCACCAATGTGGAAGGTAAGTCACCAATGTGGAAGGTAAGTCACAAATGTGGAAGGTAAGACACCAATGTGGACGGTAAGTCACCAATGTGGAAGGTAAGTCACCAATGTGGAAGGTAAGTCACAAATGTGGAAGGTAAGTCATCAATGCAGAAGTATGACAGTTGAAGCTGTACCATGTGGAAGAAAAAAACCATGTGGAAGATAGGACAGGTGAAGTTGGGAAATGTGGAAGATAAGACAGGTGAAGCTGGGGAATGTGGAAGATAGGACAGGTGAAGTTGGGCCATGTGGAAGATAGGACAGGTGAAGCTGGGAAATGTGGAAGATAGGACAGGTGAAGTTGAGGAATGTGGAAGATAGGACAGGTGAAGTTGAGGAATGCGGAAGATAGGACAGGTGAAGTTGAGGAATGTGGAAGATAGGACAGGTGAAGTTGAGGAATGTGGAAAGTTAGAAAACGGGGAGCTGAGTAATGTAGAAGGTAGCAGGGGTGTATACTCGAACTGATCGACTTGGCCTAGAGTCCGACTTTATTCCTTTTGAAAATTCGATCCCATTCTCGACTGGAGAGATGAAGAAAAGCAACTTGACTCGACTTGCGATTTTATATTTTTAACCAACCGATTCAACGGCTTGTACCACATAGCAGTGATTAGTTAGTTTGGTAATGACTCTCTCTCTCTCTCCATTTTGCCAAAGAAATCATGCTGATTTGCTAGCTGAAATTAACAGTCGCTCTACCAATGTTTTGACTCAGATTTGAGACTCGACTTGAAGTTACTTGCAGAGACTTGGGATTTGAAAGGCATGAGAAGACCTGAGAATATAAAGCAGAGACTTGGGATTTGGAAGGCATGAGAAGACCTGAGAATATAAAGCAGAGACTTGGGATTTGGAAGGCATGAGAAGACCTGAAAATATAAACCAGAGACTTGGGATTTGGAAGCCATGAGAAGACCTGAGAATATAGAGACTTGGGATTTGGAAGGCATGAGAAGACCTGAGAATATAAAGCAGAGACTTAGGATTTGGAAGGCATGAGAAGACCTGAGAATATAAAGCAGAGACTTGGGATTTGGAAGGCATGAGAAGACGTGAGAATATAGAGACTTGGGATTTGGAAGGCATGAGAAGACGTGAGAATATAGAGACTTGGGATTTGGAAGGCATGAGAAGACCTGAGAATATAGAGACTTGGGATTTGGAAGGCATGAGAAGACCTGAGAATATAAAGCAGAGACTTGGGATTTGGAAGGCATGAGAAGACCTGAGAATATAAAGGTCAAGATGCTGAGTAATGTGGAAAGTAAGATATGTGATGTTGAGTAATATGGAAGGTAGGATATGTGGTGTTGAGTAATGTGGAAGGTAGGATTTGTGATGCTGAGTACTGTGGAAGGTAGGATTTGTGATGTTGAGTACTGTGGAAGGTAGGATTTGTGATGTTGAGTAATGTAGAAGGTAGGATATGTGATATTGTGTAATGTGGAAGGTAGGATATGTAATACTGTGTAATGTGGAAGGTAGGATATGATGATGAGCAATGTGGAAGGTAGGATATGTGATGTTGAGCAATGTGGAAGGCAGGATATGTGATGTTGAGTAATGTGGAAGGTAGGATAAGAAATGCTGAGTAATGTAGAATGTAGGATAAGAGATGTTGGGTAATGTGTAAGACAGGATAGCAAATGCTGAGTACTTCAGAAGGTAGAACATGAGATGTAAAGTATGACAGAAAATGTTGAGTAATAAATGAGGTAGATTGAAAATGTTGGGTAATCTGAAGGTAGAAGGGAAAAATTGGGTAATCTGTAAGGTAGATACAAAATGTTGGGTAATGTGTCAAGTAAATAGAAAATGTTGGTTACTGTGTAAGGCAGATAGGAAATGTTGGGTAATGTGTAAAGTAAATAGAAAATGTTGGGTACTGTGTACGGCAGATAGGAAATGCTGGGTAATGTGTAAGGTAGATAGAAAATGTTGAGTAATATGTAAGGTAGATAGAAAATGTTGGGTAATATGTAAGGTAGATAGAAAATGTTGGGTAATGTGTAAGGTAGATAGAAACTGTTGGGTAATGTGTAAGGTAGATAGGAAATGTTGGGTAATGTATAACGTAGATAGAAAATGTTGGGTAATGTGTAAGGTAGATAGAAAATGTTGGGTAATGTGTAAGGCAGATAGAAAATGTTGGGTAATGTGTAAGCTAGACAGGAAATGTTGGGTAATGTGTAAGGTAGATAGGAAATGTTGGGTAATGTGTAAGGCAGATAGGAAATGATGAGTGATGTGGAAGATAGGATACAGAAAGTAGAATATGGCCAGAGACCACGTGGAAGAGTTTCCTACACCGCTGTACCATTAAAAAAGGAAAGAAAAATAACTTGTCAACATGTCTGGACGCCTTTCAATGACTTGGAACAACGTCTTCTGATTCATTAACACCCCCCCCCCCCTCCGAACTCCAATTTTACCTTTCAACCCCTTTCTGTATGAACTGTTGTGCACTTCTATGCCTTTCCTAAAGATCTCGTTCAGCAAATACAAAAAAAGAGCCAAACTTCGTCAAAACTAATCCAAAAATAAACATAATGAAGCAGTCGCTGCGTTTCAAATTACACTGCGTGTTAAACTGTTTGGTCTGCCTTGCTGAAGTTACATTTCAACGAAGTGGTATTATGAGAAGAAAATGCCCATGAAGCCTAAACCCTAGATGTGGTTCCAGGCTATCTGATCACGCACAAGAAGTTCCTCAATATCTTCCATCTGTCCATGTTCTTTGTTGGTGATCGGACTAAACAATCAACGCTCCATGAACGGAGGCAACAAATTCTTAACACACGAATAATTAGTGTTTAAGTAGACATTCATTCATTTGCATGTCCCATGTGGAACTTTGCCTCCCTAACAGCACTCATGTAGGCCTCTCGGTTGTAAGCAAGATGGCCTGCTGCTGCTGATGCATCCATTTGCAGATCATCAACGATGTCTTGCAGCCATCTTCGCCTTGGTCTTCCTCTCTTTCTTTTTCCCATTATGTACCGCTCCAAGACGTCTTCTCTAGATTATCATGATGTTTAATGTGTCCAAAATATTTAAGTTTTCTTTGTTAAATCCTCTTTACTAGCCAGCCTTCTTCAATATTAAGTTCTTGCAGTATGGATATATTTTTTTCTTTTTTGTGTCCATGATATCTGAAGAACTCTTCTGTAGCATTTACATTCAAAGGCATTTATGTGTTTCTCAGCTGTTTTATTAAGTGTCCAGGTCTCACAGGCATATGTTGCGATGGGAAAAATGCATGCCTTTAAAAATCTTATTTTTGTAGTTCTGTCTGTTCCTCTCCACAGATTCTTTAGTTGTTTTACTTTCTGAAGAGCAATAGATGTCCTCCTTTTAATTTCCCTCATTGTATCTCCATTATTAGTTAGTAGTGATCCAAGATATTCAAAACTCTCCACTTCTTCCAGTTTTTCCTCACTGATACATATATCAGCTGCCTTGTATGTTTTGTCAGTCGTCATCAATTTAGTCTTCTTCGCATTAAGATAGTGGTTTTGCTCTTCGCTGTTCTTACGGATTGACATAATTAGTTTTTCCATTCCTTTTTGTGTTGTGGACAGCAATACTGTGTCAAAAGCATATCTAATCTCTGGTATTTCATAATCTCCAATTGTTATGGCATCGTAATATTCTTTGTCTACATCTTCTCTAACATTCCTCATTATATTTTCAGTATACAAGTTAAATAAGTAGGGTGACAATATGCACCCCTGACGGACCCTTTGTTTTATGTCAAACCAAGTTGTTGTTTCACCATTTATTCTTACTGCTGCTTGTTGGTCTAGATACAGCAGTGATGTTAATTGTATCAAATGCGTTGGAAATCCCATTTTTTCCATTAATTCCCAAAGTTTCTGGTGTTGTACAAATGCCTTTGAGTAGTCTATAAAGGATAAATATAGATTCACATTAAACTCTCTGCATTTCTCTATTATTAATCTTATATTGAATATATGATCTCTTGATCCTCTTCCTTGCCTGAAACTTGCTTGGACCATACTGATTTCTTCTTCTATTTTCTTACGAAGTCTACCCATTATGATTTTTAACTGAATTTTACTGGCATGACTAATCAGGGCAACAGTTCTGTAGTTTGTGCATAATTTCAGGTTACCCTTTTTTGGCAGTGGTATGAATATAGTTCTTTTCCATTCTTTTGGCCAAATACCTGAATGCCATATATTTTTACATAGTGCATGATAGATTGTTGCACATTCCTTTCCTCCCGCTTTAATAAATTCAGCTGTTATCTCATCACATCCTGGTGATTTACCATTTAACTATACACGAAGCCACTGCAGTGAAGCTGTGATAACAAAATATATAAACTAGGAAAAAAGTAGGAACAGCTTTATAATTAACGAGTACACAGCTGTGACGTTTCGGTGTGAACCTTAATCATACAAAAACACACAGGATGAAGGAACAGAGAAAGAAGATAAAATATCAATTCACATGAATCTTATGTAAAAAGTAGGAATTGAAAAAAAATAGAATAAAGAAAATAAATGGTGCACTTAGCTGTGGATTGTAATAGGCTGTGTCTAGAAATGCACACGGTGGAGTGTTGATAACGTTTAAATGGAGTCTTGAAATGTGTAATAGGTGCGTTGTAAAGGGAGGAGGGTGGAGAACCGCAGAAAGGAAACAGATGGCATAACGGTAATCTAGCCAGGAGAAGGTGGAATAGATGACTGCAGTTAGGGTAGAGGGTTTGTAATCTGATGCTCTGAGGAGGTTTCGAAATATGAGTTGCAAGTGAGAAAGGAGTGGAACTTGGTGCTGAGGGAATATGCTTGTGGGAGAGGGGAATGTTAGGTGTAACTGAATTGCGAGTTCAAACCATGTGGGTCCAGCGTCCCATATTCCTGTATGTAGTGATTCTCAAGCGCTAGGCGGCTTCTGTCATCGGCCTGGCATTATTTGATGGCTGTTACCAGAAAATTAGATTTGCCTCTGTGGCTGGGGCCAATGAAATGAATAGGGACCTGTTTCGAACCATGCTGGGTGATATCACACAGATGTTTTTTGCACGCGGTCACTAAATCTGAGATCAGTTTCACCAGTATAAGTTAACTTGCAAATATGATATTATACTCCCCCCCCCCCCCCCAGTTTATACATTTGGCAACAAATTCTATCCTCTTCTCACGGTCTATCTGTTGCCAGTATTTGTTGCACACTGTTCATATCCACTTCCACATTTCTTCGCCTGATTGCGTCTTACTGCGTATCCTGGAGAAGCAAGTGGCGGGGGGGGGGGGGGGGGTGGAAAGTGGCAGAAAATTGTAGATGTTTAATGAGTGAGAATAATCTCTCTGAAGCACCATTTCTTTCACACAGATGTGTTACCTAAACTGACAATGGAACCAGATGATGGGAAAGCGACATCCGACAACAAAAAACTCTGGTAAAACTAAACTATTACTATCTTCAAGTTTGGACTTTCTTGCCATGTTATAGTTTCCCAGCACTGCGATTGCGGTGTCTTAAGAACTTCTGAACTGGCCTACTTGCATTAAATTACACATGCTAAAATTGCTAGGCTACACTATGTGCTGACAAGAAATAATTAAAGGACGCGCAATGTCATATCAGATATGATGACTTCAAATATCTCTAATGGAATGATTAAAAAAAAAACAGAGTACTGATTACGAAATTTACTAGCCTTGACCTGTTTATTTCTGTACTGACACAATATGTGAGTGGTGACACTTCACTAGTCTTATAACTATGTGCAGTTCTGCCTCTTTATATATGTATGTATGTGTGTGTGTTTTATTATATGTCTTGCCCAGTTGGCTCATATCTAAGGCTGGAAGGTAAAAGCCCTAACCAAATGATAATATCAATGATCTGAAAAATAAAGACCAGAATATTTCGACTACACGGTCAAATAAACAAAATTTTAAAGTATCACCCTCCGTTATGTCCACCATGTGACCCCCCCCCCGACCACCCACTGTCTAGTCCTAGGCGATGTTATACCCTAAGACCACCCACTGTCCTCTCCTAGGCGATGTTATACCCTAAGACCACCCACTGTCCTCTCCTAGGCGATGTTATACCCTAAGACCACCCACTGTCCTCTCCTAGGCGATGTTATACCCTAAGACCACCCACTGTCCTCTCCTAGGCGATGTTATACCCTAAGACCACCCACTGTCCTCTCCTAGGCGATGTTATACCCTAAGACCACCCACTGTCTAGTCCTAGGCGATGTTATACACTAAGACCACCCACTGTCCTCTCCTAGGCGATGTTATACACTAAGACCACCCACTGTCTAGTCCTAGGCGATGTTATACACTAAGACCACCCACTGTCCTCTCCTAGGCGATGTTATACACTAAGACCACCCACTGTCTAGTCCTAGGCGATGTTATACACTAAGACCACCCACTGTCCTCTCCTAGGCGATGTTATACCCTAAGACCACCCACTGTCCTCTCCTAGGCGATGTTATACACTAAGACCACCCACTGTCTAGTCCTAGGCGATGTTATACCCTAAGACCACCCACTGTCCTCTCCTAGGCGATGTTATACACTAAGACCACCCACTGTCTAGTCCTAGGCGATGTTATACCCTAAGACCACCCACTGACTAGTCCTAGGCGACGTTATACCATAACCCTTTCTTCTATAATCTGTTTAAACTTAACATGTATTGTGGAACAAAATAAAGTTAGAAAATATTTGTGGATATCATTACATGACCAACGGACTAAAGCTCACATGGAGATTTTATCATAACAACTCAGCTATGCACAATTTTTGTCCTACAAAATGTCAGCACTAGTTTCGTAACTCTGCAGTTCTGCCTAACATCCATGCTTGCGTCAGGGTTGGTGAACCATAGCTGACCAAGACCCTGTCCAACCTCTCTGTTGGTACCCCCAGTGACAAGCATAGACTGGCTAGCGGGGCAGGGATCGCCATAGTCCCCATGGTGGTGGAATCTGCTAAAGAAGCACTGCACACCATCTGCTTCTTTTTAGCTGTACACAGGGACTGAAAAAAATAGTTGCCATTGACCCGCTCCCAACCGGACAAATCTTCACCGCATCGCCTGCAAAGAGCACTAGCTCGCAGTAGAAAGGAGACTGAAGAATAAAAAGGAGTATACCCATTTATAATTCTGCACAGACTTAATTAAACTGTTTTATATCTCTACGTACTCACTACCAAAAGAGACATGGAGAAGAACAACAGAAAGGATGTTGAGCAATAGAGGGCTCACCTGGGCAAGAGCAGGGAAAAAAATGCAAAGGACAGGCATTTGTGGAAAACCCTTGCGGAAGCCCCATGTGCCTTGGGCATTTAAGGTTCAGAGAGAGATATTTCTACGTATGTTATATACACATCGTATCTCCACACAGACTAAACAAATGAATAATACAAGAGCTAGATCGTACTTTAATCTTATCATTTCAGTCAACACAAGAGAACAAGCATCATTTTGAAGAGTGTCACGTGACATCAACACTTACAGAACCACGGCCGTCACAATTTGTGCAAGAAAAGCCCTGGGCACGCTGCTCGAAAGTGACCTAATATACCCCAGATGAAGTTTCCCATCCATCCATTACGGTAACCCTAATACAACCACAGACATAAATGACGACACTTAATGTAAAATAAAACACTACTGATGTACTTACAAAAGAATCACTAATCCTGCATTACTGAAAGTAATAGTCACACGTAATGTAATGCCTATGATAATGTTCGGTAACGTAATAACTTTGTAAAGATGACAAGGAAAAAAAAACTGGTCAACTTGCCGTTCCGTGTGTTCTGCTCAGGTAACTGACACCTGGCCAGGACAAGATCGATACCTAAATTCAACATTAAATCTTTATTTAGCATGGTTCAAATGTCCGTTTGTATGTTTTCGTCCGGAAACGGGAAAACAAGACACATTTGAATGCATTTTTTTAAAAGAGCAAGCATTTTTTTTTCTGTTCCAGTAACATCGAAATCTTGCAGGTATCGACTTTGAATCCTGAAAAGGAGCCTCGATAAAGATAATCGATTATATCCTTTACTTGTTCAGGTGTGTTACATTCTGGTCGTTCTACAACCCAACACGCAGGACGAATTAGACCAGAGCGGTTCTAAACTTTTTGGTATCTTAGTCACCCTATTTCAATAGGAAGCACGTTGTCCAAAACAACGGGCAATCAATAAGATAAGCGGAGGGTGGGGGGAGAGGAAGGAGAAATAGTTTTTGTACTACTTTACAAAATTCCTCTGGGAGACCTTGTATATAATGTATATGCGCCGGTGCGTGTATGTGAGAAAGAAAGAAAGAAAGAAAGATTTGAGAGAGAGGGAGAGAGAGAGAGTAAAGGTTTCACTTTTCAGAGCTGTAATAATTTTAGTTAGGGAGACTTTGTAGAGTTATCAAAGACTTAATAATAATCACAACTTCCAACAAAAATGGCTCACTAGGGAACGTCCAGAGTCTGGGTGTAACAGATGATTACAATGCTGGGAAAAAAAAACACTGAGTACCCCCAGAACATACAACAGGCTACTGTGACACTTTGTGAGGTTGGTTGTTTTCATGGCTCCTGACATCGCCTGTGATGGATGAAGATTTAGTGACAGACATTCTAGTGACTGTCACAGTTTCTCCCTCTTACTAATTTTCCCGCCTAAATACAAAACTTTAGAGAGGAGAGACAGTATTAACCCTTTTAAGTCTAGTGACATTTTTTTTTTTGCTCATTTCCCCACATCGCGCCCCACCCCCACCCCAAGCCCTTCTGAGTGTGTCAGTTTTCTGCCCGCAGTCTCTTTTTTTACTTGGTTCTGTTTTTCCAGGTCCCTAAAATAGCCAGACGTGTCCGTCAGATGACGCCGCCTTCTAGCCAAGACAACAGTCACGTGGGATTACCTAGAAAATGTGATGTCCAGACTTCTGATCATCCTCCAGATTTCAATTTTTTGTTTGTTTTTTAACCCGCCCCCCCCCCCCCCCCCATAGAGTTTTAAATTAATGATCTTGAACAGGGAGAAAAATTGACAAGTTTATTTACGCTAAACCACGGATACAAGTTAGCTGTTCACTAAACTTACGCACCTACATTATTATCATTATTATTATTATTATTATTATTGGGGTTAAATTTAATAATGTTTTTGTTCTTTGTATTTTCAAATCTCCTTCTCTGGTGTTTCAACCAGTTATTGTTTCCAGCATAGCTTGTCTTTGTTCTCAGTATCTGAACAGCAGCCACATTTATGTCTATATGGACATACGGAGGTGTCCACACGTTTGGGTTAGTGATCCATTAGACTGTGTTAACGATATACTGACTTCTTTGATGTTCTGTACATTAATACAGACAGTGTCACAACAGTCTGGTGAAAGAGTTTGGGATATATGTGTTCTTTGTGGTGAACCTTACCAAAAAGCTTTGTCCTGCGGCTCTCACCAGGGTGGCACTGTTCTATCTTCTTTCATACATCCAGAAACATAAGGAAAGCTGTGACAGTTTTCAGCCATTATCATAATTATGAACTGTCCCAGTAATTGTTATTGGATATAGGAGGAAAGAGCTTGGCCACATATCAGGCAACACGAACAGTACTCAGCTCTAACCTAAGTACCCGGATTTGAAGTACAGAACTGCAGCAAATATCCAGATAAAACTGCAACTTGACAACAGGGCTCCAGATATATCCTGACCTAAATATGAGCACTAATAGAGAATAAGAAGTAGGTTTAGGGACAGAAATTTAAACCAAAAAATAACAACAAAACATTAACATTTGATAGCTGGAAAAAAAAGATGCAGTCTGTAAAAACAACATGAATATCTTTGTTTCAATGCTACACTTTAATAACGCAACAAATGTAGTAGAAAAATACAACTCAATCTCTTCATAGCTAACAAATTTTTATTTTCCTCACAGCAGCTGAGTTGTTTATACGCTGTTGATAAAATTCTGGAAACAACACACACCAAAAAAAAACAAAAAAACCAGAGATCAGAATGCTGATTTTTACATAAGACACTAAGATAATTTGTATACAGGATTCATCTAAACAATTTGTATTTTCTACAACAAGTGATATAATTTAGACTACCAAACACAAAGATAGTATTTACCTACAGACAGCCAAAAATCAACAAATGATTCCAGTATGTAACAAATCAGTAATACAGGTAGGATAATGTGTTCTCACAATATTATTTCTTATCTTCATGCACTAATTATATAACGCTGAAATCCCCAAAATGAAAGAACATAGTTCAGAGCACAAAACTTGCAACATAATAAATGAAATGATTTAAGGTGACTGTGTAGAGGGACAGTGGACTGGCTAGCAAGATCAGATCAAGATAAAGTGTCTTTAAAGTCTGACAACAGCTGTTATGCTACTTCTGTCTGGGTAATGATATCATCACTGTGGTAGTGGAGCCAGACAAAAAGCTTTCTTCTTGGGTCCACTTTCAGACTCCAGGGAAACTGGTCTAACCTATTCTCCATGTGACACAGTGAATGAGCTTCAATTCCTGCAGAAAATACAAGTTGTATTTCCATGGAAATAAAAAAAAAAGGTTAAAAACATTCGTATTGTCAGCTTAAAGTTTTATATGATTATAAACCATCAGTGATGAAGTTGTTTAAGATTTTGGCCAGCTCTGGTATGCTTCTAGCATAGTCACCTTACATTCTATTGATGAAATAAGAATAGACACTGTACAGATAATGAAAAAAAATTAGACAGAAAAACAATATTAACACACTCATATTTCTATACATTTATTTTCTATATGATCTCTTTAATTATACCTATCATTACTTTTTATTTACAAAATGATGAAGCTTGATTTTACTAGGGAATAAAAGTATGCTTTGAAACCTCCTTATATCTTGATCAGGTCTTGTGTATTGTTTCCTCCAACAGCTTAATAATGAGAAGCAATTTGAGAAATCATTGACCACATAAAACTGAGAAGCAAGATGGTCAATGATTACTAATATGACCACTAATGAATGACTTCACTTCTAGTCCATAATTCTGGCTCAATTTCCCAGCTTTCTGCACATTCTCTATTAGTGCAGTTTTCACTAGAGTTGAATATCTCTGATTTTAAATGTGCCAGTTTATAGTTGCCTGAGTTACAACCTTTCATATTTATGGCCAAGGTCCCTTTTGGAAAAACTGGTAAAATGGCCAAACTCAGCCACAGCAAGCTGCTGAGGTCAAACACACATTATGCTTATCAAAAGTGGTGGCCTTGCTTGCCATACAATACTACACTTTACATATGTAAGTTATAATACGGTACTGTCATCATGTGTATGCATATGTGTGTATGTACATTTATGTGTGTCACTGAAAAGTTCATACAGTACAATTCTATATTTAATGTTTTATTATTCATATTTTGTTACTAATTTTCATACTAATTTACACTATTTTAGTATTTTAAAGTGATGGTAAACATGACTATTCATCTTGTAATATGTTATAGTAGTGAAATTTACTTAGCATCTGACCACCCCTTAAGATGACTGACACATGACTAAATCAACTTAAACCTTAATGGGCCATCTCAAACGCAGTCTAAATTGATGCCTGACTGTTATAATATATGTTATAATGGAGGAAGGGACTGTAAGAGCAGTACAGTTGATGGTTAACTGTCTTCACATCTGAATGTATGAGAATAGGAAAAATGATAGCTAACTATCTCTACATCTGAGAACAGTATAAATAATAGTTAATTATCTCCACATCTGGAGGTATGAGACTGGTACAACTAATGGTTAAATAACTCCACATCTGGAGGTATGAGACTGGTACAACTAATGGTTAAATAACTCCACATCTGGAGGTATGAGACTGGTACAACTAATGGTTAAATAACACCACATCTGGAGGTATGAGACTGGTACAACTAATACTTAAATAACTCCACATCTGGAGGTATGAGAGTAGTACAACTAATGGTTAAATAACTCCACATCTGGAGCTATGAGAGTGGTGAAATTGATGGTTCCACATCTGGAGTGTGACAGTAGGTTCAATTCATAGTTAACTATCTCTCTCTTCATCTGGAGGTATGAGAGACGTACAGCTGATGGTTAAATTCATTCTTATATGAAGATTATGATTAGTGATCCATTAATGTTTACCCAGCTGTAAAAATGTATACCTGACACAGTAGGAAAAAAAAATGCCTTTGAAAGTGAAAAATATCTTCTCCTAGATCAATATGTATGCCACAGGAAGCTGTAGACATGGAGGTAAAGATGTAGATCTTGTAAAAATCATGTGGTTCATGAAAGTAGGGTTGGATCCATGATGATGGGTAATAATAAAAAAAAAATATATATATATATATATTCTTGTTAACAGGTCAATGATGAGTGTCTCTCGCTGACAAAAAAAAAATGGAAACAATCTGTCAATAGCAGACTCGCAAAATTTCATAAATCTAAAACAATAACAAAATCTGACTCACAGAATTTATTTCATAAATGTGAAACAATAATCAAATAACTCAAAAAATTTCATAAATGTGAAATAACCAAATTTAAATTCACAGAATTTCATAAACCAGAAACAATAACCAAATCAGACTGAGAAAATTTCATAAACCTAAAATATCAATCCGTCATTACATACTACAAGTTATATGGTGAAACACCTTTGTCAGAACAACAAAAAAGGCATACATTAAAAAACAAAACCAACAAATTCAAACACAACAAGTATTTGAACAATGATTACTGCTTGAACCAAAAGAACCCTGAAACTTTGAAACTCACTAGCAAGTCATCGGGTTTCAATCTAAATCTGTTGAAGGAATAAACAAAATATTTGTCTTCACCTGCCAAGGAAGCCTCATCATTTAATTACAGTAACATCAGGATCAGTTTGTCATATCTGATGTGACATGTAAAATAAATAATCCATTGCACATTTATCTATTAATTTCTTTTTCTTCAGCAAAGACACAGTTGTTAACTTATTTTGTTCTGCACTAGCTCAGCCATTAATTTATAGTGTTCTGCACTAACTCAGCCATTAATTTATTTTGTTCTGCACTAACTCAGCCATTAAATTATTTGTTCTGCACTAACTCAGTTGTTAACTTATACTGTTCTGCACCAACTCAGCCATTAAATTATTTTGTCTGCAAATCAGCTACAAATGCCATAAAAAAAAATAGAGGTGGGTGGATATTTATAAAACCAAAACAATGACAAATAATACAGATGATACACCAACAAGTGCCTACTCCAATAACTGCATTATATAAAAACTCTAGCAATAAAAATAACAGAACACCAAAAAAACACACAGAGAGCAAACACTATTTTTCACAGTTCATAATAAAGTCTGAAATACCAAAAGATTAAAAACCTGGACAACCTGACAGAAGCCTTGCAAGCACTGTATTCAATAAAGCAGTCATACAATGGATATCTGCTCACAGTAACAGACAAACTGGCAAAACAAGGAGGAAGAATGTAACAGATTGGTAGAAGCACAATATATGAAGAAACATGAAACAGACAGCTAATATATAAAGACAAGTAGACAAAACAACAACCCAAAACCTAAAGAGGTGATCAATACTATAAACTTTCAGGAAATGACCAAGTGATAATCTTCAGACTATCCCCTGGGAACAACTGTGTTAAGAGCACACTTATCTTAACATAGTCTTTGTGAGACAGGGAACATAGATCTGTTTGCTTAAAAACTCTGACCTACCTCTGTAGCCTAGAAACTTGTAGCAATCAACACTAATTGTAATTATTATTTTTGTAAAATGTAATGTCAGGTTGGTGGACGGATGGGGACATGGAGATCTCTGGCGGGGATGAGGGAAGTCTGGTGTGAAACCAATGAATCCAGGACGTGACAAGCCTATGGGTCTTTACAACAATGGCTATCAGAATGATGTAAACAAAACAGAGCCAGTAGACTATGGGTGGCGGGGAATGGATATTGTTGAAGCACTCATCAGATTCCTCATCTCAAAGTCAGAGTGTCTTTGTGGAACTGTCTCAAAACCATCTGACATGGAGAAGTGGCTTAAGTACAGCCACCAGAGGCTGGAAAACAAAGCTTTGGCCAGGCCAGCCACACTGTCTTCATGGCAGTCCGAGCAAGACCACAGTCTGCCCTAGCAAGGAAAGGTGCTGAAGTCGGAGTTACCCAGCCAAAAGGCGCATCGCAAAAATCAGGGTAACACGCATTATCGCTAAAATGCAAACGAAGAAGAAGAAGAAGAAGATCTTCCGACTGAGAACAGGAAACTTCAGGCTGAGACATCACAGAGCAACAGACACCACATCACATCTTCCCCAGAGTTCCCAGCTACACAACCCACTCAGGCAAAGGACCTGGCCAGACTCCCAGCCCCCTACAGGAGAAGTTATATGGTGATGCTGAAAACCTAGGACGAACTGCCACATCTGTGAGCGAGAATGGCAATGATGCTCGAGTGAATGATGAGAATATAAGATTTTGTTCTGAAGTGACTTAAACGTTAACTTATTTTGTTCTGCACTAACTTGGCTGTTAACTTGTTTCATACTGCATTGATTTAGACATTAAATTTGTTTTTCATTGACTTAGCTGTTGAATTATCTTGATTTGGCACCAACTCATCCGTATATTTTTTTTCTTTTGTTTACTACTAATTTAGATGTACATTCAACTGTTAAATTTTATAGCTCTTTAGCACAGCCAGGGGCTTCATGTTATATGAACAAATAATTTTAAAGGTTCCATAGCAACATTTTACTAACTCTCCACAATGCTAACTAGTAACACACACACACACAAAATGTGTTTGTCACTGCTGTTTGAGAATTTTCACTAAAATCAAGTTACTCCATGAAACAAAGAAGATGGTTTTCACATGTGTTTTTTTTTTTGTTTTGTTTTCTTTTTAATTTTTGTTGCAACTCAACTCATAAACTGATAAGAAGAAATATGAAAGTGGCTATCTGAGCTCTCTTTGGCTGTATTAATGAGTGCCACAGTTTACTAATCCGGTGGTACAGGGTTCAGTGTCAGCAGTGGGATTTTTTCTGGTACACACCCAAAAAGGCCCCGCAGTGTTTTGCCCAGCCTCTAAAAATGGGTACCAGAGAAATCTGGGAAGGTAAAGCAGCCAGGTGTGATACTGACCACATCACACTTTCATGTGCCAATGGTCATGGAAAATATGGGCCTAACACCGTATTCCCCCATATGCCTTAATGGCATGGAAACGGGAATTTTACCTTTTTTCACTGTCAGAGAAATACTGATAAGTGAATTACTTGATTTACTTTCAGGTTGTTAGTTACATCTTTACTTTTTTTATGAAAAAAATGAAGAAAAGCTTTCTATGTTCCTGTTGTTTTTTGTTGTTGTCAATTCATTCACATAAGGTGGAGAAATGATGTTTGCTTGTTTTACAGATCTTTAAAGGCAGACAAATGTGTATGATTCAGTTTTACAGAAAAGACAGAATGAGTGACAAACCTTTTATCACATTTATGATAATATGAAGAAAGGATAAACATCCATAACATCTCTCTCTCTCTCTCTCTGAATCTGTTAAATCAATTCATTCTGTAATAAAGTGACTGCACACATAGCAAAAATCACCACATTCTGTCAGATGATTAGTTTAATTATAATGTGAAAATATGGGACAAATAAAAGAGAAATCTTTGCTCATACAACATAAACAGAAGTGAAGCTATAATTTCTTTCAGACTAAATTTAAATTTAGTGGTCATTTCAAAACCAGTCATTTTAAATGGAGATTCATGATCACTAAAGTTTGGTTCTTGGCACTTGGATTTATAATTATTTTGTTGTGTGGCAACTGACGGAGAGAAAGAATGAAATAAATCTACTAGAACAATCAGGATGCTCTTGAAAATAGTTTTAAAAGATACTCTCAGCACAACTGAATTCAGAGATCTTTCTCTTCATGGTAAAAGAGACTGAAGAGTAGATTTATTGTTCTGAATACTATCAGATTGAACTTTGTGCTCCTGTTCAGTGATAATGGTGATAATAGATGACAATGGTTTGCGACTAGCATGAATCTCCTTCACATGTCCTGGAGCATACACATGAAGCGACCAATATCTTTCAAGAAAGCTCCACATTGTTATCTTAGTCATCAGGCTATTGTGACATGGCCTGTTACCAGATAGCACAGCAGGAAAGAGAGGCAGGGTTTTGGCTGACAAAGATTCCTGAGCAGATGCCTTCATAAAGGTTTTATTGTAATTAATTCTGCTGTCAGCTGAAACATTTCAATGTGACTCCTCAGCCACACTGTGTGTGTGTGAAATAATGTCCTTCACAAAAAAGAAGGGACCTGACAAAGAAATACAGCTAAGAATCTTGAAATGTCAAAAGTGAAAACAATGCACTGTATCTGATAATTGTAGATATATTAATCAGCCACTTTTTAAAATGTCATCAGCTAACAAATACTTTCTGTACTATATACATACAAATACTACGAGAATGCAATACATTATGTTTAAAAATGCAGTTTGAATTATGAAGATATAACCACAGCTGGAGAGTGTACATGTGTACTTATGTAACTATCAGAACAATGAAAATGTTTTAAAGTTGTCAAATGTTGAATTTTATGAATGGTAAAAGTCTGAACTTACAAGATAAGATTTGTATGATATTTCTTCAACTGTGAACTAAGTTTTTGGCAGGTGGTGTCATGATAGGATCTAATAACAAAGCATAAGATTTCATGGACAGCATGGTGCCATGGCTCTATTTACTTCCTAGACTAGATCCAAGAGACATATTTTTTACAAGCTCCGCTCTGAAAGTCAGAAAAGCTTCAAGGCATTTTCGCAAGAACTTAGAAAAATCTTCAAGCTAAGTGCTCTATTTATTTTTTAACATATGATTCATGTGAATCTATACGCTCTAAAATTAGTCTCAGCTCACTGACAGTTACTTCAACCCACCAAGACAAAAATAAACTTCTTCTTCTTCAGCTTTCCCCAGCCATTAAGGCTCATTGCTGCAGATAAAGTTTGCCTCCATTCCTCTCTATTCTTAATCTTCTCTCTCTGGTTTGTGACACCAATTTCTTTTATATCCTCTTCTATGTTGTCTTTCCATCTCTGTCTTGGTATTTTTTTCCTAATCTCTTGTGCATACATCATTTTCATCTGTCTGTTCTCTTCCATCTATTCTACATGGCCCAACCAACGTAGTCTGTTCATTTTCAAAGACATTTATAATTTGTTGGGATTTAAATAAGCTGTTCAGTGTTCTTTCTAGCTCTCCATTCTCCGCTGTTGGTATCCTTTATGGGCCCAAATATCTTAGGATCTTGTTCTCAAAGATCTACAGTTGTTGTTCATCTTTCTTTGTTGTAATCCACATTTCTGATCCATGCATGATGGCTGGTCTTATTATAGTTTTGTAGATTGTTATTTTGGTGATCTGGGACAGGATTTTGGAGTTGTTGTAAGGCTAAGTATATTTTATTCCCTATCTGTATGCTGCTTTTAATTTCCTCGCTTACTGTGTTGCTTCTGTTGAAGGCTGTGCCTAGATATTTGTATGTTTCTGCTTTCCTAATGATTATATCTCCAATATTTACATAATCAATAGACTTCATAATGACAAAATGCTGCACAGGTAACACAGGTATTGACTGGGTACATGGGACCCAACTAGAAGATCTTGATTTTGCTGATGACATAACTCTTATCAGTAATAATGTGAATTCCATGCAAGAAAAAACAGATAGCCTATCTTCACTGGCTAGCAAAATAGGACTTGAAATTAACAAGGACAAAACAAAAATAATGAAAATTCCCATCAATCAAAATGGAAAAATACACATAGAAGGGACAGATATTGAAGAAGTCAATCAATTTGCATACCTTGGCAGCTACATAGACCAGGATGGTGACACTAGAAAGGAAGTTAGGATCAGAATTGCAAAAGCAGCTTCAATCTTCAAGAATCTTGAGAACATATGGAATTCAAAAGTTATAAGCACAAAAACCAAGTTAAGACTATTCAATTCAAATGTAATATCCACCCTCATTTATGCATGCGAAAGCTGGAAAACAACTAAAGAAATAGAAAAGAAATTAGACTCTTTTGAAAACAAATGTTTAAGGAAAATACTCGGCATCAAGTGGAATGAATTCAAGAACAATGCAGAGATAAGACAGATGACTGAACAACAACCAGTCTCACGGGTGATCAGGAAAAGGAGATGGACATATGTTGGCCACTTGATGAGAAGAAATGAGCAGAGAATCCCAAAACAAGCTATCAAGTGGAACACAACAGGCCGAAGAAAAAGGGGCAGACCGCGTGAAACTCTGAAGAGAACATTATTAAGAGAGGCCAAGTTAACAGGCATAAAATCCTTTGATGAGGTTGAAAGACTCGCCGAAGACAGGAAAAATTGGCGAACTACTTTGCGAGCCCTATGTAACGTCTAACGGCACGGGAAGGATATAAGATATAAGATAAGATTTACATAATCTGGATCATTCTGCATCTGGTCTCTTGATATCTTCATATACTCTGTCTTATCTTAGTTAATGGTCAAGCCCACTTTTAGTGCCACATCTCTCAGGTGTATGCAGGTATTAGATGACTTCTTTTATAGTTTCCCCCACCAGGTAGATGTCATCAGCATATCCTAGTATTTTAGCTTGTTCCTCTGTACTGCTTTCTTCTTTCACTTTTCTGATTACCTTTTCTAGTACTAGGTTGAACAGTAATGGAGATAATGTATCATCTTGTTTTAAGCCAGGTCTTATAGAGAAGGGTTTGGCTTTCTTCCTTTATATATTACTATATTTTGTGCAATCTCCATACATATTCTGATCAAATTGATTAATTTACTAAGCATCTCAAATTCTTTCATAATTTTCCATAAGCTACTCCTGTCTATGCTGTCATAAGCTTTTTTTTAAGTCAATGAAGGTATTATGTACTTTTTTCCATATTCCAAGTATTTTTCTGCTCTTTGATGTATGTAGATAAAATATTTGGTCTGTGGTTGATCTACTCTTCCTAAAACCTGTTTGATAGTCTCCCAGTATGTTCTTGCTGTAGGGTTTTAATCCATCTAAAAGTATAATAGATAGTATTTTGTACCTTGTTTTTGGTAAAGATATTCCTCTGTAGTTTTCACACTTGGCTTTTTTTTTTTTTTTAATACTGGGATCAGTAATGATTCTCTCCATTTAGTAGGGAGTTTTTCTTCTCTCCATATTTGTTGTGTTAGTGCACATATTTGCTCATGTGGACTTAGACTTTGCTCCTTAATCAATTCTGCAGTAATTCCATCTAAACCCATTGCTTTGTTGTTTCACTGAAGCATGATACTAGCTTCTTATATTCCATGTTCCAAATCTCATAATATTTTTTACATTCCAAGGTTGTAATTTATTTTTAATCCATCCAATTTACAGGCTTCTCTATTTGTTCCGTAACACTAATTTTGTTTACAAAGACTAAAGATGCTGTGGAGAGGACCAGACAGAACTACAAAAATGAGATTTTTAAGGGCATGCATCTTTCCCATCGCAACATATGCCTGTGAGACCTGGACACTTAACAAAACAGCTGAGAAACACATAAATCCCTTTGAATGTAAATGCTACAGATATTAGCAAAGTAAATTTGTGTTAAAATATCATGGACACAAAAAAGAACAAATATATCTATACTACAAGAACTTAATATTGAAGAAGACTGGCTAGTAAAGGGGGATAAACAGATAAAACTTAAATACTTTGGACATATTAAACATCATGAGAATTTAGAGAAGACAGTCTTGGAAGGGTACATAGTGGGAAAAAGAAAGAGAGGAAGACAAAGGTGAAGATGGCTGCAAGATATCAATGATAATCTGCAAATGAATGAATCAAAGCAGCAGGGCATCTTGCTTACAACTGAGAGCCCTATAGGAGAGCTGTTAGGGAGGCAAAGTTCCTCAAGGGACATGCAAATGAATGACTGACTAGGGTCACTGACCCCATGCTCCAACTCCTAACCTGGAGGACCAGGGTGCAAGTTTCGTCTGACTATAGAACAAATTATAGAAATAAAACAGAAGTGAGGATTTCAAACTAGAAGATTGCACATAGTTTCTATATTTAAGAATTAATGTTCAAAATAGTCACAGAGCCTGATATGTCTAGAAATGTTGAAGAAAGATGTTCAAAAATGCCAGTTAGGATTCCAGATTATTTAAATAGCACCTAAACATCATTATCAGCTCAGCAGTTGATTATCATGGCTAGTGAATTATTCCATGGTTTAGTTCGCCAAAAAATATCTAGATTACAGAGAGTGGTAGACTTTCCAGTTCTTGACAGAAGAGCCATAAATCACTGCTGCCTTTCACAGATCTTAAATAGTGAAGACAAGAAATGACATGCCAGCTGAGAACGCTGTAGACTGTTATCAACTCCCATTTTCTCCCAGATATTTCTGATTCATATGGTCTTTCTTATATCATGACCCAAAGTTTTTGTTTTGACTGACTGTTATATCTAATTCAAATACCAAAAATCAAATCCAGAATGTTTAGAATAATAGGCATATATGTACAAGACATTCTGGAAAAATAAATGTCTTGAGATTCAACTCCAGAGATGTTATCTAATAAAAGCAACATACTCTGTACAGCTTTCATATTTGTAGATTTATATATATATATATTTTTTTTTCTTTTGTTCAGTGTTATGCTAGTTATATTTAAACTACTTAAAACATAAAATATGGTAGTAGCAAACATTACTTATAAGTAACAAGACATATCAGTGAGAATGTTTTTCAAACAGCAACAACAAAGATAAGAATAAGAGATAAGATAATACAAGTAAAAAACCATTCTAGATTAATAAATACTGTATCCCAGATATCCTATATTTATGCTTTATACACTTTCTAATTAATATGTCTTTTTACTCCAAGAGTGATAAGTTTCATTTGATAAGCCTATTCATGCTATTTCTCATCATTCAAGTTACTTTCTTCAGTATCATTAACATTAACATATTTTGTGTTATAAAATTAATTGTTTTAACAATCTGTATTACTCTGACACAAAACAAACTGCTGTCTAACTCTTGAAACAGTTCTCCAGCTTCAAGGAGGTTTCAAAAGCTGAGACCAAGTTGAAAAATTTGATGTAGCTATTTTCTTGTTCACAAAATAGATACAACAGCAGCTTATAAAATATTACAGCACATAATAAATTAACATAATCTGCTCAAAGCTTTGACTGTTTAGAACAGACTTTTCTAGAAGGAGGGCACCTGGAATCTCTGACAATTCTTCTAAAATAAATGAAATATGAAATGATTTAAATGTATGTGATGGAGATGTGCTTCTTGGTATCATGTTAACAGTTGCACAATGTGCAATGTGTGGCATCTGACACATAAAATGTTAAAGAAACAAATAATGTTAATATTAAGATTTTTTTACCAGTGGACATTTATGTTCAACATACTTCTAATCCCATAAAAATGTGCCAATAAAGATGCAGGATAAAATATTATGTAATGCAATGGAGTTTCTGGACTGCAGTTATGTTTCGTATGTTAAAACCATGTCAGTATTGCTGTGACATGTACAAGATCATGATATTCAATGAGAAACTATTGAATCCTGATCTGAGTCAATCATAACAATTATGAATTTTAAAAAAAAATATAGATTACAGAATACAATAAACAGAAATTTATATTACAAGAATCACATGAGAGATACAAATTTATATTAAAAGACACAATAGACAGAAATCTATATCACAAAAATAGACAAGAAAAAAAAATCGTATAACAAGATTCACACAAGCAATAGAAATTTGTATTATAAGATGTCTAAACAAGCAACATAAAGTTTTATGATGTGAATCACTCACAAAAAAAAGCTGAACTACTTGCATGCATCAAGTAAGACAAAAAACCGAACCAAAAAAAATCAGTTTCTTTTGATTTGACAACAGATAAGAAAATAAGAAACTAAGGTAAAAACTAGAACATACATAAAAAAGAGTGTTTGCTAGCTCTGGTTTGTTGACTGTAATAACAAGCTATAAAAAATTTACCACTTAAATATTTTATAAATTAACCCCCCCCCCCTCCAAAAAAAATGACACAATGATATGCCATCATTTAATAACTGTTTTAAAAATATAAAACAGATACTATAACATACAGAATGTAAAAAAATGCTGTTAAAATAAAATCTTCCATAAATTATGCATATTAGTAAGAACATTTTAATTATATCAAGAAATTTCAAGATCTATTTCTACCTGATTATTTGATGTTGATCTCTTTTCTCACAACTTTTTTGGCATACAGGGTATGTGACTTAACAACTAACATCACAAGCACATTACTTTTTGTTTTCTACCACAGAATAGCCAAATGGGTTCATTTAGATCTCAAAGCAAGGAAAATTATATGATCTACCAATCCTTTTAGTATGATCAGCAACGCTTTTCATATTGGATGTTTCGTTGGTGCCATCAGAAGCAGTTTGTTGAGTAATCCTTTCAGTTTCCATCAACAGCTACCACATTTGGCTCATTCATTCAAAGTGTGCAAAAAAGGCTATAATATTGTTGTAGAATAGTTTTCTATGTTCTTGATCTCTGCAAAAGTTGCACTTGTTTATAAATAAGTCATTTTTGTCATTTTTAACAATAATGGTTTTTTATTTTGTCTTTTCTGTTGTTCATGATAAAGATGAATTGCTGAAATACTGATTGTGCTTGTTAACTGTAAACTCTCTACTGTAGAGATCAGAACAGCAACACAACTTCTTCAGATCATCAGAGGAAGTACCCCTCCTCAGACAAGTTTTTCGGCCCTATTATATTACTGACACTCTAAGGGGAATTGAACCCACAATCTTCTAGTTGGCACTGCATTTTAAGTGCATCTTAGCGATTTAGCTAAGAAGGATTGGTATTAGTTGTGAAAAACAAAATTATTTAAGCTCTTAATGCCTTTGCTCTTGCTTGTCCCTTTATGTCCATTAGCTTACATGGGTCATATGCTAATGTTGCTATGAATCCTCTCGCTCCCACTTCTACAGCTATCACTTTTGCCTTGACTCCTGCCCCCTGCCTTAGTTGCTTGACCAGATCAATGTACTTCTCACATTTGAATAAATGCTACTCCTCTATTCTTTTTTTCATATGGAAATGTAACCTCAGTCATTATTAGTGATCTATTAACTATATTAAATATCTACTAATATATATTAACTATATTAACTGTGATCTATCTTTTTCTTTTCCTTCATTATTACATCTTACATCCATCCATGCCGTTAAACGCCACACAGGGATCACATAGTTGTTTGCCAAGTTTTCCTGTTCTCTGCAAGTCTTTCAACTTCATCAAGGGATGTTATGCCCACTAAACTGGCTTCTCTTAACAATGTCCTCTCTAAAGCTTCATGTGGTTGACCTTTTTTTCTTCGGCCTGTTGTGCTCCACTTGATAGCTTGTTTTGGTATTCTCTGATTGTTTCTTCTCATCACATGGCCTACATTACACACTAATAATATATTCTTCTCACTTCTTGTGAAACAGCTGTATACACATTTACATGTCAGTTTTCTGAGGGAGAATTTAAATATTTTGATGGAACAACTGACAGCACAGTTTATTATAACTGCATATATATCAAGCATCAATCTTCATGAATCTTGAGAACATATGGCATTCAAAAGTTATAAACACAAAAACCAAGTTAAGACTATTCAATTCCCTCATTTATGCATGCGAAAACTGGAAAACAACTAAAGAAATAAACAATAAATTAGACTCTTTTGAAAACAAATGCCTAACGAAAATACTCAGCATCAAGTGGAACAAATTCAAGAACAACGCAGAGATAAGACAGATGACTGAACAACAACCAGTCTCATGGGTGACCAGGAAAAGGAGGCGGACATATGTTGGTCACGTGATGAGAAGAAATGATCAGAGAATCCCAAAACAAGCTATCAAGTGGAACACAACAGGCCGAAGAAAAAGAGGCAGACCATGTGAAACTCTAAAGAGGACATTGTTAAAAAAGGCCAAATTAATAAGCATAAAATCCCTTGATGAGGTTGAAAAGCTCACCAAAAACAGGAAAAATTGGTGGACTACCTTGCGAGCCCTATGTGATGTTTAATGGCACAGGAAGGACATAAGATATAAATATAAGATATATATCAAGACTGAGCACCCAAGAAGGGTTTTAGTTCCAGTACATGAAAGCTGAGACCAAACTTCAGTTATGATTGTTGTTCCTGACACAGGTACAGGATGCAAGTGACACATCTATATGAGGCTTTCTGCCATAAATAGCAGTAATACAATAAAATATCATAACATAAGTCTGTCATGGTTTAAATGATGTACCCTTTTTTCCAACAGTTTTAACAAGACCTACAGCAATTATTTTATTAGTATTCATTTTTTTGTGCTTACTTTGCACTTATTCAATATTCTCCCTTACAACATTCTGCACTATGTCAAACATTCTCACTTACAACATTCTGCACTATGTCAAACATTCTCACTTACAACATTCTGCACTATGTCAAACATTCTCACTTACAACATTCTGCACTATGTCAAACATTCTCACTTACAACATTCTGCACTAAACAAAATATAGACCACATACAATGTCTTGTTGTGCACTAAACATCCTATGAAACATTTCATCATTGTCAGACATTTGCAGTCACATCTTGCACAGTGTCAAACATTTTCTCTAGCAAAACTGTATTGTGGCGAACATTTTTTTTTATTATGGTAAATATCTTTCCATATAATTTTATGTTTTATATCAGCTGTTCATTGTGAATTAATTCTGCAAAATATGTCAAGAATACAACACACAGTGTTTCATATTTGTCAATAAGTAAAACAAATTATCACATGGTGCACTACAAGTAATATGTGCCATAGTATATTAAATGATTTCTCAAATCAAAACTTTAGGTCACTGCACTCTATGTACATATCATATAAAACACTACACTGATCGCCTGATATCACTCTTTATAATTTTATCACACATTATGCATCAATATTTTTGTATGCAATGAAAAACATCCTCTAATTGTAGAGAACAATATCTTCAGCTAAAATATTTCTAGTTCTTATTATTTTGCATGCTTTTGCAGCAACACACTCAAACATGCTTTCCCAATATGTATCTTTAGAAGAAATTATAGCTGATCTAAACAATAAAAACTAACATCTGTTAATATTCATACAGCCACATCAATGCAGAAATGTAAAATTAAATATCTAATCCTTGTAAAAACTGTACTGTCTTCTCGCACAAAGTTTGTGGGAATGACATCTAAAAGCTGGCACCCTTTAGTCAGTCCAGTCATGAAATGGGACACATGACACACTAATATTAGGGAAAACAGTTTATTAGTATGAAGAATTTCTGTCTTTTGAGAGAGGCACACTGGATAACACTATACAAATGGCTGTCACTTCAAGAATGAACAAGTACAGCGTCAGGTAAAAATCACTCTACAGAAAATGAAACAACACCCGAGTCTGCTGTGAGTGAACATTAAACTCACATTAAAACTTATTTAAGATAATATTATTAAACAGGTATCTGCGATACAGATCATCCACTTCAAATTCAGTCAGTTTTTTTTCTGCTGATGTACACCTGATATGTCAAAAAATGTAAAAACAAAAATAAAAAGAGAGACAGAGTAATATTAGATTTATCATTCATGATGTTGGTTCCATCAAAATATATTCTTGAACATGAGTCTCCCTGTGTAACACAGTACATTAATTCATCTTTTGTGGATTTTTCATAATATATCTAAATACAGTAAGGAGATAAAAACACAGTGATAAATGATCTAAAACATCAATATATTCAACATATAAAATTTTATAATTATATACATAATTATACACTTGTACATATTTATGTACAGTTTTCATTAAACTATTTTACATACCCAATCAAAGTAATCTATGAAGTTGTACAATTTTGCACTCTACGCTACTTTATCACATATAAGTATGTATATTTGTAACAGTTTACAAAGATATAAAAAATTGTCATTCTATGGTTTTAAAAGAAAAATATAATAAGATTCTGTTGTTGCATTACAGACATCATCATCATCATCATTATCATCATCATCATCATTACTATTATTATCCAATGCCACGCCAGACACCAGCAATCCTGCTTCCTCACTGAGAGGACTCTTTTCTATTTTCCATCTGCTCAGTCTTGTGAGAGTTGGAAATCAACCAGTCTACTCAATAAAAGACTTGATGCATTTAAGAGCAAATGTCTCCGTAGACTATTGAACATCAGATGGTCCAACTTTAAACCAAATGAGTCAATAAGACAGGAAGTGAACCAAGTCTATGTATCAAGATACATCAAAAGACGTCAAAGGGCCTATCTCGGCCACATTCTCAGAATGGACGAATCCAGACTCCCTCGCCAAGCCCTCACATGGTCAGCGAAGGGCAAAAGAAAGCAAGGCAGGCCAAGGGAGACTCCATATAGAACCATCACTAGAGAGAGTACGACTTTGGGGTTCAAGTCCATCCAAGACCTACAGCGGGCGGCGGCGAGTTGTCAGACATGGAAAGATATGATTTCCGCCCTATGAGCCAATGTTGGCCCAAAAGGAATGTCAATCAATCAGTCTTGTGAAACTTTAGTCATGCTATGAATCAGACTGTCCATTGCCTTGGTTCATAGGGTTCTTTGCCTCACGTCCCATGTTCCTGTTGTTATGATACTTCCATGTCCTCTCTTTCTCTTCACATGGTCAATGAACACATATTACCTTTAGACAATACCACTGTTTCTATACTTAGAATGCTGATTGTTAAACCTGTGCTCAGTGTTTTACTGTAGTGACAAATTTTAAATATCTCCTGGATATCTTCACAATAAATTCACACATTATTGAATGAAAATTTTCAGAAAGATAGGTCTGCATATTTATAGGACTTTTCTTTTAATCCCTGACCAGTCAGAACCAGAAAAAGAAGATGGACATATGTCGGTCATGTGATCAGAAGAAACAATCAGAGGATCCCCAAACAAGCTATCAAATGGAACACAACAGGCTGAAGAAAAAGAGGTCGACCACGTGAAACTCCAAAGAAGACATTGTTACAAGAGGCCAGTTCAGTGGGCACAACATCCCCTGATGAGATTGAAAAACTTGCCGAAGACAGGAAATCTTGGTGAACTACCATGTGGGCCCTATGTGACGTTTAGCAGCATGGGAAGGATGTAAGATGTAAGCCAGAACACCACATTCTATCCACTGTGAGTCAGGCAGACACTTCTTATCACTCAGTCCTAGACATAATAATTGTTAGTTAATGGTACAACATTAAGTCACAGGTACAATGACCAACTGTCCAATTTTATATGAGACTGTCCTATATTTTAAGGACTTATACCAGGAAATGTACTACTTCAGTCAGGATGCCTAAATGTCCTCTATTTTAAAACATATATCCCATATTGTCCTATATTCTCTTCTTTGACCACCACATGGTCAGAAATGCCTAGTTTTTTTTTAAAATTATCTTACTGGAAATGCTGGTATTTTAAAGAAAATCCGCTCTACAAAGAAGTACAAGAAGTAGGCTTGACTGGCACATTTGTAAGGAATTTAGTCTACTGATTAAAATTTTGGATTAAAATTTAAATTTACTGCCCCCCTCCCCTCCCCTCAGTTGAGTATTCTGCATTTGAACTTATAAAAAAAGATCAGGTTATCACAATACAACTCCCTTCATCAATCAATCTTTTTTGTTTGTTTGTTTGAAATGAGTTATTTGTCTCAGAGAACTCTGACACTGGACCATAAATGTCTGTTTTAAAGTCACAGATTAAGTATCAAAATGTAATGCTTAATAAAATGAAAAAAAGTAGTACATTTTTTAAAATGATGTATACCATCTTGTGGCATCATCACAAGAAGGGTTGTCTTTACTGGATTTTCAGCTTTCTCATGGTTTCATGATGAACTTAGCCAAGATGATTCTTGTCCAGCAATTTTTATCATTGTGGTCTACTAACTCTTTTTCTCTTCAACTTTTCCCTCATTGTTTTTATTATTGCATTTCCCCTCCTGATTTTATTTAAAAATATCATTTTACTTGCTTCTTATGTTTTTCTTTCTTCTTTGTTTCTTATATTTTTGTATGCAAAATATGGCCAATTTTCTAAACATGCATATTTCTAGGACTTTAGGTATTCTTTTGAATTTTCTTGTTTAAAGTCTGTGCTTCTGCACCACATATGAAAGTGGAGTATACAAAGTATTTGGTAACTTGGTGGGAAAAGTATGAGGGAGTAAAAGAGAGAGGCGATGTAATGTTGATACTTCTTACAGAGCAGTATAAAAACAAATCTTGGCGTGGCAAAAGATATCAATACAAACCATCACTGATCTACTGATGCTTGGTAAAATAGTATCACCAACTGCAAATTTCTTAGCATTCATTGTCATGTAAAAATATGTAATAAATAAGTTTCACATCAAACAAGCTATGTAGCTATAATTACAGGACAGAAAATTCTAGAATATGATTGTCTCGATGTTATACTCATGCTATTAATGAGATTCTGGCAATACATTTACTGCAGTAATGCTACTCAGAACGGTGTTTTGCATACCATCAGTTGAAGCCTAAGTAGACTGATAGTTGTGGTGTTAGTTTACTCAACACATAATAGTATATACAATATTATTATATCAACAACAATATATTACCTGCCAAAAATGATTGATGAAGAAATGAAAATAAGATTTTCTCAAATTAGTTACTTTTTTCAATGAACTTTTCTCATCCTCAGAGAAGACAGTCTTTAAATTTTATACTTGATAATAAAAAAAAAATACAAAAAAAAACAAACTTGGGTAAATATTACTGAAATCCTCTGACATGATTTGGACATATGCTCACCTGAACTAACTCTTTTCTATGAGCTTAAATCTGAACAATGAAGCAATTTAATCTAATAAAACAACCTTGTCCTCTCTTAGTCTGATTAGACAATCTTATGTTCACCATTTTAACCCAAAATTTCCCAAAAAAGTGGGATGTTCAGATTTTTCGTGTTTCCTAAAATCCCCTTGAAATGAAGCATCAGTTCTATTAAATCTACAACACATCTACAAGGATCATACAGCTACTGTATATCAAAATTCATCAGTAAATGTGTTACATTCTGTTTAAAAGAATGCAGCCATTGATTAGAACTCAAGACCACAGTATTATTATTTGATCTCAGAGTGCTGTCATACATTAAATTTCATAGAAAACTCTGAATTGATGAAATATGATACACAGGCGCAGAAGATGAACAGATAAATACAGAACTTAACTGCTGGAGCCAGTGCTAACTTATGCCTCCATCACACTCGTTCACAATGTTTGAAATCAGAACTTGGATCTGTCAAAAAACTCTCTGTCAGGAGTTCTAGCATGCACATCACTTGGGGGATCTACAACAATTTCAGGTGCTGTGATCAGATTCTCCTTTTCCTCATGATCTTCCCGTTCATCGATGTAAAACTTGACAGGAGCTTTCTTCTTGGTTGGTGAAGATGTGTCTGCTGATGTTCCATGTACATCGTCAGCCTCCTCCTCTACACCTCCTAGCTGAGGTTTGCCCCCATTCCTCTTGGAACTATGTTTCTTCTGTTTTCTGTGTGCAGAAATAACATTGACAAGATTCAGAATGTTTGAATGTAAACTAATAAAAACGGCAAGCATACAGGGCAGAAAGATTATGCTTTCCTGGATGACACTTTCAACAAATCTGTCACTATCCCTTTTATATATAATATTCTAAGCCAAGTACTCTTGTTTACATTTAAGCAAGCACCAAACAAGCATGTCAAGTTCAAGCTGTATGTCATGCAGAAATGTTTACTGAAGCTCCCAGTTTTATCAATCAAGTTTGCCTTATCAATGGCATTTGTAGTTAAGCACACATCTTGAATGAGCTGATTTCAGATAGACTGCTACAACATATTTTATACAGTGTGTTTCCACAAGCATGTGTTTAAGATAGCATCAGTCTACATATGTTTATGCTGGTGCACAAAGCTGATTGATCAATGAGGTGCTAACAAATATGGCATGTGCTCATCATATTTTGTGTACACATCTGTGAGAATACAAATCTAAAGGTACTTCTCTGTTACTTTTTGTGTAGGGTAACTCATTCTACAGTTAATACATTAAATCACTGTGTTTGTATTGGTTTGGGGCTAAGAAGTAAAATCACTTGAAAATTGACAGTTTTGGTAATGTGATCCCAAATTAATATTTCTACTACCATTCACTGTCACATTTGATTCACTTTTCCTCTTAAAATTCCTGCCTTGGCTTTCCTTTATAAGCTAATAACGTGAAAATTCCAGTGCTAAAATATATGGATAAGGAACAAAAGATTGGAAATGTAATCACAGATAGGAATATTCTGTTGCTTTTTTTTCTTTCTTAAATGAAGCTTTTATTAGATGTTAAGGTATGCATGCACATTTTTAAGGGGGCATATTTTTTTTCTTATAAAATATTCACAAAAAAAGGTAAAATTTATGGTTTTCTAGGAATCTCAAGTAAACAGCACTGAATGACATTTTAGTTAGCTCAAGAATATGAAGAAATTAGGCAGCATTAACAGCAGTAAAATACACAATTTAATCTTTTTTTTTATCCCATCATATGAGATTATAGCTAGAAGTTTATATAAAAATAGGGGACAAATTTGTGACAGAGTTTTCACAGTATGTAAACCCTTGAAATAATTCTTAATAAACCAGTATGTCAAAATCTGTACATGTGCTGAGAGCAGATATAACTATTGCAGTCTCCAGTTGTCAGAGCAACTCAAGGTCCCTTCCTACCCCTGTCCTGTTTCTGATTAGAGATTGGCTAGGGATCTACATGCTTCTTATAATAGTGGAGTCTGCTAAGAAGCCTGCTTCATAGATCTTCATAGATCTTCACAGAAGTTAAGAAGGCAGATACATCTATAGTACTGTGATGTCTAAATTTATAAACTTCACTACAGCATAAGCTGTCAATATTTCAGTAATATTTCACAAGTAATGCTTCTAAAGTAACATGAGAAGTATTTCAGTGAGATCACTGTAGCAAAAATTAAGTGCTATTTTTATCATGAATACCAACTATGTACAAATGACATGCATCATTTAATTCCTGCATCACTGACAATTCTTTACTGAAGTTGAATAGGTGTTAATAATATGTTAACATACACACTGATCACATTTAATAATATATATTTAATAATATACATTTTGATTGTTTAACTGGATGGTTTTTTTTTCTTAATTTCATAGATCCTGAATCTTCATAGCAGAGAAGTTCAAGTTTTTTATCACAATATAAGGCATGAAAAGAAATCTGTGAAAACAAAAAAAAAATCAGTGGTTCTAAATGGTTTGATTTTGGATGAATATACTCGTATGAAGCTACTTAACTAAAAAAAAAAGAAAAACAACCAAGAAATATTATAATATGGTAGTGTATAATGAATAAAATAACTTCCCACAGTATATTAATAAAGGCTGCCACAGTTTGGAGTTAGTTTACAGTATGTCATTCAGTGAAGTCATTGTCTGACTTGTCAGTCAGTTACTCACAGCTGTGATGGTATCAGGATTGGCAAACCGTAACTAACCAACACACTGTCTCACCTTCCCCTGGGAACAACTGTGTTAATTAAGAACACACTTATCTTAATATAGTCTCTATGAGACAGGGAACGTAGATCTGTTTGCTTAAAAATGCTGACCTACTTGTGTAGCCCAGAAACCTGTAGCAATCAACACTAATTGTAATTGTTATTTTTGTAAAATGTAATGTCAGGTTGATGGACAGATGGGGACATGGAGATTGCCAGCAGGGATGAGGAAAATCTGGCGTGAAACCAATGAATCCAGGACGTGACAAGCCTATGGGTCTTTACAACAGTGGCTATCAGAATGATGTAAACAAAACAGAGCCAGTAGACTATAAGTGGTGGGGAATGGATATCGTTGAGGCACTCATCAGATTCTCATCCCAAAGTCAGAGTGTCTCTGTGGAACTGACTCAAAGCTGTCTGGCCAGCCAGCACTGCATGCTGGATCCAACATGAAGAGGCTGGAAAACAAAGTTTTGGCCAGGCCAGCCTACACCACTGTCTTCATGGCAGTCCAAGCAAGACCACAGTCTGCCCTAGCTGAAGTCACAGATACCCAGCCAAAAGGTGCATCATAAAAATCATGGTACCACGCATCATCGTCAGTGTGTGTACAAAGAAGAAGAAGACTATCCCATCTCTCTGCTGGTCCACCCAGTAGCAGGCCTAGCTGACCCAATGGCAAAGAAGTCTGACAAAGAAACATTGCTACACTCTGGGACAGTTAAACCACTGTAATCTGTTCCCAATTGCACACAATCCTGTGCCTCCAAACCTTCATTGCATTGGCTCCAAAGAAAACCTTGCTCACGGTTCTAGAGAGAGCAGAAGAAGAAGGAGGAAAAGAAGAAGAAGAAGAAAGAAGAAGAAGAAGAAGAAGATTGAAGAAGAAGAAGAAAGAAGAAGAAGAAGAAGAAAGAAGAAGGAACAAATGAACAAACTTTATTTTCACAGAATTAAGAACTGGGTACACAGGCCCATTTAACATTCTGCCTTTCATCATACAACTTTCAAGATGAATGTAGCATGTAACAGAAGATTAAGTGTGTAATTCCAAGTACAGTTAACTTTTAAAAAATGTGTGCCTCTAATTTACATGTACTGAATATGATATACTCTTCAACCATTGTTTATGACATTCCCTTGTTGCAGAAACTTTGAAATCAGTTTTTATAGATAAGTTGTAATTCCTTCTTTGCAAAGATCTTCTTTTAGCACACTTTTATATAGATTCATAACATGAACAGCACATTCAAGACATGAGGTACAGCCTCAGTTGTTTCTTCACTGCATGAACAAAATAATGAACATCAAGTGGCGTGACAAAGCAACCAACTCAGAGGTGCTCAAATATGTTAAGTTCCCATCCTTCATGTCACATTCAGGAACATAATACATAAGGCAAGAACTGGTTACAAACCACATGCTTGAGATACTTGAATGATTATTTCCATGAAAGCATTATTATTTTCCAGACTTAAGCTGATCAGTATTGATCTGATCATAAGTTACCTTGGATTAGTCAATGTTAACTCTCCCACAACCAATATGACAAAACAAGAAGCCAAATTTGTTACATAATTTTAAAAAGATAAATGGTTTCAAATTTATTCATTTTAACAGTGCAAAGAAAAACAAGGGAAAGGATGGGAATCAGATTTCTGCATCTTGGTCTGAAGATTTTTCGAAACTATTATGTACAGTGCAATCCAGTATGCCTCACTCAGCAAGTAGATATTTTCAGTAGAAGCATGTATGTTAGGTACACATTTATGATTGAGTTAGCTACAAGGTACAGTTGAAAAAAAAACAAAAAAACTAAGAGCAAAACTTCAAGAGGACAAGCAATCACATAGTCAGGAGAAGACATATCAATGTGCTCTGCCTGGATGGTAATATTCTTCCTGCCATCTAGTCTCTCACGCTTTAATCTGGCTCAGAATCCTGCACCATGTGAAGACTGGAAGCATGAGTCATACAATGTCATAGCATCATTGTTATGTAGTAATTACGCTTATATGCAGCAGACTTGTTATGTTGGTCTCACACTTTAGTTTATTGGTTTCATCAGACAAGCAGCTTATAAGCTGCACCAGTTTCCAAGAAAGTCAGCAGTTACTTCCATTTTTTATTTCCTATAGAAAGTTGGCAGTCATTTCCATTTTATATTTCTTATCTTTAGCATTTGTGAACAAGCAAATTTCACTTTAGTTCCATCTCCATAGAATAATGGTTAATAGAAACTAATTTGCCAGTTCAGCACACAAATGGAAAAAAAAATTGTGTTTAAATATTTGCAGTTACATACATTAAATGTTTCCTTTTCTTTGTCAAAGATTTTTTAGTCAAACAACACTGAAATTCCAATCCTGTTTATATAAAGTTTTCTTAGACAGATAGCTTATTTAAAAAAACAAATATTAGCACATATGCAAAAAAATTATTAATGTATGTCATTAGTTCATGCATTAAATTATTACCTATAAATTTTCTACTGTGATAAAAGTATATTAGATGTGAAAAAACAAACATAAAAATGAAACAAATTAACAGAAATAAAGAAGTAAATTAACTGGATTCAAAATGAGTCTTACTTTATAAAAATGAACAAGAAAAGGTTAAAGTTCAGTTAATGGGAATCCCGACTGTACATAATCTGGTATCAATTTTTTTTAAAGCAAAACAATATAAAATACAGAATGCATAAATATATATACTGAGACAAGAGACATTGGTAAGATTTAAAATGAACTGTTAGTGTAAAATCATACAGTGCAAGAAAAAAAAATAGAATGTAAAATTGTTGTCATTTTAGTGTCATTTCATGCAAAGTAAAAGGCAACACAATATAACTGTTATACAAAGACTGTGAGTGAGTGAAATTTCTAAAAATAATTTTACTCACCGATATCTGAGAATATGGAGATGAGAACAGCAAAAGAATGATAAGATAATAATATAAATCTCAAGAAACAGTATCATCAGCAGCTCTTGGATTCATCATTATCATCAGCTGTCATCACTAAACACTGAGGTTCATCATGAAGAGACAAAAAGTTTTTATCCAGCTCAGTCTTAACCCTCTCTTTATATATCTCACATGATCTTTCTTGCACTTGCCAGATCACTTTCAGGGCTTCATAAACATTTATCTCTAGGTCTGTCCTATCCTCTTCCCCTTTGTGATGTCCAATATATTGCTTATTTTGGTTATACATCCTCTTTCATTAACAACAGTACATGTCCAGTCCATTTCCACCTCCTCTGTTTTATCTCAAAGTTCATGTCATTTATAATCTGGTACATTCCTACAGTTTTAGGGCTTTATACTCTTCCCAAATGTCATAAAAAATTATGCGAATGCTTTCTATTTTGTGATAAGTTTTATATGTCTTTGTTCTGTACATGAGAACTGCTAGGGTTCACATTTTATAAAGCTTGAGTTTTAAGGACGCACATTTTTGGATTTCCATTCACAGCATGTTTTATTCACCACTTGGTTAGCTTTTTCAATATTGCTTCTCATCTGTAAACTGCCATCTGCAGATATTGTAATTCCCAGATAGTAGAAATCTATTTATGGCTGAAGGCTTTAATTTCTGAGTGTTTTCAGCATTTTTATTGTTAATCTTAACTATTAAATTTATAATATTTATTAATAAAATAATATATTAAGAATATTAAGAATAAATTAATATTAATATTATTAATTTTGATTTTAACTGTTAAACAAAATTTTTTTATTCATTGTTTGGCATTAATCTCCAGCCCTTTACATCTGGACATTTCTTCTGTTCAAGTGACTATATCTTGTTTGTGCTCTCTGTTCTCAGTTTTTATTGAGCAAGCATACATCATCTGCATTATCGAAATATTTCAGTCATTTTACTAGATACATTTGTAGGCTTCTATGATGTTCTTCTTTTAATTTTGTTATAATGAAGTAAATTATAACTAAGGATAGAAAGAGTGACATTATACTGCCCTGACAGACTCGTGATATTGTATGAAAAGATGGTTTCTGTGTTCAGTGATACTTTGTTTCACTTTGAATTGATATCCCTCTTTGAAGATTTCTCAGTATATGTTTTACTTTTTTGATAATACAATATTAAGATCTTCAACATTTTTCTCTATGTGAAGTGTCACACATATTCTCAAAATCTAGAAAATTTTAAACTCTGGACTGTGCTTACTTCCAAAATATTAAATAAAAAAAATGGCATTTGTAAGATGTTTATCTCAGTCTTACTTTTTAGAACTGCTTTTATGAGTGTTTTCATCATCTCCTGGCGGAGTCTTGAGACTGGATGAAGATTCATTGGACATAATAGACTTCCACAAGGCTGTTTTTGACATCTCTTCAGAGATGTTGACATTGTCAACATCTGCTTTGATGGTCCAGTTTTCACTGGTGATACTAAAACCAAGAGCTGCCATTGGTAGTATAGTTGAATCTTCAATCAGTGACCGTCGTTGCTGTGAACAATAAAAAGAACACTGAAAACTTATAATGGTTTCTCTGTTATCGTAATAAGCCTTTAAGGTTTACAAATGTTTTTTATATACTTTTTTTATTACTATCTCCTCAACATATGTATATATATATATATATATTTGCTTGCATTTATCAAATTTGCACTTGAGTATTGTCTCATGTTTATATACACTGATTCATCTCTTAATGCAATGACACCCATGTATGTTGTACCCTCTTGTGTGCCTCACATTGTCACAGATATTCTTAATTATCACACTCAGTTTCTCTAACACAGGTTTATTAAGAATTTTTAATTCTTTTACACTACAGGGCTCACTGCAGTGCATTGGGCAGCAAGTGTCTAATCCACTTCCTTCATGCTAGAAAGGCTTTTATCAATGACTATATTACTCTCATCATTAACGTCCTATCCTTTGATCTCTAATTTAAATCCTCATCTCTGTGCTATATGAAATTCTTACAATTCTTAACCCTCCTTATATCTTCTATATCTATTGAAAAGAATAAACATAAATTTAAACAGTTGTAAAGAAATAATAACGACTATACTGATTTACTAAAAAAATTAGCTTCAGTAAATAAATAACCAGTTTAATGTTTCAATAAAGAAACTGATAACCATCCTACTTCCTCCTGTTTCTTTTCCTCATCTTCCTTCTCTCGTCTGTGGACCTCAGGCATGATATCATCAAGCCACTTTAGTTCTTGCTGAGTAAAAATCTTATCCATGCCTTTACGGATAAAGCACATGGCCAGCACCTGAAAATTTAATACCACAGTAGTGAAAAATTGATCTCATCTTGTGTAATTTTTCTATTATTTTTTTTCTATTTGCTGTTTTTTTCTTCATCACAGTGGTGAAGCTTGTGGTTATTTTTATTGCAGGCTGTCACTGCTCACTTCTTTTATGGCCACATTCAAGAAGATGAGTTGATACCCACTCACCACATCCAAAAGTAATGCCAAGCTCCACCATTTTGAGAATCATTTTAGTTTCTATCATGTTTCCCAAGCTTGTCATACATCCTGTCACTAGCAAAGCATTTTGAAAAGTGAGACAGGGTCTTGATCATTCATGCCGTGATCAGAATCAGATCACACATCTCTGCTCCACATTTGTATTGATTAAGGTACATCCAGACTGTGCAGAAAACTGTAGCACAAATAAAAAAAAATTCAGCCAATGACTGCAGGTTTCTCAAATAACTGAACCAATGACTGAAAGTGTCTCTAACAGAAAATTGCAAAATTAAAAAACTGAATTGATGAATGAAAATGACATAAACAAAAATTTTCACCCAAACAAAAAGTAGCATCTGGTTTCAATATTCAGACCTGTAGAAGCTAAACAAAAATTTGTTGGACTGTATCTATAATGTTTTTGTATTAGAAAGCAATTCAGAACATCTCTAATAGATGTAAGACCATACAGGGGTGCAGACGTCAACATTGACCACAATCTGTGTATAGGGAAAATAAGACTAAAACTGAAAAGCAAACACAAGAAAGCAATACTCAGAACGATAGACAATCATAGTCTACAGGATAAAAATACTAAGAGTAATTTTAATCTGGAACTTACCAAACAGTTCATTGCATTCAGTGAGGTAGAGGAGACAGATATAGATAAATTATGACATTCTTACAGCACAGTCATAATTACAGCAGTTAAAACAAGTGCTGGACTGCAAACATGTAGAAAAGCATGGATATCAGATAACACAGGAAAATCCATACATGAAAGACGGGCAGCCAAATTAGCCATGTTGAATGTAAAGTCAAATCTTGGAAGAGATTTGGCAAAAGCAACATACAAAGAACTAGACAATAAAGTAAAAAGTTCAGCTAGAAGAGATAAAAAAGAATACATGGACAATATGGTGAAAGAAGCAGAGAAGGCAGCAAAAAACAAGAGACAGCAAAACTTAATATAACATACAAAAGAGGTTAACAGGTACTACTGCATACAAAGAAAGACCAATCCTTAGCAAAACTGGCACACTATTAACATCAAGTAAAGACCAAAAGCTAAGATGGGGTGAACACTTCCAAGAAATACTTAATAGACCATACCCCAAAAGAAATGATAGACCTTGAAGCTGACTTACCAATCCCACAACTAACTGTCAATCTGGATGAAATTACATTACATGAAATTGAAACAGCAGTGAATCTAATGGCTAACAACAAAGCTGCAGGTAAAGATGAAATAACAGCCAAAATGTTAAAAGCTATTAACATTGACAACATGAACCAACTACAGAGAATGTTTAATAAAGTTTGGAAAGAAGAAAAGGCCCCTTCTAAATGGAAAAAAGAATCTTGTTAAAATACCGAAAAAAGTTAACCTTAGCGACTGCAATAACTGGAGAGGAGTAACCTTACTATCATTTGTGTCAAAAGTATTTTGAAAAGTTATTCCGAATAGAATTCAAGATATAATGGATACTGCAATGAGAGAAGAACAAGCAGGATTTTGAAAAGGTAGAAGCTGTCTTGACCAGATCTGCACTCTAAGAATAATACTTGAAGAACATATTGAAAAGCAAAAACCATTAATCCTGAACTTCACAGACTTTAAAAAGGCATTTGATAGCATACACAGAGATTCATTGTGGAGAATTTTAAGGCTATAAGGAATACCATCTAAGACTGTTAACATCATTATAGACCTTACAATGGATATGTTTGTGCAGTCAACACAGAAGAAGGAGTGAGTGAATGGTTCCAGATTGAAACAGGAGTGAAACAAGGATGTATATTATCTCCATTGCTTTTTGGAATTGACATAGACTTCATAATGAAAAAATGCTGCACATGTAAAACGGGCATTGATTGAGTACATGAGACCCAACTGGAAGATCATGATTTTGCAGTGACATTGTAAAATCAATGCAAGAAAAAACAGATACCTTGTCTCAATGGCTAGTAAAATAGGACTTGAAATTAACAAGGATAAAACAAAAATTATGAAACATCTCATTAATCACAAAAGAAAAATATATATATAGGAGGAACAGCTATTTAAGTAGTAAACCAATCTGCATATCTCAGCAGCTACTTAGACCAGGATGGTGACACCAGAAAGGAAGTTAGAATTAGAATTGCAAAAGCAGCATTGATCTTCAAGAATCTTGAGAATATATAGCATTCAAAAGTTATAAGCACAAAAACCAAGCTAAGATTATTCATTTTAAATGTAATATCCATCCTCATTTATGCATGTGAATGCTGGAAAACAACTACAGAAACAGACATGAAATTAGATTCTTTCGAAAACAAATGCCCAACAAAAATACTTGGTATAAAGTGGAGTGAATTCAAGAGCAACGCAGAGATAAGACAGATGAGCAAACAACAACCTGTCTCATGGGTGATCAAAAAAAGAAGATGGACATATGTCGGTCATGTGATGAGAAGAAACAATCAGAGAACCCCCAAAAAACTATCAAATGAATCACAACAGGCTGAAGAAAAAGAGGTTGACCACGTGAAACTCTAAAGATGACATTCTTAAGAGAGGCCGGTTTAGTGGGCATATCATCCCTTGATGAGAATGAAAAACTCACAGAAGACAAAACTCACAGAAGACAGGAAATCTTGGCGAACTACCACGTGGACCCTATGTGATGTTTAGTGACACAGGAAGGATGTAAGTAAGATCTATAATGAAATTTTCGTGGTATTTATAACAGCAATATATGACTAGTGCTGGGGAAACACGGTGGTCCATAAACTGTTATATTTTATTAACTTCACACATTGTACTCTATATCAAAATATGATGGAAGAAGAACATATGATTTCTACTCACATCTGTTACTTTTCTCTATGGAATTTTATCACCCCTAGAGAATAGCGTCAACAACAAACTTTAAATTTCTACTTGTACAAAAAAAAAAAAAAAAAAAAGGCACGCCTCTCATGTGATTATTACTAACCAAAATCTGTGACATATTTTTGACCTGTTCTCACTACAACTAACATTTCTTCATAAGTCTGAATAATGAAGAGAAACAATCAACATGCATGCAGGCATTACACACTTATCAATCTCCACCTCACTGTCATCCTATACAGTGTATTATCTGACAAAATTAGAAAATGATGGCATTATATTGTTATCCAATACATTCAGTGTAAAACTGAAACTGTTTTATTAAGTACAATCAAGTCTTTACTGTTATTTCCTCAGTCTCTTTTACTCTCTGTTACTTTCTAATGTTACATGCTTACATGTTACTTTCTCTGTAAAGGAATGTAAAGGTAAAAAATAAAGGTAGCTCTTTTATGCCACAGAGACATCTAGGGAAATGGTGTTGTTGTCCACATTTTAATTAGGGTGATGTAATCAGCACTATGTCTAGCCACCTTTCCTTGTAGTCAGAACTATGCCTAGCCACCTTTCTTTGTATTCAAAACTATGCCTGGCCACCTTTCCTTGTAGACAGAACTATGCCTGGCCACCTTTTCTTGTAGTCAGAACTATGTCTAGCCACCTTTCCTTGCAGTCAAAACTATGCCTGGCCACCTTTCTTTGTAGTCAGAACTTTGTCTAGCCACCTTTCCTTGTAGTCAGAACTTTGTCTAGCCACCTTTCTTTGTAGTCAGAACTATGTCTAGCCACCTTTCCTTGTAGTCAGAACTATGTTTAGCCACCTTTCCTTGAAGTCAGAACTATGTCTAGCCACCTTTCCTTGTAGTCAGAACTATGTCTAGCCACCTTTCCTTGTAGTCAGAACTATGCCTAGCTACCTTTCCTTGTAGTCAGAACTATGTCTAGCCACCTTTCCTTGTAGTCAGTATAAAATTGGAAAAAAGTAGGAGCAGCTTTATTACTTAACGATTACAAAGTTGTGACGTTTCGGCGTGAGCCTTAATCATACAAAAACATACAGGACGAAGAAATAGGGAGAGGAGATAAAGTATAGATTTACATGAATAGCATCCCAGTTGCATCCCAGTTGTAAAAAAAAGCATCCCAGTTGTAACTTGCTAATCCCTTGCCATTATCACTAGCCTTCGTTCTTCCCGTCTTCACACTTTACCATGCCATCCGCTAAGGAATATCTTAAATCCCTCAAATCTTTCATTCGCTTTTCTTTTCGCCTTCTTCCGCCACATATATCTAGCACAGCCACAGAACTAGCTTTCACAATCTACAAGAAGACAAAATTCGCCTCCCACCTCCACTTTCTGAACTATTGTCTGCGCCACAAAATCATTCCTAAAGGTTTCTCGTCTACTTTTCACCCCGCGGCCGGTACACTCCACGTGGTTGAACAAAGACTTCTGGACAAGATCGAGAAAAATTGCTCGCGGCTCAGAATGAGCTGTATCATTCAGAATCACAGACGCCTGTTGTCCAACCTCGATCGGGTCAAAGATAACATTGAACGCCGCCTTCACTCCTACACATCGGACAACCGTGTTCTCTTTCTTCTTATCAAACACATTATACACGTCACAAATCGCCAGCTTTACCAGTTTTATGCCTCTGGCAAAGAACATAAACTTAACCGACTTCTACCACAGCCGGTCTCTTCTACTTCTAGAGGTGAACCACTTTCCAAACAGCCCCCCTCTTCTGCTACACCTGACCAACAGACTTCTATCTCACTTGACCATCAGACACTTGTAACACCCCCTGAACTACCTTCCCAGATTACACAGCATATTCATGTACCCGCACCCCCATCCTCAGATGATACCCCATCTCCTCCTCATCCTCCTCTAGCCTCTAATGTAGTTTGTATTCCCCCCGACTTGCCCCTTTCTGATGATGAAAAACTAGTTCTGGCCAAGGGTCTTAAGTTTATTCCCACTCGGCCTCGTTGTGATCGCTATTTTTTACTCCGCGATGTTAAACAATTTCACCGTCGATTACGTCTTAAATATTACTTTGCTAACAAAGAGTCCAACCAACCCACACAAGACCCCGATAACCCATTTGCACGTTAAAGTAAAGTAAAGATAGTCCCATAGCATTTCAAATGCCGTAGGGGGTGAAGCGTTAGAGACCTCATTATGCTGGGTCATCAGCGTGTGAGGTAGGGTGACCAGTTCCTTTCCTCGCTGCCTTTACTTCCCAGATTTTCTCTGGTACCCATTTTACGAGGCTGGGTCGACCTCAGGGCCGTATTGGTCGGAAAAAAAATCCCGCTCAACTGGGGATTCGAACCCTCGACCATTTGGTTGCTAGACGAGTGCTCTAACCACTACGCTAGCCGGCCCATGTATGTTACGACCACCATAAATATAGCTGGACACCTTCCCCCGGGGCTTCCCAAGCTTTAGATCTTTATATTGATACGACATGGCGTGAGATTCTTAACCTCAAGCCACCAAGAATTCGACATTTTAACCTAAATAAGGGAGAGTCCAGAGCATTGTCCACTCTGAAATATCGAAACGACATTGTAATCAAGCCAGCTGATAAGACCAGCAATCTCGTAGTTTGGAAAAAAGATTTATATATCGCGGAAGGAATGTCCCAACTCAGCAATACAGAATTCTATGCCCCAGCGAAAAACGATACTACCCGTTCTAATAATGACATAGTGGAAGCAACCATTAAAGATCTAATCACAGAAGGTGGCCTCCCACCCCAAGCTATTTCTCTTCACATTAAGGACAGCTGTTTAGGCACACCCACTTTCTATCTTCTTCCTAAAATCCACAAACCAGGTAACCCTGGACGCCCCATTGTATCAGCGTGTTCATGCCCCACTGAGCACATTTCTGATTTTTTAGATAGCATTTTCCAGCCTCTTGTACAAAGACTACCCTCCTTTTTGAAAGACACCAACCACGCATTAACAATTTTTGATACTATCACACTCTCTCAACACCACACCTATCACATCTTTCTCCTTGATGTCTGCTCTCTTTACACTTCTATCCCACATAAGGATGGACTCTTAGCACTCCGCCATTTTCTCGACAAAGACCCTCACCCCACAACTAACACTGACACCATAATTAGACTTACAGAGCTAGTACTAAACCAAAATTCTTTCGAATTCAACGGCGAATACTTCGAGCAAATCAGTGGTGTTGCTATGGGAACGAAAATGGGTCCCAGTTATGCATGTTTATTTATGGGTTTTCTGGAAGTCAAATTATGGGAAACCTACACTGGCAGATTTCCAGAATTCTATAAAAGGTACATCGATGATGGCATTGGAATTACAAGTATGCCACACGAAGACCTTAAAAAATTTATTGAATTCGCCAATACACTCAATAAGAACATAAAATTCACTTATGAAATCTCTGACAAGTCTGTTAATTTTTTAGACATTAAAATTTCTATTGGCACAAACAGGCTTGTTACCTCTGTATTTTACAAGCCCACCGATAGCCACACCTATTTGCTTTACACCTCCTCCCATCCTGAGGCCTGTAAGAACTCCATCCCATATTCCCAACTCCTCCGTCTTCGCCGCATATGTCAGGATAATTTGGACTTTTTAGATCAGTCCAACAAGTTATTAGAATTTTTCCGTCATCGCCACTACCCAGAAAAAGTCCTTCGTAAAGCCTTCAACCGTATCCAACTAGTGAGCCGCAAAGAAGTATTCAGGAAAAAGCCTGTTACTCCATCTGACAGAGTTAAGTTAGTACTGCCTTTCCACCCACACGGTCAGATGGTTAAGAAAATCCTTTATCGTCATCTGCCGATAATCCAACTCGACTCCGACACTCGTAACATTTTCTCTGAAGCACCCCTATTGGCATACAAACGTGAGACAAACCTTATGGACATCCTCGTCCACAGCCACTTGAAGCAGAGCCTTAAGTATGTTGGCACCAGAAAATGTAACCGCCCCCGCTGCGTTACCTGCCCTGTAGTTTGGGAAACGAAAACAATCACCTTTCCCAAAACTATCCTCACACTTCATGAGGGATTCACATGCGAGTCCCGAAATGTGATATATGTCATCGTGTGCAAAAGATGCAGGATAACATATATCGGTGAGACTGGCCTCAGATTAGGGGACCGCATGCAAAAACATCTATACGACATCACCCAGCATGCTTCGAAACCAGTCCCAAATCATTTCAATGGCCCCAACCACAGAGGCAAATCTGATTTTCTGGTAACAGCCATTAAACAATGTCACGCAGATGACACAAGCCGCCTGGCACTTGAGAACCGGTGCATTCAGAATTATACCTGGCCACCTTTCCTTGTAGTCAGAACTATGCCTGGCCACCTTTCTTTGTAGTCAGAATTATGCCTAACCACCTTTCTTTGTAGTCAGAACTATGCCTGGCCACCTTTCTTTGTAGTCAGAACTTTGCCTAGCCACCTTTCCTTGTAGTCAGAACTATGTCTAGCCACCTTTCCTTCCCCAGCTCAAGAAGAAACCAGTCACCCATATCTACAGCTAGATAAACTAGTGCACCTTCAAATTCAAACCACTAACCTTTACTATGAGCATCCAGTGCACTAACCACACCATTACTCAGGTGTCCATCAAGGAATGTGAACAGATAGTAAATGTTCACTTTCTCATGATGTGTCTAATTCATAAATATTTTTATTGCTATTTTCCCACTGCTTTTTAAAAAATACAAATTTAAAGCTATAAATCTTTCACTTACCATGACTGGAAAAGCAATAGAGATGGATTTGATTGATTTTATAGCCCAGAGAAATGACAAACACAACACCTGGATGGCTGTAAACATGTGAACTCTCTTGGTCCTGACATGTCTTAGGTACATGTAGTCTGGTTGATATTTTGGAGGCATAAGTAGGATCATTATACGATCAATAAGTTGCATTCCTCTCAGTGATGAGATACCCATGTACAAGAATACTCCAAACAGAACTGGCATTGGAATAAACTGCATGAAAAAAAAAGAGGGAAAATGTAGCTACATTATTCAGTTACTTATTATGGCACATGCCCACATACAAGAATACTTCAAAGATTGGAATAAAATGCACGAAAAAAAGAGAAGACAAATGTAGTCATCTGTTCATTTATATGCTATGCCCATAAACACTGCCGACCATACTTCCTAATTGTGTGCAGTACTCAGATTTGAAACCTGATTAGTTGTCATATTTTTCCTATGCTACTAAGTCAGCCCATTAAAATATTTTCTGTTTTCCTAACGTGTTTTTCAAATGATTATGAGATCTTCTAAAATCTGTTTTATTGGACTTGTCCAATCTTCTTCTTCTTCTTCTTCGTTCACTTCTACCACCAAAAACCGCACTGTGAACCTACTGAATTCACGCCTGTGGTCCTCGTTAGGTCCCGTGGTCCCCTGTGTGGTCCAAAATAGACCACACGAGATCCACAAGAGGACCACAAGGGGTTCAGAGTATCACAGTGCTTTAGCCTGTATTCTTGGTGGGTCTCGGAAGTGGGATTGCGTGACACCGTGGTTTTCATTGCACCAGTTTAGTCTAGGGTTGGACTTTCTCACCGGAAGACCTCGACGTGTTTAGGATATCAGTGCATCCCCGCTGGGTGAGAGGTGGTAGCCCACCCAGGCCAGAGTTGGACTTTCTCACCGGAAAACCTCGACGTGTTCTGAGATACCCGTGTATCACCGCCGGGTGAGAGGTGGTTGCCCATCCAGTCCAGGGTTGGACTTTCTCACCGGAAAACCTCAGCGTGATTAGGATATGCAAACATCCCCGCCGGGTGAGAGGTGGTTGCCTATCTAGACTTCCCTGGTCCAGTGTCTCCGACTTCAGCATTTTGCGGTCGTGGCCGCTACCCTTCCTAGTTGTGACCAGGATGGAGCTTTTGTCCAGGAGGACGAATCCTCGCCACTAGTGACTTCTACCCCTGGGTTGAGCCGGTTTAGGCATTATCCCAGTATGGGCGTGTTTGGGACGGGACCGACCTCTAGGGCAGAGGTACTGTGACATGCATAGCCTTCAAGATTCACCCCTGGTATGAGCCGGTTTAGGCAAAATTCACCAGTATGGGTGTTTATCAGGCGTTACCGACCTCTAGAGCGGAGGTGGTATGACATGTCTAGCCATCAAGTTCCACCCCTGATGTGTGCCGGTTTAGGCATATTTCACCAGTGTAGGTGTATTTTGGACGTGGGCGGCCTCTAGAGCAGAGGTGCCGTGGTATAGCTCTCGTAGTGATACTACTGGACATACCGGTTAAACTTCACTTTCCACCACCTTTTCCCATCGGCGCCGCACATCAACCTTTATTTCTTTTCCGCATTTACTTCCTTAACCGGGAGGAGCTTCACTCCACGCGCGGCATTTGAAGAGTCTCGCCAGCAGTGTCTTAACCTCTGGGACAAGCCAGTTCATGCATTTCACCCGATATGACTGCACTCCAGACCAGAGGTGCCATGATTTGACTGTTTGCTTCGCTTTATCCTTTCTACCACCTTTTCCGCAGTGATGCTGCGCGGCAACCTCATTTGCAAATTTCTTCATTGGCCGGGAGGAGCACCGCTCCACGCACGGCAGCTGAAGATCTCGCCAACAGCGAGCTGTATGGTTGTGAAACTTGAACTGTCAACAAGGAGATGACAAATAAACTGGAAGCAACAGAGATGTGGTTTTGGAGAAAGATGCAACAAATACCCTAGATTGACAGAAATACAAAGAGGTCCTCAAAAGAAGTTTCAGAACATTGAAAACTACTTAAAATGATAAGAAAAAGACAAAAAATGTATTGGACGAGTCATGATATGACAGAAATATCCAAGTAAAAAAAAAAAGGAAGAGAGGAAAGCCAAGAGAAAAAATATCTCAGTGGACTGACCAATAAACACAGCAATTCGGGTTGAAAATAAAACTGGAAAATATCAACCAATAAAACAAGGGTGTGACAGGGATGTTTACTATCTCTAGATCTGTTTTCTCTGTATAGCGAGAATATTCTAAGAACTATCATTATGGAACCAGGTATATAAGTCTGAGCATACAATAATAATAACCTTCAGTATGTTGACAACACAGTACTGATAGCTGAGAACCAACAGAACCTGCAAAATCTCTTGAATAAAGTCACTAAAGAAAGTGAACAAAAAGGGCTTACTTTTAACACCAGAAAGACACAGACTATAGTTATATCTAAGAAACGCACGTCTTTACAACTACCTATTTGTTTACAACTGCTTTACTAAGTGTGTAATTAAAATCTTTGAACATCGAAATTAATAAATGGATTATATTTTCTTACGACAGTTAACGGAGATCTATTAGGTGTGTCGTGTTACTGATGTGCAGACATATCGGCGAGGTGAACTTCAAGCTCTGTAACGTGCGGAATTTACGGAGAAAGAGTCCGACGAAAGTATGTGGCGTTTTTAGCAATAATGCCCAACAATTATTGAAATACTTTGCTTTACTCTATCTTCGTGTAATGAGGAACAGTCGGCCAATCCCACCTGAATTGACTGTCAGTTACTTCCTTTCAAGCGAGACACAGTTCGCAGTTTACTCAACTGTACATAACGAAAAGAAATGCATAAAGAAATTACCTGAAAATCCGTATGGAACACAGTGGGATCACAACATCCAAACAAGCAAAAATAGTAACAATTTTCAATCGAAAGCGAAGAAGGAAGTTTGATTGCCTAACTTGATGGTAGTTTATGCTACTTTTATCTGATCCCGGAAGTCGGACTTGTCCAATGACTTTTTAACAACTTTTTCTTATGGCCACAACTAGTTTTTATGTCTCCATGCTCTCTGAGAACTAATTCATTTTTTTTTCTGCTGGTCTAGGGTATATGCTGTGTCCTTTCCCTAACCCACATCACTACGGATTTCTATGCATTTAACATAAATGTCCAGTCTACTGAAATAATAATCACTTCTCTTTCACAGATGAATGCTCATATATGATTGAAAGGAAAAATCCACATATTATGCTATACAATATAATAAAGCTTCTGAAACAGGTCAGCATGATTAGATCTTGCTGGTTCTTACATCTTACATCCTTCCCATGCCGTTAAACATCACATAGGGCTTGCATTGTTGTTTTCCAAGTTTTCCTGCTCTCGACAAATCTTTCAGCTTTATCAAGGGATATTATGCCCACTAAACTGGCCTCTTTTAACAATGTCCTCTTTAGAGTTTCACGTGGTCGACCTCTTTTTCTTCGGCCTGTTGTGTTCAACTTGATAGCTTGTTTTGGGATTCTCTGACTGTTTCTTCTCATTACGTGACTGACATATGTTCATTTTCTTTTTCTGATCAAACATGAGACAGGCTGTTGTTTGCTCATCTGTCTTATCTCTGTGTTGTTCTTGAATTTGTTCCAATTTATACTGAGTATTTTTCTTAGGCATTTGTTTTTGAAAGACTCTAATTTCTTGTCTATTTCTTTAGTTGCTTTCCAGCTTTCGCATGCATAAATGAGGGTGGATATTACATTTGAATTGAATAGTCTTAACTTGGTTTTTGTGCTTATGACTTTTGAATGCCATATGTTCTCAAGATTCTTGAAGGTCACTGCTGTTGCAATTCTAACTTCCTTTCTGGTGTCACAGTCCTGGTCTATGTAACTGCTGAGGTACTTAAAATGGTTTACTTCTTCAACAGCTGTTCCTTCTATATATAAATTTTCCTTCATGATTAATGAGATGTTTCAAAATTTTTGTTTTATCTTTGTTAATTTCAAGTCCTATTTTACTAGCCATTGAAGACAGGGTATCTGTTTTTTCTTGCATCAGTTTCACATTGTCACTGATAAGAGTTATGTCATCTGCAAAATCAAGATCTTTTATTTGAGTCCCATGTACCCAGGCACGTTTTACCTGTGCAGCATTTTTTTGTTTGTTTGTTATGAAGTCTATGGCCCGTTTTTGTGCTGTATCTTGCTGGTTATTGAATCTTAATTAAATTATGAAATAAGGTTTGAGATTTAGCATGCCCTAACAGGCTGAAGGCATTTTCTTCTATTAATGATCTCCCAATGAATTCTATGGATCTACACTATAAAGATAATGAACTGAGTTGGCTTGGGAATGGGTAGCATAAACTTTACTTCTCATACTGGAAAATAAAAGCAGGCTTTTCAGCAAGCTCTTTGAGATTACTTTATTTGTCTTTATGATCAGGCTAAAATAATACAGTGGCCTGTTTTGCACATGAACACAAACACTTACCTTAAGGTCTGAGGTCAGGGGCAATATGGGGGAGTAGAACATTCTCTTGGACAGCTCTGTTTCAAAGTTCACACTAGAACAATTGTAGAACAATTATTTTTACTTCCATTTCATTCATTCATTTGCATGTCCCTTGTGGAACTTTGCCTCCCTAACAGGACTCCTGTAGGCCTCTCTTCCATAATTTCTGTTTGAGTTTCTTGGTATATTTTCAGAAGATAGTTTACCATTGCTTTTCTTCCGGGCAGTGACTGTACTAGTCAGTGATCATAGCCATTGTCCCTACATTGAGATCATCTGCCTACCATCATAGAATGGTGACCATAACCAACATTATCTGTTGGCTGCTCTCCCATTCCATCCACCACTTGCTTCCATGTTACTTCCATTGCTCTCATGAAATTACAATGCCCCCCACCACTGAATGCACATACACACACACATGTACACACTTACCTTAAGAACTGAGGTCAGTAACACTGACAGGCCAATGAAGAGGAAAATCAGGGTCATGCATACACTTACCTTTAGAACTGAGGTCAGTACACTGACAGGCCAATGAAGAGGAAAATCAGGGTCATGCACACACACACATGCACACATTTACCTTAAGAACTGAGGTCAGTAACACTGACAGGCCAATGAAGAGGAAAATCAGGGTCATGCACACACACACATGCACACACTTACCTTAAGAACTGAGGTCAGTAACACTGACAGGCCAATGAAGAGGAAAATCAGGGTCATGCATACACTTACCTTTAGAACTGAGGTCAGTACACTGACAGGCCAATGAAGAGGAAAATCAGGGTCATGCACACACACACATGCATACACTTACCTTAAGAACTGAGGTCAGTAACACTGACAGGCCAATGAAGAGGAAAATCAGGGTCCCAGTCACTCTCTGCTCTCTGAAAGATCCAAGACATTTTGTCAAGGTTTTACTCTGCATTCCTATCTCTTGGCACTAGGAAAAAAAAATGCTTTAACTAAAGAGAAGACAGAAAGCTGACAGATGCTTGTATCTGCATACGAATTCTTGTGTGAGATTTACAATGGTATGTAGAAGAGGATATTAGTGCCACCAGCTGGTTAGGTAAAGCACATGAGAATATCATGGGCATCAGCAGGTCAAATAAAGCAGAAAAGGACATCATTTTTATCAACTGTTTAGATAAATTAGAAAAAGCTAACAGTGTGAAGAAAAGTCATTCTGAAATCTCAGTTTCCATATAGCTTAAACTAAGGTTTTAAAGACTTCTCTAAAAAAATGAATCTGTCATTAATACAATTCCTGTCATGTGACCAGGCCACAAAATGGATAAAACATGACCTGATGATTTGTAACATGCCACAATATGCTAAAATAGACACAAACAGTTTGAGCTGCAAATGGCAAGTAAATGAAGGAAGATTTAGATGATTAAAAACACCAACACAACATATTATTGTGCCATTCAAAATTTTGTACTTTTTTGCTTTAATAGCAGTATACAGGTTACTAGGTGTGTCATGGCTGTTCAGGCCTTACTACAGAACATGTTTAAGCAGGTGACATTGTGAACATTGGTCATCTGGTCATGTACCTGAGTTATTATTAAACTTGGTCATGAGATGGATTTTTGGCAGGACTTTTGGGAGAAAGAACAACTGTGTGAAAGCTAGAGGATAGATGCATGGAATTAAGCAATGTCTTTATCTGTCTACATGAGTGCTGAGAAAGTGATTAAACACTGAGTATATCTGTGAGATTTTGGAGTTGGACTTATGCTTGGACCTGTTCTTTAGTTAGAGGTCATTCCTAAGTCACAGCCAAAGTCATCATCACACATACACTCATCCCCTACTAAATCACACTGTACACATAGGAGGCCAAACATGTACTGCTCTTCACTCTTACTTAGTTTTTTTTCTCTGACTTCCAAAATTTTGAAACTTATTTTTATTTTACCTTCAGTTCAGCAACTATGGACCTTTTATTTTTACTCAGACTTTCAAGCATTTTAAAATTATGAGTTCTAAATTCTGAATTTTTTTAAAATGTCCAATTTCAATGAATTTGGATTTTAAGAGGTGATACTGGAAAGCTCCTGGACTGATCCTAAAAAAAAGTATAGGCTTACTTTATTTAAATTGGCCACCACCCCCTTTGATATAGTCCCCTTTTGGACTTTGGAATGTATACAGCAATTCCAACACCTCTTCCATACCTCAGAAGCACCATATAAGTCCTTTTTCTGAAAGCTGTCCAATACTACTCGTAGTTCCATTTAGATGTTATCCTTGGTGTCGAAGCAGAATCCCTTCAGCTTCAATTTCACTTTTTGGGACAAGGCAAAGTCATAGGGTTTAAGCCAATATAACTTTCATTGCTGTGATGACCCTAGATATGAAGCTGAGTCACTGTTAGCTGTCTCCTTAAACTCAAGACACATATTAAGACTGTGCTTCTTCTAATCCAGTGTCAAGACCTGAGGGACAAACTTCATAGAAACATGCATTTTCAGATTCTATCTAAGGGCCTCCAGGCACAATTCCATAAATGATTCTGGCCATGTGAGAAAGCTGATGGATTGTTTGGGTACAGTACTCATGGATTAATTCATACATTTTTTTATTCATTGGCCTGAACACACATCATCTTAAACAGACACTTAACCAGCCTCTAAATGTGTCTGCCACTCAAAAATCTGTTTTCAGCCTAAGAATGTCCCATCAAAAGCCTGAAGAAGCACTTCAAGAGTCTCAATAGCAAATTTACTGAACTTCACTCAAAATTTAATGCAGGCATATTGATTGAATGTGTCAGCCATTGTAATGGTTGTTGAGTGGTCCTAACACAAGATCACAAAACAGAATGTACAAACTGAGTATGCTGCAGACAGTATGATGCCTAGTGGCAGACTGAGCCAGCAGGCTTGGGAGTATTGACCTTCAGTGTCCTATTTGTATTTGTCTAACAATGTACAGCCTGAGAACTTTCCAGTACCACCTCTTAGTTTGTGCAAGACTTGCAAGACTATACACCTCACTTTTTACACTGATTTCCCCAGATTAACTTCCATTGTCTATGTTTTTATTTTCAGAATTGTGATGTAAAAGGAACTAACCTCACTCCCAAGAACTTTGGTCTCTCACCAGGAGCTGAACACTGTGACTCTTTCTTCAAGCTGTTTACATGATTGATGGATAGAACTGTGGCAGCCACAAACCAGGGAAGGCCCAGGAAAGAGCAGATAACTATGAGAACAGCCACAATAAATAGGTCCAGATGATAGCCAGATCCTTTCTGAAATGGCCAATGATAGCATTTTATCAGCTGTGTTAAAAAAGAAAGGTAAAAGTAATCCTGTGTCATGTCACTGAGGCATATAGGGAATATGGTGTCAGCACATATGTTTTTTCCTTGACATATATATGCTTTTGAGATATAGATGGGATACTGTGTCAGTATCAGTAGTTTCCTTGACCTGTCAGCACACTATAGGATGGTGTAACACAACTGCTTGTCTTTTCTTACCAGCTCCAAATGAAGCCAAGTATCTGTATCTACAGTTGCTCTGATTGGTGGCTTTCAAGTAAAGGGTAGTACCATTGATCTTCACTATAAAAACACTAGCCACTTCCCTACTAAGGCACTTGCTATAGTAAAATCAGTAATAAAGATTTTTGAAAAGATAAATGTAAATAGAAACCACAGTAGAGGGAGTAGGGAAATATCATCAAAACTTGGATGTTAAACTGATGGTGATTTACAGTTTTATGTAGGTGGTCACAGTGGGCAAAACAGAGGCTGATAAATGAAATTCTGTTTATGAACACGTGTTTACACACTCATATTCTGGAGCTCAACCAACCACCAACAAGTGGAGTATAGCTTTCTTCACTTGCACATGCATATATGCCTAATATCATTTTCACACTATCATATATTAAGTTCATAATAGAGGCAGGTCTAAAAATTGATTTAAAAATGTCTTTTACTTGATTCAGCTGTTTAACACATCAGGTGGAACAACAGCAAAAGTGTGAAATAGGCATCAAATACAAGGAACATGGATATAATGAGAATTGAATGACTGACCAATCTCAAAGTCCTGAAAAGCAGGATAGGCCTGCAACTGTTCAGCTGTACTTTCCTAGTCTGTACTCAACATACTGTGGTTTTGTTCTTCATCTTCAAATTGTTTATACTGGGTTGAGGTTTGCTATTGAAAACCTTTTAATTTTGTCTTTCCTGCAGTCCATCACTTCTCATTTACTTCTTTAAATGACTTGCTTGCCTAAATCCCTTCAGTGCCAAAGCACAGGAGCAATTCATTCATTCATTTGCATGTTCATTGTGAAACTTAGCCTCCCTAACAGCACTCCTGTAGGCCTCTCGGTTGTGAGCAAGATGGCCTGCTGCTGATGCATCCATTTGCAGATCATCAATGATGTCTTGCAGCCATCTTCGCCTTGGTCTTCCTCTCTTTCTTTTTCCCATTATGCACCCTTCCAAGACGATCTTCTCTAGATTATCATGACGTTTAATGTGTCCAAAATATTTAAGTTTTCTCTATTTAATCCTCTTTAGCTTCTTTTTATTACAGGAGTAATAAAACCATAAGGTAGAAACTTAAGCCTGGAGTGCAAAAAAAAATATGAGTAATGAAATAACAAATAAACCCATGAAGTAGAGACTTCAGCCTGGTCAGGAAAAGCTTGTGAGTAATGAAATAATGAATAAAATAGTAAACTACAAACTTAGAGAACATGTGCAAATCTAAAGACAATAGTGTACTTCTCAAAGCATTTTATGACTTTTAGATGCAAGTATTTCACTCATTTGCAGTGAATAGAATGTGAAATCCCTCAAGAAAGGCGCATGAACGTCACATAACAAGCTACAGAAAAAGTCTGGTGTGCAATAATTAATATAAAACTTTCAGAAAACCTGGAAAGTTAAATTGCAAAAGCACCAAAACAGTTCTTCAATATATCTTGGATAAGTACAAAAGAAAACTTGACAATAGAAGCAGGACAGAATAAAGTGGAAGTGTGAATACTGTCAAGTATAATGCCAAGATGAGACAGTAAGAAATAAAATGGAGTCAATATCTATTCTACAGAGTTTGCTTCCATTCCATAGAGACATGTTGTTAGTAACTCTATTTTCCCAGATTTGTCAGCACATTAGAGGGTGATCATTTTTGTCTTTCTATCCCTAGATCAAGAGGAGGCAGTTATTCATTATTATAGCTGGTTTGATTAAGGAACTGAACCCCCATCCACTACCAATGAAAGACAAGTTAACTAACCTCTTTGTCACTCACAAACCAGCAAGGAATCAAGAAGTAAATTAATTTAAGCATGCACAATCTCTAACAATTAAAAAAGTGTCAAAAACTAACATTTCAAAAGCTTCCTCTTGGAGTCTTGACCCAGAAGGACCCACTTTCCTTTACAGCATCAGGATGTTACATGACACACATTTTTGTCTGATGGAGTATTTACTTCATGATCTGAGGATTTGTGTTATTGTTCAACATCTATGACAACAGTCAGTCAAGAGTTAATGAGTTGTTTACCTGAAGCTTATTTTCCTTTCTGTTCACAATGACAGCTGTTATCTGCTGGTCCATGAAGATCAGAATTGTGCACAACAGTGCTGGTATAAGAGCAGCTGGGACTGTCCACCAGGGGTTGTAATTAATTGGGCTGATCAGCCAGCCACGCTGTTTGTTTGTTGGCTGTAATATATAATTCACAAAGATTGCATAGGGCTGGCAAACTGTAATACAAAATTCACTAATGCTGCATATGGTTGGAAAGGTGTGATAAATAATATACAAGGACTGCTTAGGCTTGCATAGCTGTGGTAGACAATTCATAGTGACTTGGAGGTTTATTGCTGTAGTTAGCAGGTGGATGTGAAGCTGACTGTGCTGGAGAGATGATAAGGTGATAAAAGACAGAAAACTGCTGTACTGAAGACAAATTTCTTCCATCCCAGATTCAGAAGCTGAGATGGCCTGATTCAAAATATTTCATGTATAAACTTTTTGTCTCAGAAACAAACTCTGTAGTATAAAAAATGATAAAACTTTATCTCAGAAACATACTCTGTAGTATATAAAATGATACAACTTTATCTCAGAAACATACTCTGTAGTATAAAAAAATGATAAAACTTTATCTCAGAAACAGACTCTATAAAAATGTTTACTGTCAGACCAAAATAATAATAATAAAGAGTACATATTCATAGAAAATGACCTGAACTACATTGGTATTACCTGAAAATTAAAAAAAAAAAGAATCCACACTATATTTCTTTCATCTCTTAACTGCAAACTTGTGTTCTGTGCAGTTAATGCAGAGGCACATAGATTATTTCCAACAAGGAGTGGCTTTACTTGCAAAATCATCAACATCTTGAGCAGTCCAAGAGTGGATCAAGTAGACTTCTTACCAGAATTCTCTACCACTAGCACAATATACTGAGATATTGAGCTATACCTCAGTTAGGTAGGCCTGTTACTAGGACCACCATTAAGTGTCAGGGCAGGTCTCAGGTTAACTCTGGTTCATTGACTTTGTATGTTATATCACGTTACATGTTATGTCTTTAATGAGAACAGTTTTTCTCTTGGCATCCAGAGCAAGAGCAAAACAACTCACAGCAAGAGCAAAGAACAGTCTTGTGAATGAAGGACAGTACACATAGGGCACAGACATACAAATGAAGGACAGTACACATAGGGCACAGACATACAAATGAAGGACAGTACACATAGGGCACAGACATACAAATGAAGGACAGTACACATAGGGCACAGACATACAAATGAAGGACAGTACACATAGGGCACAGACATACAAATGAAGGACAGTACACATAGGGCACAGACATACAAATGAAGGACAGTACACATAGGGCACAGACATACAAATGAAGGACAGTACACATAGGGCACAGACATACAAATGAAGGACAGTACACATAGGGCACAGACATACAAATGAAGGACAGTACACATAGGGCATAGACATACAAATGAAGGACAGTACACATAGGGCACAGACATACAAATGAAGGACAGTACACATAGGGCACAGACATACAAATGAAGGACAGTACACATAGGGCACAGACATACAAATGAAGGACAGTACACATAGGGCATAGACATACAAATGAAGGACAGTACACATAGGGCACAGACATACAAATGAAGGACAGTACACATAGGGCACAGACATACACATGAAGGACAGTACACATAGGGCACAGACATACACATGAAGGACAGTACACATAGGGCACAGACATACACATGAAGGACAGTACACATAGGGCACAGACATACAAATGAAGGACAGTATGCATAGGGCACAGACATACAAATGAAGGACAGTACACATAGGGCACAGACATACAAATGAAGGACAGTACACATAGGGCACAGACATACAAATGAAGGACAGTACGCATAGGGCACAGACATACAAATGAAGGACAGTACACATAGGGCACAGACATACAAATGAAGGACAGTACGCATAGGGCACAGACATACAAATGAAGGACAGTACACATAGGGCACAGACATACAAATGAAGGACAGTACGCATAGGGCACAGACATACAAATGAAGGACAGTACGCATAGGGCACAGACATACAAATGAAGGACAGTACGCATAGGGCACAGACATACAAATGAAGGACAGTACGCATAGGGCATAGACATACAAATGAAGGACAGTACACATAGGGCATAGACATACAAATGAAGGACAGTACGCATAGGGCACAGACATACAAATGAAGGACAGTACGCATAGGGCACAGGCATACACATGAAGGACAGTACGCATAGGGCACAGACATACACATGAAGGACAGTACGCATAGGGCACAGACATACAAATGAAGGACAGTACGCATAGGGCACAGACATACACATGAAGGACAGTACGCATAGGGCATAGACATACAAATGAAGGACAGTACACATAGGGCATAGACATACAAATGAAGGACAGTACACATAGGGCACAGACATACAAATGAAGGACAGTACACATAGGGCACAGACATACAAATGAAGGACAGTACACATAGGGCACAGACATACAAATGAAGGACAGTACACATAGGGCATAGACATACAAATGAAGGACAGTAGACATATGACACATACATACAAATGAAGGACAGTACACATAGGGCATAGACATACAAATGAAGGACAGTACACATAGGGCACAGACATACAAATGAAGGACAGTACACATAGGGCACAGACATACAAATGAAGGACAGTACACATATGGCATAGACATACAAATGAAGGACAGTACACATAGGGCACAGACATACAAATGAAGGACAGTAGACATATGGCATAGACATACAAATGAAGGACAGTACACATAGGGCACAGACATACAAATGAAGGACAGTACACATATGACACATACATACAAATGAAGGACAGTAGACATATGGCATAGACATACAAATGAAGGACAGTACACATAGGGTATAGACATACAATTTTAACTAGGCCACTGGGTAGAAACTGATTAAGAACTGAGTATAGCAGAGAGGTTTGGTTGCTGTCCTGCAAAATGTTTAAAGAATGATGGGCACTATCTGTATGAATGAACTGCAGCTCATTTCAAACAAATGTTATTATTATATTTAATTAAAGGTAAAGGTATCCATGTCATGTCTTAGAGGAACACAGGATATGGTGTTAGTGCCCATATTTTCCTTGACCTGTCAGAACACTAGAGGTGATGTGGTCAGCATCACACCTGGCTGGCTTTCCTTCCCCAACTCCAGAAGAAGTCAGGTACTCATTTCTACACCTGGGTGACTGGGGTGCCCCTGGCTAGATTTGAACCCCATACTTTCGCCTGGAGAGACTAGTGAACTAACCACTTTGCCATTCAGATTTTAATTACACACATGAAAATAATAATTCATACAGACAACTATTATTATTATTATTATTATTATTAGTATTACAGGCAGCAGTAAGAATAAATGGTGAAACAACAACTTGATTTGACATAAAACAAGGGGTCCGCCAGGGATGCATATTGTCACCTTACTTATTTAACTTGTATACTGAAAATATAATGAAGAATGTTAGAGAAGATGTAGACAAAGAATATTATGATGCCATAACAATTGAAAGTTATGAAATACCAGAGATTAGATATGCTGATGACACAGTATTACTGTCCACAACATAAAAAGTAATGGAAAAACTAATTATGTCAGTCCAAAAGAATAGCGAAGAGCAAAACCTCTAAATTAATGCGAAGAAAACTAAATTGATGACAACTGACAAAACATACAAGGCAGCTGATATATGTATCAATGAGGAAAAACTGGAAGAAGTGGAGAGTTTTGAATATCTTGGATCACTGCTAACTAATAATGGAGATACAATGAGGGAAATTAAAAGGAGGACATCTATCGCTCTTCAGAAAGTAAAACAACTAAAGAATCTGTGGAGAGGAACAGACAGAACTACAAAAACAAGATTTTTAAGGGCATGCATCTTTCCCATCGCAACATATGCCTGTGAGATCTGGACAGTTAACAAAACAGCAGAGATACATATAAATGCCTTTGAATGTAAATGCTACAGAAGAGTTCTTCAAATATCATGGACACAAAAAGGAACAAACATATCCGTACTACAAGAACTTAATATTGAAGAAGGCTGGATAGTAAAGAGATTAAAGAGAGAAAACTTAAATATTTTGGACACATTAAACATCATGATAATCTAGAGAAGACCATCTTGGAAGGGTACATAATGGGAAAAAGAAAGAGAGGAAGACCAAGGCGAAGATGGCTGCAAGACATCATTGATGATCTGCAAATGGATCATCAGCAGCAGGCCATCTTGCTCACAACTGAGAGGCCTATAGGAGAGCTGTTAAGGAGGCAAAGTTCTGCAAGGGACATTCAAATGAATGAATTAATGAGCAGTATTAGTATTAAAACACATTAAATTATCTGTCATAAATTTCTCTTCATTTCTGGAAATTAAAGAGCAGATATGCTGGCTCAGCTAGCAACATCTACAATAACAAATGGACAGAGAATAAAATTATTGATATGAATACAGACAGCGAAGCAGAAAATAAAATTATAAATACTTGTACATACAGAAAACTCGTCTGGTACATTAAGTTTGGGTGTTTTGATGCCCACCAGAAAGTCCAGCAGTACCATGCTCAAGATGGCAATTAACACAGCAAAGTCACTCATGACTCCTCTTACCTACAGAAAAATGACAGTATCAAAATGGACCTGTTCATTCATGCATTCATTTATAATGCACTGTGCTGGTATGTTATGAATTAAGCTTCTTCACTTTGTATGGTTCTTGGTGTTTCTAATCAGATCTACTGCCTTCCCTCTCCTATGTCCCTTCTTCAGAAACTTTCTCTTTCCCTTGAGTTTTCCAGTGATTGTCACATCCTTTGATTTCTGTCTTTTCTTTGAATTTGATTACGATATATGTGACAAAAAAATGTACAGAAACGAGTCTTCCTCATGTTATTTATCTAAGATGAATTTTTGTTTCAGGTTATAAATATTTTGTTTAAGGTTTGTCCAACAATAACAAAATATAGCAAATACATTTCTATATTAAAGTTTACATTATTTACATATCCTAGTTTTCCACCTTAATTAACTCTGCTCTCATCTGATATTATTTTCTTATATTTTTCATTGCTGCTCTATTTTGTTTTTATTTTCTTTCCTTCTATGTTTTTTCCTTATTTGGCCATTCATTTCTTTTCTTTTCCCATACTATACTTTTTTCATCCTTTTTTAATTCTGCTCCTCCATCACAATTATGAATTAATTTACATTTTTTCACTTTCTTGCTAAGAAATGATTTCTTTCAATTCCTTTTTTCTTCATCAAAATGTTGCATTACTATCGATGGCACAGAACTGAAATAAGTTGATAGATTCAAGTACTTAGCTAGGAACAGTTATAACAGCTGATGGGAAATGTCACAACGAAATAAAAAGCAGACCTACTCAGGCCAAGTCAGCATTCCAGAAAATGAGTAACATCTTGTGCAACAGATTCATATCAATGGAAACAAGATTCTAAGTACTTAAATGTTACATCGAGCCAATTTTGTTTTATGGATGTGAAGCATGGTCCAATGAATAAGAGAGTACAGCGAGAAATAGAGGCCATGGAAATGTGGTTCATAAAAAGGATGTTGAAGGTACCATGGACAGCTAAGAAAACCAATGAAGAAGTCTTAAGAGAGGCTGGAGTTAAAAGGCAAATAACAGCAAATATCAGAGGCAGACAAACGAGATTTGTAGGACATTTTCTGAGAAGAGGAAAATTGGAACACATTGTGGCAACTGCAAAAATTGAGGGAAAAAGAGACAGAGGAAGACAGAAATTACTGAATGGGCTGTCAGTGTGGCTAGGAAGAAAGTCACCGGCGGGTCTCATAATCATAATCAAGACAGAGAATTGTGGAGAGAAATGATTGTCTATGCCATGTGGTATGGCACTTGAATTGATTTTCTTCATCATTTTAGAACTGTTCTGTTTTTTTATATCCTTTCTTTTCATTTTGGATGCAAAATTTATAGTTAAAAAAAAAAAAAGTAAAAATGTGGTCAACTTACCATTGTTGGAAAAAATGAAGCATTCCTGGATAGTTTAAGGGACATGGCCAAACTGAAAGTTCCAATGAACAGAATACAGGAGAAGAAGAACACATCAGGAATATAGAAAGGTGTTTTACATCCTGAGCCAAGCAGAGTACCATTTTTCTCTTGACACATCTTCCGAGCCTCTTTTGTCATCACTGCATTTTCAGTGACGTTGATGAAGCTTGCATTAATCAGTGTTGCATTGTATGGCACAATTACTCCATTTATTAAACTAAAATTTCCAGATATCATGCAGGAACAGTTGTAATCAAGGACAGCATCTGGATTCAGGTTTGGTGGATCATCAAATGCTATTTTCAGCAACTGGGAAAAAAAAACAATTGATAATTACAAAAATCAACCAAAACAAAAATATGAAAAACTAATGTACTGATATGATTAAAATTCAATAACAAACAGATAAAAAAAATTCTTATCACTGAAATGACTAAAATACTTCTATGAGTTTTAGATAAGCATACTGCTGTAAAATACAGACTGTCATAAACAAACATATAAGATTTAAAAAAGAAGAAAGGGGTTGGGGGGGGGGGGGAGAGTAAGAGAAGAATGAGAAGAAGCAAAGTGAAAAATGTTAAACTATAACATCGTTAATTCTGTGACTTTGTGCACTTATCAAGAAAACAAGTGAAGCATTAAAGCACATAATGAGTTAGACTGGGCAACAGTTTAATTTCCCAGCAATTTTGGCAATTTCTTTCTTTTTTTTTCATTGCTGTTTAAGTGGTATCATTAAAATATCATTAATCATTTCAATATATCAAGTAAAGATCATGCATTTTGTGTTCTGAACTGCAAGGTGAGGCATACAGGATGACATCAAAGACATGGCTAAGATGAAAAAGGAGGGCATTCATCCCCAGTGTACATGGGACTGTGCTAGAGTTCAAAGTGGATGAACAAAGACAAGGTAGATTCACTTGTGAATGATGCTCTAGAATAAGTTAGAAGCATGTGAGGGTTTAATTGGAACAACTGAAATGATAACTTCATGGCAACCTTCTGAATAGCTTCCACTATGAAGATGAGGGATATCAGAGCAGCAAAACTCTCCTCTGTGAACCGGGTGATATACCGAACCAGGGCACTCAAGTCAAAAGCCACCATAATGAACAATATGGATCCTGTCCAAATTCCAATCCACAGTCGCATCTCCAGGTAGTTGATTCCATTTTCTCTGATTTGAAATAATTTTTTTACATATGAATTTTACTTGTAAAACTATGCTTTTACTAAATTTCATTAAACTTCTATCTAGTAATGTTACATGGTATTATTCCTATTACCTAAATAGTCAAACATTCTTGTTCTACACTTTTTTTCCAGTGAAGAATGAATCAACTTTCAATCATGTTACAAAATTCTCACAGTCACTTTTGTTATTTCATATTTGTTGTATTGTGGGTTGTTTTTCCATTTTTGTTTTGCTTCATGGAATGAATTTTTCTCATGTAGACCTGATGCATTGTAACTGACAGTTAACATCCATAAGTCACAGCTCTCACTGAATAGCTTGATGTTTTGATGGCATTGTAACTGACAGTTCCCATTCACAAGTCACAGCTCTCACTGAATAGCTTGATGTTTTGATGGCACTACTAGTTTTTAATGTGGCTGTTTATTTACTGATGCTATGTATTTTCACAATCATCTAAATTTGGCACACTTGTTTGAGGTAATGCTGTCCCAGGGAACGGTAAAATGTCTGGTCAGTTTTGCCTGAAAGCCATTACCCCAAGCAATTTAAATATAAAATATGGTGGGACCGAGCTTTATTTACAGTAACATGATAATAATGTGACATTCAGGCATATACAAGAACTAATGTAGTAATATAAACAAGTTCAAAATAAGCTCAAATACATTATTCAATATTTTCAAAGTGTCTCAATGTTTTGATCATTGCAAAAAATGCAGTTTTATGATTCAGTAGGCTACATTGAGCTGCATACCCTCAAAACAGTCTTACAATAAACAAATAGATTAGAAGAGTTATGACTTGTACCCACTTACTTGCAGAAGTGATTCAAGATTGTTTCAAACACCAGAACTGGACCTGTACTGCCTAAGATAGTCAGAGGTTGTCCAGCAAACAGAGAGTAGATTATACCGCAGATAGCTCCTGACATGATGGATTCCAAGGCTGCCTGTTGTGCAAGAAGAACAAGAGCATACAAATATGGCACATAAAATCAAATTCACATGTGAAAATCAAATAATCAGGCCATTCAAGTGAAAAACATACAAATAAAAAATAAACAAGAAAAAAATAATACAAGTAAAAACAAGCAAGTAAAGATCATGCAAGTAAAAAGCAAACAATGGCAAAAAATAGGTACAATACAAACAAGAAAAAAATCATACAACTAAAATCATATGAAATAAATTATACTACAAAAACCATGCAAAAAATATCCAAGAAAAATCATGAAAACAAAATCATACAAGAAAAATCACAAATTTAAACTTAGGCATGTAAAATCATATATACAAAAATAAAGCAAGAGTTAATTATAAGAGCAACATATATAAAAAAATCGCATAGGAAAAATCATACAAAAAAGTAATGTAATAAATATCATATACATAAAATCACACAAGCATTATCATAAAGAAAAATCATGCAAGAAATATCATTCAATCTTAAGGACTCCTCATTCATAGCCACTTGAAGTGAAATCTTGCATATGTTGGCACTAGAAAATGTAACTGCCCTCACTGTGTTACCTGCCCTGTAGTCTGGGAAATGAAAAACAATCACTTTTCCCAAAACCATACTCACTCTCCATGAGGGATTCACATGTGAGTCCTACAATGTGATATATGTCATTGTATGAAATAGAACAGAAGTAAGGGTAGACCAAAAGAGACATGGAGAAGAACAACAGAAAGGATGTTGAGCAATAGAGGGCTCACCTGGGCAAGAGCAGAAAAAAAGGCGAAGGACAGGCATTTGTGGAAAACCCTTGCGGAAGCCCCATGTGCCCTGGGCACTTAAGGTTCAGAGAGAGAGAGAGATGAAAGAGATGCAGAATAATTTACACTGGTGAAAATGGCCTAAGATTAGGGGACAGCATGCAAAAATATCTGTATAATATCACCCAGCATGTTTTGAAACCAGTCCCAAATCATTTCAATGGCCCCAACCACATAGGCAAATCTGACTTTCTGGTAACAGCAATCAAACAGTGCTTGAGAACTGCTACATTCAGGAATATGGGATGCTGGAACCACATGGTTTTAACTCACTATTCAGCTACACCTAACATTCTCCTCTTCCACAATCATAATCCCTCCCCACTAAGTTCCACTCCCTTTTCACTTGTTACACATAGCTCAGAACCTCTTCACAGCATTAAGTAATAAAGCTGTTCCTACTTTTTTTTTTCATAGTTTATACATTTTGATATCACAGCTTTATTGCATTGGCTCAGTGTTTAGTTATATACTCATACACTATTGTGTGTTACTATCATTCAACTAAAATCACAGAATAAAAATCATTTTAAAACTCATACAAGAAATTCATTCATTCACTCATTTGCATGTCCCTTGCGGAACTTTGCCTCCGAAACAGCACTCCTGTAGGCCTCTCAGTTGTGAGCAAGATGGTCTGCTTCTGCTGCATCCATTTGCAGATCGTCAATGATGTCTTGCAGCCATCTTCGTTTTGGTCTTCCTCTTTTTCTTTTTCCCATTATGTATCCTTCCAATACCGTCTTCTCTAAATTATCATGACGTTTGATGTGTCCAAAATATTTAAGTTTTCTCTCTTTAATCCTCTTTACTAGTCAGCCTTCTTCAATATTAACTCTTTGGGTATTTGGACACGCGTCCTGCGTGGTTGTATCCCTATTACGAAATACTTATAGACGCGAGGCGCGATGATGGTTTGTAGCTCTCTAATTTTGAAAATAATCAAAGTATCTTAAAACCAGCAGTTGACTTCCTTCCGGAATTCAGTTGTCCACATTAGCGCGTGGTTTGAGCAGAAAACAGAGCGATTCTTTGTTCATTTAAAGCCAGTTTTTCAAAGTTTATCATCGCTAGGCCTTTGTTTATCAACAAATATGGCTTCCAGTGCTAGTTTCTTTCGTCCAGAGCAGCATATTTCTGCATTACAAGCTCAGAATTTAATTTAAAATTGTCTAGACTGTGGTGTAGAGAATGTAGTAGTAGAAATGGTAAATTTTCGGCACACGTGGCAGTGATTGAAAGAATTTTTCGTGTTTTTTTTGGTCCAGCAGCAAAATGTGTTAGAAGGGTAGCTGGTGATACTACTTCTCAGCTTTTTGCTAGTACTAGCTGTAATATCACAATAAGTAATGCTGGAGATTGTGTAATTAAAAAAATTAAATGTTGTAGAATGCTTCAAATTAAAAAAAAAAACCAAAACCAAAACACAATGGCCTGTTTTCTGGTAAATATTAGTCAACGACCGCCCACTTGTTTTCATGTAAATATTACCCACCCACTTGGTGTTTTTAGTTTGCTGTGAATGCATAACTAGTGCATATTTTCATGTAAATTTTGGAAGATATGTTAAAGAACAGATGTTTGTGTACATTTTTATTCATTATGGAATTATATAAACAACTACAGTGGATTAACTTGATAGGTAAGTGACAAAAAATTTATTTTATTCCTTCATCTTCCATTCTTTCTTCTCAGTTCTTAGCTCTTTTTTGTTGTTGTATACTAACAAAATGTTAAAAATTTTATTTGAAAAACAAAATACATTTTTTCTTCTTCAAAATAAGGTATAATACTTCATACTACAGATCAGATTATGCCTTTGTTATTCTTTTAAATGTGACAACCATCCCATTTCACATTGTGAAATTTACCCCCCCTTGGTCTTTTGAGGGAAACACCCCCAGCATACAAAGAGTTAAGCATACAAGAAATACAAAAGTAAAATCGAACAAGCAAAACCATTACATTTCTAAATTATGGTTTTAAGTTGCCTCTACATATTTTAGGAGAATATGTATGCTGTACTTATTGCACAAAGTCAGAGTGAAGCACTAAAATATTCATAATTGTAATTAGTATTTTTTATGTTATAATACCTTTAACTGATATGGTATTCACTACTTATCTAAAACCTAACTGAAAGGTTCAAAGGTTCAAAATCAGACTCCAGTGTCACTGAATTCAGGACGGCCCCATAAATGCTCCCACCACATGCTGCAGCATCCATCCAAAACCTAATTAACTTCACTTCTCAGCTAATAATGAAGATAAAAGTGGATGAAAGTATGAGGAACAGTTTCCTTAAAGGAAGAAAAATTGTATGAGAATAGAAAAGGCTACAAAAGAGGAGAAAATTAATTTAAAAATTACAAATGCAACAAATATTTCAACACAACACCTTCTTCAAGGACAAAAAAATCCATCTCTAGCCAAAATACAGCATCACCTGCTAAGGAAACTTATTAATGAAACACTACTAATGAAACTTAAAACTAAAGACAGGGTGAATATACCATCTGCCTTTTTTTTTCACTTAAGCTATATTCATCCATCTCAGCCAATAATTACTAATCTAAAAAATCAAGAAACAATGCCAGATTATTTTATTTTTATATTTTTGACTTAAAGTTTTCATTTTCAAATCCCCAGGTCTACAAGTTTTTACTGCTTTTACCCTTGCACCAGCGGGTGAAGATGCCATCTGATGAAGCAATCAATAACCCATAGCTGATATGCTAGCTTCAAGGTTAGCGAACCATAGCTGACCAAGACCCTGTCCCACCTCTCCATTGGTACCCCTAGTAACAGGCCTAGCCTGGTTACAGGGCAGGGATCACCATAGTCCCCATGGTGGTGGAGTCTGCTAAAGAAGCATTGCACACCCCATGTTTTTTAGCTGTACTCTGAGACTGAAAAAATAGCTGCCATAACCTGCTCCCACGCCTATATGATGCTGTAGCCCCCTGACATCAGCTGCAAAGAACACCAGCTCATAATTACAGGGACAGACACTTGTGCCAGTTATTCAAATGTGTAGGCCTTTTTCTCAGCAGTAAGTTGGGAATGAAGAGTTTGGTGGTAGTAAATGTATGATGTGGTATCAGAAAGTTCCCAGACTTGTCCTAAAAGAAATACTGGTTTATTTTATTTTAAACTGGTCACCATCCCCTTGGAAACAGTCCCCTTGGGATATACACAGTGATCCCAGTGCCTCTTCCATGCCTCAAAGGCACCATGGAAGTCCTTTTTTATGAAGATCATCCAATACCACCTGTAATTCCATCTGGCATCTATTGTGTCAAAGCAGCAACCCTTCAGATTTAATTTAATTTTGGGGAATGAGGCAAAGTCACAGAGAACTAGGTCAGATGAGTACAGAGGGTATAAGACATTATTAGCCATCTCACAAAACTCAGATCACACATCAAGACTCTGTCACTTCTGACTGAGTGTGAAGAGCGGGGGGGGGGGGGGGGGGGAAACGACTTCATAGCAACACAATGAATGAGTTCATAAATATTTGTCACATTTTATGGCATTCTGATGATGACTGGTGGCCCTGAATGCTCATCATATTGAACAGACGCTCAACCAGCCTTGAAACTTGTGCCAATTTTTTTTTTTTTAAATCTGTGTTTTATTTAAAAAATGAGCATTTCAAGAATTTTGGTAGGAGATTTGCTGAGCTTCACACAAAATTTCATCCAGGCATGTTTGAATTTGTCAGCACATTGTAAAGATAGCAGAGAAATCCAACAAAAGATCACAAAACTGCATGTACAGATGGAACACATGTAGTCAGTATGATGCCAAGTGGCAGACTTACTCAGTAATGTAATGATCTTCAGTGTTCCACATGTATTTGTTGAACAGTACAGTCACAGCAAGTATAGTCTGGGAACTTTCTGATACCACTTCATTCAGTGTGGGACAGATTAAATGATGGTATATACAGTTTGTCTATGCAGTGCTTGCAATGCAGCATTGCTGGCAGATACTCAGCACAAAAAGTTTGTTTAGTGTGGTGTGTCCTGTTTGCAGTCTGAAGTTTATGCAGAGGCCTTTGTGATATGGTCAGGTCTGTCCATTTTGTAACTTGACAACTCATCATTTTTCACACGAAATTATCTGAACTCACTACAGTCTCACCAGCAGGGCTTTATTTTTCACCTCATCCCACTATCTCACCTCACATCCAGTAAAAAGACAATGTAAAAGTGAAAAGTACCAAGTCTCATAGATTCAGAACAACAAAGAAAAGGAAAGAAAGCAATGATAATGAGTTAAGGAAGAATACTGCAAACTACACCGGAAATGTCCAGGCTAGGTGTATCACGAACAAATGCATGTACAAAGCAACTCACATCACAACTACAGCTCATTTTATTTCTTAGATTCTTAATTCAAACCAAAATATCTAACATCTCTTATTCTATGTCATGTTAAATGTTATTAAATATTTCCTGCAGGTTTAAAAACTTGAGTCCTGCTATCAAATCCAGCTTGATTTCAGTTATAATGTCATAATCTGTATTTTAAAATGTTCTTATATTTTTATATTCTCTATGTTCAAATTTTTATGTGAAATTTATGAAAATAATTTAAATACATTAATATATTTTTTCTGTGTATATTTAAAAACAGGCATGAAACAAGGATGTACACTATATATATATATCATACTTTTTCCAATTACTTCATAATGAAAAAATGTTGCATAGATAAAATGAGCATTGATTAGGTACATTGGACCAAACTAGAAGATCTTGATTTTGCAGATGACATAACTCTTATCAGTGACAATGTGAATTTGATACAAGAAAAAACAGATACCCTGTCTTCACTGGCTAGCAAAATAGGACATGAAATTAACAAGTAAAAAACAAAAATTATGAAACTTCCCATTAATCAAGAAGGAAAAATATATGTAGGAGGAACACCTGTTGAAGAAGTACACTAATTTGCATAACTCAGCAGCTACATAGACCAGGATGGTGACACCAGAAAGGAAGTTAGAATTTGAATTGCAAAAGCAGCATTGACCTTCAAGAATCTTGAGAACATATGGCACTCAAAAAGTTATAAGCACAAAAAACAAGCCAAGATTATTCAATCCAAATGTAACATCCACCCTCATTTGTGCATGCGAAAGCTGGAAACAACTAAAGAAATAGACAACAAATAAGACTTTTGAAAACAGATGCCTAAGAAAAATACTCAGTATAAAGTGGAATGAGTTCAAGAACTACATAGAGATAAGCCAGATGAGTGAACAACAACCTGTCTCGTGGGCCATCAGAAAAAGGAGTTGGACATAATATTGGCCACATGATGAGAAGAAACAGTCAGAGAATCCCAAAACAAGTGGAACACACCAGGCTGAAGAAAAAGAAGTCAACCACATGAACTCTAAAGAGGCCAAATTAGTAGGCATAAAATCCCGTGATGAGGTTGAAAAGCTCACCAAAAACAGGAATACTTGGTGAACTACCATGTGAGCTATATGTGATATTTAACAACGCAGGAAGGATGTAAGATGTAAGATATTTAAAAATATAAATATACTCCTGGAAAAAGGCACTTTTGAAAGAAAACTTTCACACAGAACTGGAAAGCCAATATTGACTTGTCTAGGAGATGACTGACATAGAACAGGAAAGGGTTAATTTTCTACACAAGCGTTACTTACCATGTACATATCAGTAGCATCACCCAGGAGACCACCAAATGTGATGATTGGAGTCAGACACGCAAAGTACAAGAACACAAATGTGGCAACAGCTTGCATAGACAAAGCATCCTTGAAGTCACTAAAGTACCAAGGTAACTTTCGTTTGATATCTGTAATCAGCCCTCCAAAGAGCCTGAGAATGTGAAATACATAAGCAGGTTACTGATGAATCATACTTTTTAAAAAAGCTAATACATGATTTTTTAAATTAATTATCTGTCTTAATCTATAGAAGTCAGTCTTGGATGATTTTCTTCTTCTTTTAGTTTTATGCAGCTGTGAACTGTTGTTCATTTGCAGCCAACATTGTGATCCTACTGATTACACGCGTTATGTTAGATGGTGAAGAGCGACTTTCTCGAAGATTTTGAGTCAGCAGACTCCACCATCATGGGACCATGCCAAGCCTGCTTCAACAACCAGGCTGATAGTGTGGATGACCTGCTGCTGGGTGAGCACTTACGAGACCAAGTTTTGGGCAGCTCTGATTTTCTAGCACCAACATTTGCACCATCACAGACTAATATAAAGATTGCTGGAGATTACAGACATGTGGTTTCTCAGAAAGAATTTTAATTATACCCATTATTATTATTATTATTATTATTATTATTATTATTATTATTATTATTATTGTTGTTGTTATTGTTTTTGTTACTGTTATTATTATTATTATTATTATTATTATTATTATTATTATTATTATTATTATTATTATTATTTGCTGTGTTAGACAGCATTGATGATCATGCTTCTCCATCTTATGCAGTCCTTAATTTTCCAATTAGTTATCAAGTTTTTCTTTTTTCGTGCCACTTAGATATCTCCACTGAGATATTTTTGTCTTGGTCTTCCTCTCTTCCTTTTTGTCTTGAAATTTCCAGTCATTACAAAGATTCTCCAACTTCTGTCTTCTCTGAACATGTCCAAGAAATTTTGTTTGTCTTTTTCCTATCATTTTAACTACTTTTTATGATGACTACCACATGCTAAATAGAAAATAACAAGTCACCATTTTCCATCTCCAAACAGGACACATCCAACTCTGAAGTCATATGTATACAAAGTTTAAGGTTGGTACTACTACTCTTCGTACATGTGCCCAATTGCCCCAAACTGTGGAACACATCCTCCAAAACTGCACCAATTATGATACACTGAGAAGTAATTATGGCCAAGTGAAACCACTAAAGAAGATAAGCTCTATGGTTCCATACATGAATTACAAAAACACTGAAATTTATCCACGAGACAGGACTGCAGGTATAGACAAACAATGCATACGAAGAAGAAGAAACTACTTTTTGTTGTTCTGAAACTTCTTTCACGAGTTCTTCTTTTGCTTTTCTGTCTGGCCAGCTATTTGTTGCACTTTCTGCCAAAACCACATCTCTGTTGTATCCAGTGTTTTGTAATCTTTTTGTTGACTGTCCAAGTTCCACAACTAAGCAGCAATACTGGGTAACTGTAATACTCTTTTCCTCACTTTTAGGGACATTTTATTATTTGTTAGTATCTTCTCCATGTCATAAAAAGCTACCTTTGCCTTTCTTATTTGTGATTTGATTTTATTTATGCACTTACCATCACCTGTTATTGTTGTTTCAAGATTTATTTGCTTGTGTCAATGTCTTCCAATATCAGACAGTACTGCACTTGGGCATGTTTATTCTTTTTGATTTTACCATTGTTTTCTCTCATGTTGTTGTTTAAATCTTTCTTACATCCTTCCCATGCCGTTAAATGTCACATGGGGCTCGCATAGTTGTTTGCCAAGTTTTCCTGTTTTCTGTGAGTTTTTCAACTTCATCAAGGGATGTTATGCCTACTAAACTGTTTAAATCTAGGCCCCTTTTGTTGGTCTCTTCAATGACCTTATTTACAAGAAAACTGTCACATTTCTGCAGACTGCTTTTGCTTTCTCTGCTATTATAACAGTGATATCTGCATATCTCAGACTATTGATATTATGGCCTCCTATTTTAATTCCTTTCACATTTTTAAGGCCTCTCATGATCTTTTACTGTATAACTATATCTGGAACAACAAAAATGATTAATGAGGAATGCTTGAGAAAAGTTAGTGAGAACTGGAAGTTCTAAGTATTTCTAAGCCTGTTTGTAAATCAAATTTGTACTAAGAACAATTCGATGCAGTCTGTATCTAATGTCAGTTATGAAGATATGGTATACAGCGTACATTTCTATGGAAATGAAACATTAAAGAACCAATGAACTACTGTAGAAACACAATGTTCTGATGTGTGCCAGAAAGCACTGCTCATCTGTTATTATGAACCAGCGCATGTAACTTGAATTTTTAATACAATAGACTTTACAGGGGTCATAATCATTCATTCATTTGCATGTCCCTTGCGGAACTTTGCCTCCGAAACAGCACTCCTGTAGGCCTCTTGGTTGTGAGCAAGATGGCCTGCTGCTGTTGCATCCATTTCCAGATTGTCAACGATGTCTTGCAGCCATCTTCGTCTTGGTCTTCCTCTTTTTCTTTTTCCCATTATGTATCCTTCCAATACGGTCTTCTCTAAATTATCATGACGTTTAATGTGTCCAAAATATTTCAGTTTTCTCTCTTTAATCCTCTTCACTAGCCAGCCTTCTTCAATATTAAGCTCTTGTAGTATAGATATATTTGTTCGTTTTTGTGTCCACGATATTTGGAGAACTCTTCTGTAGCATTTACATTCAAAGGCATTTATATGTTTCTCAGCTGTTTTGTTAAGTGTCCAGGTCTCACAGGCATATGTTGCTATGGGAAAGATGCATGCCCTTAAAAATCTTATTTTTGTGGTTCTGTCTGCTCCTCTCCACAGATTCTTTATTTGTTTTACTTTCTGAAGAGCGATAGATGTCCTCCTTTTAATTTCCCTCATTGTATCTCCATTATTAGTTAGTAGCGATCCAAGATATTCAAAACTCTCCACTTCTTCCAGTTTTTCCTCATTGATACATATTTTAGTTGCCTTGTTTCATTTGTAATTGTGAACTGTAATTAAGTTGAACATGCATAACACTGGGACTGTCTGTATGAGAAGTTAATACAGCAGTGATAAACCAAGTTGTGTTGAGATAAACCAAGTTGTGTTGAGATAAACCAAATTGTGTTGAAATAAACCAAGTTGTGTTGAGATAAACCAAGTTGCAGATGAAGAAATAAGATGAAACACTGAAGATAAAATAATGAAATGACAAGATGAGACCATGAAATAATAAAGATGACATAATGATTTACAAAGATAAGACACCAATAAGGGAATGATAAATGTTGAGGATAAAAATCTTGATGAAGAACTGATAAGATAAAGTATTGATAAAGAAATAATAGGATGATATGACCTTGAGCAAAACACAAAACAAATTAAAGAAGAGATGAAAGAAGGCAACATGGATATATTTAAAAGACTAACCTTCCAGTTCGTACAAGAGTTGGGTCGGTATGATCCTCTGCTTCATCCACTGAGATTAGCTTTCCATTTGGCTGTGGTGGGCCAGATGATGCAGTCTTCCTGCCTTCCTGCAAACAGATACAAGATCTTACATCTTACATCCTTCCCATGTCGTTAAACGTCACATAGGGCTTGCATCGTTGTTTTCCAAGTTTTCCTGTTCTCAGTGAATCTTTCAACTTTATCAAGGGATGTTAGCCCACTAAACTGACTTTTCTTAACAATGTCCTCTTTAGAGTTTTACATGGTCAACCTCTTTTTCTTTGGCCTGTTGTGCTTCACTTGATAGCTTGTTTTAGTATTCTCTGGTTGTTTCTTCTCATCACATGACCGACATACATCCATCTTCTTTTTCTGATCATCCATGAGACAGGTTGTTGTTTGCTCATCTGTCTTATCTCTGCATTGTTCTTGAATTCATTCCACTTTATACCAAGTATTTTCCTTAGGCATTTGTTTTCAAAAGAGTCTAATTTCTTGTCTACTTCTTTAGTTGATTTCCAGCTTTCACATGCATAAATGAGGGTGGATATCACATTTGAATTGAATAATTTTAACTTGGTTTTTTGTGCTTATAACTTTTGAATTCCATATGTTCTCAAGATTCTTGAAGGTCAACGCTGCTTTTGCAATTCAAGTCTTAACTTCCTTTCCTAAGTAATTGTTCCTAAGTACTTAGGAACAATTATAACAGCTGATGGGAAATGTCACAACGAAATAAAAAGCAGACCTACTCAGGCCAAGTCAGCATTCCAGAAAATGAGAAATATCTTGTGCAACAGATCCATATCAATGAAAACAAGATTCTGAATACTTAAATGTTACATCGAGCCAATTTTGTTTTATGGATGTGAAGCATGGTCTATGAATAAGAGAGTACAGTGAGAAATGGAGGCCATGGATATGTAGTTTATAAGAAGGATGTTGAAGGTACCATGGATAGCTAAGAAAACCAACAAAAAAGTCTTAAGAGAGGTTGGAGTTAAAATGCAAATTACAGCAAAGATCAGAGGCAGACAAGCAAGATATGTAGGAAATTTTCTGAGAAGATGAAAATTGGAACACATTGTGGCAACTGGAAAAATTGAGGGAAGAAGAGACAGGAAGATAGAGAGAGAAGTTACTGGATGGGCTGTCAGTGTGGCTAGGAAGAAAGTCACTGGTGGATCTCATAAACAAGTCTAAAGACAGGGAATTGTGGAGAGAAATGATTGCCTACATCATGCAGCATGGCACTTGATTGATTGATTGAACTTCATTTCTGGTGTCATCATCCTGGTCTATGTAGCTGCCGAGATATGCAAATTGATTTACTTCTTCAACAGCTGTTCCTTCTATGTATATTTTTCCTTTGTGGTTAATGTTAATCAGCCATAGGTTTAGAAAAAAAATCTGTTACCAATAAACACTCAAACACTTCATAGAGCAAATATTTTATATAAAACATGAGTTTTAGATGCATTTTTCCAATAAGGAGAATGCAAGTCTCAACAGCATCTCAGTGGCTGAGAACCCCTTATTGGTAATAAATTTGAGAACCCCTTATTGATAATAAATTTGAGAACCCCTTATTGATAATAAATTATCACAAAGGAACTTACTTGTGAAGGTACAGAATGGGGTGGCTCAATCCTGATGGATGGATCCCACTCACCAGGTGGCAGCACAGTGACCTGGTCCAAGAACTCATCAATACCAGACAAGAGATCGTCTCGATCATGCGCATGATATGCAACATCATGGAAGATCTGAAACAGATGATGATATTACTGAGTAAAATGACAACACTGTGATGACAGTGACATCTTCAGCTGACAGATTTGAAAAAGAAAGAGGCTGCAGGGATGGAAAAATTAGCTGGGTATGAGAGCTTGTTCCAACATGGTGGAACATAAAGAAAATTCCCACCTTGCATCTTGTCATACACTGCATCATCACATTTTCTACTTTACACCTTTATGTATGAGAAAAACCATAATAGTCAGTTATGATCATCATTTATTGCCAGAGGTAAACAATGATGAGCAGCTTTCATTATCATTTACTGACACAAGTAAACTATAATGAGCAGCTTTCATCATCATTATTTTCATACAAAAAAGAACTGACAATCAGCTGTCATCATCAATTATCAGTAGAGAAAACTATGATAATCAGCCATCACCATCATCAAATATTATTGGACTAAAACACAAATAATCAGCTTTATTATCATATATCATCACTAAATTATCACTGAGCAGAAGACCAAATAAATGAGTCCCATAGTACAAGTTGAATTCTTTCCAGACTAAATGTTTATGAAGAATTAGAAAAATATTTTGGCCAAACACCATAAGAAATAATATTTTGTTGGCAGAAATGAAGATGAAGCCACTGACAGCAATTATTGAAGAGAGATGCTGGCGATGGTTGGGACATGTGCTCCGAATGACTGACAACTCACTACCAAAAATAGTATTAAGATGGACACTACAGGGGAACAGAAGTAAGGGTAGACCAAGAGAGACATGGAGAAGAACAACAGAAAGGATGTTGAGCAATAGAGGGCTCACCAGGGCAAGAGCAGAAAAAAAGGCAAAGGACAGGCATTTGTGGAAAACCCTTGCGGAAGCCCCATGTGCCCTGGGCACTTAAGGTTCAGAGAGAGAGAGAGAGAGAGAGACAGTACTCAGAACAACAAGAACATGAACTGAGTATGTCATTATGTTAACCTATCACTGTAACCACATAAATAAAATAGCACAGGATAATAAATTCTGAAGCGTCATTATGCAGCTTATCCAGCTGAACTGTACAAAATATAATAGTCATGATTTTTGCTCACAAGGAAAAAATATATCACCTGAGATATAATGAAACATTTAAAACAGTTTACCACTGGAAAACATTTCCTCTCAAGTGTTGGAGGACTTGCATACTAGTCGGTGAGATTAGAAAATATTAATGTATACTAGTCAGGAAGATTATTGTATACTAGTCAGTGAGATTACAAGATATTAATGTATACTAGTCAGTGAGATTACAAGATATTAATGTATACTAGTCAGAGAGATTAGATGCCATTAATTGAAAAAAACATAAGTACTTTTTTCACAGAGCTAGATGGCACACATATTCCTGCTCCCATAATAAATGCTTTTTTTTGTCTTTGCTCTCAGAAAAGTGTACATCAACTTTCCACCTCATAAAATGTCTAGATTACTTTCTTATCTTCCAGTGAACTTTTTTTTATCAATGTTCTAAACTGCCATGTTGTTGCATTATTGTAAGTACTCCTACTTATTATATGCCTGAAAACAATGTTCATCTCACAGTATGCAACATTCAATATAAGACATAGTTCTCTTACCTCATCAGACATAAGAGTGGCAATTGATCTTCCAATTTCATGGAATTTATTCTGGTTACCCACAGGTCCTAGCAGCAAGAAGAGAAAGCGAGTTGGAACAGGAACCTCAGTCAGATCTCCAAGCACCTGAGCTTTTGCCAGGCGGACAAAGGCAACGATTTGATGATTTAGGTACTCAACTTCTCCAACAAATATATTTGCTGCTTCAGCACCTGGTGGAATTTTCTTCATGAAGTGCAGGTTCTGTGAGAGAAAGTGAAGCAGTAAACCGATAACAGTAAACTGATAACTGTAAACTGTTCAGTTGTTATATCATATGATTGGATGGATGGAAATATTTTTATATGCAAATTCCTTTGCAGCTGATCACATTATGTGAAAGCACTCATCAGGATGGAGAGTGAGTCACAGTGGCTTTCTTTAATTCCCAGGTAAGAAAGAGACCTTGCAGAGAAGCTCCATTACTATGATGAATCTGTAACTCACTGGCAAGAGCTAAGTAATACAAGAGACCATGCTTGGTAAACACTACAGAGAGAAAAGATATACTCTTAATTAATTCTGGTTTTCTGGTCCCTGATAACTGTCAGTCAGTCATGTCCCTTGCTGAACTTTGCCTCCCTACAGCTCTCCCGTAAGCCTCTCAATTGTAAACAAGATGCCCTGCATCAATGATGTATTGCAGCAATTTTCGCCTTGGTTTTCCTCTCTTTTTCTCATTATGTATCCTTCCAAGACAGTCTTCTCTAAATTATCATGACGTTTAACATGTCCAAAATATTTAAGTTTTCTCTGTTTAATCCTCTTTACTAGCCAGCCTTCTTCAACATTAAGTTCTTGTAGTATGGATATATTTGTTCTCTTTTGTGTCCATGATATCTGAAGAACTCTTCTGTAGCACTTACATTCAAATGCTACAGAATAACTGTGAGATAAATGTGAAATAACCGTGAGAGATAAGAAAAATGACAACTGCAGTAAAACTGTTTCTAGTAGTAAAGTAGATGGAGGTGTATGGTTCTTTTTGTAAAAGATAGAAAGAGTGAGGAAAGTGGGCAGAAACAAGATGGCAGAAAGTAAGATGAGCATATGTAAATGAAGAACATGCAACAATCCAGTATTTCAGCAAACACCTTTTTCAAAGGTCACATATAAAAATAATACAACAGATAAAAAGAAAAAAAAAATAAGTGGAAAATTAATATTACTTATTACATATAAAATTAAAAAGTAAATGATGTCATTCTTTCCTTACCACATTTCTCACCCAGTTGCCTGTTTCCAGTTTGTGTTTTCCTACATTCTATGTGGGTGCATTTTGTGCTCATCTTTCTTAGAAGAATGATACCAGAAAAACTAAGTGTTTGACTTTTCATCTATTTTTCATGTTTTTATCTGTTATGCCATTTTTGTATGTGATGCTTGAAAGACGCATTTTTCCAAAATATTGGATTGTTGTGTGTTCTTCATCTATACATCCCTGATAATGCACCATTCTTGTGGTACGGACATAACTCCTCTCAAATGAATGTCTGGTCATAGCAAATTTCATAGAACAATACACAATTTTTATACAGAAAGATCATATACCATACAGTTAATTGTCTTGAAAAGTCAGCATGAGCAGTTGACAACTTTAGTAAAAAAAATTATGTCTTGTGAGGGAAAAAGGAGCAAGAAGAATGATGATATTATGAATCACCAGCATTGTATGATGGAGAAGAAGCAGATTTCTTAGGTGCATCTTGAAAACAAGTGACAATGCAGCTGAAAATTGAATGCAGATAATCTCCATGGGAGCTGGTGGTGATGGCAGTGATAATGATGATAATGAACAAGTCCTATAAGACTAACTCCAATATCTAAATAAGACTGCAGAAAAGAATCAATAGTATTTGAGGTTAATGATTCTAGGTTAAGAAATATTGAATTCAAAATGAGAATTCCTTCTAAAGATGAGAGTTTTGTTTCAAAGTCTGAGGACACTAAACAGTCAGTAAGGATTCATAAAATCACAGAAAATGTATTGTTAAAATGTCATGTCAGTAAACAGTAAATTGCTAACATTTGAATAACTGTTCTAGCATGTGTTTATATCTGAGTTTTAGCAAATATCTCTGTATATATTCCAAACAAAAGTCTGTGCAGTACTGTATTTGATCTTTGTATTTTAATGTGTCTACAGACTTTTACAGTATATAATTTTATGATCAATATCTATAGTGTAATGGTTACTGTGCTAAAGACGGCTGTTTGAAGTAATGGCAGACATAGGCATGTGATGGATTTTTATGAAAGTTGAAAACATTAGAAAAAAAAAAAGAGGGGGGTAAATAAAATGAAGGAATGCACAGTTAAAAACAAAGAAACAAAAAAACACAACACAACCAACTTTTCAGTGATAAAATTCTTTAAAAAAAAGGATTTTGCTTATTTTATGCTTCTCTGCTGTTCATAATTTCTGTTTCCCTGGAAGTGACATTTTAATGAAAAAAAAAAAACTTGAAATTGTTTTTATTTTTCTACTCCTTCCTATAATTTTACACATCATTATTATTAGGTGCCCTGTCAGCTGGGATTGACATCATGCTCCTCCACAGATATCAATCTCCCGATATTTTCATCAGCAAATCCATCAATAGTAAAAATATAGCTTACTTTTGAAAAAAACTGCACCATATACTTTTATCCACCATAAAGAAGTCTATATTTTTACAGTGATCATGCTAGAGTTTTTTTAAACTGGTACATTTATACTTGTCTTTCACTTTACATGAAGAACTTTCTGAAATACTGGTTTTCCTGATACAACATTCAGTACTTTATACTTTTTTAATGTAAAAATTAAACATGTTTTACAAATGTCAGTGGGAAGTTCATGTGAACTTTTTTTTTTCCTGATCTTATCAGCAGCCAAAATTAATCTTTACATACTGGTCACACGCTGAACCAAATCAAAACTGGCGGATTCTCCTCCATGAAATTGAGCATCATCATCCTATTGGCCTGATTATCCTCCAGCCAATTTCATTTGTTGCTTTTTTTACTAGGTTTTTGATGATATAAACTGGTTATGGTAACTGACGACGCTCCAAAAGTTTCACTGTCTCTCTTTTTTTTTTTTTGTCAGTAATTTACCAATAAGTGCTGGTTAATGCGATCATTGTTTGTAGTCTTGACATTCATGATAGAAGTCTTTCTTGACGATCTCTAGTGTATTTATATATAAAATAGGTGACTGAAAAAAAAAAGATTATTTGGTACCAACCTTTCTTCCCCAAAATCCCAGAACACAAGTCAGCATTTGAAAGATGAACAATAACTGGTTAGTAAAATGTACACTGCCCAATCATAATTTATTTATCTATGTTCTTGAAATGAAACTGCAAATGGATGCATGTGATATCTGACAAAAGAATTCCATTTAGTTTACTTTAAAGTGAGTTGTGGATATTCAGGGCAAATATTTTGTTTTCATTACAAAGTTCTGTTTCAGTTACTGATTTCACAAAATTCAGAAATATGAATAATACATTTTTAAAAAATTTATGTGTCACTGATTATTTACATACAAAAACTTTTTAACTTCTTAAAAGCAAATATTTTTAAATATCTTTAGCTGAAGTGTAATTTAAGAATTTTCACCAAGATTTCAATTACACTCTGAAAACTGACCATAATCTAAAAGAGAGAACTTACATTCAAGAATTTATAAAGTGGGAAAAAAAATTGCAACCTAAAGTCTTGATGGGAGATAATTTGTGTCAAAAGAGATAGAAGAATATAAGTCTCACTATGGACAGGATTACTGCACTGAATAAACATTATTATTTATACAAGAAATGTAGGCTGCATATAAGCAGTTGTATTTAACACAGTTTTATTTTAATGACAAATGCGTTGGTTGCATGTATGCTGTGGACATTTTTTGTGGTATAGAAAAGGAGAGAATGAAGGAAAAGAAAAAAAATGTCCTTGTACCCTGCTAAAAAAAAAGCTGACTGTTAGAGGAACAGAACAGTAACAACAGGGAACCAGAGTGGGCCAAGACTCTGTTATGTTCTAAGCTATATTACTTTAGCCTGGTGGATATGAAGCTCAGTGAAAAACCTACTTTGTCTGTTCACTCTGGGAAGCCACCATGGGTGGAGTTATCAAAACACTGTCTTTGGGGAAAAAGCCTCTAAAGATAAAGAATATCTGTTTGCAAACGAAGACACACTTGACTGCACTATACACACAACAGTCAGTGGATTAAAAGAAAAATAACATATTACACAAGGTTCAGTTCCACAAATAAGAAATTTCTCCTGAGTCTACAAATGGTTTTTAAAAAAAAGGCCACCTAACCTACTATCTATCCAGCCCTACATCTGTATTTAATCTCTTCACCACAGAGCTGGCTGAAAAGACTTCATTTCAACAGTGACAAGAAAATAAAAATAAAACAACACAGCTAGAAAGAACTGAATGCTATGAATAAAAGTCATAGAATATGTCAAATCATAACTCTACAAAGCTGTGCTCACACATACATTTAAGATAAAGAAGCTAAATGTTATGGGTTTTTTTTTCATTATAATAGTGCATGGCTAAATTGCATACAATTTTCAAATGCAACTATTTGTTGACAAACATATAAAATAATTGGATAAATCATGAAACAATTTTATAAAATTTGCCACACAGCTGAAGTGAATCTAAAGTTATCTGGCACCCAGGGCAGATTTTCTTATTGTAAACCCCTCCTCTATAATTAATTTTAAACTTTAAAAGGAGAGGAAAATGCTTTTTTTTTTTTTACTTGTTTCTTCTTTGCCTAAAATAATAAAGTACTACAAGAAAGCTGAAAAAAAAGGACATTTGTAAAAATTCAGAGAAAAAGTATTGGTGCATTTATTTAGTTGAAAGAGGGAAAACAAAATCTGTTGACATAACTTCAATGCTCAGTTTATTTTAACAGTAAATAAATAAGATTCTTGATGTTGGCCTTTAAGTTTGCCTTCCTCTGGTCTCACAGTTTCATAAGGACCTCATATGCAGAAAATTTAGTAAATAATAATAAGTACAAGGATGTGATTTCATTAAAAAAAAAAAACTGAGCATGACTTCTTCCAAAGACAGGATTTAAGTTCTGAAGATGTTTGGTGGTGAAAATGTACCACTCATACCAGTCATGCTTCAAACACAGGTATGAAAATTTTATTGTCTTTCAAAATTTGCTTTGATATTTAAGTGTTCCCAAAGATATCTCTCACTCCTTTTTCTTTCTTTCTCTCCCACTTCCCACTTCTATCTCCCATTTAACTATCAACAAAGACAGAGTGGAGAATTATGGAGAATTTTAAGTCTATATGGAATACCATCTAAAATTGTCAACATCATTAAGGACTTCTACAAAGGATATGTTTGTGCAGTCAAGATAGAAGAAGGGATGAGTGTATGGTTCCAGATTGAAACAGGTGTGAAACAAGGATGTATACTGTCTCCTTTACTTTTTGGGATTACAATAGATTCCTTTACTTTTTGGGATTACAATAGACTTCATAATGAAAAAATGCTGCACAGGTAACACAGGTATTGACTGGGTACATGGGACCCAACTAGAAGATCTTGATTTTGCTGATGGCATAACTCTTATCAGTAATAATGTGAATTCCATGCAAGAAAAAACAGATAGCCTGTCTTCAATGGCTAGCAAAATAGGACTTGAAATTAACAAGGACAAAACAAAAATAATGAAAATTCCCTTTAATCAAAATGGAAAAATACACATAGAAGGGACAGATATTGAAGAAGTCAATCAATTTCCATACCTTGGCAGCTACATAGACCAGGATGGTGACACTAGAAAGGAAGTTAGGATCAGAATTGCAAAAGCAGCATCAATCTTCAAGAATATTGAGAACATATAGAATTCAAAAGTTATAAGCACAAAAACCAAGTTAAGACTATTCAATTCAAATGTAATATCCACTCTCATTTATGCATGTGAAAGCTAGAAAACTAAAGAAATAGAAAAGAAATTAGACTCTTTTGAAAACAAATGCATAAAGAAAATACTCGGTGTCAAGTGGAACGAATTCAAGAACAATGCAGAGATAAGACAGATGAGCAAACAACAACCAGTCTCATGGGTGATCAGGAAAAGGAGGTGGACATATGTTGGTCACTTGATGAGAAGAAATGATCAGAGAATCCCAAAACAAGCTATCAAGTGGAACACAACAGGCAGAAGAAAAAGAGGCAGACCGCATGAAACTCTGAAGAGGACATTGTTAAGAGAGGCCAAATTAACAGGCATAAAATCCTTTGATGAGGTTGAAAGACTCGCCGAAGACAGGAAAAATTGGCGAACTACTTTGCGAGCCCTATGTGACGTTTAACAGCATGGGAAGGATATAAGATATATAAGATAAGAAAGACAGAGTGTACTTCCTTGTATTTGCTCCTTTCCTCTTCTTATCACTAACATACCACAGCCATTGAGCCATCATCCTACTTTGGCACACACAAAATGTGATGCCTATTTATGTCATGTCCTGACTTCCTCTAAGTAATGATAAAACTGCTGATGGTTGAAGCATAAGAACAGGAAATAACAGAGACTAGTATCAGCTTTGAATAAACTAGACAGTTTAAGATCTACAGTTATGATATCTATTAAGATATTCAAATGAAAACTACACAGTTTAAGCTCTTCAAATCAGTTTAGAACTGAAAAAAAGTTTCACAAGCATCTGTAACTCTAAGCAGTAAACTGCTGAAGGTTAAAACATATACAATTAAAAAAAAGAAAAAGCTTTTGGATTTAAAATACAATTCTCTGACCAGTACCTGTTAGTATTTAAAATACTGACTTTTGAATGCAACAAATCATGGTGGATATAGATCTATCCACAGTAACAAAATACATACAGCTGGAAAAAAAAGGTGAAAGTGTGCCTTAGTTATCATTCCAATAATAAATATGTGAAGTAAATTTTAATAATCTTCCTTTTATGGCAAAGAAAGATGAAAACTAATTTTAGGAAAAACATTCGTGTCTATGAAGCACAACAGCTGAGAATGGTGAATTAGAAAGCAGAGCTAAAATTGTTCAAATTTCCACCATTACAAAATGGTTAGAGCCAGTTGAGAGAGTAGAAGAGAAGAAACAAACTAAAACTGAACACAGTTAAAGATGGCTGGTACAAGAACAAGAGGCAGACCAAGACAGACACAGCAATAATACAGAAGATCAGGTCATTAACAGGCAAGTCAAGGCTATAAAAAAAAATCTGAACAGAAATGAATATAATCTGCAGCAGTGAGTCTTAAAAGCTTGGAAAGCTAAGAAAGAAAAAGCAGAGTTTTCATAATAGAACAAGCTTATATCAATGCTCTTATTTTGTTTATTTTAAGCACAATGAAAGTTTTTAACATCTTTTCTATACACACACAAAGAATGTCTCTGTTACCTGTGCTAATCTCTTGTACAAGAGAGTCATTGGCAAGACTGCACATCCTCACATAAACTAAAGCTAATCTATTATTAATATGCTAAGATGAGAAATATTGAATGTTACAGAGCAAGCAAATCCCAGCTGACCAAACATGTTTCTTTCCCTCATACACATACATATATGTGCACACATAAACATGTTTCTTTCCCTCACACACATACATATATGTGCACACATAAACATATTTCTTTCCCTCACACACATACATATATGTGCACACATAAACATGTTTCTTTCCCTCACACACATACATATATGTGCACACATAAACATGTTTCTTTCCCTAACATATACATATATGTGCACATACAAACATGTTTCTTTCCCTCACACACATACATATATGTGCACACACAAACATATTTCTTTCCCTAACACACATACATATATGTGCACACACAAACATGTTTCTTTCCCTAACACATATATATATATATGTGCACATGCAAAAATGTACACTGGTGCAGAATTGCAAAAAAAAAACTGCTATCTACTGATAGAACTTATGTAAGAAAAATAAAGAGTTTTAAAATTTAGTTTTCAGAAATGAAACATGCAATGATTGTTACATTTATGTGAGAGAAGAATAAAGTTAAATTTTGTTCCTTCTAATCTGACATATATATGTTGCTATCTATATAAAATTTCCTTGGGACAGTTCAACTGTCATCTAAAATATACAACTATAAGAAGTTTTGGATTTTTAAAAATGATTTTAAATATACTATTATTTACATTATCAAACATTAGAAAAGATCATCTTCTGAAAAAGTTAAAAAGGCAGAAGGGAGCTTTATCCTTGAAAAATCAACAAGCATTTTAGACATGAAAGAAAGGAAAGCAGTAAGAGAATAACTAGTAACAGAAACCTGGTCTCCATTATCTGCCTAGCTAAAAAAAAGACAATACACCGACCACTTAGCCATAGAAAGCACCCCTATGCAACCCTTTCCCAATTTATTCTGAAGAAAATGTGACAATTAGCAATATTGTAATCTCCAAATTAATTCAAGAAAAATGCAGAGATCAAGCAGATAAATGAACAACAACCTGTCCTATGATTGGTCCTTTTGAAAAAGGAGATGGACATATATCAGTCACATGATGAGAAGAAACAATCAGAGAATCCCAAAACAAGCTATCAAGTGGAACACAACAGGCCAAAGAAAAAGAGATCGACCTCATGAAACTCTAGAAAGGACATTTATGTGTGTTTTGGAAAGTTTAAAAACATTAAAAATAAATTCCCTTTTAAACACTTTCTTTTGCTGCTGGACAGATTTCCTGAACAGAAATTAATACTCATGTATATGAACAATGAAAAGAAATACAACTGGGATAATCAACCTTTTTTATAAACAGTGTTTGTTTGAATGTAAAGATAATTGTACAAATGGAATTTTTTAGGGAATCTTTTTTTATTGTCCTGTGTCACTTGGTCAGCCCTTATCATTTATTTTCCCTTGGATCTCCTTTTTTCTCTTTGCCTTGAATTTTCCAGGGTGTGCAGTATTTCTAATGACATGTTCAAAGAACTTTGACTGTGATTCATGTTTTACAGTTAGCTTGTACTGTTGTGTATGTGCTCTCAGAACTTCTTTTGTTTCTAGATTAATGATGTCAGTACAATGCATGGATTCTGTCAGCAAGTTTCACATTCTAAAAGAAATATGAATGCAATTTTTATAACATGATTGCTATCAAGTTTATTCATATCAAATCTATACCAGAACAAAGCAAGAAATAATCAGTTGTCTTCTTATATATACTGAAAGTATGGGAGCTTCTTCAACAAACCTTGTGTGAAGACATCTCAGAAAGCTCTCCAGTGCTTGGTAAGCTCTGAATTAGGCTATTGTTTACTGTTAACCCTCTCTCCTCTTCCTTCTTTTCACCACCTTGCATGCCCTGTATATTTGGAGTACTTTTAGCTCCAGGAGGATAATCACCTGAAAGAAAGGAAATTGTTTTTAATGACCAGTTCTGTGTTGTTTTCAGAATTTTATTTTATTTATTTATTTTTTTTCGGAGAACTTCATGTAGCTAGCTGTAGATGACAAACATAGCAATTTTTTCATATTGCAGAATACAAACATATTTTTTTTCTAAACTTTATGTATTTGCTGAAAATAATTATAAAAATTATATTTGTTTTCAAACAGAAAATAATAACAGATTCTATATTTATTTATGAATGCTTTTCTTCAACATAAACAGGCAATACTAATTGTGAAGGAAAAAAAAAATCACTGCTTATTTAGATGTGTATAAAAATGGACAAACTATTGTGTGAGGAAAATAGAAACAGACACTAAAATTACTGTAGAACAAAAAACTGACATTAATTATGCATACTGTACCCACATAATACGGTATAGAAGTAAAGAACCATTTTGAAATCCTGATGGCCGTACAGGAGGAAATGACACCAGATGAATTGGCTACGCAGGCCAAAGATGTCTTAATAACAACAGCTAAAGACATGGTTCCAGTAAAGAAAACACAAAAGAATGGATGGATTACAGCAGATACACTAGAACTGATAAAACAACGTAGAGAAATGAAGACGCAATGGAAAGTGATAAACAACAACAAAGAGAAATATAAAACTTTAACAAAAGAAGTACGAAGAAACATAAGAAAAGACAAAAAACAATACATTCAAGATTGTTGTGAAAGAATAGAAGAACATCAGAAGTGTGGAAGAGATAGTGAAATGTTTAAAGAAATGAAGACATTGACGAGAAATGTCACACCTAAGCTAAATATAATTTGTGATGAGATGGGGAATACCTTGACAGAGACAGAGGAAATTCTAGAAAGATGGAAGGAATATTGCAAAGGAATGTATGAAACAACTGACTGTGGAAACAGAAATCAACAGTGTGAATTATTATTGGAGGAGAAAGAACCCAAACCGACAATAGAAGAAGTTTTATGGGCAATAAAGAATCTGAAAAATGGTAAATCACCAGGATGTGATGAGATAACAGCTGAATTTATTAAAGCAGGAGGAAAAGAGTGTGCAACAGTCTATCATGCACTGTGCAAAAAGATATGGCATTCAGGTATTTGGCCAAAAGAATGGAAAAGAACTGTATTCATACCACTGCCAAAAAAGGGTAACCTGAAATTATGCACAAACTACAGAACTGTTGCCCTGATTAGTCATGCCAGTAAAATTCTGTTAAAAATCATAATGGGTAGACTTTGACAGAAAATAGAAGAAGAAGTCAATATGGTCCAAGCTGGTTTCAGGCAAGGAAGAGGATCAAGAGATTATATATTCAATCTAAGATTAATAATAGAGTAATGCAGAGAGTTTAATGTGAATCTATATTTATCCTTTATAGACTACTCAAAGGCATTTGACTGTGTACAACACCAGAAACTTTGGGAAATAATGGAAAAAATGGGATTTCCAACACATTTGACACAACTAACATCACTGCTGTATCTAGACCAACAAGCGGCAGTAAGAATAAATGGTGAAACAACAACTTGGTTTGACATAAAACAAGGGGTCCGTCAGGGGTGTATATTGTCACCTTACTTATTTAACTTGTATACTGAAAATATAATGAGAAATGTTAGAGAAGATGTAGACAAAGAATATTATGATGCCATAACAATTGGAGGTTATGAAATACCAGAGATTAAATATGCTGATGACACAGTGTTACTGTCCACAACACAAAGAGGAATGGAAAAACTAATTATATCAGTCCGTAAGAACAGCGAAGAGCAGAACCTCTATCTTAATGCAAAGAAAACTAAATTGATGACAACTGACAAAACAAACAAGGCAGCTGAAATATATATCAGTGAGGAAAAATTGGAAGACATGGAGAGTTTTGAATATCTTGGATCACTACTAACTAATAATGGAGATACAATGAGGGAAATTAAAAGCAGGACATCTATTGCTCTTCAGAAAGTAAAACAACTAAAGAATCTGTGGAGAGGAACAGACAGAACTACAAAAATAAAATTTTTAAGGGCATGGATCTTTCCCATTGCAACATATGCCTGTGAGACGTGGACACTTAACAAAATAGCTGAGAAACACATAAATGCCTTTGAATGTAAATGCTACAGAAAAGTTCTCCAAATATCGTGGACACAAAAAAGAACAAATATATCTATACTACAAGAGCTTAATATTGAGGAAGGCTGGCTAGTAAAGAGGATTAAAGAGAGAACTTAAATATTTTGGACACATTAAATGTTATGATAATTTAGAGAAGACCGTATTGGAAGGATACATAATGGGAAACAGAAAAAGAGGAAGACCAAAACGAAGATGGCTGCAAGACATCGTTGACAATCTGCAAATGGATGCAGCAGCAGCAGGCCATCTTGCTCACAACCAAGAGGCCTACAGGAGTGCTGTTTGGGAAGCAAAGTTCCACAAGGGACATGCAAATGAATGAATGAATGTACCCACATATGAAATAGTCATAATTTCTAAATACAGTGAGACTAAAGTAGCCCACTCTTATGTCCAGTGATAAAGACGAGATTCTGAAATTTACATAAACACGTGGATCAATGACTTAGACAGCTGTTTTGTCAAACTCCATTAAGACAATGTTATTTCCTACCTTCTCTGTTGTGAAAGCCTGTTGCCAAAGCAAACTTAAAGGTAGGTAGGTAGGGTCTTAGCCAGTCATGGTTCTCCAGCAAATGTTTCTTCCCCCCCCCCCAACCCCACAAAAAAAGAAATAGCATTTCTAAATAAATCACATTAATACCAAAATATAATGAAACTCAGAAAAAGACTTCTGTACGCACATGCGCGCATGGGCACACACACACACACACACACGCATGCATGCACGCACACATGCACGCACGCACGCACGATTCATCTGTAAATTTACAGGAAATTTCAAGAATACTAGCATTTCTTGGATACGACATTTTCTTGTTAACTTGCTACCTTGGTTTTGTAAACCTTTGGGCTCCGAATACTTTTTGCCAATATCAGCCAGTGATCGAACAAATGGCAGGTTAATGCGGCTGCTACTGTCTTTTTCAGTATGACGCCTCTTTTCATTCTGATGTCGATGTCGGCACAGGATGGTGTTTCTCACTTGGTCACGCAAGTGGTCTTCCAGCTGTTTTGCAGCTATCATGTTATCAAGAATTAAATCTGAGGAAATGTAGCAATAATTGACAGGAAGTATTATAATTTGTATGTACACATTTATAACCTATAATTATCTGGTTTCTTTACTAATAACATTTTGACATGATATTTAATGATTAAGCACATGAAAACTTTGAATTTATTTGACAAAAATGAAAACCTGCATAGCAGACATATGTGTGTCGTAAAATAATATGTTTGATCAATAAATCAAGTGGCGTGCCATGTGGCGTAGGCGATCATTTCTCTCCACAATTCCCTGTCTTTAGACTTGATTATGAGATCCACCAGTGGCTTTCTTCCTAGCCACACTGACAGCCCATCCAGTAACTTCTCTCTCTGTCTTCCTCTGTTTCTTCTTCTCTCATTTTTTCCAATTGTCACAATGTGTTCCAATTTTCCTCTTCTCAGAAAATGTCCTACAAATCTCGCTTATCTGCCTCTGATCTTTGTTGTAATTTGCCTTTTAACTTCAGCCTCTCTTAAGACCTCTTTGATGGTTTTCTTAGCTGTCCATGGTATCTCCAACATCCTTTTTGTGAACCACATTTCCATGGCCTCCATTTTTCGCTGTACTCTCTTATTCATGGACCATGCTTCACATCCATAAAACAAAACTGGCTCGATGTAACATTTAAATACTCTGAATCTTGTTTCCATTGATATGGATCTGTTGCACAAGATGTTTCTCATTTTCTGGAATGCTGACTTGGCTGAGCAGGTCTGCTTTTTATTTCATTGTGACATTTTCCATCAGTTGTTATAATTGTTCCTAAGTACTTGAATCTATCAACTTGTTTCAGATTTGTGCCATCAATGGTAATGCTACATTTTGGTGGTAATTTTTTCTTTGAGATGACCATCACTTCAGTCTTCTTTTTACTCAGGCTGAGACCTTTACTTTTACTTTCACGAACCACAATGTCCAGAAGAGCCTGTAGCTCCCCTTCACTTTTATCAATCAGAACTGTGTTGTCTGCATATCTTAAGTTGTTAAGGTTGTACCTGTCAACTGATATTCCTGGCATGTTCTCTATATTTCTCATTATATTTTCCCTGTACAAGGAGAAGAGGTCAGAAGATAAAACACATCCTTGTCTCACTCCCAATTTTATGTCTTAGAATGCTCCTATTTGGTTCTCAACCTCCATTGCTGCTGATTGCTGCCACTTTATGTTTTTGATGAGTTTCAGATCTTTCCCATCTATGTTGATGTCTTCCAGCATTCTTATAATTTCTGTGTGTCTCATTTCGTCAAATGTTTTACTGTAGTCTATGAAGCATAAGTATAGGTCCATCTTTAATTCTATTGATCTTTCCATCAATGTTCTCAATATATATATGGCATTACTTGTGCCTTTTCCTTCAATGAAGCCACACTGTTCTTCAATGATTTCTGGTTTTATTTTGCCCCTGACTCTTCTCATGACGCAGGATTTTGGTAACATGGCTCATAAGACTAATGGTTCGATGGTCTTCACATTCAACTGTACTTTGTTTATTTGGTAGGGCATGTTTGATATTTTTCCATATTATTATAACAAAAAAGTATGTGAGAGCAAATGTTACTATCCAGCATGATATAAATGTGATATTTCAGTAATATTTATTTCTGCATTTATTTCAGTGTCCTTTTATTAATATATGTATGCAATTACACTAAAGGAACTATTTAACAGAATAAAAAAATATATTTGAAAAAAGAATAAAAAGTAACAGACCATTCAAAAATATAAACATGAAAAAAAAGGTTTATAATTCTGATGTGTTACCAGAATTTTTGAAAAATTTAAATGATGTAATAATAGGCAAATAACACAGGATGAAACATTTTAAAAATGGAACAAATTAAAATAACAGTAATCTTCTATTTGTGTTAAAATGTACTTTCCATTAACAGATTTATTAACAGCATGTGTGCACCTGCATGGACGCACATGAGCTTAACAGGCATAAATCTCCATTTTTCAAAAGCACTTTCCTGACACAGATATCAGGTACCAATTTTTTTTTTTTTACAGCTGAGTGTGACAGAGCTGAATAAGACCCCACACCCATCATCTTAAGAAGTCATATTGCTACTCCTGCATTCAATAATAAAAGATCTAAAAAATGTATATAAAAAAACCTCAAGGACAAAGAATGAAAATATAATCAGGAAAAGGTAACTGACAGCTGGTAGCAAGGGGAATTAAAGGTGGATGAGAACAAAAGCAAAATAGCAGAGAAGAAATAATGAAAACAGATTAGAAAATAGAGATTACTGATGAAGAATGTGATAAACTGGAAAAGCAGAATATAACAATTATGAAAAATATGAAAGAGGAAGAACAATGACTTTAAAAAAAATAAAAGGAACAAAAAAAAGAATAAAAGCAAATAAAACATAAAAAGAAAGAAAGAAAAACACTCACCAGCAATCTGTTCTATAGTAAGTGCTTCCATTTCCAACATGCAAGTTCCCTGTAACAAGCTGCACCTCAGTTCAAACAGTGAATGCAGGGACAGAGTTGCAACATGAGGCTTGGACCATCTTTCTCCTCCTTCTTCAACATCTTCCTCAAATTTAATCCACCTGTTTTATAAAGACAATGACAGAGAATACTGAAGAACTGCCAAAAGTTATAAAGTTTGTCAAGTTTGGCACAATTACTTTCTTTCCTTAACACATTCTGAGGAAAATTGTTTTTTTTTTTCCTTATCCAATTATGCATCATTTATTTTTCTTATAGTAATCAGAATACATTACCACAAAAGGTAATTAACTCCTAAAGCTTTGCATTTTATATGAGAAGCTGTACTGTCTACTCTGGTTTCATGGCTAAAAAACCATAGCTGGCCAAGAATCTTATTTTTTCACAATGCTCCTTAAAAAATAGGTCATATCAACTCAGGTATGGATTAACATGGTCTTCTAACTTTAAAGACTGAAACAGCAGTTTACTTCTGACATCTTACATCCTTCTTGTGCTGTTAAACATCACATAGGACTCGCATAGTTGTTTGCCAAGTTTTCCTGTTCTCAGCGAGTCTTTCAACTTCATCAAGGGATGCTATGCCCACTAAACAGGCCTCTCTTAATAATGTCCTCCTTAGAGTTTCATGTGATCGACCTCTTTTTCTTCAGCCTGTTGTGCTCTACTTGATAGCTTGTTTTGGTATTCTCTGATTGTTTCTTCTCATCACATGGCCTACATATGTCCATCTTCTTTTTTCTGATCACCCATGAGACAGGTTGTTGTTTGCTCATCTGTCTTATCTGTTCAACGCTGCGTTGTTCTTGTATTCGTTTTAAGACTATATGGAATATAATCTAAAACTGTCAACATCATTAGAGATCTCTACGATGGATGTGTTTGTGCAGTCAAGACAGAAGAAGGAATAAGCGAATGGTTTCAGATTGAAACAGGCATGAAACAAGGATCTATATTATCTCCATTGCTTTTTGCAATTGCCATAGACTTTATAATGGAAAGATGCTGCACAGGTAAAGCGGGCATTGATTGGGTACATGGGATTCAAATAGAAGATCTTGATTTTGCGGATGACATAACTCTTATAAGTGACAATGTGAAATCGATGCAGGAAAAAACAGATTCTCTGTCTTCCTTGGCTAGCAAAATAGGTCTTGAAATTAACAAAGCAATTTACTAGAAGAGGATTATTCAATCTTCTTGTGTATGTCATAGAATATAAAGAAAACTCTGACAATCGGTTATGACTGTTTTTTTTTTTAAACAACTGTCATCATCACTGCTTTTCAGCAGATGAAAGCATCTGGTCTTACAGCATTATATAAAAACAAGCAGCATGGTGGCTTTGAACTGACATTTCTAATCTTAATATGTTGGAATATGTTCTGTATTGTGTACAGTTTTCTTTAACATATATCCATCTTTTCAAATGTATATGCAGACCTGCAAGTGTGTAAACATTTATATAATGAAAGTGTATTTGCACTATGTGTCAATGTTGTCTCTTGATGAAAAGATCTTGAAATATTTGAAACACATTTCTGTTACACAGCTCTTTTAGGATGCTTACAAGGTCAATGCATTTCCTGATTGACCTTGATAGTGTTTTGCTGATGCTGCATGAAGCCTTGATGGTGTTTTGATTTGCTAATGTTGCGTGTTAAACTCTGCTTGATGAAATCATAGCAAAAAGATGGTTTTTATATGTTTGGAAATCAAACAGTATATGAGATGCAGATAAGTAGAAAGAACTCAATATGAAATGTCTACAGTCTGTCTTTCTAGATGTTCTGTCACATTTTGCTGCTACAGTTCTGGACGCTCCTGAGCTACCCCCAAGGCTGTGTTTTTTTCATAAATGCAGATAATACCATCTGCTGTCATGCATTAGCTGATAAACCTGACCTGGCAAATAAAAGGATCTTCATCTCTATATCAACACAGACTCTTCCTATAAAATCCAACCTGGCAGTTTCCTTCCACTCTTTTTCATCTCCCGCTGAGAAGAGTTCAGCCATCTCACAGAAAATGTCATGAGTTCTATGATCCTCATCCTCTTCCTCACCCAAAAGGAACTGAACTCTCTGAGAAGGGGGTGCAGCTACACAATGGACAATATATGCTTGGTTAGAGGAACCTATGACTAAGTACTACAATGCAGCAAAATGTTGCTGTAGATCACAAAAACATAGAATTATGTTAGAACCGTAACTGTTCCCTTAATACTCTTGGCAGCTGAGCTGTTGTTGCCATCTTGGAGGGCATGTATCTTGTTAGCATATGGAATGGGAATGAAAGCAGTCTTCTCAAAAATTCTATCAGAGTTTTTCAGTCCCTCACTGTTAGTCTGGTTGTAAAAACACAACACCCTGTTTCTAGGAGCACCATGCACAGATATCGGATGATACTGTCCAGCTTTTTGGCTGCATCATCTTAACTCCTATAATACTGATTCTCAAATGGTACACCACTACACACTAATGCTGTAAAATAATTCTCTGGTCTCATGAAAACCCCTGCACAAAAATATGAATCTACAGCTTATGGTTAGTGTGATCAGGGAAGTTTACATAAGGATATCCAGTAATAATTTCCAAATCATTTTTTGAGCAGAAAATTATACTTTTATATCATCTCTTCATAAACAATGCTCTTTTTTTTTAAAATCATGATCTCCCACGGAATATGTAGTGATGTTTTGAAAAATTGTACATGCATCAGGGAGGTTTTTGAAATATGATAACTATCTAAAATTCTTTTTTTGTTTTTGGCTGCTAGGCTAGACATTAATGTGAACATTTATTTTATTTCAGTGTGCTGTCACCGCAGAATGTTTGAGAATAACTGTTTCAGAAACACATATAAAAAATATTTCCAAACAGAATAATTGCAACATAATTTTTTTAAAAAGACCACATTTAATTTGTTTTATGAGACACTGCAAACTAAGGTGTCAATCAGACTTGAATGTTAAAAGCTTAATACATGTACTATGAAACAGAAAAATGTAGATTCATTTCTAAATGTTGGCCTATACTATCAAATTATTATGACTGGTCTATGTATGTGTCATGTAATTTTTCCTCACATTATTACACAAATGTCAATACATCTTTGGCAGACAAAGCAGTGCTTGATTTGTTCACTGTCTTTGGCAGATAGTGATGTATCTGTCTTTTTTACAGTTTTCATTAAATTTTGTCTTGTCTTGTCTCATATACCTTTCAATGTTGAGGAAACAAATACACATCTTGAGTGGCTTGGCAGTTTGTTTCATATAATAGACTATTTAAAATTTCTATAACTTCCTCCCTCCATTTCTTGCATGTGCAGCCTCTTCCTCTGTTTCCTATACAGTGAGTGTCTTCTGACGTATACTGTCTGGTTATAGTTGCATAACGTGGCCATACCATTTGATTTGTTGCTTGTATATTTGGAGTAGTAGTGGTGTTACTCCAGCTCTTGCTCTGATGTTGTGTTTTCTGATTTGGTCTCTTCCTGTTACATTTAATATTCTTCTTAAACATTTCATTTCTATTGTGATGATTTTACTTTTGTTTTTGACCGTTAGTGTCCGTGTTTGACATTGATAGCGCAGAGTTGGGAGGAAAACTGTGTTGTACAGTGCTCTTTTTTGTTTCCGTCATGATGTACTCATGCTAGTTACCGCTTTGAGTAAAAATGGCAAACTTCAAGGAAAAAAAATAGTAGTTCATTATAAGTCAAAATGGTTAATATATACTTCTAATATTGTAACCAGTTAACACAACAATATATTTCAGTTTGATCCCGGGACGGAAAAAAAAGCAACAACTCACAAGACCTCTGGGAGTCATGACCCAGAGGGGCCCACCCCTCTTAGAGTGTCAGGAGTTTAAAGGGCCGAAACACTTGTCTGAGGGGGGGTACTTCCTCTGATGATCTGAAGGAGTTGTGTTGTTGTTCCGCTCTCTACGGTAGAGAGTTTCCTGCATACTGAGTAGCAATTGACAAACATATGGAAACTGACAAAGATATGAACATAAAAATGTAACTCCAGACTGAAAGATCTCTAATGAAAATAAGGATGTGTATTCAAACAAAACACATGGCAGAAAAATAAAAATAAAACATTCACAAATCACCTATGTACATCTAACCGCAGTATAGAAAAAAAGGTTCAGTTACTAGCATTTTCTAGACAGTGAATCTTACACTAAGTTAACTGACTGTTCAGTACAGTAAAGTTGGACAGAAACATGTGGACACCAATTCCTGTACTATGAGAGTTTTTGTTCAGTTCCAAATTTGCATTATTTCTCTTAAACTTCATGTTATCTTTCTACAAAACACATGAGATAATACAGGCATGGCAGTGACATGTTAGGGGCTACTGAAATAAATCTTTCCTTCTATGGTGCCCAACTGCTTCTTATTACCTAATGTACATGCCCTTTTTTTGTTTGAGAATAATTACTCCATCTAGAGCAGGAGAACTATTACATAATGTTTAGTCATACACCAGGTAAAACTAAACAGACCATTGATTAAAATTAGACATGTCTGACACAGCACAGGGGAATGATGTCACTGCATGCACTAAGAGCTGCAATAAAATTGTTGAGTCAATTGATTGAAAAAAATGCTAAGTCATAAGTCAAGCATGACTCACTGTTCTACAAGTCAAGTCCAAATCTGTCAAGTTTCACTCAAGTTTAAGTCAATCAACTCAAGTCTACATCTCTAGTATGAACATTTAAAATCTAGATTATGCTAAACTGTGGTTTTACTGCATTAACTGATGATTTAATTATTTATTACATGGATTTAACAATTAAAAATTTTTCACTTTTGTTTGTGTTTGACTTGTTGTTTACGTATGAAAAACTCTCAGTCCTAACTATGTTCTACATGAAATGTCCACAACAAGATCTGATAGAACAACAGAAAGCACTCAAATTCAGCACACAAAGAAAGCTGGCAATAAGGCCTAATTAATTCAAAATAATATATTATTTAGAATATCCAGTTATATGAATATTGCCATTTTTCATAACATGCACAAAGCAAGAAAACTGCTAACATGACTTAATAAATATCAAAACAAAGCAGTACATAGGCATCCAAAGTATAACATCTGATGTCAAATGAACTAACAACTAAATGCACTTATGACATAACATAAAGTTACATTAGAAGAAAACAAATTGTTAACATACAGTAATTTGTGAACTCTGCTATTTCTGTAAAAAAGAAACTGGAAATTAAACTAGAAATGACAAGACACAGAGTATGTGTAGTACATCATGTATGTGAAGATTTTGCTAGAAGACTGACAGACAGATGCTAGCTTTGGCCTGGTCAAGCTCTGGCTTGGTAAAGCTAGTGAATCAGATGCATCTGAAACTAGAAAGATATAAACAAAAGTCTGGAACACATGTACAAAAGGTAAATGTTCTACTTGGAAAAAAAAAAGTTCTATACATGACAAAGTGAAGAGTCTCAGAACAAAAATACTGGCATGGAGAAAGAACTGCTAGCTCAATAAGAAAAAACTTGTCATAAGCCTCTGTGTGTGTGTGTGTGTGTCTAGACAAGGCACCAATAAAGATCAAGAAAATACCCATAATGTAGTTTGGCTAAAAATGATGCTATAATTTTTTTAATACATATCTAACCATATATTGCCATGCCAGCAGGCATTAGCGGTCAAGCTTTTCCACAATTCTCTATTCTAGGTGTTAAATTGGTGTTCTTTCTCCATGCCACTTCATCAGTCCATTTATCATCTTTTTGTTCATCTGCTTTTTTGTCCTCTATCTTCCCTGCTGTTATCAAATATTCCAATCCACTTGCTCTTATGATGCATCCTAAGAATTTGGATTGTCTCTTCCTAAATCTTGCTATTGCTTATCTCTCTTCTTATGCCACTTTCAGGACATTTTCGTTTGATCTCTTCACTGTCTTTGGTGTCTTCAGCATTATTCTAAGGAATCATATTCTGTGGCATCCAGGTAGCGTTGTACTTCCCCAGTGACTGTCCATGTTTCACATCCACAAAACAGGATTGGTTCAATATAACACTAGAGTGCTCTTTTCCTCATTTTCAAAGTGTTAGTGATTGATTACATCAAATAGTTTTCATCCTTTGAAACATTATTTTAGCCTGTGTTATTCTGTTCTTTATAAGAATTTCTTGTTGTAATCACATTATACAAATGTCAATACAGAAGGATTATGACAATGACTACATGTATACACTGCAAGATCATGACTATCTAGCTTGTGTGGTTTTTGTTATTTCTAATCAGGTCTTCTTACATCTTACATCCTTCCCATGCCACTAAATGCCACATAGGGTCCGCATGGTAGTTTGTCAAGATTTCCTGTCTTTGGCGAGTTTTGCAATCTCATCAAGGGAGATTTAGATATCAGATCTACTGTCTTTATATTTCTGTGTCACTTGGCTGGCAGTTTCTCAGTTTCCTCCTTTTCCACTTGGGTTTTCTATGATTATTAAGTTCTCTAAAGTCTATAAAATCTGGGGATATATAAAGAGTTTATATTTTCTATTGGTTATGGTTTAAATTAGTTTACTATGTTCTGCAACCTCTCCAAGATTTTCTTCATTTTTTTTTTCTGGTCTTTCTAATACACAACATAAAATAACACATAAAATTTAAATGCAGCAAAAATGTCAAATAATAAACAGATTTTAACATATTAAGCAGCTGCAATTAATGACAGCTCAGTAATGTAAAATGTTAATAGAGTGAAGTAATCTGCCTGTCCCTGATAGGAAAATTTTCTCAGTGTAAATTACCTTTTTTCTCTGTATAGCGAGAATATTCTAAGAACAATCATCACAGAACCAGGCATAAAAATTGGAGGATACAATATTAACAACCTTCGGTATGCTGACGACACAGTACTGATAGCTAAGAACCAACAAGACCTGCAAAATCTCTTGGATAAAGTCGCCAAAGAAAGTGAACAGAAAGGCCTTACTTTGAACATCAAAAAGACACAGACTATGGTTATATCTAAGAAGCAGAATCCACCAGCATGCAGTATTAAATTAAACGGAACTATTCTAAAGCAGGTGCAGAAATTCAAATACCTTGGAGCAGTAATAACTTCAGATGGGAAATGCAAAACAGAAATTAGGAACAGAATAGGCCAAGCAAAGACTGCATTTCAGAGAATGAGAAACATATTAGCTAACACATCTTTATCAATGAATGTTAGAAAACGAGTCCTAAAATGCTATATTGAACCTATCTTGTTATATGGAAGTGAATCATGGACAATAGGCAAGTCTGCACAAAAATCATTGGAAGCAGCAGAAATGTGGTTTATTAGAAGAATGTTGCGAATCCCCTGGACAGCAAAAATAACTAATGAAGAATGTATGAGAAGAGCTGGAGAGACAAAAAACCTTTTCAAAAAGATAAGAGAGAGACAATGTACTTTCATAGAACATGCAATGAGAAGAGGGGGCATTGAAAATATTATAACAACAGGAAAAATAGAAGGAAGAAGATCAAGAGGAAGACCAAGAAAAATGATACTGGACAGTCTGATGGGATGGTGTGAGAGGAGATCACCAACTGAACTGATGGCCTGCATGAAGGATCGTGTACTCTGGAGAAGCATAATCGCCAACGCCAGTCGGCACGGCACCTGATGATGATGATGATGATGATGTAAAATACTGTTATCAGTTCATCCTTTTCTGATAGGAAAATTTTCTCAGTGTAAAATATTTTGAGCTAAATTATTAGCACTTTTCTTGCTACTATCACAACATGGAGACCAACCATGCATGACAGGGAAAGAAAATACAGCAATGTTCACTCCTGTACTCTCCGGAACATATCTCTTCACATATCAGTCAAGCAACATGGCATAAATCACTTGCAAACCCCTTAATACCTTGAAAGCTACTGGCTTCTAAACAAATCCAAAGCTCACAAATATAAAATTCTCAGTGATAAATTTCAGATCTGCCCAAATGAGTCAAATTCCCTTGCTTTAAAAAAATGTTTTAATTACAGCAATTAATTTTAACACAATAATGTATATAGCCCATTTAAAACAATGACTTATTTACATTGTATTCAGATTAGATTCTACATTTTGTCTTTGTTATGAATGGAAACATTCTCTCCTGGCATTCAGAATCTTTGTCAACAAATCTGATCTAAAACTGTATTAGAATGCACTTAATCTGATGGATAATAAATTTAATATTGGATTCATTATAAATTTATATTGTTTTATTTGATAATAGTTCATGTTTTAAATGAATTTTGAACACAAATATACGTCAGCAAGTCAAAAAGCAACAGCAAATCAAGGGATTTAACCATTTTAAAATTATATGAAAAAACTCGAGGGTGAATCAGTCTTTTCACATATTTTTCAAGTTACTTCCCTTGATTTGCAGTTACTTTTTGACCAAGCCTCATATTACATTAACTTGTATGTAATACTGTTTTTAATTCAAATGGAAAAGTCTACAGATATAACTGAAAACACTCAGCTATAAACTACAAACATTCAGATGCAAACTATAAACACTCAGCTGTAAACATTCAGCTCTGAAAATGTTTGCAACGTTCTGACCAAGCGTAATGTGTAAATTATGGTCTGTATATGACTTATAATTTTAAAATAAAAATCTGTCCCATCCTATCACTAGATAATAAAATTCTCTCTTTCTCTGTTTCAACCTTTGTTCCAGTTCAGTTGTTATTCAGCTTCAAAGTATTGTCATTTACAAAATAACTTGAAACTCTATCATTATTACAAAATTTGAAATGCTATCACTACTGTATAATCTGAAATGTTATAATTCTTACATAACTTATAATGCTATATTTTTACACATTTTAAAATAGTGTCACTGTTACATAATTTGCAAATAGTGCTTTTGTTACATAACCAGAAGCTCTATCAATATTGAAATCAAGCAGTCTGAAAATGATCTAATATAACAAACTATGTCTTGAAAAAAATCTTTTGTTGTGCAGTCTTTATAAAGAATTATGGATGTCAATGTTTTTTGCATTTATTTATTTACCTTCATTTTCGCCCCTTGCAGAGCCTTTCAAGAAAGGTTGAGATTATAAAACAACATTAATTCATGATTAAATGTGTAGATTATGAGCACTTAAATGAACAAGCTGAGAGATGACAAGAACATATATTTTTGTCCATATATCATATACAGAATGAGTCAAGGGAGATTATACTGACGAATATGATCTTCTGCATCATTTTAAGCTTTCATACTGGGAGAATTTGCTAAAATGTTTTTCGTGATCTCTCTCTCTCTCTCTCTCTCTCTCTCTCTCTCTCTCTCTCTCCAGCAGCAATGTTTGACATGACTAAAAAATAAAAATAAAAATGACAGATAATTGTAAAAACAAGCCTCTCCTATACGTGAAGAAAACAAAAATAATGTTCACATTTTTTACTGTTTCTGCTGTCTCTGCTATTCTTCTCTCGCTGGTTTTCATGCTTCTTATATTTCACTATAAATGAATGCTATGACACTTCCATTTCTCTTTTTTTCAGCATTTAAGTTTTTGGCCTTGCTCAGTCTGGAGCCTTGCTACCAGGGCATTCTGGTGTATTCTGTACAAAGAAGAGGCGCCACAAAGATAACTTTTTCCATTTTCATTTAGTTATATGTTGTTTGTGTTTGTGTATGTAACCCTTGAAAAAGGTTCACGCTGAAATATTGGATGTATGTTTTTTCATTTATACATTCTCATCTTACTCTCATACTTTCTGCTATTTGTTTCTGCTCACTACTCTCACTCCATCTGTTGCTTTGTAAAACTGTATCGTATGTCTCTATTTGACTTGTTACCAGAGCAATCTCTGCAGTTTTCTCCAGGTTACTGCAACAGTTCTTTATGTCTCCACCAATCTCAGTCATTCTGGACAGACCAGGTGACATACACTGATGTAGACTCGTATCCTTGTCTGAGACTTTTCATAGTGGATCAACCTCATATGTGTGTAGAAAAAAATGGTGAACAATTTTAGGGTCATCATCATAATTGCACTCTGGATGGATCCATTGGTGTTCTAATCTCCTTACTGGAAGATTTGTCTCGGCACAGGCGCAATTACTGCTGCAGCACAAAGGAAATAATTTTTATCAACTGAAGACCAACAGCAGCAATGACTGATCCTAAGAAGCTGCACAGCTTTCATTTCAGCCACTCTCTAATGCATAAAGTTCAACTTAAAAGCATCTTTAAAACTTTTGCACATGTGACCACTAGATGTAATTCACATGATTAATTCACTGTTGTGAGGTTTTTCAGAATACACTCTTGTTGTAATCAATATGCTCCAGTGAATACTACTTTTCAGTTTTATATTTGAGGCATATGTATCAGTAATAATCATATTCAAAAGTAAACCATGCTGCATCAATTAAAACTGAATCACTCATAGTACTGTAAGACAAAAAAAAATGATTTATACATACATTATTATATTCTTGTGACAAAAATATGTCATATGATTTTGAGGTAGAGTACTCAAAGCAAAGACTGCATTTCAGAGAATGAGAAACATATTAGCCAACACATCCTTATCAATGAATGTTAGAAAACGAGTCCTAAAATGCTATATTGAACCTATCTTGTTATATGGAAGTGAATCATGGATAATAGGCAGGTCTGCACAAAAATCATTGGAAGCAGCAGAAATGTGGTTTATTAGAAGAATGTTGCGAATCCCCTGGACAGCAAAAATAACTAATGAAGAATGTATGAGAAGAGCTGGAGAGACAAAATCTTGTCAAAAAAGATAAGAGTACTTTCATAGGACATGCAATGAGAAGAGGGGGCATTGAAAATATTATAACAACAGGAAAAATAGAAGGAAAAAGATCAAGAGGAAGACCAAGAGAAATGATACTGGACAATCTGACAGGATGGTGTGAGAGGAGATGAGCAACTGAGCTGATGGCCTGTATGAATGATCGTGTACTCTGGAGAAGCATAATAGCCAATGCCAGTCAGCACAACACCTAATGATGATGATGACTCCAAAAATATCACATGCAAAAAAAAAAAAATAAGAGTTATCATCATTGCATGTCGGACAAGTCCATAAGTGCTCCAATCCTCTCCTATGAAGGAGAATCTCAGCACAGTGCCCATGTTCCTTAGCACGGGCAAGAACCCTGACAAACAGGAGGTGATGGGGGGATTTGATCCCATACCTGAAGTCCAAGAGACCACATACTTATCCATTTAGCCAATCTGACCTATACTACACTAAATCATGAAAAAAATATTGAAAAACAATTTAGGAGATGCTTATGAAACAGGCAGTTTTGTATAAAATGGGCTTTTGGTGGTTTTTTGTGTGTATACATTGCTATACATTTATGGAGGTCAGGAATTCTTTAAAAAAGTTACCCATCACATTTGTGTGAGAGATAATGTATACTCTGCAGGGACAGTGCAGTTATTAGGGCCAAGAGCCCCCTAGCAGTCCATTCTGTAACACAACATCCTAACATTTGTCTCAAAAAGGTTGCTGTTACTTCAGCTTAGCTAATAACATTATGGATGACCATGCTCCCTACTATAATGGAGGCTGCTGATTGAGCCTGCTCCAAGAACTGAAGAAACTGTAAATCACAAACCAAACTGATGACCATGTTTTAATGCTTTAAGTCCTATAGGCATCTTGTAAAAGCCAACTTATTTATGGGATTTATGAAAGATAATTAAATAATATTCAGAAAGCTATAAATAACTCAGCTGTCAGTTAAGAATTAATGTGCTTCATCTAAATCTTTCAGTTTCCATAAACATTGTCAAATTTAGAAAATAAATGACAGAAAAACTCAACATTAAATCTGGAATCTTTTCATGTAAGGAGGCTTACCACATAATCTAGACTTTCAGTTCAGGAAACAATTACTTAGAAGTGGAAAAATTATGGAAATTATGGTTCAAGAAAGAATAATACTTTGAGCAGTTTTATGATCTTTAACACATGAAAGATATCCATAATCTACATTCTGTCAATAATCCATACTGCACAACTGACAAAAATGAAAAATGAGGATAAATGTGACATGAAAATTCACTCAGACACTCAACAAAATGACTTTTTTATGATTTCTCCGTGTTCACTTTCAGGGTTATTTCACAGGCATTCAAGAATCTGTTAAAACTTTTCAGCTTGTCGTACACACTTGTAATGTCGTACACACTTGTAATGTTGGTACACACTTGTAATGTCATACACACTTGTAATGTCATATACACTTGTAATGTCATACACACTTGTAATGTCGTACACACTTGTAATGTCATACACACTTGTAATGTCATACACACTTGTAATGTCATACACACTTGTAATGTCATACACACTTGTAACGCAAATAACCATAATAAATCCAGCAGATTTATACAATGACTCCTGGCCCTTTCCTCTACAAAGGAAAAAGAAGGGAGATAACATTAGCATGTCCTGGGATAAAAGGGCTTGGTTACAGCAAGTAGGAGAAAATAATGAGGAATAATGGATCCATCAAACAAACACAAGTGAACATTGGTAAGTTGCAGTCCTGAATGTTCAAGAAATGTTTTAAGCTTTGTGAAGCTGTTATAAACCAACAACACGCAGGCCCTTGGGAATCAATACCCAGAGGTGGCCATTCCCTTCAGAGCATAAGAAGCTGAAAAGGCCAAACTGCTTGTGGGGGGGGGGGGTGTGGGATCTATATCTCTGATGATTTGAGGAACTGTGTTGTTGTTTGACTCTACAACAGAGAGTTTCCTGTCTATGTGAGAGTATACTAGTTAAGAGGAGACTTTAAAAAAGTAAACAGAAAACAAATAAATAAATAAAAAAATTAATTTAACTCCTGATAACATGATAGAATTTTACACAGCTAAGATGGCTAATAAGCTATTTTGGACAAAAGCTAATTTTAAAAAAAAAAAAAACCCAATTAAAGAAGAGAGGTAAACATTCATGAAATAGGAAATAGGGATAAGACATGAAAACATAACACAAAAAAAAGTGACAGAGAACAGAGGTCAGAGAAACTCAAAAGAGAAGATAAAGCCAGTATAATACAGTGTCCTGACAGAAAATCACTAACTGAGCTGTTAAAAAGCATCAAGCATGGGAGCTGAGGAGAAGTACAGTTGATGTGACACGAGTGATGATGATGGCATGAAACTAAATATGTGAAGCAGAACAGCGTAAATCACATACCTTCCTGAAACTGACCACTATTTGGGCCTGAGCGCGCTTCATCTCGACGATGGCTTTTATGACGTCCATGTCGATGCCGATGTCTGCGCTCATGTCTGGGCAAATGTAGTCCAATGTAAACTGTGTCCTGTTTACGATGGTCTGAAAGTTTGGAGGGGGGAAAGAAAAAGTATTGATAATTGATCATTTCTGAAACAACTTCAGTGAGAACCCTATCTCTTTGCTGTTAATGTTGTCATGAAGATCTTGAAATATTGATACCTTGTCAAATGAGCAATGAACTACAGAAACTTTCTTGAACTCTCAAAGGAAACTTAAGAATCAGGGCTCTTTTTAGGCTCCAATACAAGTCAGAACACATCGATCTATAACCAATTAGATGTACTGAAATACTGAAGTTTATTAGATGTACTGAAATACTGAAGTTTATTAGATGTACTGAAATACTGAAGTTTATTAGATGTACTGAAATACTGAAGTTTATTAGATGTACTGAAATACTGAAGTTTATTAGATGTACTGAAATACTGAAGTTTATTAGATGTACTGAAATACTGAAGTTTATTTGATGTACTGAAATACTGAAGTTTATTTGATGTACTGAAATACTGAAGTTTATCTCCATGAATACCAGTGGAAAGTGAGATACTCTTAGGTTCTTATCAGCTCTTGTTCACTGGCCTTAAAAATGATGTCATCAACATATTTTATTAAATCAGTGATCTGCTCTCTGCCTCTCTTTCTCTGTTTCTCCTTCTCTGTCACTTTCTTTCTACATACCTTGTAGCTCTGCCTGACTTGGGGCATGAAATGAGGCAAATGACCCATGGTCCCGCAGGGGCAGAGATGGGTCCATCTGAGACTGATTTGAAGGCACAGGACTAGTCATGGCTGTTGTAGTCAACCTGGAACCAGCAGGTCTGATGCTCTGACAGTCTCTACACTAAGAAGTTTTAGTGGCTTTTGTTTGGTGTCCTTTAAGATTTTTTTGGGATCAGAAGAAATCAAGAAATATCAAATATCGTGTGGTGTCTTGGCCAGCAAGCTGCATCTGCCGAAGAAAATAAGCCAAAGAATAAATATTTTGTGTAACTTATAACAGGAAAAACTCAACCCTCCCTCAATTGTTTCTTTATACCAAAAGAAATAATGACCACAGTTGTCCATTTCTGTTGAAATAATGCTGAAGATGATGATCATATGAAAATACGATTCATAGTATCTCAATATATTTTGAATTCTACCTATATTATGTAAGTGTTAAAAATATGTATATCTCATAACATTTGTATGCCAGTGGGCATGAACTGTTAGTGGCTTCACATTGCTAGGCCATATGAAGCAGTGATATCAGCACCTGCCCTAGGCCATAACAGCATATGAAGCAGTGATATCAGCACCTGCCCTAGACCATAACAGCATATGAAGCAGTGATATCAGCACCTGCCCTAGACCATAACAGCATATGAAGCAGTGATATCAGCACCTGCCCTAGGCCATAACAGCATATGAAGCAGTGATATCAGCACCTGCCCTAGGCCATAACAGCATATGAAGCAGTGATATCAGCACCTGCCCTAGACCATAACAGCATATGAAGCAGTGATATCAGCACCTGCCCTAGGCCATAACAGCATATGAAGCAGTGATACCAGCACCTGCCCTAGACCATAACAGCATATGAAGCAGTGATACCAGCACCTGCCCTAGACCATAACAGCATATGAAGCAGTGATACCACCACCTGCCCTAGGCCATAACAGCATATGAAGCAGTGATACCAGCACCTGCCCTAGGCCATAACAGCATATGAAGCAGTGATACCAGCACCTGCCCTAGGCCATAACAGCATATGAAGCAGTGATATCAGCACCTGCCCTAGGCCATAACAGCATATGAAGCAGTGATATCAGCACCTGCCCTAGGCCATAACAGCATATGAAGCAGTGATATCAGCACCTGCCCTAGGCCATAACAGCATATGAAGCAGTGATATCAGCACCTGCCCTAGACCATAACAGCATATGAAGCAGTGATACTACCACCTGCCCTAGACCATAACAGCATATGAAGCAGTGATACCACCACCTGCCCTAGACCATAACAGCATATGAAGCAGTGATACCACCACCTGCCCTAGACCATAACAGCATATGAAGCAGTGATATCAGCACCTGCCCTAGACCATAACAGCATATGAAACAGTGATATCAGCACCTGCCCTAGACCATAACAGCATATGAAACAGTGATATCAGCACCTGCCCTAGACCATAACAGCATATGAAACAGTGATATCAGCACCTGCCCTAGACCATAACAGCATATGAAACAGTGATATCAGCACCTGCCCTAGACCATAACAGCATATGAAGCAGTGATATCAGCACCTGCCCTAGGCCATAACAGCATATGAAACAGTGATACCACCACCTGCCCTAGGCCATAACAGCATATGAAACAGTGATACCAGCACCTGCCCTAGGCCATAACAGCATATGAAGCAGTGATATCAGCACCTGCCCTAGGCCATAACAGCATATGAAGCAGTGATACCACCACCTGCCCTAGACCATAACAGCATATGAAGCAGTGATACCAGCACTTGCCCTAGACCATAACAGCATATGAAGCAGTGATACCAGCATCTGCCCTAGGCCATAACAGCATATGAAGCAGTGATACCAGCATCTGCCCTTGCTGTCTTTGTTTTCCTAAGGAAACCCCAGGTATCCATTTTCTGAGGTTAGGTTGACCCCAGTGCCATTCGGCCTGAAAAAAAAAATTCCACCCGAGTATGAAATTGAACCACGGACCTTCTGATTGGTAGGTGAGTGCACTAACCACTGCACCACCACATCCCATTATGTAAGTGTACTGTCTCCCAAATACCCCTAACCTTCTCAGTTATGCCACTCTCTTTACACTTCCTTTCACACTGGCAACATGCATGGTAGCTTGGTGATCTCTCTATAGCTGCTGCCTTGAGTTTTTAACAGTCAAAATGTTGAAACACAGCCATAAAGTTGCTATATTTCCATGATTCGGCCCTAGAAACTGGTTTCTCTGTAGACTACACCACCATGATAAAAATAAAAGAGTTGAGGAGAGAGAGAGAGAGAGCAAGAACTAGTTGGAAGTATGTGGGAAATGACTACCAGAAATGTAAGAGTAAGTTTTGAAGAAGAGTACAACCCTGTGAGCCAAGCTGAAGTGACACAATGGCATGATTCAGAGAGCCAGAACTGATGAGTGCTAAAAGAAGGTATCATTTGTTTTGTTATATGTCATCCATCTTGACTATTACAGTTTCTTCTGACATTCTCTTCACTCCAGTCTTCACATTTAAAATAAAATATAAAGAATAGAAACAGTCTCCATGGCTGAAATAAAATAACAAAAACAATATAAGCAGTCTACATGTTAAAAATACAATAAGAAAAAAAAATAAAGACAATTTTCAGGTTTGAAATAAAATAGTAAATGATAGAAATTGAGGAGAAAGAACCAGTTACTATTATTTAAAGAGAGCCAAAACAATATGGGCTAAAGTTAAAAAAGACTCAAGGAGATGACTGGCATCATGAAAAGCCTATATCTTTTGATCTGGTTCTGTTCCACTCTCTCCCCATATCAGAACTAGTAACTTATGACATAGCAAATGAGTTTTTCATCCACATCTCTTCAGTTCAATGAATAGTCAGGCAACAGCCATCCTTCAATTATCCTGGCTATTTCAGCTGACAAGGCAATCAGGCAAAAACAAACAGAAATCAATTAACTAATCCAGCTCTATATCTCTGTTTTATTTTATCTTCCCTGCAAACTGTTCTCTAATCATACTCCAGTAATTCTTCTATAAAATATAGTCTTTCACAATCTTACAAACAAGTCTAATAGTTCTGACTGTCTTTCTGACATCCATTAACCAATTCTCTCACTTCCTCTTTTTCTCCAGGCAATTCTCTTAATCTTCTGCTCTTCACTCACTAAATAATAATCTTTTCAATACATCTCTCATATATATTTCAATACATCTTACTCTTCAACCACAAACAGTCTTAGTCCTTTTCTATAGAAACTTATCTTTCATTATGCCAGGCCTCTCTCTCTCTCTCTTTCATTTCCTCACTCTTTCTCACAAACACACACACACTCACTCACTCATTCACTCACTCACTCACTCACTCACTCACTCACTCACTCACTCACTCACTCACTCACTCACTCACTCTCTTCTGTCAGTTTTATCCCATCACTCTCCTCATTAATTCTTCTGCTATGTTTCTTTTTTTTTCTATACTCCCATATAATATTCCTCTTCATCACAAACTCACAAACACATCTAACACTCTTATACACTTTTCAACATCCTCCTCCATACTCCCCCCCCCCCCCCCACCACCACATCTGTCCCACATTCGCATGGATTCAGCAATCTCTAGCCCACGCTTTCTTATTTTTCATACTCTCACGTCTTCATCTCTAGTTGCTGCACAAACTCAGTTGATCTTCTTGCACAGTTCACTCTCCTGTCTTCTAGACATTTTTTGCCTCCAGTTTTGGGTAATCAGATGCACCATTTTAAGATTCTCTTACAGATTTTTTTATTTAAAATCTGCCATTTTGGAGGTACACCAATATCTAACCAGCAGTTTCCTTCTTTTCCTTCTCCAAAGTCCAAATCCTTCAAAACTTCCCTCACTCATTTGTTTACATTCCCTGTTTTGCTTCCCTTCTTATTTCATTTCTTCCTTCCTTCCTCACTCTCTCCTTCTATTTCTTATTCATTTCATTCTTTCTTTCCCATTCCTTCTTTCGTCTACCTTCTTTCTTTCTTTCTTTGATGTGTATACTGGATAAAAGTGATGAGTCTTTGAGCATATTTCCAAATTATAATGGAAAGAGCTTTTGATGTTCTTGCTAGTGATGATGATGATGATGATGATGATGATGATGATATCCAACTGCGATGACTATCTCTATCCTAACGCAGACACGTGGATAGGAAATGCCCTCCCAGTGAACTACAAAGCTAGACTTTTTAACAAACTCAACCAAGACAAAGATCACGCTGTCCCTTGTCTTTCTCAACAGGCTATAAGGCGCTGTTAGTTCACTAGTCCTAGCATTATAAGCCAGTACCTTCAACCCCTCCCCGGTCCCCAAGGTGAGTACACAACGTGTTGTATTTAACTCTGTTAATTAAAAAGAAAACCTGGTGAGTATGGCGTCATTATCCTCTCAGAGCAGCGTCATATCCTTGCCTTCTGTCTATCACGCTGTCGTCAAGTACGCGATCAATATATTAAGCCTCTTCCACAACTGGACCTCATGCAGAAATCCGATATCGCTGTATTGTTGTCTCCCCTTACTGTACACACGCCAGTGTCAAGACAGCGAAAGCTTTCATGCCCGTTTCTTTACACACAGAAATTTAATTTTTGTCCATCCTCTGTACATGAGGGGGGGGGGGGGGCGGGGCGGGGGCGACGATCAATACTTTCTTTCAGCGATTTTCACTCCTCGCATTCTTGTAGCACACAGAGAAATTTGCGAACCTTTTTAAAAGCGCTTCTAAAAGGGCAAATAAACTTTTTTCCTTCACGATTATTTACATAGGAAAAAAATATGCTCGTCTTTGCTACAAGGCTGCCATATATTAAAGATTATTTAAGATTTGATCCATTTGTTTTCTGTTCATTTAATTGTATGAATCAAAATGATAATAATTTTAACTTTACGTTGTAAAGAAGTTCGATTATTTCAACGTTCAATGACGTACACGTTTGTTACTAAAGATGATTGATTGATTAATTGATTGATTGATTGATCTTTATTTCAAAAGGGTTAAGAATTGGGCACGCAGGGCTGTCTGACATTCTGACTTTTATCATACACTCTGTTCCAGACATTCTACAAATATGCTGCTAAAAAAAAAAAAAAAACATAATTAACATTGAAGCGGAGGGACATAAAGTCAAATAAAATATAACATTTATGTTTCGCTCTTATCTATGCTCTCAATACAGAAAGTAACTACATCCATATGTGCGTGAAAAGACCACTGTATAAAAGAAAACCAAAAAAACCTACAAGAAGAAGTTACAAAGTCATAGGTTATATAATGAGAAGGGAAGAGATAGATAGATAGATAGACAGATAGACAGACAGACAGACAGATAGACAGATAGATAGATAGACAGACAGACAGATAGACAGATAGATAGATAGATAGATAGATAGATAGATAGATAGATAGATAGATAGATAGATAGATAGATAGATAGATAGATAGATAGATAGATAGATAGATAGATAGATAGATAGATAGATAGATAGATAGATAGATAGATAGAAAGCCTTACACAAGATAACGGCGCATGCTTAAAAGTGTAATGTATAGCCTGAGGCCAGCATACAAATCAAATTGCATGATCTAGACAGAAGCAGACAGAATTGATTGACTGAGGACGCACAAAAAAACCTCAACGCTACAGTTTTTAAAAGTCGATCATAAAGAATCTCCTGCACGTTTATAGTAGGTGAGCAAATAATGCCAAAATGAAAGGAGACAACAGTTACGAGTAAACAGCACGTGGAGTATCATGAACAGCCAGGAAAGTAATAAACAGTGCTTTTAGAATAAAGAAATAACAGATATAAAAGTCAGTTTAAAAAATAGGCATTGATCAGGCAAAATTCAATGCAGCATTTTTCTTTAAAATTCAAAGTCAGCGGCTTTTTTAGCACAGATACTACACCATGATGAAACTAGGCCACAAGGAACATAGATTTTCCTTAAATCTCTATCTGCAATAAAGAATCAAGTTAACAAGGTTAGCAGAGAAAAGTATAACTGCCCCACGCAACAATGGCGAAACAAATGACCTGAGATAATCTTTCTATATCCTATACGTACTATTGGAAACCTGACTGTATCATTACTTCTGTCTGATCAAGCTTTGTTCGGAGTGATCCTCGTGTTAGTAGATTATGTCTGTTTCTTTTGGTTCATGCAGCCCTTTAAGAAAAAGGTATAGTTTCAGGAACAATTTTTTTTATTATTATAAATAAGAAACAACGAGGCTTTCGTAAGGTAAAATAAGAGAACACCGTTTTGTACATTCCCTTGTGATTTTTCTTTCTTTCACGTTTCACTAAAGTGCTTTGTCTAGGATTTTTTTCTAGGTCTAATCCTACAAAACTGCGTTCTCTTACTTTACCCTTCAAGCAAAAGGTTGAATTCCGCATGATGAAGAATCCTTAGATTCCAAATCCGCATGGCTTGTTGCCAACAACGATACGAAGAATAGAATAGGAAAGACGAGATAGCAGATTCTGTGAGTAAATAAAGAAAAACATATGATTTAAAATACAACAAAAAACAACTTGTCTACGGAGAGCAAATCAATCACTGCTTTCGGCTTCGGGTGAGTTCATCTAATGAAGAACATAAGCTCAAGGGGATGCAGTTTAGCCACACTGTATGTGATTACTTAGTCGATGTTTGATGTAGACAGATATCTAAATATAAACCCTTCAGGTTAAATCAAAATAAATATCCCTTTATATGCATTCTTTCACCATCTGCCTCAAGCGCCTGAGGACATAGCCTAGCACTAGTCTCCCCATTATAACCCTCTTCCTGTTTATTTGAAAAAAATTGAAGACTCGATGTAGAACCCAGTTTATTTATAGCTTTACTCGATAAGTGTGTTTCACTCGGAACATTTTATCATTAAATTGCATTACATGCTGTGCTGGATAGTGTTGGTGTTGATGTCTCTCCGTACTGTGCAATCATATGTGTTTCTGATCAGTTCATATGCTTTCTTTTTCCATACCACTAGGTCAGTCAATTCAGATACTTTCCCCCATGGTCTCCTCTTTTTTCTCTTGAATTGCTCATTTGATCACCGTCTTTATATTCTGATTGCTATGAGATATTTTAGATGATAGGGTAATGCATGAACTGACAACTGATCTCAATGAATTCTTCTTCTTCTTGGTTTTAACTTGATCAGACGCGACTCAGCTAGGAAGCTAGAGACAGGTTTAGTTGTTTACAAATCTAACACAATTAAATTTTCTAGAAGAGAAGACCTGGAAACACCAGAGGTTGAAAGTATCATGTTAGAAATTAAATTATCAAATCTTAGTCCAGTTCTAGTTAGCTTTATATACCGAAATCCAAATGCTTCAGCCGAGTGGTGGATCACTTTGGACCATGATGGATAATACTCTGACCTAAAACTCAAGTACATAATCATTCTCGGCGACTTCAGTATAGATCTCAGTCTAATCCGACATGGAAAAACATTTTAACATCCTACATCTTCTCCCAAATTGTCAACAAACCTACTAAGGTAACTGAAACGTCATCGACATTAATAGACGACACATATGTTGCTCATCCAGGAAACATTACTTAATGTAATGTCCCTTAAGTGTCGAAGAGTGATCATTATCCAGTCTGCAATATGTGATCGCATAATGGTTATAAAATGCCTGAACACAAACACAGCAGAATCAAATATAGGAACTTTAAAAACGTTAACTTATAATTATTTTTAACTTGTCTAAAAGCTTCGCCTCTTAGTACGTTTCCAGTTAACCAAACCAGATGGGGGCTATCGAATGCTGGATCGAGATATTTCGAAATATTTTTGACAAGCAAGTCCCCATTAAAGAAATGAAAGTAAAACACGTAACAAAATCCCCGTGGATAACTCCCGATATATTGCAACTCATGAGGAAACGGGATGAAGCTCATAAAAGCAGAGATCTCAGTAGCTATCGTTCACTTAGGAATAAGGTGCAGTATTTAATTAGGCAAGAAAAGAAAAAAAAATTACTTCCGAAATTTAGTAAAAGACAAAACTGATAATAAATCAATTTGGAAAGCGATAAATACTCTAGTAAATAAAAGGAACCAATCTCACCCACAAACACTTAATGGTGAGCATACTTGCACTAACTTCAGTGAACATTTTAAGGAAGAAATTCATATTTAAAAATCTTCCATACCGACCCCTACTTGCGACCTGAGCGTGTTGAAAACTTACAGCGAGAGTAAATGTGTAAAGCGAAAAGAATTAACTATTCTTTTCCTCACAGTCGGTGAGGTTTATAACTACATAAAAAACACTAACTCAGCAGATGTAATCATATTAGTAACAAGATACTACGCTACGCTGCACCATTTATTACAGACACACCAACATACATATACAATTTGTCCAGTGACAAACACTATTTCCCTGACGCTTTTTAACTCGCCAAAGTGTTTCATCTTTTTTAAATCTGGACAGACTAATGACCTTTCAAATTATAGACCTATATCTATTCTGCCATCATTATCTAAACCTCTTGAAAAACATATACACAAGTTAATAGACCAAATCACTCCTGCCAAACAGCGTTAACTAAATTGGCTGAAAACTACGCTAATATAAATATAAACTATCTAATATAAATGATGATGAATTATGTGGTGCTGTCTTTGTTGATTTCAAGAAAGCATTCGATATTACTGATCATAGAATTCTTGCAAAAAAGCTGGAAGGTTATAGATTACACCCTGACCTGACAAAACTTATTACATTTTTTCCCCTCAGGTAGAAAACAAGTAGTTTGCTTTAGAAACAAAATATCTGACTCTTCTGTGCTTGATACTGGTATTCCTTTATTCTTGATCCTCTTCTCTTTGCTTTCTGTATTAACAACTTACCACTACATTTAAAGTACTCTTCATGTGATCTTTTTTGCGGATGACTGTACTGTTTACAATAGTGACTATGACATCACTAACTTACAGACAACGCTTCAAAATGATATAAACAGTTTGATTAAATGGAGTAATAATAAAGGTATGTTGATAAACACCAACAAAACAAAATCCACTCTCATCACTACAAGACAGAAACTACAGAATGCAACAAAAACTTCACTACAGTTTTGTGCTCGGACTATGGAAATAGAAAATATTCATGAACATAAAACTCCAGGACTCCTCACCGATCAACATTTAACTTGGAATTCTCACGTACATAACCTAACAGACTTGACAGCACAGAAAGTTTAACAACTAGCCAAAATTAAACACTTTATCGACCAGGACACAAGAAAGATATACTACATATCGCATATACAAACACACTTAGATTATTGTTCCACAATCTGGGATAGCTGCTTAGTCTCAAACACAAAAAGGATCCGTTCACTTCACAAACGAGTAGTAAATCTGATCTGTTGCAAACCTCAGTACACACTCACTTCTCAAACGAGCAGTAAATCTGATTTGTGGCAAAGACAGACTGTAGATCAGCAAAAAACAACTCAAAATTCTACCCCTCAAATATAGAGTCATTTTAAACAAAGTTAAGTTTGTTCATACAGTTCTATCGCACAATGCTCCGCTTTACTTGTGGTCACTATTTAAGTATAACACTAAACATAGCCAACAATTTAAAAACTGTCTTCTTTCTAAACCCAAGGTTGATATGTACAAGAAAAGCCTTGCATACTCTGTAGTACAGCTCTGGAATACCTTCCCTTACCATTTAAAATCCATTATTAATACTTCATCCTTTAACCTTTTTCAACATGTACCTGTTTGTAACTATATGCCTCCATAAAATAACCAGTAGTCTCTCAACCTATGGCGGGCCATGGCCAGCCAGCCATCAAGTTATAAAAGGACATAGTTCTAAAAATAACTTTTTAGATCTTGTTAGAAATTATTTTAACGAATATGCCGAAGGTCATTGAAAATACGGGCCTAACACCATATTCCCCAATATGCCTTAATGGCATGGAAATGGGAAATTTACCTTTTACCTTTTTTAAAGAATATACAAGGTCCGACAATTAAGTAATGAGACTAATTACATAAAAAATAAAATAAACAACAGTTGAAGATATAACCTGTATTTTATTCAAAGTAAGCCTCTTGTGCACTGATATAGCGAGTGGCACGATCTAACAAACACTGGAACGACCTCTGCAGTTCTTCTGTTGGTATGGGCCTTAAACTTGAGTTACGGCCCTTTGGATGTCATCAGTATCGTCAAAGAAGTGTCATTTCAATGGTAACTTTAATTTTAGGAATGCAAAATAATCTTAGTGAGACAAATCTGGGAAATAGGATGGATGGTTGAGAATACACACTTGTTTTGGGGCCAAAAATTCCTGTACAACTACCGCCCGGTGAGCCGGTGCATTATCATGCAGAAGGAAAAAACTGCCAGATGTTGAATACTAGGGTAGGACTCGAAGAATCAATTTCAACAGGCGTTTCAAAATAGTGGTTATATGGTTAGTGACTTGCTTAAATCCACGTTTATAGCACTATCAAAGAAACCAGGTGTTAAGGAATGTGATGACCACCGAACTATCAGCCTTTCATGTCACATAACGAAGCTACTTCTGAGAATCATTATGAGAAGAACAAGGGAAAATATAAAAATGGAAATAGCAGATGAAGTTTGGATTTATTGAAGGAAAGGGAAGATATAATGCCATTTATGCTTTACGAACACTAACAGAAAGAGCTTTAGAAGTGCAGAAAGATCTCTACTTATGCTTCATTGATTACACCAAAGCATTCGACAAGGTGAAACATAATTAAATTATTAAAATGCTCGAACATCAATATAGACGGCAAAGATCTGAGGATTGTAAAACATCTATACTGGCAGCAAGAAGCAGCAATTCGAGTTGAAAATAGAACTGGAAAATGTCAACCTATAAAATAAGGGGTGCGACAAGGGTACTATCTCCAGACCTTTTTTCTCTGTACAGCGAGAATATTCTAAGAACAATCATCACAGAACCAGGCATAAAAATTGGAGGATACAATATTAACAACCTTTGGTATGCTGACGACACAGTACTGATAGCTGAGAACCAACAAGACCTGCAAAATCTCTTGGATAAAGTCGCCAAAGAAAGTGAACAGAAAGGCCTTACTTTGAACATCAAAAAGACACAGACTATGGTTATATCTAAGAAACAGAATCCACCAGCATGCAGTATAAAATTAAACGGAACTATTCTAAAGCAGGTGCAGAAATTCAAATACCTTGGAGCAGTAATAACTTCAGATGGGAAATGCAGAACAGAAATTAGGAACAGAATAGGCCAAGCAAAGACTGCATTTCAAAGAATGAGAAACATATTATCCAACACATTCTTATCAATGAAAACGAGTCCTAAAATGCTATATTGAACCTATCTTGTTATATGGAAGTGAATCATGGACAATAGGCAAGTCTGCACAAAAATCATTGGAAGCAGCAGAAATGTGGTTTATTAGAAGAATGTTGCGAATCCCCTGGACAGCAAAAATAACTAATGAAGAATGTATGAGAAGAGCTGGAGAGACAAAAAATCTTGACAAAAAAGAGAGATACAATGTACTTTCATAGGACATGCAATGAGAAGAGGGGGCATTGAAAATATTATAACAACAGGAAAAATAGAAGGAAAAAGATCAAGAGGAAGACCAAGAGAAATGATACTGGACAGTCTGACGGGATGGTGTGAGAGAAGATCACCATCTGAGCTGATGGCCTGCATGAAGGATCGTGTACTCTGGAGAAGCATAATAGCCAACGCCAGTCGGCACGGCACATGATGATGATGATGATGATGATGATGATGATTCAAAATATTTAAATAAACTTCGGCAGTAACAGTCTGTCCCTCTGGAATAAATTCTATGTGAATAATTCCTTTGTTGCCGTAGAAGCACACCAACTCTGTCTTCACTTTCGACTTTTGAAGACGAAATTGTTTGTCTTTTGGCGATGATGATAACTCCACTGAGCACTTTGGCGTTTAGCTGCGGGATCATAGCGGAAAATCCATGTTTCATCCTCTGCAACAATCACATTTAAGAAATGTTTTGATGATGTCTTTTGCGTATTCAACACGCTGATGTTTTGGTCATCAGACAAGGCATGTGGTACAAACAGGCAAGCAACATTTTTTTCTTGCCCAAATCTTCCACTAAAATTTTACGAATGGTCTCTTGGTTAACACCAAATTCATCTTCCATCATCCTCACAGTCAAACAACGATCTTCTTGTATACGGTTCTCTGACTTTTGCAATGAGTTCCTCATTACGAACAGAAATTGGGCGTCCATGTCTAGTTGCATTTGTAATCGTTTCCACACCACTTTTGAATCGTGAATACCATCTGAATATCTGTGCACGAAATAAACAATTATCCCCATAAACTTTTCGCATCAATTCAGCTGTCTCACTGGCACTTTTTCCGAGTTTGAAACAGAATTTAATGTTAGCTTTTTGCTCCATGCTGATTACGTGACAGTGCTCCACTAACCATGTCAACAAAATGGCGGTTTGTTTGTCGTCTGCTTATCGGGCGGCGATGAAAACTTGCCAGATCACAGATGAAGGTTGCCTCTTTGGATTCCATGCTTTGCTTCATAGATGGCATTTCTGTCTTGGCCATAATAAAATCAGTCTCATTACTTAATTGTCGGCCCGTGTATGTTTGAAGAACTGTACTGAAAAAATATTTTGTTTATAAATATACCTGCGTGTGCGCGCGCGCTATTTTGTTAGATTAATTACTTCTTCTCTTATACTGTGAATGTAATAGTTTAATTTTGCACTCTTTTGATATGTTTTTCCTCATGTAATTTGTATCTTACATCCTTCAAGAGCCGTTAAATGTCACATATGGCTCGCATGGTAGACTGCCAAGATTTCCTGTTTTCGGCGAGCTTTCCAACCTCATTAAGAGATGTTATTCCTACTAAACCAGCCTCTCTTAACAGTGTCCTCTTTAGAATTTCCCGTGGTCGACCTCTTTTTCTTCGGCCTGTTGTGCTCCACTTGATAGCTTGTTTTGGGATTCTCTGGTTGTTTCTTCTCATCACATGACCGACATATGTCTATCTTCTTTTTCTGATCATCAATGAGACTGGTTGTTGTTTGCTCATCTGTCTTATCTCTGCGTTGTTCGTGAATTCATTCCACTTTATACCGAATATTTTCCTGAGGCATTTGTTCTCAAAAGAGTCTAATTTCTTGCCCATTTCTTTAGTTGTTTTCAAGCTTTCGCATGCATAAATGAGGGTGGATATTACATTTGAATTGAATAGTCTTAACTTGGTTTTTGTGCTTATAACTTTTGAATGCCATGTGTTCTCAAGATATGTAATGTGTACACTTGTATTAAATCAAGTGTGTAGGAAGAATGAAAGATGGAATTATGAAGGGCAGAATGTAAGACGGGCCTGCGTGGCCATTTCTTTACCTTTTAAAAATAAAAATCATTCATTCATTCATTCTTCTTCTAATTATTATTATTATCATTGTTTGCTGTACGGAATTAATAGGTTTTATAAAAAATGTTAGTTTATATAGTAATATTGTATTTAATATTTCTTGAAAACAACCAAAGAACACCTGAACAACTGAAAATGAAAAGCTACAAAAAGGAAACAAGCGATGAAAATATTATATATTACAACAAAATATAATATTATTTTATTACATAATATAATACGCACCATAACCATAACTCAAAGGGAAAGTAGGAAGGGGACAACAAAGATGTAGATGGGTGGACAACATCAAGAGAAAACCTGGTTGAGTTCACCATGAAGACAAGAGAAGGATCATGATGTTGCTCATCGGAGCAAACATCCTCAAGTAGCAGGCAAAAGAGTTGCTTGCCTAAGAAAAGTTTGATACAACTGGAAAGGTTTCTCTGACAAAGGATCCAAAGGCTCAGACAGTTCCAAATAAATACACATCATCATCATCATGTGTTGTGCCGAAAGGCGTTGGTGGTAGTGCTTCTCTACAAACCTAGATCCTTGATATTTTCCATCAGTTCAGTTGATTTTTTACTGTGCTAACACGTTAGACTAACCAATACTTTTTTTCTCTTGATCTCCCCCTGCCTCTCTTCCCATTTATCTTTCTTGTTATTATGATCTTTTCAAGCCCTCCTCTTCTCGTTATACGTCCAATGAATGATGACTAATTTATTATGGATTTAATTATGTTCCTTTCTGCGCTTGGTTTTCCTAGGCATTCCCTGTTTGTCATCTTAGCCGTCCATAATATTTTCTTCTACGAAACAAGATCTCGATTATCTCTAGTGCGTCGATCTGTTGATTGTCTATGACTCACTTCCTTAAAGTAGGCTAGGCTAGGTGTAGCATTTTAGAATGTTTCTTTGTTCGGTGGCACAGACACACGAGAGTTCTGTCATACTGGCTGTGGATCAAAGTAGTTATCTGTTTCAGGTGTTTTATGCTATTTTTGTTTTCAGTTTTCCTCTAAATAAACTTATTTTTCTTAATTCTTTTTGTCCAAAGGAATACGCCATGTATGTCATTTCAGTTTTCTTGTTTAAGGGTTCTTATTCATACTCTTAAGTTTACATAATAGCTAATAAGTTTTATCATCAATGTCTGCGTTATTTTATTTTCCCCGAAATAAGGATCTTTCATAATCTAGCACAGATCTGGCACTTCTTTACGTTCATTCATTCATTCATTTGCATGTCCCTTGTGGAACTTTGCCTCTAACAGCACTCCTGTAGGCCTCTCGGTTGCGAGCAAGATGACCTGCTGTTGATGCATCCACTTCTTTAAAATGAACGATAAATACAAGAAAAATGTTATTTGTAATCAAATCAGAGAAGCTGTCAAATACAGGGGTAATTAATTTTCAGCGAGGGGTAAGAATTGTCACGAACGCCGACAGTCCTTTGCACGCCATTAACCCCCATATTCGTGGGACTAATTCATTTTTCTTGTATACAGTGACAGCTGTTTACGTACAATGTGCTTCGCCTTTTGTGCAGATATTCGCCTTTTTCAGAACCCATTATTTGTTCAAGTGGCAGACACCTATTTGTACACCACAACGCCGTGGCAGACTTTGATGACAGAATTTTAGTCCACGCCCTTCCACTGGACAACAATGTGCTAATCCAATAGAAAACCTGTTGTTCGCAAACAATACGCCAATTCCGCCCAGTGACGGAACTAGATAGCACGGGGCCAGCTGATTAGGGGCCCCGGTATGCAGATTTATTACAGTATTTTCAGATATTTAAATGTGGTCAGGTCCTCACTGCAGAAAGTGAAATCTATTTTTGTTCTTTTTTACGAACTGGTGCAGGCGGCATAAAATAAAAGAGGTATATTTTGCGTGTAAATGCAGCAGAAACAGCATGCAAACAAAAACGTGTACAGCCTGTTCTGTTTTAGCAGGATAGTTGCGTTCTGAAAAAAATGTTATGTTACGCAAATTCGTGTTATATATATATATATATATATATATATATATATATATATATATATATAGATATGAGAATGCATAGCTCAAGTGCATGACGAGATGTGACTTGATACCATTCAGTTCAGTAATGCTTATTGACTCTGCCAATATGAGCCACGTCATTTCGGCGTTAAGCATCTTCTGATCTTTTATATCCACATTTAATTCATACTCCGCTAGGTAAAATCTCATCTAATTCAGTCTGTGCTCGGTAAAATCTCATCTAATTCAGTCTGTGCTCGATAAAATCTCATCTCTTCCTGTATGCTAGTTTTATGCCCAGAAGATCTTCGTATTTTCTGAACTTTGAACATAATAAAGCACATACCACACACTATTATCCACACATGTCTGTATTCATGTTTACATACATAGACATGTCCTCGGTTTCGTTTTTGCCATTTTTAAAGTACTGTTAACACATACTCATACTTCGATTCATGTGCGCGACAAGCGCAGAAAATGGTGGTGTTGACTTCTCAAGACGAAGTAGGTTGAAGACTGGCTTCACTTTGTTCCAGTGTACTTTTTGTTTGTTTGTAATCTGCTGCTGCCTCGAAGCGTTTCAGTTTATGATGAATTTTCTGTATTGAATGCAAGCTCCTGTCCCTAACAGATTTTTGTATCTCTCGACCAAGTCTTCATGTTCATACTTCAGCTATCTGAATTCTTTTAGTGCTGTCGGTTGCTATTATAATAATTTTGTTAAATGTTCTAATGCTTTACTTATTGTTTATAGTTCTCTTTTGTCTATTATCCTTCATTTTATGTTGTAGATGTGAGATTTGTTTCCTTACTGACTCTGTCTGGTGTCCGTACTGAACATGCATTGGTTGTCGGCAAAGAGATGTTAATTTAGCACATACTGCTCTATTTTTGCATCACTAGTAATTATATCCATGGGGTGGGGGCTCTTTCTGATCTTAACTACGTGCACTGGGTTGATTTTTGTTTATGTAATGCTCCAACGCTGTCTAATAATTTTGATTTTAAAGCAATATTCTTCTGGTACCTTCCACAAAAATGTGTATATTTATTCAACATTACGCCTTTTCCTGATCGTTGAACATATCTGTAAGTTCTTCTTAGTGCTCAGTGTGACTTACATTAAAGTGACCACTAATTCAGTGTGTCCCGTATCTTTCCTGAACCATGCTGACAATTCGTTTCCAATCAACTCAGCTGTTATCAAGGATACCTGATAAATATTTGTTAGGAAATCTGGCACTGAAAACGTGGATTATATACAAGCAATAGTCACCAGAGTACAATGTACATACTACTATCAGTGGGTTAGAGAAAAAAACAAGTAATCTAATCACCAGAGTACAATGTACATACTACTATCAGTGGGTTAGAGAAAACAACAAGTAATCTAAAAAAACCAGTCCCATACACACGTAACTATTACCTGAGCTTACAGAAGAAGAACGATTGGGGGGGGGGGAGGGGGACCTTGCATGTATTCTCCAGCTTCTCCATTGTCTGTTTAAAAATCGCTACAGATGTTCTGCCTCCACTACCAGACTCTTTGGATCCCTTCCTTTCCATCAGTTTCAAGGCGAGGGAAGATATCAGTTATAATGACAGGGGTTTTGATGTATGTTGTGATTGGACGCTAATAGCACGTTCCTCTCAGTATCCGACCTGAGTTTGAGAATTTTATCAAGAAATATGTAAGTCAGTCAGCCATTTGCATGTCCTCTGGGGAACTTTGCCTCCCTAACAGCTCTCCTGTGGGTCTCTCGGTTGTAAGCAAGATGCCGTGTTGCTGATGCAACACTGATCCATTCACCGATCACCAACGATGTCTTGCAGCCATCTTCATGTTGGTCTTCCTCTTTTTCCCGTTATGTACCCTTCCAAGACGATCTTCTCTAAATTCTCATGACGTTTAATTTGTCCAAAGTACTTAAATTTTCTCTGTTTAATCTTCTTTACTAGCCAACCTTCTTCAATATTAAGTTCTTGTAGTATGGATAGATTTTGTTTCTTTTTTGTGTCCATGATATTCCAATGACTCTTCTATAGCATTTACATTCAAAGGCATTTATGTGTTTTTCAGCTGTTTTGTTAAGTGTCCAGGTATCATAGGCATATGTTGCGATGAGAAAGATGCATACCCTTAAAAAAATCGTTTTTTATGTAGTTCTGTCTGTTCTTCTCCATAGCTTCCTTATTTGATTTATTCCTTGAAGAGCGATAGATGTCCTTCTTTTAACTATTCTCATTGTATCTCCATTATTATAGCTAGTAATGATCCAAGATATTCAAAACTCCGATTTTTCTTTATTGATTGTACTTGTACTTGTACGAACTCCCTGTAACTGCGAGCTGGTGTTCTTTGCAGCAGATGCTGTAGAGATGTTGAGGCACAGCATCGTATCGGCGTGGGAGCGGGTCATGGGAGCTAAGTTTTCAGTCCTGGAGTACAGCTAAAAAGCAGGGATGTGCAATGTTTCTTTAGCAGACTCCATCACCATGTGGACTATAGTGATCCCTGCCCCGTTAGCCAGGCTATGCCTGTTACTGGGGGTACCACGGAGAGGTGGGACAGGGTTTGGGTCAGCTATGGGTCGCTGATTACCTTATCTGGCGTCTTTATCCCCTATCTTCTTTGGTGTGTGTGTGTGTATATATATATATACACACACACATCAATGAAGATATTATTATCAACCTTATTTGTTTTATCAGTTGTCATCAATTTAGTTTTCTTTGCATTAAGATAAAAGTTTTGCTCTTCACTATTCTTACAGACTGACATGATTAGTTTTTCCGTTCCTTTTTTTTTGTTTACAGTGTGGACAGTAATACTGTTTCATCAGCATATCTAATCTCTGGTATTTCATAACATCCAATTTTTTGTGGCATCGTAATATTCTTGTCTACATCTTCTCTAACATTCCTCAGTATGTAAGTATGGATACAAAATAGTTTAGCTAAGAACATATTACCACAGAAACAGCATAAGACATAGATATCGTTGTTACAGACGCCTATGCCTATTATTCCAACCAAAAACTGCGAAGATTAGCTAGCACAGAATTTTCTCAACCCGAAAACTGATACAGTATCAAAAGAAAAAAAGCTCAGCCATGATTTAAGTTCATCTTTAAACAGCGTTTATCTTCAAAAGTCCTTTTCTTATCTGTGACATATCGTGTCATTTACTGTGATTTCTGTTACTCGGTCTAATATCGGTAACTGATACTAAAAGTTTTCCAAACAAGTTTTCAGTTATGAGCCTGAATGCATAAAAGAGCGAAGTTCAATGCTTACAACACATAATGTTAATTTTAAAGTTTTTCTGTCATTATCACCTCTTTTTCTACAGTCGATGCTCTACGAAAAAGACACACTGTTATTGGGTTTGTTTTTTTTTTTACATTTTCATCATTTTTACACATTTGGTCTTTCTCTATAACTTCACTACAGGGACTGTGTTTGCCACTCCCCCCTCCCGGATCTCTCTTCTTCTTCTTCTTCTTCTTCTTCTTCTTCCAAACCATGTCAAAATTAAGCGATTCTTGACAAATATCTCTCGTTCTTGTCAAATGCTCATCAATGATGTGTTATGTTTCACAACACTGAACTGATGGCGTTTGTACCAGCATATTATAAACTGGCTCCATTTATTTCTAAAAATCCACTTCTTCGTCTCAGTATTTGTTTGCAGTTACAGATCGATGTTGCTAAGGTATCCAGAATCAGCTCGTGCATCACTGGTTCCGGCAGTATTGGCAAGAGCTTTACATCTTTCTTATAGCCTGCCATACTCCAAGAAACAATCAAATAGAACTAAATTTGAGTGCATTTTATCGTCCCGTTTGATCTATTTCTAACGTACATATCCGCTTCTGTGATATCTTATATATATATGTCATATATATGGCCATAATCAGGGTTTCATACAGTATGTGTATGGATTGTGGTGTGGTGTAGAATCGCATCAATGGCTGTCTCTTGTAGGTAACAGAATTTCTAAGAAATTTACATGGGCTGATAACTTTCACACGACCTCAGGTAGCCTACACACAACCGCTGGTAGCTTACACACAATCGCTGGTAGCTTACACACAATCGCTGGTAGCTTACACACAATCGCTGGTAGCTTACACACAATCGCTGGTAGCTTACACACAACCGCTGGTAGCTTACACACAACCGCTGGTAGCTTACACACAATCGCTGGTAGCTTACACACAACCGCTGGTAGCTTACACACAATCGCTGGTAGCTTACACACAACCGCTGGTAGCTTACACACAATCGCTGGTAGCTTACACACAACCGCTGGTAGCTTACACACAATCGCTGGTAGCTTACACACAACCGCTGGTAGCTTACACAATCGCTGGTAGCTTACACACAACCGCTGGTAGCTTACACACAATCGCTGGTAGCTTACACACAACCGCTGGTAGCTTACACACAATCGCTGGTAGCTTACACACAACCGCTGGTAGCTTCACACAACCGCTGGTAGCTTACACACAACCGCTGGTAGCTTACACACAACCGCTGGTAGCTTACACACAATCGCTGGTAGCTTACACACAACCGCTGGTAGCTTACACAATCGCTGGTAGCTTACACACAATCGCTGGTAGCTTACACACAACCGCTGGTAGCTTACACACAACCGCTGGTAGCTTACACACAACCGCTGGTAGCTTACACACAACCGCTGGTAGCTTACACACAACCGCTGGTAGCTTACACACAACCGCTGGTAGCTTACACACAACCGCTGGTAGCCTACACACAACCGCTGGTAGCTTACACACACCGCTGGTAGCTTACACACAACCGCTGGTAGCTTACACACACCGCTGGTAGCTTACACACAACCGCTGGTAGCTTACACACAACCGCTGGTAGCTTACACACAATCGCTGGTAGCTTACACACAACCGCTGGTAGCTTACACACAATCGCTGGTAGCTTACACACAATCGCTGGTAGCTTACACACAACCGCTGGTAGCTTACACACAACCGCTGGTAGCTTACACACAACCGCTGGTAGCTTACACACAACCGCTGGTAGCTTACACACAACCGCTGGTAGCTTACACACAACCGCTGGTAGCTTACACACAACCGCTGGTAGCCTACACACAACCGCTGGTAGCTTACACACAACCGCTGGTAGCTTACACACAACCGCTGGTAGCTTACACACAACCGCTGGTAGCTTACACACAACCGCTGGTAGCTTACACACAACCGCTGGTAGCTTACACACAACCGCTGGTAGCCTACACACAACCGCTGGTAGCTTACACACAACCGCTGGTAGCTTACACACAACCGCTGGTAGCTTACACACAACCGCTGGTAGCTTACACACAACCGCTGGTAGCTTACACACAACCGCTGGTAGCTTACACACAACCGCTGGTAGCTTACACACAACCGCTGGTAGCTTACACACAACCGCTGGTAGCTTACACATAACCGCTGGTAGCTTACACACAACCGCTGGTAGCTTACACACAACCGCTGGTAGCTTACACACAACCGCTGGTAGCTTACACACAACCGCTGGTTGGTTACAAACAATCGCTGGGAATTTACACAGTTCCTGGTAGCTTATACACAACCGCTGGAAGCTTACACATAGCCTCTGGTAGCTTACAAGCAGTTTCTGGTAGTTTACCAACAACGATACACCACTATACGGTTTCTTTCAGGTGGAGATTTCAGTGGTATCAAGCTTGCTGATCTTCCACCCTCAGATACACCATTCTGTTGCTGAGAAGCGAAGTTCAGTGGTCCACTCAGGGATTTCTAGACAAAGCTACCACAATCCCCCCCCCCCCCCCCCCCCCCCCCCCCCAAAATCACCATAAAGTTAAAATCGCGTTTCACAAATTTCACAAAGTATCGGCTGTTAAGAACTGGATTCAGGAATTAACAGGAGACAATTCAAAAATGACTAACACGAAATGTTCATATTTGAAAACATTTACAACGTCCTGATTATGTAATTCCCCACCCCCACCCCAACGTTTTTGGTTTTAAAAGAAACAAATAAAAACAAAAATAAAACTTTGAGAAATTCGAGCTTCCATAAAAATTGTTCAACTGATTAGTAGCTTTAAAGAAAAGTACTGTTAGAAAATGACAGTTCTACCGTTGGTCTTAGATTAGATTATTGAACACCTGGGTTTAACTCAGTGAAATAAAGTTGTTTAAGGTGACCTGCCGTGGAATGTAATTATTTTGTAGCTTAATTTGATCGTCTTTATTCCATTTGAATGCTATTATTTATCTTCGTTACATTCTAATTGCTCTGAAGAATTTAGAGCATAAAAATTTATTTATCGCGCAAACTGGTACCTAACTTGATTTAATTATTTCTCCTGACTATAATAATAAAAAAGTAGTTTTGTAATAAATTATTTATCTAAGACAAAGGAAGCTGAGAGATAGAAGGAAGGAAGCAGATGAGAGATAGAAGGAAGGAAGCAGATGAGAGATAGAAGGAAGGAAGCAGATGAGAGATAGAAGGAAGGAAGCAGATGAGAGAGAGATGGAAGGAAGCAGATGAGAGACAGAAGGAAGGAAGGAAGCAGATGAGAGATAGAAGGAAGGAAGCATATGAGGGATAGAAGGAAGGAAGCATATGCGAGACAGAAGGAAGGAAGCAGATGAGAGATAGAAGGAAGAAAGCATATGAGAGATAGAAGGAAGGAAGCAGATGAGAGATAGAAGGAAGGAAGCAGATGAGAGACAGAAGGAAGGAAGCAGATGGTCTTACAAATGCCGATGAAACGGCAGCTTACACACAATGAAATCTGGTCCGTATCCGGAACATTAAACTAGTTTGTCTAAAAATAATCTTTACGAAAAACAGGAAGACATTTTTTTAACAAGTAGTTTACATCTATTACGGGTGAATGACAAGATATATCGTCAGCCAGCTAAATACCTTACTTCAATCAATAACTGAGCCAGGAAAATATGTATTTATGGCGATCTGGCATTATTGATCCGCGCCGGAAAATAACACCAGAATCTAAAATGTGAGACAAGCGAAACAATGCAGGTGAAAAGACGTAAAACATGGCAAATAAAAGAGGGAGTTGGGCAGTTGTTGTACATTTATTTTGTGGCAGCTACAACTGTGGTTGCAGTAATAGATATCGTTGGGAAGTTTACCTGAGCGTCATCCCCACACATTAAGATTGCGTTAATATTCGTACTGTCTCGACTCACGAACAGAATAGCCAGATCCGGCATACAATATAAACCTACAGCTTAACGTGGTACACATCCAGTAGACGGATTCGGTATATAACAGTTCATACAGACATCACTGATAACACCATGTATCAAAGGCAATACATATTCGAAACAAGGACAATGGAATAAATAAAACACAGCGTCAAAATACCAGTCTGGTTGGCAACATGGTAGGAATAAACTCCATTTCTCTTATGCTTTCCACGTATCATGGAAATATTCAGAATTCTCCTCTTTAATGATTTCCCTGTTGTTCTCAGCTTCCTAGTGCTTGCTCTTAGCCATTCGTACTTCTCTTGTTCTGTGGGCGCCTCCTATTATCTTTCCCAACTGATAGTACTTTAGTGTCACTTATAACTTTATTTTGGCGCTTCATTTCAAAAGTATCAAGCAAGGTTATACCATGAAACTTCAGTAAGACTACATTCACAAAAAGGACACTCACCGGATGAATGCTCTGAAATTGATAGCCGAAGCAAACATTAAAACTTGTTTAGAACTTATAACTTTAACTTACGTTAAAATAAATTATATTCAAAATTTGCGTCCTTCCCTAATCAAAATTTGAGGCAATTAACATTTTTTTTCAATGAAAACTATGAAAAGCGCACTAAACATTTCTATTAAAACTGAGCTTTATAACACGGAGGTCCAAATTCTGGGCTGCCCAGAGGATTTTCCTTGTTTTAAGGAAGGCCTGGTGGTGGGTGAAAGAACAGCTAATCAATAGACTGAGTGGGCTGGGATGAGAAGGGGTGGGGTGGGAGGGGGGGAGACATAGCTTTGAATTACCTCCACTCAGAAGGGCCAGAGGTCACGTATTATTGATTGATTTGGACGTGGCAGCTGTATTTCCTAGGATAATAACGCAGGTTAAACAAACAACACTACAGGTTGGCTCAAGCTTGAGTATCCTCTGGAGTAATCATCATCATATGGCGATCCCGCTTTCTGTATCTTTGACAGTAACATTGGCGAATGGGAGCAAAGAATTTCAGCTCATGCCACTGAAACTCTGGCGAAGAGCTGTCAGCTACGCCTAAAATTCCCCTCTTCCATTATCATAATCCCTCCGCACTAAGTCCTGAAACTCTGGCGAAGAGCTGTCAGCTACGCCTAACATTCCCCTCTTCCATTATCATCATTATCAGAATCCCTCTGCACTAAGTCCCACTCCATTCTCACTTATAATATACAGTTCAGAACCTCCTCACAGCATCACATTACAACCCCTCTACCTCAGCTATAATCATCTCTGCCTGGTAGATTACCATTGTATCACTCTCTCTCCTCTCCACGGTTCCCCCTCCTTATTTACGACCCACCTACCACGCACCACAAGTCCCCATTTAAACGTTCTCTACACTTCACCATGCCCATTTCTGAACACATCCTTTTACAAGAAACAGCTTCTTACACGTCACAGCTGAGTGCTGCATTCATTTTATTTTATTCTATTTTTTTTTCCATTCATATTTTTTTTTTACATAGCATCCAATTGAATTTATACTTCATCTTCTCTCTCTCTCTCTCTCTCTCTCTATCTATCTATCTATCTATCTATCTATCTATCTATCTCTCTCTCTCTCTCCCTTTCTTCGTCCTGTGTAAACATGTATGATTAAGGCTCACGCCGAAACGTCACAACTGTGTGCTCCTAAATTAATAAAGCTGTTCCTACGTTTTTTTTCCCTACTTCATACATTTTGTCATCATAACTTTACTGCAGTGGTTTCGACATAGCTGTATACTTATACAATAATTATTCGTGACGAAGAGCTTGTTCAGCATATTCCATAAGGCTGAGTTATGGTGGGTCTTTTTAACTTTTCTGAAGGACTATCAGAAGCAGACTTCTCATCAAGCTTCCCCCTTCCCCCCCCCCCCCAAACCCGCCATACGCTGACTCGGCTGATCTGATTAGTTCTGGAAACACCGCCAGGCGGCTGGAGAACATCTTAACAAATGTTTAGCTCTGACACTAAACTCATCTCATCTTTCCATTGTTGTGGGATAATAACAATCAGGCTACAGCGGGCATTCGATGTCTTCCGCTGGTCGGTGGACAAGGAAAGACTTTAACAAGGGACTACGCCGTTTAAAGGCGATCAGCTTGTGGATTATTTAACGTACAGGATTGTGGATTATTTAATGTACAGGATTGTGGGTTATTTAACGTACAGGATTGTGGGCTATTTAACATACAGGATTGTAGGTTATTTAACATACAGGATTGTGGGTTATTTAACATACAGGATTGTGGGTTATTTAAGTTACAGGATTGTGGGTTATTTAACATACAGGATTGTGGATTATTTAACGTACAGGATTGTGGGTTATTTAACGTACAGGATTGTGGGTTATTTAACATACAGGATTGTGGATTATTTAACATACAGGATTGTGGATTATTTAACGTACATGATTGTGGGTTATTTAACGTACAGGATTGTGGGTTATTTAACATACAGGATTGTGGGTTATTTAACGTACAAGATTGTGGATTATTTAACGTACAGGATTGTGGATTATTTAACGTACATGATTGTGGATTATTTAACGTACAGGATTGTGGATTATTTAACGTACAGGATTGTGGATTATTTAACGTACATGATTGTGGGTTATTTAACGTACAGGATTGTGGATTATTTAACGTACAGAATTGTGGATTATTTAACGTACAGGATTGTGGGTTATTTAACGTACAGGTGTGGATTATTTAACGTAGAAGATTGTGGGTTATTTAACGTACAGGATTGTGGGTTATTTAACGTACAATGTACACAACAGAAAATAGACTAACTTTTATGAAACAAATTCAGAAATGTGGATACATATTGGGGGATTGGGGGGGGGTAGAAATTCACAATTAAAGGTTTTTAAGAAAGCAGAATTTGAAACTAAAACAGATTTTATTACCTTTATCCATGGATAACAAAGACTGTGCGCTCTGACTTGTCATATACACGATCTGAAAGAAGATAAACGGTAAGACTCCATGTTATAAAACAACAAACAACATGAAGCTTGACAAAAATATGTAGAAAAAATGACAAATGTGAGAAATGGCTGAAGGAAGGAATGGCTGATAATCTGCTGGACGAAGTTCCCTGTTTATCTCACGTCAGCGTGCTTTGTTTGTTGTTTGCCGACATTATAGTTATTAATTTGTTGTTACATTCCACTCTGGTGAAACGTCGAAGCTCCTCCCACTTGGTTAGTTTAATTTTATTAAAAATATATATTCTAAACCAAAAAATGTCACTCTATGTACACAATACATCTTATTATACAAGGTGTTCCATAAGTAACTGTGCACTAACTTAGTATCGATTCCGGTATCGTGGTGATATCTTAATGTCTGTTGTATCGTCACATCTACCTATCACTACGATACCGGAATCGATACTGGGTTAGTACCATTTATTTTCCGAACGCACATAGTAGTGTATAAGTAGTGACAGGCCATGTACAATATATGTGACTAGAAGGAGTCCATGCAGAACATAACTTATTATAAGTAACTAATGACACTCTATGTATACATACATATCTTTATGTGAATAGTAAGTACATATATCCATCCACCTCCCTGGTCGGAGCTCGGCTCAGCAATCATTGCTCAGTACGTCCTGTGGCGCCTTACAAGGCAGCAACAAATTCTCCCCACCTCTCACGGCGTGTGACTAGCCTCTGTATTGTGCCCCAGCTGTGCTGCATGCTACTCATTTCTGCTTCTGCTGCATGCTACTCATTTCTGCTTCTGCAGTTCTCCACCAGGTAGACTTTGGTCGACCCCTCCTTCTTTTCAGCTCTGGTGTCCCTCGCATGGGTGTTTTAGAGATTTTGCGGTCTGAACATCCAGTGTCTTGCTAGTGGCTTCCTTTCAGCTTTAACCTCTAGCAGTCATAAGATCTTCATACTCCGAAGGTCAATCCCACAATGAGTTTGATTATTCATTGATGTTTCTGTAACACGCTAAAAAAATTTTTTTTTGTATGCCAGGGTTGTTGGCGGTGCACACAATCCCCTTTAGTCCCCATACGTGGAACACATTAGAGGACTTTACTATTTACTTCCCAATCTAACTTCCAGTTCTCGCATCCACACGGGCGAAAGTACATATATAACGTAACCCAGTTGTGCAACTATTTGACATTCTATGTATAAATGAGTGGAGCACGCGAATGAAATCTATAGATTTTAAAATCTGTCCGTGGTAACCTCTATATGCTGTGTCATTTCATGACAGACAATTAAGACACCAGCGCATAGTGCAACAGCATAGCATGACAGGCACTGACATGGAATCCTCAAGGAAATAGAAAACGAAGAAGATCTAGACTTCCTTGGAGAAGAGAAATTATGACAATGCTCAGAAACAAGGGATACACGTGGAAGGAAGCAGAGAATAATTTCAAGAACAGGGATGATTGGAGAGCCTTTATCCGTGGCATATGCTCTCAAGGGAGTGAAAGGTGATGATGATGATGATGATGATGATGATGATGATGATGATGATGATGATGATGCACAGTGCAAGGCTAAAAGGAATGATGTACTTTCTTTCCTCCCTCTCTCTCTTGCTTTCCTAACCTTTTTTTTTTTTTTGTGGGACGTTGCCTGAAACTTGTCACATTCCATTCTACGACTGCAAGGTCTAGACTTCCTGGTATTTTGTTGTTGTTTTTTCTTATGTCCCTGTAGACAGCGTTTTGTCAAAATTCTGGTTGCAAATATAAAATGTCGTTATATATTTTTTGCACTATTTTCTCATTTTTCAACTACTGTTCCCCCCCCCCCTTTTTTTTTTTTTGTGTTGAAACTGCACTGAACACTTTCATGAATTTTAATTGTTCTCGATCTACAAGTCGTATAATGTGTCTTTCTTTACTAGTCAATTTAATTATCTGTCTGTCGGCGCTTAAACTAATCACTGTTGTCTGTTTTATACCCAACCAATCTAATTATCAGAAAGAAGTATTCACACTCGCACGCATAGCTCAGATATAAAATTGAATAACAGACAGGATATTCAAATCAATGTGTGTTTTGTTTTGGTCACTGAGTGCTATGGTTCTCGTCAATGGCTCGCGTATGGCAAACAAAAAAGAGGAGCGAACGTAGAGAAGAGAGAGGAGGAAAAAAATATGTTACTTAATTATCTTATCTTATATCTTATATCCTTCCCGTGCTGTTAAACGTCACATAGGGCTCGCAAAATAGTTCGCCAATTGTTCTTGTCTTAGGTGAGTCTTTCAACCTCATCAAAGGATTTTATGCCTGTTAATTTGGCCTCTCTTAACAATGTCCTCTTCAGAGTTTCATGCGGTCTGCCTCTTTTTCTTCTGCCTGTTGTGTTCCACTTGATAGCTTGTTTTGGGATTCTCTGATCATTTCTTCTCATCAAGTGACCAACATATGTCCATCTCCTTTTCCTGATCACTCATGAGACTGGTTGTTGTTCAGTCATCTGTCTTATCTCTGCATTGTTTTTGAATTCATTCCACTTGATGCCGAGTATTTTCCTTAGGCATTTGTTTTCAAAAGAGTCTAATGTTTTGTCTATTTCTTTAGTTGTTTTCCAGCTTTCACATGCATAAATGAGGGTGGATATTACATTTGAATTGAATAGTCTTAACTTGGTTTTTGTGCTTATAACTTTTGAATTCTATATGTTCTCAAGATTTTTGAAGATTGATGCTGCTTTTGCAATTCTGATCCTAACTTCCTTTCTAGTGTCACCATCCTGGTCTATGTAGCTGCCAAGGTATGCAAATTGATTGACTTCTTCAATATCTGTCCCTTCTATGTGTATTTTTCCATTTTGATTGAGAGGAATTTTCATTATTTTTGTTTTGTCCTTGTTAATTTCAAGTCCTATTTTGCTAGCCATTGAAGACAGGCTATTTGTTTTGTCTTGCATGAAATTCACATTATTACTGATAAGAGTTATGTCATCAGCAAAATCAAAATCTTCTAGTTGGGTCCCATGTACCCAGTCAATACCTGTGTTACCTGTGCAGCATTTTTTCATTATGAAGTCTATTGTAATCCCAAAAAGTAAAGGAGACAGTATACATCCTTGTTTCACACCTGTTTCAATCTGGAACCATTCACTCATCCCTTCTTCTGTCGTGACTGCACAAACATATCCATTGTACAAGTCCTTAATGATGTTGACAGTTTTAGATGGTATTCCATATAGACTTAAAATTCTCCATAATGAATCTCTGTGTATGCTATGAAATGCCTTTTTAAAATCTATGAAGTTCAGTATTAATGGTTTCTGCTTTTCAATATGTTCTTCAAGTATTATTCTGAGAGTAAAGATCTGGTCGAGACAGCTTCTCCCTTTTCGAAATCCTGCTTGTTCTTCTCTCATTGCAGTATCCACTATATCTTTGAGTCTATTCAAAATGACCTTGCAAAATACTTTTGACACAACTGATATTAAGGTTACTCCTCTCCAATTGTTACAGTCACTAAGGTTGCCCTTTTTTTGGTATTTTAACAATGATTCCTTTCTTCCAATTAGAAGGGACCTTTTCTTCTTTCCAAATCTTGTTAAACATTCTCTGTAGTTGTCTCATGTTGTCACTATTGATAGCTTTTAGCATTTCGGCTGTTATTTCATCTTCACCTGCAGCTTTGTTGTTAGCCATTAAATTCACTGCTGTTTCAATTTCATGCAATTTAATTTCATCTAGGTTGACATTTAGTTGTGGGACTGGTAAGTCAGTTTCAAGGTTTAACAATTCTTTTGGGTGTGGTCGATTAAGTATTTCTTGGAAGTGTTCAGCCCATCTTTGCTTTTGGTCTTTATTTGATGTTAATAGTGTTCCAGTTTTGCTAAGGATTGGTCTTTCTTTAGATGTAATAGTACCTGTTAGCCTCTTTTGTATGTTATATAAAGTTTTGCTGTCTCCTGTTTTTGCTGCTTTTTCTGCCTCTTTCGCCATATTGTCTATGTATTCTCTTTTATCTCTTCTAGCTGAACTTTTTACTTTCTTGTCTATTTATTTTGCTTTTGCCAAATCTCTTTCATGATCTGTTTTTGCATTCAACATGTCTAATTTGACTGCTCGTCTTTCATATATATACTTCCATGTTTTATCTGATATCCATGCTTTTCTATTGGTTTTTCCAGTCTAGCGCTTACTTTTGCTGCTGTGATTATGGTTGTGCTGTAAGAATTCCATAATTCATCTATACCTATCTCCTCAACTTCACTGGGTGTTTTGGAATGATTGGCAAGTTCCTGATTGAAATTAATGTTAGTATTTTCTTCTTGTAGGCTGTGGCTGTTTATCTTTCTGTGTACTGATTTCTTGTGTTGACTTTTCAATTTTAGTTTTATTTTCCCTATGCACAGGTTGTGATCACTGTTGACATCTGCACCCCTATAAGCCCTTACATCCATGAGAGATGTTCTGTATTGCTTTCTAATACAAAAATGGTCTATCTGGTTTCTAGTTCTATCATCTGGAGATATCCACTACTTAATTAATAATTATACTCGGACATTATTGGCTCTACTAACGCTTCTAGATGTTTAGTGAAGAGTTATCGTCTAAATAGATTGTTTAATGAAGATCAAAGTTAAAATAATAATAATAATAAATGAAAGACACAAGTGCCAACAAGGTGTGAAAATGAGATATTATAGGTAAAAACAAAAATGCAGGCAGGAGAAGCGCCGTGGAAAACAACTGGACATAAAAGAAAGAAGATGCAGGCAGGAGAAGCGCCAGTGACAACAGCGGGACATAAAAGAAAGAAGATGCAGACAGGAGAAGCGCCAGTGACAACAGCGGGACATAAAAGAAAGAAGATGCAGGCAGGAGAACCGCCAAGGAAAACAGCGAGACAGAAAAGAAAGGAAGATAAAGAAATGATTTAAATGAACTGGAAAGTGAATTTGTACAGAGTGGGAAGAAAGCAAACCAAAACAGAAGACAATGTCGAAAATAAGATGCGCATGCCGGGAAAAGACGATGAAACAAAAAAAAAAAAACGTCAAAAGCACCGGATGACACCAGAGAATAAGGATGGATGTGAGGGTGGGGTGAGGATGGATTTGGAAAGGGGGGGGCGGTTCTAGCTATTGAAGTGAGCGGTGGTCAATACCACATAATGAAGGTTTGCCTCGTTTTGGTCCGTCAGCTGATTAGATTAGAAGTCTCGACCGTCCGTGTGGATATGGCTGCTGTCTGGTCTGTGAATGAGGTTTCCAAGTTTTTGTCCAGCTCATGGAAGGTGATGTGTGAAGTGTAATTTGTGTTTAGTAATGTCTGTTGTTGATCAGGAATACGAGATTTAATGAATGTTTACCAAAGTTAGCCCAGAATTCAAAATGAGCAGGTAGTTCATGAACTGATATTCCCGGATCTGTAGTGGGCAGTGATTGTTATGTCTGAGTTTTCCACGAGACTCTTGAATTGTTGCTGTGCCAATTGCTCTTTGGCGGGTCTGTCATGTGCTGGAAAACAGGGTAGGCTGGGTGTGAGTCAGTATGTGCGGTGTTACTGGCTCACTATCTTCAGTGTTATGTAAAGAGCTGAGTGTGTTTCGGTGAATAACGAAATAATGGTGATGATGACGATGACGATGATGATGATGATTAAGTTTGTCCACTATATACTTTTATGAAATGACATGTTTTCAGTTTTATGAAGGCATGTCGATGAGAAGAACAATGCTCTCTTTCTCTGGATATCTGTTTCAGCATCATAGTTAAAACGTGGAGAATAAAAAGAACAAATGCACACGTTTTAGAACAGCTCCGAGTGCAATGTGAACTTCTCAAAGAAATAAGGATGAAGAAAACAAAATAGTTTGATCACGTCAAAAGACATAACAATATACTGAAGCGCACGCTAAAAGGAAAGGTGGAAGGAAAAAGAGAAAGAGGTAGACAGAGATGTAGATGGGAAAATAACGTACGAGAATGGGCAGGACACAGCCTGGATGAGTGTACCATCAAGGCCAGGGAGAGAGAGAACTGAAGACTCATTACCGCCAATCTTCGTTCTAGAGGAGGCACATGATGATGATAAAGATGAATGTGTGTACTGACTGAAGCTTTGATTGTTGGTCGATATTATTGTCATATGATGATATTAGCTACTATTGTATGTGATATTATTGTCACATGATAATGATAGCTACTATTGTATGTGATATTATTGTCATATGATGATAGATACTACTGTGTGTGATATTATTGTCATATGATGATGATAGCTACTACTGTGTGTGATATTACTGCCACATGATGATGATAGCTACTACTGTATGTGAAAATACTGTCACATGATGATGATAGCTACTACCGTATGTGATATTTTTGCGCAATATTCTCTTGGATTTTGTATTTAGTTTAACTTGCCAATGACATTCGTCGAGTGGGATTTTTGGCCCGATATCCCCTTGTACAGGTGCGAACGCATGAACTCACCTGGAGCAGGTGTTTTGTAAGATAGTGTGTGTGTGTGTGATTTCTACTAACCCTAAAGACTGGCTTGAAGAGTTGGATTTACTGGCCCAGGAAAGATGGACGAGTGAGGCGGGAGAGATTGCTGGCCTCTGAAAGGTAGAGAGAGGGGTGGAGTGGGGAAGAGAATGTGGTTGGTGGAGGAGGGGGTGAGAATTGAAGCACAGTGCCAAGCTTCCTGTATTACAACCACCTGGTTAACTTGTTGCTGTTGTTGGGTTCTGTACATTTACATTATAACAGTGGTATACTGACGGCATGGGCACTACAAGCACACAAGTTTAACCAACACATTTACACAGAAGGGTAACTTTTGTTCATATATCACACAGGAACAGAGAAGATTTATGCAGCAAGCACAGACCTTTTTGTCTTAGAATTTCTATACAGCACCATTCTACATGCTGAAACTAGACTGCTGCTGTCAGTTCTCTTATGATATGACCTTCTGTCAAGTGTGGAACCAGTGTGCGTTAGGACCTGGTATACTTGTGTTCGCGGTGGTTGTGACCACGTGGTGTCGACAAGCCTCTATCTGCTGCAAACTTGCAAATTTGTTTCACTGCAAACGACATCACACACACATTATTTGATACTCAATAACCGCATGGAAAGAAGAATGCAAGGGTGAAAGAATTCATCCCTTGAAAACCTCCCAGCTTTGAAAGAAAGACACACTTCAGCGTTTGTTTTGCGTCACTGGCTACAGCTGAAACCCGCCACAGACGCGACGAGGGAGGTAGGAACTCGTTCGAGCTCCTCCGAGTGCAAGAAGTGCGGTGACGATGTTTTCTTGGGATTTTTACTGTGAAGGGAGCAGTGTCTAAAGGTGTGTGCTGGTACGGGCGGTGGTTGTGGTGATGGAAATAGCAGCATCACAGACGTCAGAGACGAATTATGATAATTATATTGGCACAGATGGATGGATGGATGGATGGATGGATGGATGGATGGATGGATGGATGGATGGATGGATGGATGGATGGATGGATGGACTAAAAAAAACAGAGAGATAAACATACAGAGATATTCACATATTACTCATAATATGATCAAATTTAGCAACATTTGGTTCCGTTAAATGGTGTTACCATCTTTGAAATCTTGTCAAACACAGAAAAGGTATTAATACAGTATTAATACACTCCTGGAAAACAGCATATAAACGTTATTACTATCACCATACTGTTATAAAACAACAGACAGTAAGTAACATTGTAATTCTGCAATTTCAACTTCACGTAATATTCTCAGAATCCTTAACAAAACTTAGACTGTTCAACACAAATGTCAAATTGATTCTGTTGTATGTTTCAGAAACTTGGACAATACCAGCCAAAAGTACCATGAGACTGCATACCTTTGTTAACACCTGCCTAAGAAAAAAGTACCAAGAGACTGCATACTTTTGCTAACACCTGCCTAAGTAAAAAGTACCAAGAGACTGCATACCTTTGTTAACATCTGCCTAAGAAAAAAGAATCAAGAGACGGATATATCTTTGCTAACACCTGCCTAAGAAAAAAAAAAGTGCCATGAGACTGCCGGCCTTTGTTAACACTTGCCTAAGAAAAAAAGTAAAAAGAGACTGCAAATCTTTGTTAACATCTGCCTAAGAAAAAAAGTACAAAGAGACTGCAAATCTTTGTTAACACCTGCCTAAGAAAAAAAGTACAAAGAGACTGCAGATCTTTGTTAACACCTGCCTAAGAAAAAAAGTACAAAGAGACTGCAGATCTTTGTTAACACCTGCCTAAGAAAAAAAGTACAAAGAGACTGCAGATCTTTGTTAACACCTGCCTAAGAAAAAAAGTACAAAGAGACTGCAAATCTTTGTTAACACCTGCCTAAGAAAAAAAGTACAAAGAGTCTGCAAATCTTTGTTAACACCTGCCTAAGAAAAAAAGTACAAAGAGACTGCAAATCTTTGTTAACACCTGCCTAAGAAAAAAAGTACAAAGAGACTGCAGATCTTTGTTAACACCTGCCTAAGAAAAAAAGTACAAAGAGACTGCAAATCTTTGTTAACACCTGCCTAAGAAAAAAGTACTATGAGACTGCAGATCTTGGTTAACATCTGCCTAAGAAAACAAAAGTACCAAGAGACTGCAGGCCTTTGTTAACACCTGCCTAAGGAAGATCCTTCAGATAAGATGGCCAAATAACACCAGCAGTGAAGAGCTATGGCAGAAAACGAACCGACCCACAGTGAAAAAAAGATAATGAAAAGACGCTGGAGATGGATAGGACGTACAATTCGAAAGCCCACCACTAACATTATCAGACCTGGAATCCCCAGGGTAAGACGAAATAAGGAAGACCTAGAAACATTTGGGGAAGGAATCTTGAGGCAGAGATAAAAAAAAAGATGGACTACACCTGGAGGCGAATAGAAGAAGCAGCCCAGGACAGAAATAAATGGAGAGCCCTTGTTGATGGGCTATGCCCCAGATAGGGATGTAAGCTAAAGCAAGCACTCTCCCTGCAATCCTCATTGGGATTTACTCAAGTACTTTGTGAATTTAATAATATAACATCAACATCATCATTATCATCATCAACAACAACAACAACAACAAGAAATTTAAATATACAGGGCCAGGGATGTCACTGCCACCTGTATGAAGAAATGCACTTCTGACTTTTTTTCTGGAAGTGAGGATAGGAAGGCATACTGGAATGATACTGACCACATCACCCTGTGGTGTTCCGCCGAGGAAAATCCGAACACTAATATCATATCCCCTATATGTCTCAATGGTGGGAAACAGGGTGTAGGTGCGTATACATGCACACGTACATCAAAGATACATACGCACAAACTGGGGGGGGGGGGAGACGGGGCGGCAGGTGTAGTTCTGCCAGACTCGCAGGGCTTCCTTTTTTTTAAAGGGAAGGCCAGAAGAGCTTCCCTACTTTAAAGGTGTACCTGTTGTGGATGCATACAGAATGGCTAATCAATACGGTAAACGAGGGGAGGGGTGAGCAGAGAAATAGCTTTGCGCATGCTTACAAAAGTCCTCTCGTATATATATATATATATATATATATATATATATATATATATATATATGTGGATATGGTATATATATATATATGGTGTATATATATATATATATATGTGGTGTGTGTATATATATTTATGTGGTGTATATATATACATATATATATATATACATACACCACTGTTCCCTCTAAGCTGCTCGCCTGAGCGGTCGCGCGCGCACACACACACACACACACACACACACAAAATCATACCGCGCACAAAATTTTTGGGGCCAAGCAGAAAACAACAACTGAAACTGTTGCTTTTATTTTCCAGTTTCCAGATGTTACGCCGTGCTATAACTGCCACCAAGAAAAATACAATGATGGTACATGGTTTTCTTTTGCTGTTTCTTCCTTGTTGAGATATGGCTTTCGGATCGGATGTTTCAGCTGATCTTTTATGGCTTAGTTTCGGTAGTACTGTAGCAGAATCACTGAATAAGTAAACAAAGAAATCATTACTGCAATTAACTAAATACCAGTAATTGAAAAGTATAGCAGGTTTATTCGGTTATTAAATGTACAGACCTTTACAGAGTGTGTGTGTGTGTATATATATATATATATATATATATATACGTTATTACGCACATTTGCACACACAATAATTTTTTCGTACATGACCTGATTATTTTGCACATAGACCACAAACCCTTAGAGGGAACAGTGATATAAACACATATACACATGTATGTAGGTATTATACATACATACATACACATACATATATGCATACATACATACATACATACATACATACATACATACACACACATATATACATATATTACACGTACAATACAAAGCAAAAACCAGTTAAAATATTTGATGAAAGAGCCAGTGTTCCGATATTTGGACAAACTCCGACAGAAAGGAACAGGTAAATGTTGGTACGAGCGTCAGTTCTGCTGAACGTCAGAGGTTTGCAGAAACACAGATGCAGACATACCTGAGAAATTCTGAGACTTTGGCGCTGACACAAAAAAAAAACAGAAGGCATGCAAAAAGGTGTTTGCATAGGATAAAGGTATCCAAACATAAGTGCAGCTTTTTAACTTCTCTCCAGAAACTGTTAAGATAGTGAGAGAGACAGGGTGAGAGAGACACAGAGAGAGAGAGAGAGAGTAAGATGGAAATGGTACACACTGTGTTTTCGTGATCTTATATTGATCTCTCCAGTACATGCCAGATCGATAACCCCATCAATCTCAAAACTTCATCTATAACCTCATTAAAATAAAACAAACTTACGATTGTGTTTAATTAATAATAAATTCGAGCTTCTATTGATTTACCTCTCCATTGTGTTTTCAACACAGTATTTATTTATCACGATAATGTAGGAAAACTGATAAGCGCAATATATGAAGCTGATGTAATTAGTGCGTCAAACTGATATACAGAATGGCCATTAAGAAAAAAGAAATAATTCTTCGCAAAATCTGCTGTAATAATAGTATGCCACTGAAAATCTGCTGTAATAATAGTAGGCCACTGAAAATCTGCTGTAATAATAGTAGGCCACTGAAAATCTGCTGTAATAATAGTAGGCCACTGAAAATCTGCTGTAATAATAGTAGGCCACTGAAAATCTGCTGTAATAATAGTAGGCCACTGAAAATCTGCTGTAATAATAGTAGGCCACTGAAAATCTGCTGTAATAATAGTAGGCCACTGAAAATCTGCTGTAATAATAGTAGGCCACTGAAAATCTGCTGTAATAATAGTAGGCCACTGAAAATCTGCTGTAATAATAGTAGGCCACTGAAAATCTGCTGTAATAATAGTAGGCCACTGAAAATCTGCTGCCGGAAAATGAGTTTTTTCCGCCCCGTAGGTCTTTCCCATAGCAACATATGCCTGTGAGACCTGGGCACTTAACAAAACAGCTGAGAAGCACATAAATGCCTTTGAATGTAAATGCTACAGAAGAGTTCTCCAAATATCGTGGACACAAAAAAGAACAAATATATCTATACTACAAGAGCTTAATATTGAAGAAGGCTAGCTAGTGAAGAGGATTAAAGAGAGAAAACTGAAATATTTTGGACACATTAAACGTCATGATAATTTAGAGAAGACCGTATTGGAAGGATACATAATGGGAAAAAGAAAAAGAGGAAGACCAAGACGAAGATGGCTGCAAGACATCGTTGATGATCTGGAAATGGATGCAACAGCAGCAGGCCATCTTGCTCACAACCGAGAGGCCTACAGGAGTGCTGTTTGGGAGGCAAAGTTCCGCAAGGGACATGCAAATGAATGAATGAATGAGGTAAAGGTAAAATTCCCGTTTCCCTGCCGTCGTCGATATCGCTATAACTTCCTGTTGTTAGTCTAGTGACTGCCATATTCGCTATAGCGATTTTGTTTCGTTGCAACGTAAAACTATTGAAAAACTTTTTATTGTACAACATTAATCTGCGCATGTCTGGTGACCTTTCATAGTTCAATCAAAAGCGTGGCTAACAACCGAGCGAAGTAGTTGTTTTACCGGAGAAATTTCGGTATTTATTGTGATTTTGGAGGCATAAGGATATGTGCTATGACCCGACCACTGTTCCTGAATGTACCCCAAGTACATCTAGACTTATTAAATGGACTGGAGAAGTAGTTAGATGGTTATTTCAGACATTATTTTAGTGAGAATGCCACCACACGACGAGATCGGATGAAAATTTAAAGCATACTGGGGATTCGGTGTTAGGCCTGTATTTCCAAGACCTTCGGTATATGAAAGCCTCATGTGGTCAGTATCATGCCTGGCCGCATTTCTCTCTCTCTCTCTCTCTCTCTCTCTCTCTCTCTCTCTCTCTCTCTCTCTCTCTCTCTGACCCTTAAGTGCCCAGGGCACATGGGGCTTCCGCAAGGGTTTTCCACAAATGCCTATCCTTTGCCTTTTTTCCGTTCTTGCCCAGGTGAGCCTTCTATTGCTCAACATACTCTTTGTTGTTCTTCTCCGTCTCTTTTGGTCTACCCTTACTTCTGTTCCCCTGGGATGTCCATCTTAGTGCTATTTTTGGTAGTGAGCTGTCAGTCATTTGGAGCACATGTCCCAACCATCGCCAACGTCTTTCTTCAATAATTGCTGTCAATGACTCCATCTGTATCTCTGACAGCAAGGTGTTATTTCTTATGGTGTTTGACCAAAATATTCTTATAATTCTTCGTAAACATTTAGTCTGGAAAGAATTCAGCTTGCTTTCTACGGTTTTGGTGGTTTTCCAGCATTCACTTCCATAGAGTAGTACACTTAGAACATTACTCTTAAATATCCTGATTTTCATATTTATGCTTAGTATTTTTGATTTCCATATAGTCTGCAGCATTGCAAAAGCCTGGTTTGCTCTAATAAGTCTGCTGTTGATGTCCTCTGTGCTGTCTCCATTTTCTACTACTCTGCTGCCAAGGTATACAAATTCGTTGACCTCCTCCACTAACCTGTTATCTACTCTGAGTACATTTCTGTTGTTCACATTTTGCTTCATTAACTTTGTCTTTCCTATGTTGATCTTTAATCCTATGTTGTTTGCATTCTGAATTAACTTGTTTATTTTATCTTGCATATCTTTGTGGCTGAGTGATAGTAGACAAATGTCGTCCGCAAAGTCAAGGTCCTCCAGCACTGTGTCAGGGGTCCACTGTAATCCTCTGCGTTTGTCCGATGTTGCCTCCTTCATTAACCAATCTACTGCTAAGATAAATAATGTTGGTGATAGTACACATCCCTGTTTCACTCCTGTTTGCACCCTAAAGCTGCTGGAGGTATGTTCTCCACAGATCACTTTACACTGAAAATCCTCGTATAGGGCGTTGATGACATTCACTATCTTATGGGGGAGGCCATGCCATCTTAGAATTTTCCATATAAATAATTTCTCTACTGACACTGTCAAAGGCTTTCTCAAAATCTATAAACAACGCATGTGCTGTGCTATGCCATTCATTTGCCTGTTCTAATATTTGTCTAAGTACAAATATGTGGTCTATGCTTGATCTTCCTTTCCTAAATCCTGCCTGCTCTTTCCGAAGTTTTCCCTCAAGTGTTGGTACAATTCTGTTTATGATTATTCTGCAAAATGCTTTACTGGTGAGTGGCAAGAGGGTAATGCCTCTCCAGTTCCCGCAATCTCTGAGGTTACCCTTCTTTGGTAGTTTTACTATAAGACCAGTTTTCCACTCCACTGGAGCTTTTTCTAGATCCCAAATTTGTTGTAGTATCCAGCAAAGTTGTTTTGGTGTTTCTATTTCTTCTGCTTTCAACATCTCAGCAGTCACTTCATCTTCATCTGGTGCCCTGTCTAATTTTAGCTTCTTTATTGCCTCCTTTACTTCACTTATTGTTATTGGTCCTGCATTAATGTTTAGTTCCGTTTTTGCTTCAGGTATGTCAATTGTTTGTGCTGCTTGTGTTCTGCTTAGTAGGGTGTTAAAATGTTCCCTTCATCTTTCGATTTTTTCTCTTTCTGTACTGACCAGTTGTCCCTTATGTGTCCTTACTGCAGTCTCACATCTTGTGCTGAAGTTACCTGTCATCTGCTTTGTGATTTTGTATATGGTTTTCATGTCATTTGCATATGCAGCTTTCTCTGCTGCTTCTGCTAAGTTGTCATATTATTGACGTTTATCTTGATGGCATGATTCCTTCACTTCTTTGTCTTTTTGTGCATAATTACTTAAAACTTGTTCTTTTAGCCTTATCTTTTTCCATGTGGTCTTGCTTATCCATTCCTCTTTTCTCCGATTCCGATATCCCAGCACCTCTTTTGCTGTTTCCTGTAGTGTTTCACTGAACTCTGGTATAGACATTTCTGTTTCGTCTTGTAGGACACTGAAGCGGTTCTTAAGTACTATTGAGGATTCATTCCTTGTTTACTGGTATTTCAGTTTTGTTGTATGCCTTTCTCTGTTCTCCAATTTTGGCTTTCCTTAATTTTAGTTTTATTTTTGCTACCAGAAGGTTGTGATCATTTCCTACATCTGCTCCTTTCCTTGCTCTCACATCTTGTAGTGACCGTTTCCACTTGTTGTTTATTAGTATGTGATCATTTTGGTTTTCTGAGGTTTTATCTGGGGACCTCCAAGTCCCTTATTGAATGTTTTTATGTTGGAAAATTGTCCCTCCGATGGTCATCATGTTTTCTTCACAGAAACGGCAGTCTTTATCCATTTTCATTTATTTCTATGATTCCTTCTCTTCTGATGATTCTTCTTCTATCTTCATTTCCTTCACCTACTTTTGCATTAAAGTCGCCTAAGATGAGTAGAATATCATGCTTGGGTATTGTTTCTACTGTGGCTTAGAGGTTGTTATAAAAATCTTCTTTTAATTCCTCTTCAGCTGCTTCTGTTAGTGCATAACGAACTATAATAGACAGCTTCGTGAATCTTGAGTTGAAGCGTGCATATAATAATCTCCATTTCAGAAGTGCTCTTGATGCTGCTTTTGTTATAATCAATGCTACTCCTCCTTCGTGATTATCCTCTTTACTTGACCATATTATTGTATCTTCTGTGTGCTGTGTTGTTAATTTCCTTCTGCCTTGCCCTGTCCATCTTGCCCCTTGTATTCCTAATATGTCTAGTGTGTATCTGTGCACTTCCTTGATGGTTTGTGCTAGTTTTCCAGTCTGATTAAGTGTTCTTACATTCCAGCTGCCTATTTGCATCTTGTGTTTAGGTTCCAGGAGGTCTGCAGTCGGGCTGGGGACTTCCGGTAGCTGGCTTTCATCCACAATTTTCATGGGCTCAGTTTCCTGATAAGCGTTTCTCCTTCCACCTGCATTTCTTTTTTTCCCTTGCTTCTGTTTCTGTAGCAGTCTGATAGGTTTTTCTTTTTACCAGATAGGGTTGCTGGTCCTATGCCGAACCCTCCTCAGTCGCCTTTTACGATCATGCATGGTAGGGTACAGTGGTCCTATTCTTTGCTTCGCAGGCATGTGTCCAGGCCCTGGGTACCACACGGGGGCTGACCACATTTACCTTCCCAAATTTCTCTTGTACCCATTTACCGAGGCTGGTGGACCTCGAAGCTTTTATGGTGTGTACCAGAAAAAAAATTCCATTGTTGGGACTTGAACCAGATACCACCGGATTAGTAAACCGAGCGCTTGACCACTCAGGCCACCATGCTGCATTTCCGGTGCATTTAAAAAAAATGATGTATATACTAACGGAAACGTTTGTTTATCTGAGAATCCTATTGTCCATTTGGCTCATGTATATACAGGACACTGGAAATGGATTGGTTATGTGCTATGAGGGGATTCCAGTAACATCACTACAACAATGACACCATGAAAGAGAAAAAGGCCAGCCAAAGACAACTTGGCCAAGAGCTGCAGAAGTAGAGAAGAGGTGTATGGTAGTTTTACAAAGCGATAGAAGGAGTGAGAGAAGTGAGAAAAAACACAAATAATGAAAAATATATAACATCCAATATTTCGGCGTGAGCCTTTTTTTTTTTTTTTGGAAGGATTACACGCACAAACAAACACAACATATAATAATAAAATAAGAAAAATGAAAATGAAAAACTTAGCTTTGTGGCATCCCTCCTTGTAAACAATACAATAAAGTGTGCCCTAAAGAACCTGGAAGACCACAAAGGAAAACAAATTGAACCAATCGGATGTTTTAAGAACAGGAGTGGATTGCATTAACAGAGATGTCACATTTTCCCCTGTGGTTACTCCAGTCGTTATCTCTTTTATCTGTTACAGACGTAGAGAAGAAAAGCGCCTGGCACACAGGTGGGACACCATACAAAGGCTGGCTGGAGACCACGACAAGTGAAGTGGATTTTATTTTCTTTTTACGTGACGACCCGAAACTATATTTGAAGATGCATTAGCCTATATTTGCCCATGTTATATATGTGTGCAAAAAAAAAAAAAAGATTTCGCAATAAATCTTTAAAAAAGGGGAGGGGGAGGGAGGTTTATATGTTAATGAAAAGCATAAAGATTACATATAAAGTACGTACAACATATTTACGAACTTAAATGAATGTTTAACTTGGAAGGAAAACATTCCACATAACTGTAAAATGCAATTAAAAAAAAAGACAACTGTCCAGTAGAAGTTGAAAATACTTACAAGACAGAAGGGAATGAAAAAAAGATGTCAACAGTTTATAGAAATTTGTAATAAACACATTGCAAAACAAGCAACCGGCAGAGAGGGGAAAATACTTTTAGCAATCTAAGCACATGCGCTTAAAGTAGATGAATGTGTCAGATACGAAAGCTGTAACAGGCAGACATGCTTAGAAAACTGACCACACAAAACCAATGAATTATTTCTAACAATTCAAATGTTCGGAGTAATGCAGCAGATTCATGCTAGACACATTCAAATCTCTATTTACATGTAAATAAAACTGTATTTAAAGACAAGTAGTGATATTATCGTGTAATGAATGAATGACTCTCTCTCTCTTTCTATCTCTCTCTCTCTTTCTATCTCTCTCTCTTTCTATCACTCTCTCTTTCTATCTCTCTCTCTCTCTCTCTCATTCGCTTCCTGCGCTCTCGTCTCCGGCCGTCTATCAGAAGGGAGAAAGAAAAACATAAAGACGGTCTTATTTCAACTGCTGTAGAATGTCTGAGACTATCGATCTTGAGTAGTTAGTTGAATGTGTTGCTAAATCAAAGTCTTAGGTCTCAGCGCTCCATGGTTGCTGGTCTCATGCCCACAGTCAGCAGCATCTGATACAGAACACCGTTTCAGAAAATCTTTAACAGTTTTAAAGTCTCTTCCATTTCTCTTTCATTCTCGTCCATTTATTCAGATCTTCTTTTGTCTTGACTGTTGTATATTTCTGTAAGCCTTGTCAGTTTCTGGAAATGTATAAAAGAATGGCAGCCAATGTCATATTTTTCTAACCGTTGGTGTTTCCAGCAATAAAACGAGCTGCTGAGCATTCATATGCAGTCTTAAAAAAACTTTCAAAATGCTGCAAACTCCTTCATTTCTACAAATCTATAAGTGTCTTTGCTGACAAATGTGGAAATCTTTTGTTACCAGCAGCTCCATGTGTCCTGTACACTGAAGAGAGAAGAGACAGAGATAACTGTTTTAAGGAAAGCTACTTTTTCTAGTTTATTTTTTTGCAGATTTCTTTTAAGGCGGCGTCCATGTACCACAAGTTGGTGAACCACAGCCAAACTTTCTTTTTCCTTAAGTGTCTCATGAAAGACATTCCCCCCCCCCCCAAAAAAAAAACAAAAAACATACTGATATCGGGTACCCCATACAAACGACATGGTGATAGCCGTGGTACCAGATACAAATGAAGTTATGCTTGACTGCTACACGGTACAAACGTAGTGGATGTGATACTTGGTACAAACCAAGTAATGATGGATGCGGCACCCATTACAACAGAAGCAGTGACATTACAGTTCCCGATGCAAACAAGGCAGTGATAGATATGATAGCCGATGCAAACAAAGCGGTGATAGATGTGGTAACCAATACAAACAAAGCAGTGATAAATGTGGTAACCAATACAAACAAAGCAGAGATAGATGTGGTAACCTATGCAAAGAAATCAGTGACAAATATGGTAACCGATACAAACAAAGTTGTGATAGATGTAGTAATCGATACATACAAAGCAGTGACAAATGTAACTGATACTACCTGCTATCATCTTCACCAGTGAGCAAAACCACAAAAGGTATCTTAAGATATTACTCGAATAAAATCTTAAGATAAACAAGACAACGGTTTCACATTTCGATTCTCCAGTTGCTTTCAAACAACAAATAAATATTCCAAAGAAGAACAAGATAATTGGATGAAATGCGATCATTCTAATATTCCATTTGCTCCCTCACTCAGTCTGTTCCCTCAACAAAGCTTTGGATAAGAGAAGATTCCGTAGACAGTTTATACGTGAAACAGATCATCAGTGATCAAAGGAACACGTTAATTTGCCAAGTACATAGCCCACGGTCAGTCATTCACTGGGTGACTGCCTCCGTTTGTGTGTTTATGTAATAGATTGCGAAGAGCTGCACATTTAGTGTTATTTATAGACAACGATTTTGTGTTGAATCAGTCACAAAGCGTGATGTTTGAGAAGCATCAGCTGAACGTATGCGTCCATGTAGCTTGAAAAAAAAAAGTATGAATCGGAGTACTTGTACTTGTAACTCCCTGTAACAGCGAGCTGTTCCTTGCAGCCGATGCTGTAGAGATGTTGAGGCATATCATCTTATCGGCGTGGGAGCGGGTTATGGCGGCTAATTTTTCAGTCTCGGAGTACAACTAAAAAGCAGGGGGGGGGGGGTGTGCAATGCTTCTTTAGCAGACTCCACCACCATGGGGACTATGACGATCCCTGCCCCGTATCGTATGTGTTACAAAAACTTTCAGAGTAAGAGTAAGTAATAAAGTGAAACAGTAATAATTTACAGTTCTTTTTCTGCTTCTCGCAAATTTCAGAATAGTGAAATGTCTTCCAGAAGGCTGAAATCAGCTGAAATGTGGCTGTTATGAGGAATACTGGAGATACCATGGACAACCAGAAAATCTAAATAGAAAGTTCTGAAAGTGGCACAAGACAAAACACAGATTATAATGAAGATCAGAAAATGACAATCCAGATATGTGGGGCGTGTTAGGAGGAGAGACGGGCTGGACAACCTAATGGCAACAGGGAAGATCGAAGGTAGAAGAGGCAGAGGTAGACAGAGAGAAAAGATGTTTGAAGGTTTGGCATCCTGGCATAGGAAATGCTCAATGACAAGCCTGTTGAGATGCACAAGGGATCGAGGGTTAGTGAAGGACAAGATGTTCTACGTCTGTCGACAGGGACCTTGAGAGAGAGAGAGAGAGAGAGAGAGAGAGAGAGAGAGAGATGGCTTTCTTTTGCTTAGCTTTTATCATCATAATGTAACATTTATTTATGTTTCAAATCCCGGCTACTGTTTTCGTATACTTCTCCAACTTCTAAGTCGTTACAACTTGTCCTTTTATTTCAGACGTTTTTTTCCCACTCACAGTTTTCTTCCTTTAACCCTAAGCTTAACATCCGCATTGTTTTAAAGTATGCTTTAATGTGTCACGGGAAAGACAATCGTTTTATGGGGGTAAGGTAGCTGGCATGACGTGATGTATGCATGTGGCTTGCCACTTGCGTCCCCGGGGCCGTAGATCTGACGCCCTGAAGGTGATGAGTTCCAAGCCTGATGATCGCCTAGTCATATTTGCTTTCGTAGTGTATGTACACAAATGTCTGCATGTCCTTGTTCTTCGGTATCAATATGCGGACAAAGCTCCCTGCCTCCAGAACAGTTTACACAAGCAATGATGTCGACATCACTTATCTGGAAAATCAAATCAATTTGCAGCCAGGGTACAGCGCACTGTAAACATCAGTTTAGGCAGAATATGCTGCTGTCTCTAAACACTGCCCGTTATCGTGCTGAAATAGATTTGTATTGTGTCGGCATATTTTGACACATCGACGCTGTAGTAATACTGTGGAAACAAAACTGATGACATCAAATTATATTTAGTAACAAGCGAATGCTGTAATATTTTGGCTGGTGCCTCCATCAGACAACAACAAAATAGAATGTAAACAAATATTATGAGTGAGTGAGTGAGTGAGTGAGTGAGTGTGTGAGTGAGTGAGTGAGTGAGTGAGTAACAGCTCTCTTTTGTTCAGATTCCGCCTTCAGCGAAGCATCAGTTACAACTCCACATACAAAGTAGCACTGATTTACAATATGTATGCTACTTACTTGAAACATTAGTTTTATAACAGCTAATGTGCTACTTCCTCTCTTGTTTTCTCTCCATTGCACTTTACTTTGAACACTGATTTACACATACATAGTCTTCAGGCTGTGAACAAGACATAACGCCCTGAAAAGCTCACACAGAATGACTATAAACCACATACATTACAAAATACCCTGCAACAGGCAAGAAGACATTATTCAACCCAATGTACAGAATACTTCACACTAAAAGATGCACCTAATTCTACAGAACGCTTCCATCACCGATACAGAACAAATGGAAAAAAAAGACAAATAAATTCCCCTATCTCACACAAGTGAAAATAAAACAAGGAAATTTATTACACCTAGTGACTGGAAAGATCTGCTCAGTTTATAAATAATGTAACTAATTAACACGAAGCTTACTTCAGAAACAATCCGTGTAAGAAATCCAAGTAAACTGCACGGAATGTAAAGTTCAACAATTAAATAACCAATATACGCCTATTTTCCACTCCCTGGAGATAAGTTTTACAATGAAAACTATTGTTCTAAAGGAGCTTCGCGATAAGTGGACGGAATTCTGACTTAGAACACTACACGTGGTAAAGAGTGCAAACCTCACGGACCAATAAATCAATGACACGACAAATTTCACCTCACTAATTTGTCACGTGTGGTGGAGTACCTCAGAAATAGCTACATTGTCGGAGCCTCTCCTATTTTCTACCAGCCACCAAAAAAAAAAAAAAAATTCTGAATTTATCAATCTATCGATTTATCTCATACTTGTAGAACATCATTTACATGGAGGTCCGCTTGGCTGAGTTCCAATCAGAAAGATTAAAGCAAAGATCTTCTTTAGGGTACAGAATTCAACAAGATAAAACTGTTTTGTTCAAATAAAGGAAGGGAAAAATAACAACATAATGAAAGAAAAAATAGTGGAACTATAAATGTTAAGTATGGTAAGAAATTATATACATCATAATAATCTTTTTGCGAAAATGTATTCTGTTGGTTCTAAACTAAAACAACAACAACAGCAAAAACGACAATATTTCTAGAGTTGAGATGAAAGGTGTTAATTTCCTATCGTCTTTCCTTCTCTGACATTTTGTTCCCCTCCATTCACCTTTATTCTATCAGTTCACCTATTTACCAACTCATTTCCCCATCCTACTCACCCAAACTCGCAAAAACATCTATAAATCTGCTCACCCATCTACCCAGACAGCCTACCCAATCACCCACAGATTTATCTAGCCAGACTTACAATCTTATTCATCTTTTCATCCAACGATAAACCGACCCATCCTTCCTTCTCTGAAATCGAATTCTGTGCAACTGCCTATCCATCACTAAATCAGCATATGACCTATGTAAGCAACTGGGCATAAAGGGACAAGCAAGAGCAAGGGCATTGAGAAGCCTTTCAGAAACAGCAGAAAAGGCCTCATGCTGGCTGTGGAGTATGCGAAACAAGCATTGGGAGCATAAGTAATTTCATTTGCCACAACCAATACCAGTCCTCCATAGCTAAATCGCTAAAGACGCGTGGCAACTGGAAGATCATGGGTTCGATCCCGGGACCGAAAAAAAAAGCAACTCTCTGGGAGTCATGACCCAGAGGGGCCCACCCCCCTTAGAGTGTCAGGAGTTTAAATGGCCGAAACACGTGTCTGAGGGGGGGGGGGTACTTCCTCTGATGATCTGAAGAAGTTGTGTTGTTGTTCCGCTCTCTACGGTAGAGAGTTTCCTGCATACTGTTCCATCCCAGCTATTTACACACTCAATTATGTATGTACATCGATACACCACTTCATAACACTCGGTCCGAGCAATCCATTTCTAGTACAAAGGCCTATTCGTTGCTTCAGCATGTGCTGTCTAGTTGTGCCTTGTATCTCCTTTCAAGCCATTTCTATTTCTGTCTGTGTTTCTGTCTGTGTCTGTCTAATTTTCGCATATTTCTTAATTAATCTCCTTTACCAGGCCGAAGTTTTCCTGACAAATCGTGCTAGTGAACTCAGGGTCGATGTAACTGATCAATACGTTTATAGCGTTATCTTGTTCTGATTTCCCTGAAGTTTCACTATTTCATAAAGAAAAAAAAACAACATACAGTGCACCCTGTAAGGCATCTTTCATCTAGGCTATTTGTTGACTGATAACATATGTTCTTTTTTTTGTGGCAAGAATTGAAATAGTGTCTAATATGATTTAAAATGTAGGCATAATTTTTAGGAATATCCGATAAGTGAGAACTTCTAGTTTTAATACATAGAAAATCATGAGAGTGAGAGAGAGAGAGAGAGAGAGAGAGAGAGAGAGAGAGAGAGGAGAGAGAGAGAGAGGCAGGGAAATGAAAGAATGGACGGAAAATAAGTTGCCGTTAAAGTTTGTGTCTTCAGAAAATGATATATGCTGTGAGTCAAACATGGCATGGAGATTCTCTTACTCGTCAAGTCGAGCTAGAACATGTTAATATACAAATATGTTCAAAATATCAGCAAGAAATTCGCTGATTTACCAGATTTACAAAGCTGAGAGCTTGACATTAACTGGGGATACTAAATTCGCTTCATAGTGAAGTTAACTGTGGTCAAAATACTGAGCACAAGGTTGGCCAGTTTCACGGAAAACACTTCTGTCTGACGTGTAGTTCAGAAATGTATCTTTCAAAATAACTGACATACGCCATGTAGTGTGCATTAGCAACAGCAGATAAGTAACGGTGTCGTTTTTTAAAATATTCTTCAACCCTCCCCCACCACTACAAAAAGAAATCTGTTACTAACCCATTCCTAATTTTTTAAAAATGTCAAAAGTTTTTGTGTTGTCTATTATTCGCCAGAAAGGTTATTACTCTCGAATTTAATTGCTTAAAAAATTATTTCGACGTTTGTTAGAGCACATTTTATTTTATGTTATGAAGGCTATAATAAAAGTATTCATTACATGCCCTGCTGATACCCACTGACACTCATACTTCTCTACATTTTGTGCTTGTTACCATCTTGATCAGATCTGACTGCAAGGATATGAACTGCCCTTCGAAGCCCAGAAGAGTGTACGGATTTTGGACGGAGAAATGCAGTTCACATGATGCGGGGGTGGAAGACCTATATAAAGGACAAAAGCGTGCGGGAAAGGACACACTGAACATAGCCAACGGACAATGGCGGGGCAAGTTCGATCTTGTCTATGGTGTTTGACATGGAAATACTTAGCCCCAGCCGCCCAAAATATTGTGTTATATATATCGGTGATTCATGATAATTAACTCTTTCCGTGCCGGAGGAAGAAAAGCGGACGTATGGTTGCGTGACAGACTAAAAACGCGGGTCTTGGTCTGTAAGGGGGTATAGTTGTAAAATGGAATGGAAAACAGTATTTCCATTTACTTCCGTATACTTAATATGTTTCAAAGTATAGCTAAATGAATGAAAATTTCATAAATGCAGAGTTTTTTAGGAAAAAAAGAAGTAATGTGATGTGTTTAGACATTGATTGTGGCCAGCTCACCATCGGCGAGGTCTAGACCTGCAATACTTACCATCTGAGATGTGTAGATCTACTTGTTGATCTCGTATTGTGATTCTGTGTTGCATTCTCGCTGAATGAATGTCTGAACTAACCTCCTAACTACTCCTAACTACTTCTTCAGTCGTCTAAATATGTTTAGATCTACTTGGAATACATTCAAGAGCAGCGGGGTGGCCATAGGCCATGTCCATATCCCTATCTACATCGTCAAAAATTGAAAAATTTCCATGCTTCTCGTCCTTTTTATCGCTCAGCATCGATCGTATCGAAGGACTCTTTCGTCATTTTGAAAAATTTCACCGGAAACGCGGGAGAAATATGTACAATATAAATGTTACACCGGCTTTTTATTGAAACAAACCAAGCGTCAAAAAATTGACCGCTGGCACGCAACGGGGGTACCGGAAACGTAAAAAAATTGACGCCGGGCACGGAAAGAGTTAATGTTCTCTTTGAATGGCACGGGGGATGCCATCATGGTATTAATTTCATGTGAACTTTATGAAGCTGAGAGGAGAGCAGAAAACCAGAGGATATTGCAGGGAGCTAATTTCGTCTCGTCGGTGTTAGCCCTGCTGACCTCATAATGTTTGATTCAAATGTACTGTGGATTATATGATGTGTCGTAATTATACTGTGCTGTTGAATTATCGTCACTTTCGTCGCACGTGAAGATTTCGCTGATTCTGTTGAGTCTTGTCATATTTGATAGACATATCAAGGTCCATCATGTGTTATTTCAGTGCACTGGCACACATGGAAATATGTTATTCAGTGCACTGGCACAAGTGAAAATATGTTATTCAATGTATTGGCACAAGTGGAAATATGTATTCAGTACATGTGGCATAAGTGGAGTTATGTTATAAGTGCATTGGCACAGGGGAGCTTATGTGAGATATGGGGCGGGGATTTCATAGCAGCAGCGGCTGAAATGTGCTACCAGTGCATCGGTACAGTATTGAGATATATGTATAATTGCTTAGTATGGCCAGAGTATACCCATACTACAAGAACTTAATATTGAAGAAGGCTGTCTAGTAAAGAGGATTAAAGAAAGAAAACTTAAATATTTTGGACACATTAAACGTCATGAAATCTAGAGAAGACCGTCTTGGAAGGGTACATAATGGGAAAAAGAAAGAGAGGAAGACCAAGGCGATGATGGCTGCAAGACATCGTTGATGATCTGCAAATGGACGCATCAGCAGCAGGCCATCTTGCTCACAACCGAGATGCCTACAGGAGTGCTGTTAGGGAGGCACATTTCCGCAAGGGACATGTAAATGAATGAATGAATGAGGGCTAAAGGAGCCCAGGCCAATCTGGTTCACTGATTTAGTGGATACTAAGTTAGAGATAAAACACTGTATTTATATCATGCCTTGTTCTTATCATAATGATACATCTTGATGTCCTATGTATGTAATGTCTGTGGTGGCGCCACTATGATATATGTAGAGTGGATAAATGGATGTAAATTGATTTGCTGACGTGGTAATATGTATTTCATGTTGATGTGATGTATGAATGTATGTAAAATGCTGAATTAAACTGGCATGCAGTATCCTTGGAGGGGGGAGTCTGGGTGGGCGGTCATGAAGGTTGCGAGATCTTGCCCACGCAGCATGGTAGTACATGCCAAGGGAATGCCTGAAACAGCTGGGTTGATCTATTTCTTCCCAATCTATCCATAAAATGTAGATTTAGCGGCAGCTAAGTTTACAGGGAGATTGACTCGGCGAGGACAGTTTTATTTTCTAGTTCCGAAAAAGAAAGGATCTCCCTTAAGGTGACCATGGACGAGGATATCCTTCAGGTTGGGTTCCAGTTTGTAGGCTAATATGGGAGGTTCAGAGAAGATGTAGCGCATGTCAGGGTCTAGCTGTAGCAGCAGCTGTAGATGGCGGGTAAAGAGTATTTTTTAACCATCTGACCATAGGATGGACACGAAACATTAACACGATCTTGTGAGACGGCAGGTTTCTTCCTGAACGCTTCCACAACAGACCTTCCGTAAGACTTTTTCGGGGGAGTGGTGGAATCTTTCCAATAATTATTATTATGGAAAAAATGAAGGCAGGAATTTTCAATGGTCTACACATCAGACGACGTATAAATGACTTAAATTTCATAGCATCAATGAATGCAATCGAATCATGTGCCTGGTCTTCATTTGTTCTTGATGTGAGAAAGCTTTCCTGGCAACAAGAGGGCAGATAACTACACACAGGTAGTAGAGGATATGCTCTTTCATTTCAACAGGCTTGGCTGTAATATGAGTGTTAAAATCCATTATCTGCAGTCACTTAGATCGTTTTCCGGAAAACCGTGGTGGCTTAATAGAAGAGCAAGGTGTAAGAGTTCGCCAAGACATAAAAACAATGGAAGCCAGATACCAAAGAAGATGGCAGACTATTTGTGGAATCTTATGCGGGATTGCCCTGGCAGATCCCACTCTTGGAAGTCTTACAAAAAGAGCTTCCTGTATGTCGAATAAGTGGAAAGCTTATATCATAAACTTGTACTTTTTGGAATGAAATAAGTAGATTTTCATGTAGTACACTTTTCTTTTACTTTTTAATAAGTTTCCTTCATGCTTAAAATATATTAATTTAAACACTCACAGCAAAGATCAGAGGCAGACAAGCGAGATTTGTAGGACATATTCTGAGAAGAGGAAAACTGGAATACATTGTGACAACTGGAAAAATTGAGGAAGATACACAGAGAGAAGTTACTGGATGGGCTGTCAGTGTGGCTAGGAAGAAAGTCACCGGCTGATCTCATAATCAAGTCTAAAGATAGGGAATGTGGAGAGAAATGATCGCCTACACCACACGGGACGACACTTGATTGATTGATTGAAACACTACATTTAAAATATATTAATTTAAACACTACATTAAAATATCCTGATTTGTTATGGTCGAGCAGAGTGAAGAGTGGTATCTCTCTCTCTGAACCTTAAGTGCCCAGGGCACATGGGGCTTCCGCAAGGGTTTTCCACAAATGCCTGTCCTTCGCCTTTTTTTTTTTTTTGCTCTTGCCCAGGTGAGCCCTCTATTGCTCAGCATCCTTTCTGTTGTTCTTCTCCATGTCTCTTTTGGTCTACCCTTACTTCTGTTCCCCTGTGGTGTCCATCTTAGTACTAGTTTTGGTAGTGAGTTGTCAGTCATTCGGAGCACATGTCCCAACCATCGCCAGCGTCTTTCCTCAATAATTGTTGTCAGTGGCTTCATCCGCATTTCTGCCAATAAGATGTTATTTCTTATGGTGTTTGGCCAAAATACTTTCCGAATTCTTCATAAACATTTAGTCTGGAAAGAATTCAACTTGTTTTCTATGGTTTTGGTGATTTTCCAGCATTCACTTCCATAGAGTAGTACACTTAGAACATTACTCTTAAATATCCTGATTTTCATATTTATGCTTAGTTTTTTTAAATTTCCATATAGTCTGCAGGAAGAGTGGTATAAGTTTCTCAGAAACTAGAGTTAATAGGAAGGGGGGGGGGGGGAACTTGTGCCATTTATTTTAATCAGCAGGTCAAATATACCCAGAAACAGGTCTAACATTTGAGGCACCGATATGTATGTCGGCCAGTGTCATTTATTACAATTGTCCATAAATTCAGAGTCATCATGGCATAGGCGGGAAGATAGAGAAGCTGAGAGTATAAGATGGAGTCCTTGCAGTTTCAGGACGGATGGAAGCATAAAGTAGATAGCTATGGCTGTTTGTAGGTTTGTGGTGTTAGACATTCCGTACTGACATTTGTCGGAGATTTCGAAGATGAAACTGGTGTTGTTCACTGAAAGATTGGCGAACGCAATGAATTTTTTTTCAACGCCTTCTTAACACAACAGAAATTAGGAACAGAATAGGCCAAGCAAAGACTGCATTTCAGAGAATGAGAAACATATTAGCTAACACATCTTTATCAATGAATTTTAGAAAACGAGTCCTAAAATGCTATATTGAACCTATCTTGTTATATGTAAGTGAATCATGGACAATAGGCAAGTCTGCACAAAAATCATTGGAAGCAGCAGAAATGTGGTTTATTAGAAGAGTGTTGCGAATCCCCTGGACAGCAAAAATAACTAATGAAGAATGTATGAGAAGAGCTGGAGAGACAAAAAACCTTGTCAAAAAGATAAGAGAGAGGCAATGTACTTTCATAGGACATGCAATGAGAAGAGGGGGCATTGAAAATATTATAACAGGAAAAATAGAAGGAAGAAGATCAAGAGGAAGACCAAGAGAAATGATACTGGACAGTCTGACGGGATGGTGTGAGAGGAGATCACCAACTGAACTGATGGCCTGCATGAAGGATCGTGTACTCTGGAGAAGCATAATAGCCAACGCCAGTCGGCACGGCACCTGATGATGATGATGATGATGCCTTCTTAACATGCTGGTGACTCCGATATCATCAACAATGTACTGCCTTTAGAATTCAGAGTCTTTCGGAGTATGCTTGCCATAATTAGGCTTCCAAAAACCTTTAAGTCGTTGTCATATGCCGTATTCAGTTCGAAGTTCGGTGATAATGAATCTGCAGTGTCTTCTTTCCCTCACCTGGATGGTGTAGTTTGCGTTGCAGCTGTAGTTATTCTAATACTGTACATTTGTTCTCTTCATTTTTCCTGATATAAAACCTATTTTCTAAGTGTACTACTCTATGGAAGTGAATGCTGGAAAATCACCAAAACCATAGAAAACAAGTTGAATTCTTTCCAGACTAAATGTTTACGAAGAATTAGAAAAATATTTTGGCCAAACACCATAAGAAATAACATCTTATTAGCAGAAATGCAGATGAAACCACTGACAACAATTATTGAAGAAAGACGCTGGCGATGGTTGGGACATGTGCTCCGAATGACTGACAACTCACTACCAAAAACAGCACTAAGATGGACACCACAGGGGAACAGAAGTAAGGGTAGACCAAAAGAGACATGGAGAAGAACAACAGAAAGGATGTTGAGCAATAGAGGGCTCACCTGGGAAAGAGCAGAAAAAAAGGCGAAGGACAGGCATTTGTGGAAAACCCTTGCGGAAGCCCCATGTGCCCTGGGCACTTAAGGTTCAGAGAGAGAGAGAGAGAGAGAGAGAGAGAGAGAGAGAGAAAACCTATTTTCCTTTAGACCCACATTTCTGCTGCAATATCTTTCTCTCCGAGTTCTTTACTTGCAGTCCGGGTTATTCTGGGACCCGTTTTGGTTCTCGCGGCAACACCAGTGATTTGGTCAAATCACTCGCCACTGAATTCAAAGGAATTTAGCTTGAGTATCAGCTCTGGGAGTCTTGTTATGATGTCATTGTTGGCGGTAGGGTAAAGGCCTTTATCTAAGAATTAACAGAGTTCTAAGAGGCAACCGTATACGAGATAGAGAAGTTTATCAGTGCGGTGTTCTCTGGTGGCTGGGCGGCTGCTTGTCCTACCGGGGTCCGTAGTTTAAGTCCCAGGTAATTTTCTTGTCATTTTTCTTTGTTTCATGTCTAAAAGTTCTTTGTTTATGATTTTTTGGAGGTCTAACCATACAACACTGTGTTCTATTGTTTTAGCTGACTGCTATAACTCTTTCCCGATGGACAGCAATACTAGGTTATTAAGTGACCAGGACAACGGTACGGCAAAGAAAGCAGTTAGACCAGCACTGAAAGTGTTTACTGAAAGGCTGACTAAATGCAAGACACACAGAAGATCTGCCTTGGATGACACGCATTTCATAATTAAGTGATGAGTTTCAAAACTGGATATCTCATCAGTTTTAGAGAAACAACAGAATGGAGACACATCCTAGTCAACTGCAGTTATTTTGGGAACTCAAATATTAATACAATCACGCTTTTCTTCTTTCCTATGCGCATGTGCGCGTGTCTTTTGTCCCATATCCCACAAACACCCAGTGGATTTCTGAGCCAGTTTCTGCAACCACTTTACTAAATGAGACACATCGGCTTATCAAAACAATCTAGAGAAGAACAGATAATTCTGGGTGCTTCCTCGTCACGACGGAGTGAGATGAGTTCGGAGTTTTACAGCGTTTTTTTTTCTTCTTCTTCACTTCTTAAATATTTTCTGAAACCTTATTGAAAGTTGATATGGAAAAAAAAACGGAGAGATATTTGTCTTTTTCTTTTTTTTCCCAAGGTTTTTAATTACATGATTGAAACTATCAAATAATAATAATAATAATAATAATTGTTATCCAGTAGGGGCAAGTAACTGAAACTTTGGATGAATGGAAGATTGGAAGATAGTAATTTGACTACGCGCACGCACCCACCCACGCACGCACGCACGCACCCACCCACCCACCCACGCACGCACGCACACACATCATGTGCCATTACCAGAACGAAGGTTGGCGGCAGCGAATCTCCAGTTTACTCGTTCCTTCGCCTTGATGGTGCACTCCGCCCTGTCCACTGGCGTATGTTATCATCCCATCTATGTACACCTCGGTCTATCTGTCGCTCTGTCTGTGTTTTTTCTCTTCCACCTTTCTTCCGGTATGGACTTCAGTTTGTTGAAATGTCTTTTGATGTGGTCAAAGTATTTTGTTTTCTTGATCTTCCCTTCTTTGAGAAGTTCATATTGCACTTGGGCTGTTTTAAAACTTTTGCGTTTGTTCCTTTCGTTCTCCACAATATGTAACCTAATTATCTGTAGAGCCACATGTCTGCTTCATTAATCGTTCTCTCCATCTTTTTTTGCTTAGAGTCCAGGTTTTGTTCCATATAGCAAAAACAGAAGAGATACCGGATTAACGACTCTCAATTCTATTTTATGAGCAGATCGTTTGATAAAAGATATTTTCAGGTCTGGTGACTGGAATTCCCTAGTCAAACAACAGGAGAAAATATTTTAATCCAGTCCGGTCTGGATAATTACGAATTTGCAGACATGTACGTAAGACAGTCGACTATAACATTGCATCAGATTGACCGGCATCATCTGCTTTGTACGTCCCGGCAGAGTGTAAAGTTGGCAACCATTATGAAAAGCTTGAGAGATGACAAGTCAGAAAATTAGAACTTCTAGATACTCAAACCCCATCGGCGACGTAATGTCAGTTATCTAATAATCAGATTAATGAGATCAGCATAAGTAAAGTTTTTTGGCAACATTTGTGTGTCATATAGGAATATACACGGTAAATAGTATAGAAAACATCAGCTCTTAATATTTTCAACAATCTCTTGCTGATATAACATTATATAATTAAAAAAGTATATAAGAATTATCTATAATAATCATGTCCGGAAGAATAAGTAATAAATCCATCTACACTGATCTGATCTGCAGAGAAACTTTGAATCGATATTTTGTAGAACTTTGTGTTATTCACAGATGTATATAACAGTAAACTAGGAATATTTGAAAACCCAGTGACAAGTGAAGGAAAAGAATAATCACGACGATCATTAATTAAAATGTTTGAAGATATAATTATGAGCCTGTGGAATTGTTACCCTAGCCAGTGCATGAACTTACACAAAGAAACTGTTACTCTTAAAAGAATTATGCAAACGTATAAGAATCAATATCTTTGTTCATTAACTTGCAAAAAAGAACTAAAGCCCTTCTTTGTCTGTCTCCGCACATAACTACATGATTAAGGAAAACGTGCAGGCAGAAAACATATCATTATATTAAATCACTTGAAAACTCTAATTACATTGATGTATTTTGTACTTCACAAATATATTATTACTCTGATGTAGAATATTTTGTACTTCACAAATAGTGTATATTTCAAAGATGCATATTGTGCTAATCAAATGTACGAGGGATGATTGATAAGTCCTCGGCATAAGGTACAACTGATTATTTGTGGACAACTTTTTGGGGTTATTTCTCAACATAGTCCTCTTCCAAGTTTATGCACTTAGTCCAGCGACCCTGGAGCATACGGATCCTTTCTTTGTAAAAGTCAGCATCTTGTGCCAGTAGAAAGTGGTATACAGCATGAATGAGGTCATCATCTGAAGCAAATTTGTGACCACTGAGCTCCTTTTTGAGTTTGGTAAACAGGTAATAGTCCGAAGGGGCCAGATCTGGGAAATAAGGAGGATGTTCAAGAAGCTGGAAGCCGCATTCATGAATGGCAGCCATTGCCATCGCCGACTTGTGTCTTGCTGAAAGATAACTCCACTCATCAATTTCCCTCGACGCTTTTCTTTCAATTTGACCCGCAGTTACTTCACAAGATTAGCATAATAGGCCCTGGTAACCCTTCTGCCCTTTTGAAGATAGTCTACCAATAGCACGCCTTCTGAATCCAAAAAGATGAAAGCCATCACTTTGCCTGCAGACAGAATCACCCTTGCTTTCTTTGGAGGTGGGGATCCATGATGTTTCCACTGCTTTGATCATTATTTGGTTTCTGGTTGAAAATGATGAACCCAAGTCTCATCCATAGTCACAAATTGTTGAAGAAACTTTTCAGGAACTGCAGAAAAACGGCCAAGATTGTCTCTTGACATGTTGAGACGCTGTCGTTTGTGATCAGCTCCAATAAGTTTTGGGACCCATCGAACAGAGACCTTTGTCATTTGAAGATCATTGTGAATAATGGCATGAACACGTTCCTGGGAGTTGCCCAACTCAGTAGCAACGTACCACTCAGTTATTCGTCTATCATCCATTATCATACCATTGATTCTGCCGGTGGTTACCGTTCTTGGTCTTCCTGGACGGGGATCATCTTCCAGACTCTCCCTTCCATGTTTGAATTGAGCTGCCCATTTCTTCACTATGCTGTAAGAAGAGGCACTCTCCTCTAGAGTCTCCACCATATCCTCATGGATCTCCTTCGATGATAAGCTCGTGATGCAGAGGTAGCGAATGTCTGCTCGATGAGAAATGTTATCTATTTTGCTCAATTTCCGCCACTCCTTACCACTTCAGTAGCCTGTAAAAAAAGATTGGTTGCAGTTAATTTCTTGAAACTTTGTGTTTAATTTGACATTAACCTATCTACAAATTCACCTAATATCAACCGTGTGTTTCAAGTATTTCTACCTTAGGTCGCGAATTTATCAATCAACCCTCTATATTTCAAAAACTGTATATTTTACATAACACATGATATATATATCAATAATTTACGTTTCACTTATAACACATACTTCATATTTCAAAGAAAGATTTTACTTTACTAATGCTGTATATTTCACTTACGAGAGAACAATCATACATCTACAGGATGAGTCTTCTCCTTGTGTAGTTACATAAATTTAGATATCAGACGTCTGCTTGTTGCTAAATAATACCATGTGACTATCCACTACGTTATACACACACACACAGAGAGAGAGAGAGAGAGAGAGAGAGAGAGAGAGAACGAACATACTTTATTTTCAAAGGGTTAAGAATTGGGCATGCAGGCCCGTCTAACATTCTCCCCTTCATCATACAGCTTTCACTCAGTCACTTTTCATCATACAGCTTTCACTCAGTCACAGTCATTCAGCATTTGTTAATGAGCATAATAATCATGAAGACACATTAAATGATTACATAAATAAATAATAAACTAATCTCATGTCCATACACTCTACACTCCGATTTATGCAACAACATAAAATAAACTTTCATTTTTACATTCGTTCAAAACTAACAAGTTTATAGACAAGCAGTATGTTTTTAAAAATTACAACACTCAAGCCATATTTTAAACTACTTTAAACTATGCTTAGGGGGGCATATAATCCTTATCAAACAGATGTTGACAAAGTTTACAGTTATAAGAATGAATATAACTTATAAATTTTACGTGAATTGGTAGGGCATCTCTTTAATCCTCTTCACTAGCCAGCCTTCTTCAATATTAAAGAAATATTGAAGAGGATTAAAGAGAGAAAACTGAAATATTTTGGACACATTAAACGTCATGATAATTTAGAGAAGACCGTATTGGAAGGATACATAATGGGAAAAAGAAAAAGAGGAAGACCAAGACGAAGATGGCTGCAAGACATCGTTGACGATCTGGAAATGGATGCAACAGCAGCAGGCCATCTTGCTCACAACCGAGAGGTCTACAGGAGTGCTGTTTGGGAGGCAAAGTTCCGCAAGGGACATGCAAATGAATGAATGAATGGTAGGGCATTCCAAGGTGGGTGGGCATCTGAGTAAGAGAAGCTTTTTTTAAAACAAACATAGCTTTGATTTTGGAAGAATACAGTTGCTTAAGCGTTGACTGTGTTTTGGGTTGGATTTGAGCAACGACCACAGATGGGGTGGAGCATTGTGCGATAGAATTTTATGAATTAACTTGGCCTTGTTGAAAAGAAATCTCTTCTTGAGGGGTAGAATATCAAGATGTTTGTCCTTATTTGTAATTTCATTTCATTCCTTTGCTTGTCCCTTGCGGAACTTTGCCTCCCAAACAGCACTCCTGTAGGCCTCTCGGTTGTGAGCAAGATGGCCTGCTGCTGCTGCATCCATTTCCAGATCATCAACGATGTCTTGCAGCCATCTTCGTTTCGGTCTTCCTCTTTTTCTTTTTCCCATTATGTATCCTTCCAATACGGTCTTCTCTAAATTATCATGACGTTTAATGTGGCCAAAATATTTAAGTTTTCTCTCTTTAATCCTCTTTACTAGCCAGCCTTCTTCAATATTAAGCTCTTGTAGTATAGATATATTTGTTCTTTTTTGTGTCCACGATATTTGGAGAACTCTTCTATAGCATTTACATTCAAAGGCATTTATGTGCTTCTCAGCTGTTTTGTTAAGTGTCCAGGTCTCACAGGCATATGTTGCGATGGGAAAGATGCATGCCCTTAAAAATCTTATTTTTGTGGTTCTGTCTGCTCCTCTCCACAGATTCTTTATTTGTTTTACTTTCTGAAGAGCAATAGATGTCCTCCTTTTAATTTCCCGCATTGTATCTCCATTATTAGTGAGTAGTGATCCAAGATATTCAAAACTCTCCACTTCTTCCAGTTTTTCCTCACTGATACATATTTCAGTTGCCTTGTCTGTTTTGTCAGTTGTCATCACTTTAGTTTTCTTTGCATTAAGATAGAGGTTCTGCTCTTCGTTGTTCTTGCGGACTGACATAATTAGTTTTTCCATTCCTTCTTGTGTTGTGGACAGCAATACTGTGTCATCAGCATATCTAATCTCTGGTATTTCATAACCTCCAACTGTTATGGCATCGTAATATTCTTTGTCTACATCTTCTCTAACATTCCTCATTATATTTTCAGTGTACAAGTTAAATAAGTAGGGTGACAATATGCACCCCTGACGGACCCCTTGTTTTATGTCAAACCAAGTTGTATGTATTTGTAATACGTGCTGCATATTTGTCATCTATAAGCTCTACTGCTCATTTTTGAAGTGAGTAAAGTCTTTTCATGTTTGACATGGAACAGCCATCCCAAAATGTGGAGCAGTAGTCCAAATGTGTTTGTATCTGTGATATGTAGTATATTTTTCTGGTGTCTATGTCAAGAAAATGTTTAATTTTATTAAACTGGTAAACTTTTTGTGCAGTGAGTTTGGTTAGATTGTCTACATGATGATTCCAGCTGAGGTGGTGGTCAATCATGAGACCTAGAGTTTTATGTTCACTAACATTCTCTATCTGTGAAGTTCCAGCATGGAGCTGTAGTGTTGTTGTTGGTGAATTTGTTAATTTCTGTCTTGTAATGAGCATGGATTTTGTTTTGCTGGTGTTTATGAGCATTCTGTTGTTACTGCTCCAGTTAATTAGACTGTTTATTTCAATTTGAAGAGTTGACTCAAAGTTAATACAGTCATTGTCACTAGTGTAAACTGTGCAGTCATCAACAAAGAGGTCACAAGATGATTTTTTTAGAAGAAGTGGAAGATCATTGATGTAGATGGTAAACAGGAGAGGACCAAGAATAGATCCCTGTGGAACACCATTATCAACCACAGATGAACTTGATTTAGAGTTTGAGGCAAACTACCTGTTGTCTGTTGGAAAGAAAAGATGTAATAAATTTTGTCAAGTCAGGGTGTAATCTATAAGCCTCAAGCTTTCTAACTAGGAATTCATGATCAATCTTGTCAGGTGCTTTTTTAAAGTCAACAAAGACAGCACCACATAATTTATCATCGTTTATATTAGATAACCAACATTCTGTCATTTTTGTGAGAGCTGTGTGGCAGGAATGTTTTGGCCTAAAACCTGACTGACAGTCAACAATCAAATCATTTTCTTGCATGTGTTGTAAGGTTGTTTTTGTATGTTTTTTTTTCTAGGGATTTTGACAAAGTCGATAGAATGGAAATTTGGTCTATAGCTCGAGGGATTTTTCTCCGAACCAGATTTAAAAAAGGGATATATTTTTGCAATTTTAAAAGCCTGAGGAAAATGACAATGTGCAATGCACTGATTGCAAATGTATGTTAGTGTATTTGTAATTACTGGAGCAGAGTAGTGTAATATCTTGTTGCTGATTTCATCAAGTCCTGCTGTGTTGTTGTTCTTTAAAGATGAAAGATAACTGTAAACTTCACTGACATGAAAGGAATAGTGATTTGCTTTAGATTTGCACATTTGCTAACTATAAATTTGTTTAAATTGCTTAAATCAAAAGCAGGGGTTGGTAGTGAAGATTTTAAGATATTGACTTCTTCTCTGAAGTGATTGTTGAACTCTTCACAAGTGGGAACGCGATTATAACTCTGCAAGTCAGACTGCTTTCTCTTGTTTGCAAGAATGTTAATTGATTTCCAGACAGACTTACTGTCTGATTTATTCTGAACTAGGTTCCTAAAGTAATTTCTCCTTTTTTGCCTAATTAGATACTGAATTCTATTTCCAAGTAGTCAGTAGCTAGTGAATTCCTTAATTTTGTGGGCCTGATCCCTTTCCCTCATGACTTGCAATATCTCAGGTGTTATCCAGGGGGACTTCACTTGATGTTTAACTCTCACCTCTTTAATAGGAACATGCTTGTCAAATATATCCCTGAAGATTTTTATTCAGTATTCCAGGGCCTTATCAGGGACAGTTAGTTGGTATATGTAATCTAGAGGTGCTACCTGTAACTCTTTCAGAAATGATTCTAAGCTGAATTTGCTAAAACTTCTAAATTTAATACTGGTATGTTTATTTTTGGGGAATTTTCCAGCCATGTCGTGTCTGTGTGCAGTAGACCGGATAGTGATTATTCAGTGAAGTGTGAGAGACTTTACATTCTATAATGTTTTCTGGATGAGCTACATATATGTGATCTATTAGTGTGGATGATGTTTCAGTTACTCTGGTAAGTTTAGTGATAATTTGGGATAAATTGTATGATAAAACAATATCATTTCATGTAGCATCTGCCTGTCTGTAATTAATATTGAAATCTCCAAGAACAATTATATCTTTTAAATTAAAAGACAAAACATAATCCATCATACTTGTAAATTGATCATACCACGATGCTGTTGCATTTGGATTACGATACAGAAACCCGATTAAGATTGGGCTCTGCATTGGAAGTCTGATTTCCAACCAAATACATTCAATATCTGGTGTCTCAAGGTCTGTTTTAAGGCAAGAGTGTATGGCAGTGGTAACATATACAACTAATCCTGTCTCAAGGTCTGTTTTAAGGCAAGAGTGTATGGCAGTGGTAACATATACAACTAATCCTGTCTCAAGGTCTGTTTTAAGGCAAGAGTGTATGGCAGTGGTAACATATACAACTAATCCTGTCTCAAGCTTCCTAGTAGGCAGGCAGGCAGGCAGGCAGGCAAGCAGGCAGATAGATAGATAGATAGATAGATAGATAGATAGATAGATAGATAGATAGATAGATAGATAGATAGATAGATAGATAGATAGATAGATAGATAGATAGATAGATAGATAGATAGATAGATAGATAGATAGATGGTATGACTCTCAGCTGTCCCAGTTCTTTCGAAGCTAATTCGACTTAAAAACGTGTGAACCTGTACTAGAAGCAGAAGTAACATCTTCCATGGAATAGAACACGAAGCTGCAAGAAAAGACACATCACGTCTGAAGCCTAGTTTTAAATAATAAATATCCTGTGATTTCTCGAATAAATAAAAACAATACCCCTCCCCCCACCCTATTTTATCCGAAACAAAAGAAGACAAAACAAAGTTTCAGCGAGAACACAAATTATTGCAGAGAAAAAGAAAAACTGGTAAAACAGTGTTACTAAATGTGCTGAGAGGAAGATAAGACAAGCCGGTACGGATATGTGATTCTAACGTTCTTAGACTAACTAGCCACGTTACTAAGCTATGTCCAGTGTTCTTTCTCAGCGCTCTCTCTCCCTCTTCTCTCCCTCTCTTTCTCTATCTCTCTCTCTTCTCTCCCTCTCTCTCTCTATCTCTCTCTATATCTCTCTCTTCTCTCTCTCTCCCTCCCTCTTCTCTCCCTCTCTCTCTCCCTCCCTCTCTCTCTCTCCTCTCCCTCTCTCTCTATCTCTCTCTCTATCTCTCTCCCTCTCTCTCCCTCTCTCTCTATCTCTCTCTATCTCTCTCCCTCTCTCTCCCTCTCTCTCTCTATCTCTCTCTATCTCTCCCTCTCTCTTATGTTTGTTATATGAACAGCATATTTGTAGAATGTCTGGAATAGAGTGAAAGATGTATGATAAAGGGCAGAATGTCAGACGGGCCTGCGTGCCCAATTCTTAACCCTTTTGAAATAAAGATCAATCAATCAATCCCTCTCTCTCTCCCTCCCTCTCTCTCTCTCTCTCTCTCTCTCTCTCTCTATCACACACAACAACAATCATGCTGCCCATGAAAGTGTATACGCTCCGCAACAAAAAATGCTAATGTTTTTTTTCTTCTAATTTCCAGATGTTACTCTGTGCTACAGTAACGCTAAATGAGTTCGTTTTCTTCATTTCTTTGGCTTTTAGTATTTTTCTATCAGAAATTTAAAATTGTAATTTGACTCTACGACGCACATTTTTAAAGAAAACTTGATAAAACTGTGTGCACCAACAGCAAAAAGCTTACAAGGAACACTGACAATGACTCTACGACCAACCAGACAGAAGCTGGTAACTTATGTCTGGGATGTAATGAATGACAACATACATTTGCTAACAGGGGCGAGAAAATGACAGTCTCAACCGCTCCGGCAACCCAGTTTGTCTACTGCACTCTCCAGTCTTCCTAACAAATGTACGGCAAACAGCGACTTAGAAAAAACAGGAAATTTCATGATAAATGTTAAGTATACACTTACACTTTCGCGGGTAAATTATCGTCAATCAGAAGTAACAACAGTTATCTATTGTTGCTAGTGCTGTTCGTCTTGTTTAGAAGACCTGTGCTTTTCTTAGTTTGGCTCGTCGAAGATGTCACATTTTCTGGGCTGGAGTTCTTAGACGCTGAGACGTGCCGTGAGCATTTTGGAAAAAAAGAAGCACCGAGTCTGATTAAGGTTGGATTACAATGGTTTTCTTTGAAGCAGACTAAAAGGGCAGATTTCTCATATGACTCCTTCGCTGTTAAAAAAAAATGCGTCAAGTTGTAACCATAACAGAAAGAACGATATAAAGAGAGTAGATGTTTATAGTCTTCTACATTCAAGTCTATGCCATTCTATACCTCAAGCGTTGTCGCTAGGGCAAATTTCTGCAGTTCTCCAAGTGTTTCATGGCTTGTGTCCCAGGTCCAATCCCTCTAACCAGATCTAATGAAGGAACGAACGAGCAGAAGAACTTTAATATCAAAGGGTGAGGAAGGTTGTCTCGTATGCCCATCTAACATTCATCGCCCAGCTTTCATTCTGACGCACTTATTCACCATCACTTTAAAGCTGGATATGCGAGGGTCATACCAAAAGTCATGAGCAATTTTTTTTTAAATCAGAATTTATAGATAGAGGAAATATAAATGTATCATCTTAATCTACATCTTTTTCTTCACTTTTTAACATAATCTCAATTTCTCTACACACATTTTTTTCTATCGCTCTGCAAGTTTGAAAATACCCTCCCGATAGACCGTTCCAGCTGACCGACGCACAGATGCACTGCTTTCTGAACGTTTTCTCCTGTGGGAGCCAGCTGGCACAAACTTTTCTACAGTCTACGGTTTCAGTCACTTCCTGTACTGCATTGTGTCCTATTCCAAGATTTACAGCGATTTCAGATACTGTGACACGTCTGTCTTCTTTAATGATGTCGTCAACCCTTTCCACGATGCGTTCAGTGGAGGCAGTTCGAGGGCGACCGCTGCGAGGCATATTTTGGATGCTCGTGTTTCCATCTTCGAAATGTTTCACACATCTCCTAACACTGCTAGCACCGATACATACATCTCCATAAGCAAGTTGAAGTCTTTGGTGAATTTCAGCTGCGGGGATTTCCTCTTTAACGAGGAAATCAATAACAGCACGCTGACGAAACGAATCTTCAGCACCCGCCATTTTGTTTATGCTCCGCGTGGTCACGTGACACATGATGGTGACGTCATGTGACCTCTACATGTAGTGCAAAGCATGTAGATTATTGTGATACATTTATATTTTCTCTATCTATAAATTCTGATGTCTAAAATATTTTTGCTCACGATTTTTGGTATAACCCTCGTAACAGAAATTATACGAATATATATATATATATATATATATATATATATATATATATATATATAATTTGAAATTAATGACTATTGTGTGCAACTTCACATCCGTACATTCAACAACAATATAATATATAATAAATAAAATATTCTCACACTTCAATTAAAGTCCAACTGATATAAATAAACTGATCAGCGTAACAAAATGATTTCAGTTACTCCCCAGGCATAAGATGACTGCGGGATAGTAATGAGATTTGAACGATGCTAAGCGATGTAGATCCTCAAGAGCTGAGAGATTGTTATAGCGCATGTTCTAAACTCCGCTTTCACTAGAGAATTCATTTGCTGGGAATATTTTTTTTTTTTTGGTCAAAATGTTTACCCATTAACCTGCCAATGACAGGTCCTTAGAGAAAACAGAAGGGTAAATTTGCTGCCCCTGTAGCTGGTAGACTGGGTCAGTTACAGCTGTAGCAAGTAGCACGAGAAATACATCTCGCTAACATCTCACAGAACCAAAAAAAAAAAAAACCAGAAGATTTCTAGAACTTCCAGATCGATAAGCAGAGACGGCTAGGAATGATTTATGTCACGGTAAAATGGCTGGGACTATACCCGAGGCAAAACAATGATAAAAGGAAATCTTAAGGGAATTTCACACCAGACTTTGTAAAGTAGCTCTCTCTCTCTCTCTCTCTCTCTCTCTCTCTCTCTCTCTCTCTCTCTCTCTCTCTCTCTCTCTCATCCGTTTAATTGACAAAGGCTGTTTAGTGTTTCCTCTACTCTTGCCTGCATCTGTTTTCCTTTAAATGAAATCTCTTGTGTTACTGTTAGGTTCATGTTTTTCGTGCAAGTAACATCAGAAATTCCGTCCCCAAAAACATTTATGATGAGTTGATATAAGTGTGTGCGTGCGTGCGTGCGTGCGTGCGTACGTACGTACGTACTTACTCGTAAATGCGAACAAGAGGACAGCAGCGACAAAGATGGAGGAACAACATCAAGGATGGACAGGGACCAGCTTGGCCTAGTGCACTACAAGGACAGGAAGTACAGCAGAGTGGAGATTCATTGCAGAAAATCTTCCATGATGATGATGGTGATGATGATGATGATGAAATGCATATCCTTTCTGTTATTAGTTTTCCTAATGTCGTAATTTAATTGCAAGAGTGTCATGATATTTTAAATTAGGTAACTAACTGCCAAAAAAAGGGCCTAGCTTTGTTGGTGGTCCTAGACAGCGGCTTCATTACACTCGGGGCATGCCCACACGTGTCCGGCCTTTGACATCAGGATTTCCTTCAGTGTTTTTACAACTCCAGTGTTGTGTTGACTGTGTTGTGTTGCTCGTGATCTAGCATTTAGTTGGGATTTGCAACTACTGCCCTTGGCTACATGTAATGCATTGAGTCGTATGTGACAGGTACTAGGAAGTTGCTTTGCATTTGTTCGTCGAGGTGTTGCTTGATGCATTTGTATAGGCCCGATTAGTTCACTTTGACGAGGCCCCCATGGTTACACGCCCTTAATTCTTCTGACCATCTAGAGGTTCGTATTGGAAAACTCTTCTCATGCGTTAAATTATTCATCTCCTGCACGAGCTAAAACAGGCAAAAACAAAACGGTAAATATCAGTATAGCTCACACCCCCCCCCCCCTTTTTCTTCAAGAACAAGCAGGTTAAAAATAAAGTTTAAAATGCGTTTTTAACATGCAGTGAACAGGTTTCAGGCCAAAAGAGACGATTTAGCTCAGAGAAGTTTCATTATAAATATCCATTTTTTATTGACATTTTAAAATATTCAAAGATCTTGAGGCACTGAAACAACATTGAGTGCCGAAAATAAACACATTTCCTGGAAATTTTCAAATTTGTTAAATAAACGATAGTTGTCATGTACTACGGGTAGTTCATTTGATAAGAACCATGCATGTCAATAGATGAAAATGAATAACATTTAAGAAAGAAAGAAAGAAAGAAGTATAAACACTCACAAGAAGTAGATAACTATGAAATCACTTGGGACCTACATGTCGCAAGGAAGAAGCAACAACCAGTGGAAACAAGAAACATTAACACTTGCGATGAGAAAATATGTTTACATAACACCTGAATATCAACGTCTGTGACAGTGTCAAAAGTTGAGAGACAAATGGTAGAATGTCAAGACTGGCATACGAGACCAGTTCTCTAGGTGTTGAAATTCGTTTGCTCTCTCTCTCTCTCTCTCTCTCTCTCTCTCTCTCTCCCTCTCTCTCTCATCAAATTCTTTCACGGCATGCCCTGCCTTATCTATGGAAACTGTTTAAATTTAGCCCAAAGTGCAGACAACGCTTGAACAACATATGTCTTCTAAAACCTAGACTTGATCTTTACAAGAAAAGCTTTAGTTATTCTGCTGCTCATCTTTGGAATACCATCCCATCCTGTATAAAAAATATAAATTATACTCCTTCCTACAACTACAAGCTTTCCCAATATCTATTTGATGTCGACTACATGCCTCCATGAATTATAAAACTTAAAAGTTATCTTAAACTGCTCTTACAGACACCGAATACAATTAACTGTTTTCTGAATAGTCCCGACAATTTTGTTTAGTAAATAGTCATTTATAATGTATGTAGTTACTTTTGTACTGAGTGAATATTTAAGAGCGAAACGTAAATGTTATATTTTATTTTATGTCTCTCAGCTTCAATGTTAACTATGTTTGTTACATGAACAGCATATTTGTAGAATGTCTGGAATAGAGTGAAAGATGTATGATAAAGGGCAGAATGTCAGACGGGCCTGCGTGCCCAATTCTTAACCCTTTTGAAATAAATATCAATCAATCAATCAATCAATCTCCCTCTCTCTCTCTCTCTCTCTCTCTCTCTCTCTCTCTCTCTCTCTCTCTCTCTATTTCTCCCTTGAATACACTGAACTGCCTCATAACCTTGTTTACAACCTTCAGTGTGTCAGAAATGTAAGGCAATCGCATCAAGGCAAACATGGCGTCACAACTGAGCTTTCTGGACTACGAGATCCAGTTAAAAGTTCTGCTGCTTGTGCTTCAACAATAAAATTATTTTTAAGTGCCTTTGTGTGGAAAGTGGGGCGAGAGGGGGGAGGGGTGTGTGAGAAAAGAGAGAAAGAGAATGTTTTGTTTCGACAGAAAGAAGCCCAGACATATTAGAAAAATTTAGAAACCTTGAACATTGGACCTGTGGTCAGCGAGGAATCCTACTGATTTCTGACTTTCTATCTACTTAGAAAACTGATCGTATATACAGCCAGCCGCGAGGGTCTTCAACCACAGAACTACAGGACTCAGATCAAGAGGAAGACCCCGGAAAAGATGGATAGATGGAGTTATAGAAACACTCACGAAATACGGTATGAACATCATGAGTGTTGCAACTCATATGGTCCAAGGACGCCAACTGCAGCTCCCCTCGACACATCACAATACAAGAGGAAGGATCGAAGTAAAGTAAAGTAAAAGACTGGCTGGTTGGTAACTGCTGTCAAAGTTTGTTTGTTTGTTTGTTTGTTTTTTGTTGTAATAGTCGACAGTTTAGTGAATATCTTGTACCCCGAGCATCAAATCGAATATGGAGCGAACTAATATAGCAGTATACGTGAGATAACTGTTGTTTTTACAGAAAGGGCAGTTGTTATGAGTATCTTTTTGAACTTTTCATGCCAGGGCAAAGCTGCCGGCGGTTAGAATATCGAGATCACCATCTTCATTTTCATCCAATTCATCAATAAAACCTCATGTGTGAAGTGTTCAGTTGGATATCAAGTGATACGCAGGACTGTCTTGACTTCTGTATCAGTGTGTTGCTAACGTTAGAAATGAAAGAGCCTGGAAGTGAAGGATGGCTTGAGACAGAGAATAACCAATCCAGAAACGCTCAGCAACCACGGCTTCAACTTGTGCCCCAATATTCTATTCAGCAACAAAAATGCTAACACAGTAAACAAACACAGCGGCTAATGGCTTTATGAAATTTCCAGAGCAGATCCAGGACACTACCACCAAGATACGGAAACGAGACGGTCCAGAGGCCAATGAGGCTAGGCTGAAGTAACACGTCAATCTGCTTCCAGGAGCTCTGCGGGCGGCCTGTCGCGAATAACTGGCACGAATAACATCACAACCGCTCTTGAACAGCCCGTCATCCCTCTTACTTATTCATATTATGTTCACATTTAAGTGCATTCACCTTCAGGTTGGCCTACATGACTATTCTCTTGCCATTTTAATAAACCAGCAGGTCGTCAGATGACACACTATATTACCTGTGCTAACACTCTACATTACCTGTGCTGCCATATACTTGTACAACAGCCAGCCACCCATATTTAGTCACAAATTTGCAGAAACTTTACAAAACCATACAGAGTTCCATTTTTTTTTTAACTGTCTCAAAGGCAGGTGAACGAGATAGACAAGGTGACCGGGTATGGCACACAAACTGTTCGGCTTTCAAGTTGACATTAATGCTAAAATCAACAAAGGAAGCAGTCCGCCTGTCAAAAATTGCTCATGAAAGGTGAACTTGACCGTTGACATTCACGTTTGTTTCTTGAAATGCCGTACGAAATTGTTGCTGATAATCAAAACCCTTGGTAAGAATTTTCTTCTGCGAGACACTATTTACGTTTGCTGGAGTTGCGTTCACTCGCTGGCATCGCCCACGTTTTATATTATAAAAATAACATTGATGGTGAAAATTGCACTTTGAAAAGTAGAAGACAAAAAAAAATCGAATGAGCTGAATAATTTGAATTAGGAAATACAAAGGAGTACATAAAATTCAGCACAGCAGCAATTAACAGAACGCAGATTGGAGAACTTAATGGATAGTCAGAACAACACACAAGGGGAGATTAAACATGAATCTATATTCTGTCTGAAGATAGACGCACGTGCTCAGTGACGTAACCTAATTTTAGAATTTGGAATTACCAAATTATATTCAAAATCATGGGCTGTTACACGTGCGTCAACCAAAAGGCTTACACTCACATGCTTCCCCAAGAGAAATTATCTCTTAGACTTCGCCGCATAATAAATCAGAATGTATGTAACACACGTTCGACGCTCATCAAGAGTTGACGACGCAGTCTGCAGACTTTTCCACAAGCCATCGCCATTCTTTCTCTGCACCAGTAAAGCTTTCATAAATTTGCGAGACAAAAGTTCTTCCATCAATGATAGATTTCAGCAAGGTTTCTTAGTCGTTCTAAAATAGTAGACCAGAAATGTGCCTCGGATTGCTGCAATTATTGTAGGCAGGAGAATTCATTTATTTATTCATTTGCATGTCTCTTGTGGAACTTTGCCTCCCTGACAGCACTCCTGTAGGCCTCTCGGTTGTGAGCAAGATGACCTGCTGCTGATGCATCCATTTGCAGATCATCAACGATGTCTTGCAGCCATCTTCGCCTTGGTCTTCCTCTCTTTCTTTTTCGCATTATGTACCCTTCCAAAACGGTTTTCTCTAGATTATCATGACGTTAATGTGTCCTTTTTGTGCAGGAGGATTATTTGCAACAAAAGCAAAGTTTACTTGTAACATTGATATGATCTTTAAAGGAAAAAAAAACGAGTCCTTTCAGGTTCGTGTATATGTAATCACTAGATACATGAAATAATGGAGATACAATGAGGGAAATTAAAAGGAGGACATCTATTGCTCTTCAGAAAGTAAAACAAATAAAGAATCTGTGGAGAGGAGCAGACAGAACCACAAAAATAAGATTTTTAAGGGCATGCATCTTTCCCATCGCAACACATGCCTGTGAGACCTGGACACTTAACAAAACAGCTGAGAAGCACATAAATGCCTTTGAATGTAAATGCTATAGAAGAGTTCTCCAAATATCGTGGACACAAAAAAGAACAAATATATCTATACTACAAGAGCTTAATATTGAAGAAGGCTGGCTAGTAAAGAGGATTAAAGAGAGAAAACTTAAATATTTTGGCCACATTAAACGTCATGATAATTTAGAGAAGACCGTATTGGAAGGATACATAATGGGAAAAAGAAAAAGAGGAAGACCGAAACGAAGATGGCTGCAGGACATCGTTGATGATCTGGAAATGGATGCAGCAGCAGCAGGCCATCTTGCTCACAACCGAGGGGCCTACAGGAGTGCTGTTCGGGAGGCAAAGTTCCGCAAGGGACATGCAAAGGAATGAATGAATGAGATACATGAAATTAACCACACGTTTTTATCTCTATGTACTTATTATTTATTCCTTTTCATTTGTGAATGTTTTCTTACTTGTGCAGCTTATTTTGCTTTTGTTTCTAAAAATATGAAATGTTCATTCTGAAGTATAATCGTGACGACCACCATCTGTACGTCGAAAGATGATGCTTTTATTTTCCTGACAGTGTATCAAACAGATTTCTGAGCTTTTATTTTTAAAACAGAATGAAAGAATGCACGCACCTTGTTAACATAATACAACTTGAATATAAAGAAATATATGTTATTAATGCGAAACATTAACATTAATACGTAACATATTAAATGTACTCGTTAGAACTAACAGAAATAACAAGACTCAAAAGTGTACAAAACAAATCATGACTAGAAATCTTTCTACTCGACTTTTGTTAACGAAATGATTGTGCAATCGGCATCCTGAATTAGGAAAACCATACAAATGTCTTATTTCAATCTAGCCCTCTTCCATCATGTCGGTTAACAATAGAAAAGTAAAAAAAAAATGTAGAGATCGACCAGAGGTTCCCACGAGACAGCCTATACTAAACCAGTTAACGTTGCAGGATGCAGCGCTGCACATTTCATCTCTTATTGATTTGTAGGCCAAGCCTGGTCATCATGTAGGCTCTCATATAAACCTTGGGAGCTCCTTGTAATGTTGCTCGCAATAAACAGTGCCTGATTTGATTTGATGCTTTTTTTTTTTCCAAAGGAAAGACGTATTTTCAGTAGAGGCAGCTGGCATTCATGAATATATGCCTCATGTAAGTCAATGGCTGGGGCATGTGCAAATGTGTGCAAAGCGAGCGTCTGGCAGGTTTATCTGTATTGTGAGGCTGATTGCGATTTTGAGGAGGAAAAACTGAGACAGACGTGGGCACACATACACTGAAAAGGAGAGAGAGAGAGAGAGAGAGAGAGAGAGAGAGAGAGAGAGAGAGAGAGATGTGAAACTGTCTTTATATAGAGTGCAGATATCTATTTCAGTACACAGCGTACCGCAGGAAACAGAAATGCAGTTTCCTAAAATGATATTAAGAACATCTTGGACAGCAAAGATGGATAATGATGAACAATCGGTAAAAAAAAAAGTCAGTGAAAATGTAATTTAATTAGAACTGTAAGAGGAATAACGATATTAACTGCTTACGAGGTGAGAACGTGAGGATTTGAAAGCATCATTAACAGCAGGAAAAATGAACGGGAAGAGATGAATAAGAAGCTAATGCATACTAACACAATGGCATGACAGAAAAATAAGCAGCCGGTGAGCTGATGGGAAATGTCACAGATCTGGATCTGTAAAGAAACGTAATCATCTACTTCTGTTGGCACGCCACCTGATGATGGGAATGTATACTAGTCCTGAATATATACGTATATTTACGAGTGGCAACAAAGTGAATGAATAGCATACATTTAAAAAAGCCGGTGACAATATATATATATATATATATATATATATATATATATATATATATATATATATATATGAACTCACCCACTGGGTCTATTGTCGTGGGGCTGATTTTACTCATATCATAAATATCCTGTTTTTATCTTATATGCTTGGCTATGTACAGTGTTATCTGGTATTGATACTATTGTTTTCAAATTAGAATTATCCCAGTCTAACGTGGCAGGTTTTAATTTTTAAGGCTGAGTTAGCGCGTCTATAACGGCTCTTCAAATCACAACCCGTGTGTTAAGACAGTTCGCTGTCGAAGCCTCACGTTTGTCTCGTTTACTTAGGTACATTACAGTCTCAAATAGTTCACAAACGTCTCCACCAGTTCTCAGTGTTCATTACATTCTCTTTTCGGTGTGCCCTACTTTTTTTTGACAGCTATGAATATATGTATCCCGGATATGTCAAATTCTGTATCTCTATCCAGTAAGTTTTTATTGTTTCCACAGTACTTCATTATAACTAGCCATAGCTCGTGAAAGCGAGTTAATTATTCACAAGTATGTGCTTTAGCAAATGAAATAACTGTACACGTATGAGTAAATTACAAGTGGGTGTATTAGTCCACTGAGCATATATGTAACAGCAGTAGTGATGGTAACGTGAGAAAGAAGACTGACTTTGATGCAAAAGAGTTTTCTTCATAGCCATTAAGACCATTCGCGGACTTTGGCAGAATGACAGTAAGGTAATGTTTTATATATTTGCTAGGCTAAAACGAGAGAAAAAGCTCTATGACAGGTAATAGAAAAGCCCATTCTTGCCAAAGCCGTTGCTCGGATGTTTTTCATATTAAATGTTCTTTTCTGGGCGGCCTCTGACGTCAGAAGATAGTGTCAAGAAGCATATGCCAAGGCAGAACAAGATGGTAGACTGAAACCAGTCCCGTGTTTGTTTTACCAAGAGCAACATGTGCTGCAACGCGAGATTTGAAGATATAAATAGCTTGTGCAGAAGATAGTCAGAACACAGTTTTTATATACATATAAACTTTCTTTCTCCTAATTTCATCTCTGGAAAAGTCCCTTTATATCGCACTGATTTTTAATGTCAACATCTTTCCATGTGCACATTAACATCTGTATATACAACGTGGTCTGGTGTACTTCGCCTTGCAGTTAGACATTCTTGTTTTCTGAGGTAGTTTTCATTCACAGAAACCAAACCTCTGTTCTGACAGCTAGTTTGACTGACGCACATGCGATCGATCTGTAACTCATTTCCTTCGTCTTGGTAATCAGCTCGCTAACTATTGTCCTATTCTTTCCCTGACATGTGCTATGCAAACTTTCCCCTACTTTCAGTGTGGTTTCTTTCTGATAAGCCATTCTTAGGTTGAAAACAAAAAAGGTAGTAATGCGCTTCAACACACAGGAGTTGCTTCCCCTGGATATCCCCATCCATGGGTTACTGGATAAACACACAAGTTGTATGTGTTAAACACGCAGTGTAATTATAGTTCTGACATAATAATAAAACATCGTAAAGAAGAGACACTGTAATCATTTCGTAAAATCGCATTACAATGAAGATGCGAGCAGACGTAAGCCAATGATCACCTATATATACATTTCTGGAAGTACTGAAAGACAGAAAGTTTCTCTACCAAGCACAATCGTCCCACGTGAGAGAAGAAATTTTAAAGGTACAGCCTGTATTCTATATGCCTGTAAACGAGGACTGCCTCTTTAAAAGATTACATAATCGACTTGATGAAGTTCAGATCAATAAAAGACATTATATCTTCTCATTCCTCCTTTTCCGCCATTTTTTTTTCATCGCAGACGAATAATTAGATACAATTAAAGGCAATGACTGGCTACCTGTTTTCGAGAAATTGACAGCCTGGCATCTCATTTAATCTAGATGAAATGACCATGTTCCGCACTGGGCAGCCAGTAGATGATACTCTGTGTAGCGCAGAGAGTGCTACCCGTCACAACTACCTCTGATGAAAGTGCCTCATTTTTATTACTTAGCATGGCATTTGTTAATTAACTGTACTGTAATTAATTCCAGGTACTGGCATGGAATCCTCAAGGAAATATAAAACGAGGAAGACCTGGACTTACTTGGAAAAGAGAAATTATGACAGTACTCAGAGACAAGGGATACACATGGAAGGAAGCAGAGAATAATTCCAAGAACAGGGATGACTGGAGAGCCTTTATCCGTGGCCTATGATCTAAAGTGAGTGAAAGGCGATGATAACGATTATGATGGTATTTGTTGGTGATAGTTCCACGAGTAATACTGTGTACTTATTAGTGCTTATTTTAACCAAGTAGTTATTATTTAAATTATAAGATGCATTCTACCACTGCTATTGTGCAGTCTAATTTAATCGTTTAAACTCTCATATCCAGCAAGACTCAGGAATCGGGAATGCTGACAAACATGTGTTCTACCTTTAAATGACTTAACGGTGAGAAAATAGGCAACTTGGTGTCATTTTATAAGCCTGTCCTTAAATACATCAAATCTGGAGCAGAAATTGACAGTAAGCTTTGAATTATGCAAAACTAAATAATTTGTTGGCTTCCAGTTCACACTAACACTTTCAGCAATTTGCCTTGCTGAAGACGTATGTGTGCCACTGTCTTTACTGTGTTATTGGGGCATTCGTTAACCTGGTGTTGTGCCTTGATGCGCACAATGATTCTGACTTGTATATTATCTTGAAGCCGTGTTTTCTGAGTGTTACTGGATTAGTTAATCACTGACTCCAGCCATCAGCTTCACGTTTCTGGATTAGTTAATCATTGACTCCAGCCATCAGCTTCACGTTTCTGGATTAATTAATCACTGTCTCCAGCCATCAGCTTCACGTTTCTGGATTAGTTAATCACTGACTCCAGCCATCAGCTTCAAGTTTCTGGATTAGTTAATCACTGACTCCAGCCATCAACTTCACGTTTCTGGATTAGTTAATCACTGTCTCCAGCCATCAGCTTCACGTTTCTGGATTAATTAATCACTGTCTCCAGCCATTCTTCACTTCCAGGCTCTTTCAAACCTAAGGTTAGCAACACACTGATACGGAAGTCAAGCCAGTCCAGCGTAACACTTGACATGAGGATTTATTGATGGAATGGACGCAAATGCACATGATGATGACGATAATCTGACCGCCGGCAGGTTTGCCCTGCCACATGGCAAGTCCATTCATACTTGCAAAACTCCAGAACAGATATAAACATCCATTTACTCGACAGAGACATCATGAAAACCGTCCATTCAGGTACACAACCAAACCAAGACCTGACTCACTCAGTTTTTTTCCCACTATTCCCAGTCACGGGAGGCACCCCAGTCACCCAGCTGTACAAATGGGTACCCGAATTCTTCTGGAGTTGGAGAAGGAAAGGCGTGATACTGACCATATCACCATCTAATGTGCTGACAGGTCAAGGAAAATATGGGCACTAACACCATATCCCCATGTGCCTCTAAGGCATGACAGGATTGTCTTTACCTTGCCCCAGTTACGGGATTCACAAACCACGTGACCTTCTGGAAGGATCTCGACCCTTACCCGGACGTTCAAAATAAAGACTCATAAGGCGAGAAATGCCCCTTTTGTTGAGAAAAAAAACCAGTTATCTCCCATACTGCTATACTGCTAGTTAAGAAGAAAAAAAGGAATTACTCTTTTAGATAACACTGATGGAAATTTGTTGGCTAATCGACAAATACAATATTTTGATTAATTAACAATTTTTTGGAAAAATATTAACTTGCTAGCGTTGCATCGAGCATATATATCATCTCCAGTACATCATATGAAAGGAGCTACCTTTTTATGGCGTAATTTTAGTTACAGTACCACAAATCCTTTATGTCCCTTCCCTTTGTGCCACCGTCTAGATTAAAATACCACAAATCCTTTATGTCCCTTCCCTTTGTGCCACCGTCTGTACTAAAATACCACAAATCCTTTATAACCTTTCCTTTTGTGCCATCGTCTATATTAAAATACCACAAATCCTATATGTCCCTTCCCTTTGTGCCACCGTCTATATTAAAATACCACAAATCCTATATGTCCCTTCCCTTTGTGCCATCGTCTATATTAAAACACCACAAATCCTGTATGTCCCTTCCCTTTGTGCCACTGTCTATATTAAAATACCACAAATCCTATATGTCCCTTCCCTTTGTGCCACCGTCTATATTAAAATACCACAAATCCTTTATGCTCCTTCCCTTTGCGCCACAGTCTATATTAAAAAATCACAAATCCTTTATGTCCCTTCCCTTTGTGCCACTGTCTATGTTAAAAAATCACAAATCCTTTATGCCCTTTCCCTTTGCGCCACTGTCTATATTAAAAAATCACAAATCCTTTATGTCCCTTCCCTTTGTGCCACCATCTGTGTTAAAACACCACAAATCTTTTATGTTTGTTCGCCCTGAAGTACGCCGAAAGGTGTTGAGAAATATAGGTTTTAGCACCATATGCTGTATATGAGAAATATAGGTTTTAGCACCATATGCTGTATATGCCTCATTGACGCTACAGAGAGTATCTTTACTTTCATCTTTTTCTTCTCAGTTGTTTGCCAGTTCATTAAACATGGGGCTCTGGTAGATAAACATTCTTGCTCTACCATTTCAATGAAAAATGATACATTATTAATTTTAAAAAAACTAGACGGTGTCTTGACGGGTGTATTTAGTCATCACATCCGGCTGCAAGAGGGAAAAAAAAACTTTTAACAAATACATGTAATCATACTGGAGTTCTGTCAGTACAAGGGCTATACACGAAAGGGATTCTGGTCAGATCTCTCTCCAGCATCTCTATTTACAGATGAACCATTTCAACCATCATTGCTAGCAGACAGAAATAGAGATAACTAAAACAGACACATACATACACACACATGCACAGGCATACACATAAAAGCCAGCTTACATATATAACCTATCAAAATATGACGGCAAAAGAAATGAAAATAATATATTTTGCTTCAAATACTTGTAATGTAGGGACCATTACTACATAAGAAAATAGCAAATTTGCAATTTCTCCGCATCCTCGAGTTCATCCACATCCGTGCCTCGATGATTTGTCTCTGAGGGCTAGCGCAGAAATGTAAGTCTGTCCCCTTTAACATTATTTTAAAAGTTTCCTATTAAAAGCACGCACACACGTAAGCAGGCGTGTCCCCAAGCTTTGTCCAACAAATATATGTGGGTTGTAATTTCCCGGTTATCTCCCCTTTAAGCAGGCGCGGTTAGCGCCCGTGTACGGACAAAGAGTGCGACAAAGCATATTAAAACGCAAGCACAAATAACGACTGCGCTGCGGAAAAATAGCTTAATTAATCTAATTCTGGCGTCAGGTGACGCAATCTTTCACAAGCTCTAGTTCTCACCCTCCCTCCTTCTTCGTTAAAATGCTCTTGTATTAGTCCTTTACAATTTAGAATCACAAATTCTCGTTTACAAATACCTGACTTATGATGTTCGCGATACAAAATTAGAAACAGAAATGAATTCGTGAAAAGAGGAAGGAAATATGGATAAATGGTTCACTTTGATGAAAATTTGTTGTGTAAATGTAACAGGCAGTGTCCGCCAGCTTTTTTCAAAAGATGTTTTTTTAACATTAAAAAAAAACGTTAAAAAAAAGAACACAAGTAGGATTAAAGTATTAAAGAATAAATCTGGAGAATAAAAATGAAGCTATTACAGTACTGTAGCGCATACGTGAATTTTGTTATTCTAGAAATCATAAGAAGAAAGCAAACCTCTGTATACCAAACAAGAAATATCTTGTAAACATCTTGGTGTACTGTACACACTATTTTTTACTATAATTGTTCTACCTGTCTTCACTGGCAGACACTTTTCTGGCATACAATAAACTGTCATATCTATTTTCAATACTACATATCATTTTCAGGAATGAATGATCTTTATTTTCAAAAGGTGAAGAATTGGGCACGCAGGCACGGCTTACATTCTTCCATTCACCACTTCATCAGTTCAGTCTTCTCACACTCTCGATGTTAATACAAGTATGTAATTTACATGAGGAAAAAAACATACTAAAAGAGCGTAAAATTAAACTTTACATTCACAAAGTATAAAAGAATGAGCTACATTAATTAATCTAACAAGACAGCGCGCACACACACACACACACCCGCGCACACACAGAGACATAAACACGCACAAAAATACATTTTCAGTAGTTATTCTAGCATCACATTCCTTGATATTCATTAAATAATTTCTAACAAGATCTAACAAGTCACTTTTAGAGTATATCCTTTTAAGATCTAACAAGTTACGTTTATAACTACATCTTTTAAACGTTGGATTATCCAGGGAAAGAAAATTCTGCTATCACTATGTACAGATATCCACAATACAAAAAGGAATGGGGAAAACTAATTATGTCAGTCCGTAAGAATAGTGAAGAGCAAAACCTCTATCTTAATGCGAACAAAACTAAATTGATGACAAATGACAAAACAAACAAGCCAGCTGAAATGTGTATCAATGAGGAAAAATTGGAAGAGGGAGAGTTTTGAATATCTTAGATCATTACTAACTAATAATGGAGATATAATGAGGGAAATTAAAAGGAGGGCATCTATCAGTTTTCAAAAAGTACAACAACTAAAGAAGTTGTGGGGAAGAAACAGACAGAACTACAAAAATAAGATTTTTATGGGCATGCATCTTTCCCATCGCAACATATGCCTGTGAGACCTGGACACTTAACAAAACAGCTGAGAAACACATAAATGCCTGTGAATGTAAGTGCTACAGAACAGCTCTTCAAATATCATAGACACAAAACAGAACAAATATATATCCATACCACACGAAAGTAATACTGAAAAAGGTTGGCTAGTAAAGAGGATTAAAAAGAGAAAACTTAAATATTTTGGACACATTAAACGTCATGAGAATTTAGAGAAGGCCGTCTTGGAAGGAAACATAATAGGAAAAAGAAAGAGAGGAAGACCAAGGCGAAGATGGCTGCAAGACATCCTTGACAATCTGCAAATGGAAGCAGAGCATCTTGCTTACAACCGAGAGGCCTACAGGAGGGCTGTTAGGGAGGCAAAGTTCCGCAGGGGACATGTAAATGACTGACTGACTATGTATCACTTGTTATCACTGGTGAATTATTCATATCTTAAATGCCGAACAAAAATTAAATAACATGGTGTACACAGTATATAGGTTTCGATGTAGTACTCTTAATATGCAGTTGAGGGTGCTCAGATGCCCTACTTTTGGCCGGACTGGACGGCTTATGAGCACACTATGCTCCATTTCGTGCCACCTCCAATAGCATGTTTATTTGCCCTCAATTCTTTTTCTTTTTGTTTGGGAATGAAAATAAAAGGGGGAGGGGTGTGTTGCCAAGATTCCGTGAAATGAATTTGGCATGTAAAATTAACTGTGTAAGAGCACAGATGAAAGATATCGATACAGCGCCATCACTTTTGGAACATTCTATGATGCAGTCCTTGCTTCAGATCTTCAAAATATTAATTATGGTTGAAGATTTGAGAAGTAATTATCAATACTTCTAATAAAATAGATAGCCACAGTGTAAGACGTTGTCTCAAGTGGTCCCTTATTTTTGGGGTCCTTTTAACAATGGATTTGGTCATGGCAAAATCAAATGGTGGTCAAAGGCCTCCTGCAAGGAAAGAAGGGATATGATCATCAGTGAAGTAAGGAATTCAGAGGATGACAAGCAGGTTCAGAAGGCAGTCCAACAATCACAACAAGGGCAGTGGACAACATGGGAGTCTTGCAAAGATCAATAACATAGAATGACATCTGGAAAATGGGACCGTTGAGGCTCAGCTTCATCATCAGAGCTACTTATGACCTTCTGCCTACAGGCTCCAACCTATACAAATGGGGTGTATCAGAAGATACAAAGTGCCTTCTCTGCAACGAAAGTCAAACATTGGAACATGTGCTGGCAGCATGTAGAATGTCTTTAGGGCAAGGACGGTACACCTGGCGGCACAACAGAGTGTTGCAGGAACTAGTAGCCATCGTAGACAGGGCAAAAGATAAAGCAAATAACAGCAAAAGAGTTGAGGTCCCACCTAAATACTTCATAGGCGCTGGTACGACATGAAATACTGAAATCAGGGATTTTCCCTTACCTTCACTGCTATATGGTACAAATGACTAGGATGTGATAGCGGACCTTCCAGGAAGAAGAGAATACCCGACTACCATCAAGAACACAGGAATGCGACCGGACATTGTAGTGTACTCCACAGAAAAACAGGAATTAATAATGATCGAGCTTACGGTCCGGTACGAAACTAGAATAGAGGAACAGCATTTATTCAAATTTGAGAAGTACAATGATTTAGTCAAGCAACTGAAGCAGGGGGCAGGAATCAGGGCAAAAGTGATAGCTGTAGAAGTGGGAGCAAGAGGATTCGTAGCAACATCAGCATATGACCTATGTAAGCAACTGGGCATAAAGGGACAAGCAAGAGCAAGAGCATTGAGAAGCCTTTCAGAAACAACAGAAAAGGCCTCATGCTGGCTGTGGAGTATGTGAAACAAGCATTGGGAACATAAGTAATTTCATTCGCCACAACCAATACCAGTCTTCCGTAGCTAAATCGCTAAAGACGCACTTCAGAAAGTGCAGTGCTAACTGAAAGATCCCGGGTTCAATCCCGGGACCGGGGAAAAAAAAGCAACAACTCACAAGACCTCTGGGAGTCATGACCCAGAGGGGCCCACCCCCCTTAGAGTGTCAGGAGTTTAATAGGGCCATGACCCAGAGGGACCCACCCTCCTTAGAGTGTCAGGAGTTTAATAGGGCCGAAACACTTGTCTGAGGGGGGTACTTCCTCTGATGATCTGAAGGAGTTGTGTTGTTGTTCCGCTCTCTAAAGTAGAGAGTTTCCAGCACACAAACGATTCCATGGAGCAATGTTCACACAGAATTTTTTTTCTCAATGACGATTTAAGCTAGAATAAATAAGAGAAACCGTTCACATGCTGACTCAGTGAAAGCAGAGCTCTGAATCTGTACTACCTTCTCCGAAGGGTGCTTGGCAATGTATAAACAATTCTTAGCAACAGCAAATTCCTGGAACTGGTAAGTACAGGACAGTAAGTAATACAAAAAAATTTAGACATCCATGGGTAAATCAATCATGGGTAAACAGAGCAATTCTTTTAGTTTGTGCTTCATATTCATTAGAGTGTCTGTATGTTTGTGTATAAAAAATATATGAAAAATTCAGTGTCCTTTTGGGGGGCGGTGGGGGAGGAGAACTTAACTATGTAGATTTACGCGGCTTACAGTTCATTCATTCATTCATTTACATGTCCCTTGCGGAAATTTGCCTCCCTGACAGCTCTCCTGTAGGCCCCTCGGGTGTGAGCAAGATGCCCTGCTGCTGATGCATCCATTTGCAAATCATCAACGATGTCTTGCAACCATCTTCGCCTTCGTCTTCCTCTCTTTCTTTTTCCCATTATGTACCCTTCCAAGACGGTCTTCTCTTGATTATCATGCCGTTTAATGTGTCCAAAATATTTAAGTTTTCTCTTTTTAATCCTCTTTATTAGCCAGCCTTCTTCAGTATTAAGTTTTTGTAGTATGGATATATTTGTTCTTTTTTGCGTCCATGATACTTGAAGAACTCTTCTGTAGCATTTACATTCAAAGGCATTTATTTGTTTCTCAGCTGTTTTGTTAAGTGTACAGGTCTCACAGGCAAACGTTGCGTTGGGAAAGATGCATGCCCTTAAACATCTTATTTTTGTAGTTCTGTTTGTTCCTCTCCACAGCTCCTTTAGTTGTTTTACTTTCTGAAGAGCGATAGATGTCCTCCTTTTAATTTTCCTCATTGTATCTCCATTATTAGTTAGTAATGATCCAAGATATTCAAAACTCTCCACGTCTTCCAGTTTTTCCTCATTGATACATATTTCAGCTGCCTTGTTTGTTTTGTCAGTTGTCATCAGTTTAGTTTTCTTCACATTAAGATAGAGGTTCTGCTTTTCGCTGTTCCTATGGACTGACGTAATTAGTTTCTCCATTCCTTTTTTGTGTTGTGTACAGTAATACTGTGCCATCAGCATATCTAGTATCTGGTATTTCATAACCTACAATTGTTATGACATCGTAATATTCTTTGTCTACATCTTCTCTAACATTCTTCATTATATTTTCAGTATACAAGTTAAATAAGTAAGGAGACAATATGCACCCCTAACGGACCCCTTGTTTTATGTCAAATCAAGTTGTTGTTTCACCATTTATTCTTACTGCTGCTTGTTGGTCTAGATACAGCATTGATGTTAATTGTATCAAATGTGTTGGAAATCCCGTGATTTACGGTTACAATTGTTTTTTTTTTTCTTTTTTTTTTCTGAGAAATAGGAAAAGTTTAATTTTTGTATTTGTGCTAGTATACGGGATCTCATAGAAGAAGTTTGTGAGGTGGTGCAAAACTTTTTCTCTTCCCCCAACCCAACTACCGCCACTTAGATTATTTGATAAGCCTTTCTGCTTTCATCCACCAGTTTTCCCCTCTAAAACATGGGATGTCCTCTGCCCCTTAAACAAGGGGGAGCCATCCTGCCCCTGGAATGTTGCATCGACTGGACCTGCTATGTTTATATCCTCTACAATTATATGATGAGCAGCTTGATATTGTGGCATGAAGCCATCTCATGAAAAAAAAAATGAGAGACAAACTAGAAAACTGGAGGCGAATAGGAAAAAAAACTGAGAAGCATAAAAATAGTTTGTTACTTAAGCAAAGTACTCCGATTTTTATATCTTTTTATATAACACAAAAAAAGTAGAATCAGTCATAAGCTTCGTTGCTGAATAAAACGATGATCGACAGATTTTCACAAATAGCTGATAATTTTCTACATAAACACTGTCTTGTGAATTTAAAACTTCTAAGAGTATTATAATGCTACAACCATTTTTTCCAGTAAGTTTTAAAAATAAGACAGACTTTTGACTTTTGTTCTACAAACGTCAAATGTATTTTTAATGGGGTAATAAAATATCTCTGGAAATGATTTCTATTTTTTTTTTTTTGGCAGCATACGCGGCACCAATAAGCAGGCAAATTGAGGTCCTGCAGACGACATTCTCAGACCTACGCAACTCGCACAACCTGCTTGTTAAGAAACGTGAAATGTCAAAACATTTATAACAAAATATGGCTGCCGTAAACCCGTGCATCTCTGAAGCAAAAATACACACATCGGCCTAATAAATGTTCCTCTAAATCAGTCATTTTCAGCCGAGACAACCAGAGATCAAAGTTTTCTTCTGGGATCTGTGGGCAAAACAGAACGAGATTGATATCGACGGAGCACGAGAGATAATTATGGACGGAAGTGGAGCGTCGATTTGAATAAGGAGGAAAAGGCAAGGAATGGCACACTATGGAGAACGTCCCAGTTAACATGAATATTAAGATAGTGACGTGCCGGAAGAGAAACGGAACGCTTGTAGTACGAGTGGTGCATGAAGGCGCTGCACTTTACACGGGGCAATCATTCAAACAAACCAAACCCTAACTTCAGGGCGTTTTTACACATTATCAAACAGACCAGCTTCAACATCCACAAATGCTGTTTTGCGGATGGACGTCTCGTACCACCATATTATAACTAGTACGTTAATATTCGTTTATTTTCAAGTTTTGACGAAATCTTAAAAAAACTGAATTTCTCAGAAAGCTCCACAACCATAGAAAATATACTAATAAAAAAAGTTAGGGGCCACTTACTAAATCTCACCCTACCAAAAATACAGAAATGAGAAATGAATTATATTTAATCACATTGTTCCTTAATCATTTGGACAGTAGACTGTGACAGTTTCGTGAAGAATAACGAAATTGTATGGGATTATTTGCTGGTTATCTGAACACGACCTTATTTCTGAAATTCAGATATGCTGGCAGCTGAAATAAAGATGGCAAGTAATCTGTATGACCACCACGAGCATTGACACAAGTCAGGCAACGTTATCTTATGGATAAAATCAATCCTCTGATAGCGAGCTGGAGGATCGCCTGCAACTCCCTCTGCAGGTTTCGAAACAACTGGTTCAGGTCACCAAATGGTGGATGGTTATCTCTTGCTGATGGCCCCAAAATGTCCCAGAGATGCCGAACACAGGTGAGATCAGATGAGAGTGCTGGCCAGTTCATCCTGGTCATAGGGTGCTGCTGGAGGAAGCCGATAACAACAAAAGCTCTGTGGGGACAGGTGTTATCATCTTGGAGCACAGCACCTTACCTGGAGTGCTGCGAGTACAAAGGCCTGAATAATATTGTCTCTATATCTAATGCCTTACAGGTCCTCTTCGACACTATGGAGAGGCGTTCTGTAATTCATTGCAAAGCCATCCCATATCACGATAGATCCACCTCTATAGCGATCATGCTTCCTAACTGGGGCATCTTGAATGCGCTCTCTGGGCCGTCTCCACACACGAAATCTGCATCGCTAAAAGAGATTGTGAACCTTGACTCACTGGTGGAGAGTACCATGGACCACTGCTAGCGGGTCCACGCCAGATGAAATCAAGACCTAACAAGACGAGCAGCGCGATGGACTTGTGTAAGTCGGGGGCGTACTGTAGGATGCCTTGATTGAAGATTTGTCTCAATAATTCTATTGCGAATCGTTTGGTATCTGACAGTGATGTTGCTTGTTGCTCACAGATGCACCCTGATTGCGTTAGCGGTGACTGTTCTATCTTTCGGTACTATTATGACAATGTATGGATCAAGTTGCACATATGTCATATTGGGCGTCCAGACCTTCTGGTTTCTTCAACAGTTTCGGTGTTGATAAAATGATCTTGCAGTCTTCGACCCTGATTAAGAACAAAACAAAAACAAAACAAAAAAAAAGAGTGTCGTCTGGAGATCTCCCCCACTGGCACACCTTCTTAGAACCATAGCATGACACTCCATCTGTCATCATCGTAAAGTCGTCGTCTCTGAGACATTGTTAAGCAGTCCCACAATCACGACCACAAATACCCTTGTACTAAAAAAAAAAAGTGACTGAAAAGTTTTCTGTACTACAAAGATGTCACGCTCAAGACATTTTTGTCACTCCGGGAAATGCACGAGGTGTGATCAAAAAGTGTCCGGTCTGCACTTATTAAAAAAAAAACTACAAGAGTTACCGATCTGTAATTTAATCATCTTCGAAACAGTCCTCTTCCGAAGCAACACACTTAGCCTAGCACTGTTTCCACTACTCGAAGTATCCGTTGAGATCATTTTCTGATATGGAGTACAGCTGCCTCGTCGCATTCTGTTGTATCTCCTCGATATCCTGAAATATTTTTTTTCTGCCAAGAGATATTTTGTTTTTGGAAATAGGAAAAAAGTCACAGGGATATCAGGCGAATATGGCGGCTGTGGGGTCTGTGAAATGCAATGCTTAGCACGAAACTGCTGCACAAGTTGCGATGCATGGCAAGCACGTTGTCGTGGTAGAGTTGCCACTCGCCACTCTCATACAATGCCGTATCCTTCGCAGCTTGAAACCTCCAAATCATTACCAATTTTCTCGTGACCTGGAGTGCCCATAACAGGCTGATTTATCGCGCTAAAGCTGAAGAGTAAGTCACCTTCATATGGTCTATTAATGTATCTAGCCTTGGCAATCAGTTGTCACGGGCAGTCATTTCAATATTTGGAGGAATGTTTTTTTGCAGCTCATCTGGAAAATAATTGTGGTCTTTGGGAAAAAAAAACATCAAGCTCATAATCATTTCTCCATGTTAGAACAGGTTTACTACATTTTCAGAAAACTGATGGTTCAGCGTCACCTTTAATTCGAGAGAAATTACCACATGTTCTTGGCTGGGTGGTCGCAAGATAGCGCCGTCTAGTGCAGCGACACTATCCTTACGAGGTTAGCTTTGACAAAACGCGTTATTTTTATGATTGACATTCTGATTTTTTTTATATCGTCCTCATATTATGTACTTGTGCCTATTTGCATAAGTGTTACTTTTTAAATACGTTCTGACCATCCATTTTGTCATACTATGTCGTAACATCTTTCAATCCGACAAAATCTTTAATCTAGTAGGGTTCTATTACAGAAAATCGTTGCTAAACCTCTAATTAGTCATTTCTGGCTTTAAACCCAAGTTCTACTATAGATCGATCGATCTGTGTGTGTGTGTGTGTGTCTCTCTCTCTCTCTCTATTTCTCTCTCTCATTCTATTCTCTTCTCTTCACTTTTCTTCTCTCTCTCTCTCTCTTTTTCTGTCTCTCTCTCTCTCATTCTCTTCTCTTCACTTTTCTTTTCTCTCTCTCTCTGTCTCTCTCTCTCATTCTTTTCACTTTTCTTCTCTCTCTCTCTCTCCCATTCTCTTCTCTTCACTTTTCTTCTCTCTTTCTGTCTCTCATTCTCTTGTCTTCTCTTCACTTTTCTTCACTCTCTCCCTGTCTCTGTCTCTCTCTCTCTCTGTCTCTCTCTCTTTCTCTCTCTCTCTCTCTCTCTCTCTCTCTCTCTCTCTCTCTTCTGATGCATCTGCCAGCTTTCCATTTGCATCATTTCTGATATCTACATTCTCACATTGTTTTTAATGAATCTTATTATACTTGAAACAAAGGTTCATTCTAGTGAAAAATGATTTTTCTTTGTTATATTAACTAAAAACAATGTATCGAATGATGAACAATGTTTACGGAAGCTCCAGGTATTGATTCTACAATAGAAGAGTTATTTCTGAGCATGGATTTCTATATCCCAGAAATAAGACAACAAAACTAACCTTGACCTGATTTATGGTTCCTGGAAAAATGGCTTTATGACTCATAAAAACTGAAATGCCTAGTTTTTCACTTGCCACTTCTAAAGAATGATTATAAATTATTTATAGAAATAAAGGTTCACCTCGCTATCCGAAAGTGGAATGTTCCTATGAAACCTTTCGTAAGCCGAAATGGCGTAAAGCGAAGAAACAATTACTGTTAACTTATATGGAAAAAAATTGTTAAGCTTTCCCAGACCCAAAAAATAGCCTACTAAATCATACCAAATAGAATAAAACATCTAAAATAATACTAAGATATAATAAAAGCAGAAATAATGTGGAAGAATACGCACCATTAATCCACTCTTGTAACAGACTCTCCATTTTATCCATTGCTGGATGCCAACCAAAAGAGACCCTTTTGCTACCAACAGAACCAATAACACGTTCGACAGCTTTCGAGATTCTTTCTCTCTGCATGTAAGTTCAACAGACGCGCTATGTCTTTATTTCGATCATCACAACCGAAACGCTTAATTAATTAAGGTAAATATAACATCATAACATATGGATGTCATGAGCTCTCTTAGGCTTTTATGATATCTTAGTAGACCAGAGATAGTCATAAATGTATGGTGCAGTTTTATTCTCTCTCTGTCTCTCTCTCTCACACACACACACACACATGGAAAGCAGTAAAGATGAGATGAAATGGCAAGAGAGGCACTGAGATAGGCACGTAGAAAGGTAAAATTAACAGAAACAACCCACGATTTCGGCGATATGCCTTTATCAAGGATGATGAAAATAAGGAAGCAATTCAAAAGAAGCAAAACTGAGAGATAAATCCGGCTAGATAGAAGCAATCGGTCTGAAAAAAAGACACTGATCAAGAGCTTTGCACAACGCTCGTCCCAAGAACAAAGAGGACAGCACTGACCAAAATGTCCTGATGCCTTTGTTCTACTAATTGAAATGGTTGAGCACTGGTTTTTCAAATGTCGTTCAAGTGTTTCCTGACCGGATCTCACAAACGTACCCCATTCACCCTTATATATATATCAAATTTTGCATGTATGACGTTGCGGGAAATGCACGTGAAGCCATCATGGACTTTTGGAAAGACACCTACTTAGTTTCCGAGACACACGGGCAAGTATTGCATCTGCAGCGGCCACATCGTCTGAAGTCAAGGAAAGCTCTATCAGTCAACCTAAGGCGACTTCTGACTAGCAAGTCTCATATCACGTATGTATGTACTAGGGAAAACTACATAAAAATGTCACGTGTTTCTGGTTATACTATGTTCATTTTGTGGTTTATTTGATGTTTCGTTATTTTTCGTTTTCCTTGATAGGGGCATATGGCCCTAATATTAAATTTACAATTCTACCTCTTAATTTCACTGCCACTTTTCTCATTCCTTCTCAACTTAATGAATACACAAAATAAATAGAGATAAAGCACAGATGTTTATAGACACAGTTCAAAGCTATAGCTGGTTGATGCTGAGTGTAGTTTCTCAGGAAGGAGTTGGCGGTGGCACTCTCGCTGCTCGAAGTGCTCGTTATCTCTATAATGGCTCGCTGCGTAACAAACGCTGAACGCTATTTTCGCCTCTTTTTTAAAGTGATAATCCTCCTCGGATATCTTTCGCTTAGTGAAAACAGGCACTAATGTACAACTTTTATAAAAAGGAAAGTGCCGTAAAGCAAACTTTCGAAAAACGAGGAATACCTGTACTTTAAAAAGAAATGGGGAGAGGAGAGAAGCATTACTACTTCTATGATTCAACCTTCTGTGTCTTTATAAACCTTTCCTCCCATCTTAATACTTCCTTCTGCTGTTATCGTCGTCTTGTGTTATATCTAATTTTGCCACAATGGATCCTCGGCTTTTGTTGAACATTTCTTTACGTCTTCATACAAGTTGTGGACAACCTCCTTCCGGTCTGTCACTTGGCGCCGTCCATTGATATGAACACTTTATTTTCTTTATATTAGTTATATAGAACTTTGCTCTCCAAACTGGTTTTCTCTATTAATGCTTTTGAGCCATGAATCTAAGGTATCTCAGTTGCCTGGTTGTAACGTCTCAGTTTTCTTCAGCTCTTCTCAATATCCAAAACAGTATGGCCTTGTTGACTTCTCGATTTCAATGTCTAGAATATTACTTTCCCAGAGAGAAACACTGAGTGCTCCGAACAAGTGATAATACAAGGATTTGACTCACTCTGGTGAAAAAATCACTTTACTGTCAATATTATCTGTTGGTTCTGACCTTACAGTTTCCATCTGCCCAGGTTAACGTAATTTTTGTACATGATACATAATTTCACTCCTTATGTTTATGTTGATATATGCTACCTTTTATGATTCCAGTTTATTCATTATAATTTCTATATTCGTGCTTATTCCCAGTTGTTTTTCTTCTTCTGACGTACTTGCTGCTTATTTCTATCACATGATTCCGCACGTCTTTTGGATAATCTACAATCAGTATTGTGTCATCCTCATATCCCATGTTATTAACTATTTTTCACTCATAATTCAACGATCCTTTCAAAGATATTGTTCGCTATACAAACAAAACAAATATTCTTATCGAACTCCCTCTTTTTTATGTGTGTTATTTGTCCCTAATCAGACTCCAGCAATTCTGTTGACGTAAGAAGCTGCACATAGTAATGCAATATGCCAGTTTGATGAATGGTTATTCACGCATATTCAAATGGAGGAAAGGGTAAATGCAAACAAAATTGGCTTGTAAAACTCTCTTATCAGCCCATGCCACCCATCCCTATGAAAACGGTCAAGGATGAGAAAATTAATCACCGTATTATTTGTATTTTTAAATACAGAAATTTTAATTTCCCTAGGAAATGTGACAAAGATGTACAAATGCTAAACTTAGGTACTCTGTAAAACCATAGGTCATGATAGAAATAAGCATGTATTTATATAGTAAACAGGAAAGAGAGTCTTAAAGTAATCGCAGTTTTGTTCTATAAGTTCTAAACTGAGTAGTGGACAGTTGTAATATAGATATGTTATATCATCTCTCTTTGAGGTACATTTATTGGGAGACACATATGCCATTTTGTAAATATGACGTCAGCAAACCTGATTCAAGATGGCAGTTCCTTTGGAAGCACGTACAAGAGAGGAACAGCACACAGTCGTTACGTGAATAACGAGAGTGACACACCTGCTGATATTCATGCCACTTCGCCAGGATATGAGTGGCCCGGGAAGTAGGGTGTCAAATGCAGCTCGCTACGGGCCGGCCCCACACTGTGAATACGCCTGACACTTAACACTGAAGTGGAGCGAATGATACGGGAAAATGGCCTGGCAACAACCGATGAGGTGGCTGAAGAACTTGAAATTAGTCATGGCTCGGCACACCACATCATTCACACAATGCTGCAGTACCGAAAAGTCCCCGACAGATAAGTACCAGAAGAACTCGCAACGATGTGAAAGGACGTCATGAGAATATTTGTGAAACTTTTACTACGTCATGAAGATGATAGCGATGGCTTTCTACTTGGTACATTCACTGAAAGCGAATGCTGGTTACATTGCTTCTAGCCAGAGACAAAAGAGACTCAGCAAGGAATGGCGATTTTTACCCGTCAAAACCGACTTTTTCTGCGAGACTCAATCCTGGAGCATTACATGCGCAGAAGGACCACTATTAACATCAAAGCATATTGTAATGTGTTTGAGAATCGCTTGAAACGTTCAGTCATGTCAAAACGTCACTGTTTTCTCAGTTCTGGTGTATTGTTAAAGCATGATAATGTGCAGCCTTACAGAGTTCATGCAACATCTCAACAGATTTTGGATCTGCTTTTTTTAAAGTGTCTTCCACATCTTACATATTCACCAGACCTCACAACGTGTGACTGTCATGTAATTGGACCTCTCAATGAGACTCTAGATGGGAAGATACTCAATATGAACGATGAGATAAAAGAAGCAGTGCTTAGGAGACTATAAAGTAAATCTATTTTTTTCCTTCAGGAATCCACATTTGAGCAAAACGGTGGCAGACCTGCATTGAATGTTGCGAGGACAATGTTCAAAAGTTATTAGGACTTCTTTCATATTTATACATTTTTAATAACAAAAAATATTGCAGGTTACTTTTTGACTCAGTCTCATACAATTCACGATAGCGTTTAAATTTGATTAGCTTTAACATAAAACATTAGACAGAGTTAGATTCCGGAATATATAAAGCAAAAGTATGCGCCATATCCTGGTCATATTGTCTAGATACGAGGCATAAGCTACCTGCTACCAGCAGAATCTGGCGAATATTGTGCTCTTCGTCACAGTAACAGGAGCTTCAGATGTAACATGATCTCGCGCATTAATGCATGTAAATAAGAAAATAAAGAAAAAACAAGAACAAGTCAGTTTATTTTCATCAACACATTCAAGCATATAAATTCAGGTAAATTCCTATTCACATGAACAGCTGAATATTAAACAAACCAGAAAAATGCAGCAGAACTATACATATATATATGTATTTAGCACATGGTAAAAAAAATACGAGTACACTGCCTTTTGAGAGTATGCAAGGTTTTTCAAATTCAGCACAGTGAAATCAGTTTTACTGTACTACCAAAAAAGTCCAAATATCAGTGATTTTAAATAAACTTCGTACCATATACTACTTTTTTACCACACAGTAGAGTTACATATAACAGGTGGAATAACTATTTGTTATATGTCAGCTCAACAGATGGGAAAATGCAGAAAAGTATTAAATAAAAGAAAAAAAAGTTCATTGTATCTGCTAAATGAAACTTCATTTAAATGTAAATTAAACATTAAAAATAAATCATAGTTATATGTAGTATTAAAAACTGTATATTTTGAGCATATGAAATGTAATTTATGTTACACTGAACATAAATGGAAAACTAACATCATGTCGTGCACCACAGTTCCTCATCTTAACCTTACCTTTTTTTTTCTTGTTGGCAAATTATCTCAGATGCAGTGGCTCCTATGTCAGCTTCATAATATAGATAGATACTGGAGAAAAGTGTGTGTATGAGAGAGAGAGAGAGAGAGAGAGAGAGAGAGAGAGAGAGAGAGATTAGGAATACATGGATCCTTTGATACTGAATAGGAAAAAATACATCTTCTTAACTCCTTCCTACAAATTAATTTTTCATTCAATAACTAGATTTAACCTGCCCAAAAAACAGGTGAAGAAATACAATATAGTTTTACTTAAAACTGTGAACGTTTTTAATTCATCAAAACAAAGGGGCAAAAATAATCGTCTAGAATTGAACATGCAACATTTTACATCGAAGCCCTTACACTTTACCACTACACTATGTGCTTCACACAGCTCTTAATTCCTAAACGACACTCGAAACGAGAATCAGTGTAGATATAATAGTAATTTGTGGCTTCCGAAAGTCATATTTCCGTGGCATTTTATAAAACTCACCATGTAAAATTATCAGTATTATATATAAACAAAATTAGACTGGTTCATGTTTAAAATGTGAAGAACCATTTCCATATAATTTCATTTATAACTGGAGGGGTTTTTTTTTCTTCTCTAAACATACTGTAAATCGTATCATGTTCTCAAACTTGTGCATTAATACAATGAGAATAAAAGAATGAAGAACTCATATTGTGGCTATCTGGTGCCCACTCGTTTCTAGTCTCCTTTTCTCTCCACCCAAACGTGCTTCTTAAAAGCACACTTCCTACTCCTGTACAAAGATTTTTGAAAACTCACGAACAGCTCCAGCTATCGACTTTTAAATACCAGCTTTAACTTTTGCTAACCTTCATAAAAGACTGCAGACAACGAAAACCACCTTGGAACAAACACATTCGACCTTCAAGTCAATCTACTCACCCGCGTGCATGTAAGATCTATAAACTGATTGAAAACTTCTGCCACTCATTAATAAATTATAAACAATGAACAAATGGCAATCAGTGCTTGCTGGATACCTTGAATTATTAATTTCCTGAAGCAGATAATGTAGTAAAACAGATAACATGGATACGAGAAGTAGAGCTCACACTGCTGGCAACCCCCTCCAACTGTAGACATGAACTGGCGAGCGCGCATGCGCGATTTCTGCTAAAGCGAGTTCGTCTGCTGTGTTGCGCAATACTCTCCCCTGTTTTTCATGGCTTCTTCTGCTTTTACTGAGTTTTTCCACATCGTGCGGTGTACTGAAGATATTTGTGTGTGTGAATCCATATGTTTGCGTATGATATAGGAAGGGATGTGTATACATTATGACCTAGCAGGAGTTGTTCTAGTCTTCATTGAATTGAAAAATGGTCTTTAAAGCCCGTGCTGAAGCATAGACATTCTGCTGGATGAGGAGTGAAAGGGTTGCTAGAAGCTCTGAAAGTACCATGATTTTGACTTCTCGTCAGAATGATCACATTCTTCTGCTGTTAGAGCGGTGCCGAATAGAAAAAGTGTGATGGTTAGTGCATTCGCTTGCCAACCAGAAGATACCTGGTTCGATTTCACACCAGGGCGGAATTTTTTCGGACCAAACAGCACCGCGGTCAACCCACGGAACATAAATTTTAAACCATGAGCTTACGAAGACGAGAACGATGATCTCACTCACTTGCCTGGACAAGACAGCCATACCATCATTATAGCTAGCCTCATCTTTTACCATCACTCTAGCTAGCGTCATCTTTTACCATCACTCTAGCTAGTGCCATCTTTTACCATCAGCCTAGCTAGCGTCATCTTTTACCATCACTCTAGCTGACGTCATCTTTTACCATCACCCTAGCTATCGTCATTTTTTACCATCACTCTAGCTGACGTCGTCTTTTACCATCACTCTAGATAGCGCCATCTTTGTTCTCATGGACAATGTTATGTGGGCTAATCTTTTATGACGAAGGTCGGCAGTTCGAATCCAGCCGGTCACCCAGCTGTAGAAAGGAGTACCTGACTTCTTCTTGAGCTGGGAAAAGAAAATCAGTCAGGCGACAGGTCAAGGGAAGTGTGAGCACTAACACCATATCCCCAAGATGCTTCTATGGCATAACAAGGCTACCTTTATCTTACAGTGTTGTGTGGAATGGAGACTTCTTGTTGAAGTGTTAAAGATACTGTGTGCGTTTGGGCCAGCGCACATAGATAACTATGCGTATTATAAGCAGACAAACGTAAAACTCATAGTACTTAATGGGCAAAAGAGACAAATCTTTCACATATAGAAAAAGTCTGTGACTGACAGCATTGGTTGATAAAGGATCGCTTTGTGTTGACTGTTTTAATTATCTGATTAATTTGATTTACTTCATTTAATATCTTCTCCTACTGACTGAACATAAGTCTCCTTCAATACTTTTGCCCGGTATTTCATTTTCAATATCCCTTTATTGGACATTTTCATACTTGGTGTATCTTTACTGATCGCATCCATACATTCCTTAGGGCCTCGCCTACCTCTCTCCTAGTCGATTCCACTGTCTGTCTGTCTACCTGCCTGTCTGCCTATCTGTCTCTGTCTGTCTGTTTATCTGTCTCTCTGTCTGTGTGTCTGTCTGTGTATGTGTCTGTCTGTCTGTCGTGTACGTCAACTATTCATTTCCAGCTTCTCCTTTTTTCGTGATTAACTGACTCATTCTGACTCTGTGCTTGATGTCATGTATGGTTTATGGTCATCAAAAGAATTACCTAAGAAAATATGCACGCACTTAGCGCGGGCTGAGCAACTTGACGTGTGGAAAGTATGAGATGGGACTGGTTTTGCTCTTGTTTTCGTTACATCTCATTGTAACTGTAACACAGCATAGTCTTACTCCACTGGATAGACTGGAGCAGGGCCCTGAAGAGCCAGTCTGCTACTATTCTGTTGTAAAAGTTTTCCTGAATTTTATTCCACTCAGTGTGTGCTTTTGAACTCCATCCTCAGTTTAGTTAGTATGCACTGATTTAACTCATCTCATTTTGTATGTGTGTCCTCTTCCGTCTGTCTATTTTGTGAATATCTCTCTCTCTCCTTTCTCTCTCTCCTTTCTCTCTCTCTCTCTCTCTCCCTTTCTCTCTCTGAACCTTAAGTGCTCAGGGCACAGGTGCTTCTGCAATAGTTTTTCACAAACGCCTCTCCTTTGCCTTTTTTTCCGCTCTTGTCCAGGTCAGCCCTCTATTTCTCTAAAGCAGGATACTCGGTGTGATTCTATCTCCTGCTCTTCTGTGTGTAGAATGTAAACTGTAGATGTATTGCCATTCATTTCTGTGTATATTTCCACTATTGTCCACTGGAATAATGTTCTTTCTTACATTACTATTCTACGTTGTTTTGCGTCTGTTTTGTTACTCACTTCACAGACTTACTTGCTCCCAGGTTCATTCTCTCTCAGTGGAAATAGTAATATAGAAGCAGCAACTTTACAGTTAAAATGACTTTAATGATGCACGGGGTGACGATGAGTCGATGAGCGATATGACGAGAACGACAAAAGCATCAACAAATTCCATGGACACAAGACTGGACATCTCCACGATATATGTTCCGGCAGACTGCTGTCGCCATCTGAACATCCTAACACACTCTATTCTACATCTATTTCACTAAACAACAACATTTCTAACAGCTTAATCTACGTCTATCTCAGACGATACACAAAGCACAACTGTCCCTCAGTCATATGATTTCTCTCTCACCTGACCTTTTTTCCTGTCATTCCCCATCCGTGACCCTCGTGCAGTCCGAGACAAGGAGATGGACTCTACTCACAAACAGCTGATTACTTTAGAAGATAACTCATTTTATACAAATATTCCAATTCTCAGATAAGTTATCTATCTTACATCCAAACATTCAATATACTGCTATAGCTCAACATCCTCTCTGTCGTTCTTCTCCTTATCTCTTTTGGTCTACCATTACTTCTTTGTGAATATAAGATACCTTTTCTTTTGATTAACCTTTCTGGCCAGTTTTTTTTCAGACTTTGTGTTTGTTTGTTTAGTTTATACATATTTATTCGTGTGTTACTATTGCTCTTTTCATTTTATGAGACGGTTTTGAATGTACTTAAGTGTTAGCTGTTTGTGGACGTTACTGAAATAATTTCTTGAGCAGTTTCTCTAAAAGGTGACTTAGCCAGCATAAACAAGCTATTTTTATATTGCAAGGTCAGCTTTCTTTGCTCTTGAGTCTTCGCTCTTCAGTTTTGACCTTCGTGTTCTTCTCAAATGATGCAGTAGCACTACGCACACACTCTCCGTGTGCCATGGTCTTTTGTCAGTTTCTCTTAGACTACGTGGAAGGTGAGATGTCACATACGGATGCCTTACAAAAATCTTGTACTTCAGTTTTGATCCACCCTGTGGTCTGACACCTACCAGAAGTTCATCGCATGATATTTTCACTGAGATGCAAGGGCCATCCATTCTTACTACATAACGCAACCATCTTAACCTTCTGCTGATGAGTATTGTCACTGTAGATGGAAGTGTAGCACGTTGCATCGCTTCAGAGTTGGTTACTTTGTAATGCCACTTGACGTTCATTAATTTTCGAAGCAACAGAGATGAAAACTGAAAGTATATTTATCTCATGACTTAAGTATATCGTCCCACGTATCCACATAAGTGAGTCTTAAGTATACATGTATGATAAGTCAGAATCTTTATCTTCTGTGTTAGTCCTCTGTTTTTCCTGCCCCTTTCTTTTTCAGCCAAACGTAGTAGCTGCCTTTTCTATGCGTTTATCGATTTCTTTGTATTTAGAGAGAAGAAGCTGCAGAGCGAGCCAAGACAGTTTACATTTTCCAAGCGGTTTTTTTTTCATTATTGTTTTATTGAATGGTGTAAGATTTGGCAAAAGCCAACCCATAGCTGGCATGCTAGATCAGGGCTGACGAAACATAGATGGCCAAGGCTCTGTCCCACCAACGTCTCCATTGGTATCGCAGTAACAGGTCTAGCCTGGCTAACGGGAGAGAGTTCACCTGGTCCCCATGGTGGTGGAGTCTACTAAAGAAGTACTGCACATCCTTTGTTTTTTAACTCCGCTCGGGGACTGAAAAAATAGCCGCCATAACCCGCTCCAAATCCGACACAGTGCCTTGTCTCAACACCTTCACAGCATCGGCTGCAAATAACACTAGCTAACAGTTCCAGGTGGACAGAAGACAAGACAAGGCAAGACAAGGCAAGACACTGACTGGTGATTTTAATTAAAAGATTGCTAACAGCACCGTGGACAGGATCACTTACGAATAATGTCTGATAAAGGATATTTTTAAAATGATTTTAATTAAGATTATAGCAAATAAAACAATCATTAATAACTGGACACGCGTAAGAGGAAATATGAGCTTAACAGCATCAAAACAGCAGGAATTAATAAAAGGAAGAGAGAAAGGCCTAGAGTCTGATTAGATGAGTCATAAATGAGTGAATAAATGAGTCTGACTAGAGAGTATAAGAAAACTGCCAATGAGCTCATGACAGTCACCAAAGATCACGCCAATAAATTAACTTCGTCGTCTACAGTTATCAGCGCGGGGGCATTCGTCGTCGATGATGATGATGATGATGATGATGATGAAGATGATGATGATGATTTTCAACATTAACTGGATTGTTATCTGTGCCATTAAAAAAAAAGTGTGGAGACCAAGACTCATCTAGGAAAACCTAACTCTTCAGATATTTCCTGTAAGAGTTATCTATGAGCTAAAATTACCTCGTATTTTTCGCACCACTAAGACAGTTACAAATCATTAATTATGAAAAAGTGTCTTGCCACCTCCTCACTTGGAACAGAAAATATGATTTAATCTTTAGTCTTCCGTGATTTTTACCATCATCGCGTGATCCAACATTTCGACAGGACTAAACATTCAACTGTCCTACTCATCCGAAGTCACTAACTTTGAAAGGAGATTAAAAGAACCTCATATATCAAGCATTGAAGAACCCATATATCAGGCATAGGATGGAACTCATATATCATACAAAGGACAGAACTCATTTATCAGAAGTAAGAAAGAACAGTGAAGAAAGATTTCGACATAACACAGGCTCATGAAAGGCAGTGTAGTTCAGTCTGTCTCCTATCTTGTGTATAGTTCAGGAACAATTTTTTTTTATAAAATAGGAAACATCGAGACTTTCGTACATTTTTGTAGGATTAGACCTCGAAAAAACCGTAGACAAAGCACTTTTGTGTATAGTTCAGTCTGGTACAGATATCTGTCTCCTATCTTGTGTATAGTTCTGTCTGCTACTTTCTACACATTCTGATTAGTCCAGTGTTTCATTGCTGTATTTCTATGGCATTGTGTGACTTTTTGCTTTGTGTATAATCTTGGCATTCCAGGTGTCAGTTCTGTTTTGTAATTACACTTTTAGATCAGTCAAATCTGGATCATTTCTGTTCAGGCACGCTTGTGTGATTTTCTCAACTGCTTTTAACACCACAAAACTAAGTTTGCTTCCTTGCTTTCTTTTTAAACTTAAAATTAAAATAAAATTATTCCCTTGTTACTAATCGTATTTACTTCCACTCCCTTCATTTTTTACACTTGTCTAATGATGATTAAAGTCGAAATATGTATTGTACAGCTTGCTCCTGAGTTTTTATAGTTAATCTAATCCCAATTATTTACTACTTCCTCATGTTATTTATCGTCGCTGTTGACTTTCTGAGCTTTTGTGATCAGTTTTTGTTCGCCTGTGGGTGAATAATCCATCATGCGTCACCCGACAATCGATTATAATTATTAGGAAGTTGGTGATCCAAAACTCCGAAAATAAGTTGTCCAGCTACAAGAAGGAAAAGTTGGATTTTGGACAGTGTTATCAGATTCGTCATTCAGTGTTCTCATCCCTTGATGAGATTGAAAAACTCGCCTAAGACAGGACATCTTGGTAAACTACCATGCGGGCCCTATGTGACGTTTAACGGCACGGGAAGGATGTAAGATGCATCATTTTCATAATCTAGAAGTCTTTAACTCGAACAGGTATGTAATTCCAAGGTATAACATAACATATGGTATCCTAAGTCAGGCCTCGCGTGAACTCTTTAATATGTTTCTATATATTGGAACATATCTGATCCCTTTGCATTGTGTCTTGCGGTCTTTTTCTAGAACTTACGGTGATAAATTCACCGTAAACATATTGTCCTTAGAAACAAATATGGCCGCATTTTGACTAAACCATATTGACTTATCTGGTTTTTTTTAACGAGGTATTGATATACTCGTGTTAAATGTTTGCTGATGTATGAAATATGTTTGCTTATACAGATTATTCGCTTAAAATGAGATTTTTAAATTTACAGATAAAGGTTAGTTAAGAGACTTCGAATTGTCAAATCAATTGAAAGTGTAGAGCCCCCACGAAGAGCCAAATGTATAAACTAGGAAGAAAGTTGGAACAGCTTTATTATTTAACGATAACACACTTGTGACATTTCGGCCCGAGCCTGTGTCAGACAAAAACAAACAGGACAAAGAATCAGAGAGAGAGAGAGAGAGAGAGAGAGAGAGAGAGATGACAAAGAACAGATTCGCGCTACTTTGATGTTAACAAAACAATAAAAAATGAAAAAAAAGAAAGAAAGAAAGAAAGAAAAATGGCAAATGACACAAAAGGCAGTCATTATTTTCGTGTTTTATAAAAATACATATTACTTTTCTTTTATGAATAAAAGATTGTATGATTTGTTAAATAAAGATTTTGTAAAACAACCATTTTTATGAATGGAAATCAGTCATAAATCTTGGGAAGCCGAATAAATGCAAAGAAAACAAAAACAAACAACTGATAACAGAAAATCGAAAAGCTGCAATGTTGCATCTAAGCTACTCTTAGAAGACTAGAAGAGAGATTCCTAAATATGGAATTTCTGGTTAAATTTCGTATTTGTTCCTTATCTTTTGCCTGGGCATCCATATTTAGCTTTTCTAATCTACATTAAGTGTTTCCTTTTTTTTCATTTCAGTAATAATGCCTGGTGAAAGCATCCATGATTCAGCCAGTGAAGATCTGAGAACTCGACCAGAAAGCTCAGCTACTTGGTCTACTAGTGTCCTAGACTATCTCAGCCCAAGCTGTCAAATATGGAGACGTCGACCAAAGTAAGCTGTCGCTTTCTGTGACCTCTGAGAAAGCTAAATAAGTTTATGCTCTATTAAACTCTGATATAGATTTTTTTATATACTATTCCAGAGGCAGACCGCATGAAACTCTGAAGAGGTCATTGTTAAGAAAAGCCAAATTAACAGGCATAAAATCCCTCGATGAGGTTGAAAGACTCGCCGAAGACAGGAAAAATTGATGAACTACTTTGTGAGCCCTATGTAACGTTTAACGGCACGGGAAGGATATAAGATATAAGATTCCAGAAGTAAAATCTTTTTAGACTGCAGTTCACTTTTTAAAATATTATCGTTAAATGCACACTGGAAAAAAAGAATTTTTGTTTAGTCTCTTTCCTCGTGTACCTTGTGGTGTCAAGGGGCAAGCAAAGTTCTTGACATGGCTCGGCAGTTCATTCTGGTTTAATTATCAGTTCAGAAATTAATGAGAAAAATTATCTTTCATGAGTTTCACACAGCAAAAAAGAATATTTTTTCCCATGTACAAGAAAGATGACATGACAAAACTGGCAGATGAAGGTGTAAATAAAAAAGTTTTCATGGAACAAGTGGCATACGAAGTTACAAGTAAACAGAATTCTATAATTTAAGTATATAAATTCACTATAAGTGAATTCTTCACTTTTTAGAAATGAACAGGCAAGTATTCAGCTTGGATAGACATAAGTGGGATTACAGTCTGACTCCTTGGATAAAGTGTCATTCATTTCTTTTCATCTGTCTTTGGGCTTCAACTCAGAAGCAACCACTGACATTATTTTAACATTTTAACATGGACGTCACATGTGTGCACTCAACCACTGACATTTTTCTTTTTGCCTGAAACAAATCTTCATCCAGTCTGTTTACTTCTTTGTCTCTCACAAGCACTTGCAGCCTCAAAATTTTAACTTCTCAGTTTTATAATCTCCTTCACTGTTGTTGATATATGTGCCATGTACCAGGCTATTATGTCACAGTTGACTGTCAGAGATAACTTTAAGTCAGGAAGACATGGACAAAATGGACAGTAACAAAGCTTTACCTGATACTGGAATAGATTTCCCATTATCAGGACAGGTCTATCCTAATCTTATTTGTATGGCTTAAAGTAACAAAATTTGAATCCTGGAACATGACTAGAAGAAATGGTGGTAGCAAACAGAGTCTGTTGTATGCAAGCTGTCACATCATTGCATATGTCTGTGTTACTCTGTGTCTAACATCTTCTGTCTCTTTTACAGTGCTGTTCTCCCACCCCACATGTCCAGGCCATCTTCAAACTCTTCTTCACTCACTCAAATGGCACCAGCAGAGAGATGGGACATCTTTATTATCTCGTTTTCCAGCTCTGGTAGTTATACTCTACCACTGTTAGCATTGCTCTTTTTATGTGTGTATATTCTTAGACAAGATCAGAGACATATATTTTAGCACTGTTAGCATTGCTCTCTTTGTGTGTGTAATTTCTTAGATAAGATCAGAGACATATATTTTAGCACTGTTAGCATTGCTCTCTTTGTGTGTGTACTTTCTTAGATAAGATCAGAGACATGTATTTTAGCACTGTTAGTATTGCTCTCTTTGTGTGTGTATTTCTTAGATAAGACCAGAGACATGTATTTTAGCACTGTTAGCATTGCTCTCTTTGTGTGTGTACTTTCTTAGATAAGATCAGAGACATGTATTTTAGCACTGTTAGCATTGCTCTCTTTGTGTGTGTACTTTCTTAAATAAGATCAGAGACATGTATTTTAACACTGTTAACATTGATCTCTTTGTGTGTGTACTTTCTTAGATAAGACCAGAGACATGTATTTTAGCACTGTTAGCATTGACAAGACCAGACCAGAGATATGAATTTTAAAAAAGAAAAAATCAAGCAAAAATTGAAGAAAAAAGAAATAATTTACTTACTCCATATTTTCTCTTTCATGTCTTTTATGTATGGATAAAGGAGAAAGAGTGTTACATTCTTATGTAATGATTCTTTAAATTCAAGTATTTAGGGTATTCTAAATTCAAGTATTTAGAGTATTGTTTGTAGTTTTACATGTCATGAAGTAAAAAGTGGACTTAATTTTTTAAAAATTCTATGTCCCTCTACATTTACGTACTGTAGGCCACTACAGTATTTCAGGTAGGAACATATTATAAACAACTACAGAATGTAATCTGTTTAAAATGCTGCAATATGTTCACTGACTCTGTGAAATAACATAGATGGTTTATGTTTAACTCAGGTTTGCCATCTGTCTTTGAAAGATCTGATCCAAGAGACAGAGAGTTAACATTTCTCTTAGTCTGTGTACAGTCTTCTCATGTCTTTGCTTCCTGTTACTAGAGCTGTCTAAATGGAGGCTGCAAGTTTGTAAAACAACAAAAGTTTTAAAAGCCATTTGTTGCATAATAATAATAATAATAATTCATTGATTCATTAATTTTACATTAGTGTAGGTAGGCACTGATGATTGTTTTCTGCTGTCCTTAATATTTCCAGTCTGTTGCAGTCCTTTTCCAGTGCCACGCAGTCAGTCAGCCCATTAAGGTATCTTTCATGGTTGCTAATAAGTGTTTCCTTGTCATCTTCAGGACGTCCCACAGAATGAGATTTTTTTTTCTATGTCTGTTGTTCTCATAAAACTAGAATCATTCCTGTTGCTCGGATTTATCTTTCTAGTTTATAGCGAGTGTCCAGCATGTGTAAACAGTGAGTAGTAAGATTGTTTTTATAGTACCAGTCTACTGGTAATATTTTATATTTCTTTTGCAGTAAATGATAAATAAATATGAATTTTTATGTGCTTTTTTTCCTGAATATGAAATGTTTGATTAGATTTCACTGCACAGTCAAGAGCAATAGAGTCATAGGTCACATTTTTAGAATGTGTGAGCTACACAGGCAGAATTTGACGAGCCTGACATATGTAAATTCTCACCTCATTTAGACTAAGGCACACACTGAGAATGTCAGATGTGTGCTCGTATGTCGCTGTATACATGATAATATTTCTTACTCAAAAAAGAAAAATGAATTGTTATTAGAGACTGCCTTCTTCCCTCAGTCCTCAAGAGAGAAAGTGAAAAGAGAATCTAACCTCACTGAATTATTCATTGATTCCTTAAAATTTGCTGCAGATGTTGGTAACTCTGCTCACTTAGTGTTTAGCATGTTCACCCACTTGAACCTCTCATTAAAAATAAGAGCAATAAATATGAGGGGTAATTGATGAGTTCTCTGCCTAACATACAAATACTTGGAACACACATTTGATATTAGGTGCATTTGTAGATCAGGTTAATGCAAGATAAAACATCAAGTTTCAAGAAATTAACTCCAACCAATTTTTTTTTACAGGCTACTGCATTGGTAAGGGGTGGCAGAAATTGAGAAAATGGATAAAATTTCTCATCAAGCAGTCATTCACTACCTCTGCATCAAGGGCTTATCATTGAAGGAGATCAATGAGGATATGGTAGAGACTCTAGAGGAGAGTGCCCCTTCTTACAGCACAGTGAAGAAATGGGCAACTCAATTCAAACATGGAAGAGAGAGTCTGGAAGATGATCCCCATCCAGGAAGACCAAGAACGGTAACCACCGATGAAACCACTGGCAGAATCCATGACATGATAATGGAGGATCGACGACTAACTGAGCGGTACATTGCTACTGAGTTGGGCATCTCCTAGGAAAGTATTCATGCCATTATTCACAATGATCTTCAAATGACAAAGGTCTCTGCTTGATGAGTCCCAAAACTTCATGGAGCTGATCACAAACGATAGCATCTCAACATGTCAAGAGACAATCTTGGCCATTTTTCTGCAGATCCTGAAAAGTTTCTTCAGCAATTTGTGACTATGGATGAGACTTGGGTTCGTCATTTTCAACCAGAAACAAAAAAATGGTCAAAGCAGTGGAAACATCATGGATCCCCACCTCCAAAGCAAGCAAGGGTGTCTGCAGGCAAAGTGATGGCTTCCATCTTTTGGGATTCAGAAGGTGTGCTATTGGTAGACTATCTTCAGAAGAGCAGAACAGTCACCAGAGTATATTATGCTAATCTTGTGAAGCAACTGCAGGTCAAACTGAAGGAAAAGCGTCAAGGAAAATTGATGAGAGGAGTCATCTTTCATCAAGACAATGCTCCAGTTCACAAGTCAGCGGTGGAAATGGATGCCATTCATGAATGCAGCTTCCAGCTTCTTGATCATCCTCCATATTCCCCAGATTTGGCCCCTTCGGACTATTACCTGTTTACCAAACTCAAAAAAGAGCTCAGTGGTCGCAAATTTGCTTCAGATGATGATGTCATTCATGCTGTAGATCACTTTTCACTGGGACACGATGCTGACTTTTACAAAGAAGGGATCCGTATGCTCCAGTAACTATGTTGAGAAATAACTCCAAAAAGTTCCCCGCAAATAATCCATTGTACCTTAGGCCAAGAACTTATCAATCACCCCTCATATAAGCAAGATGATGCTAAGATTTCTTTTAATCAAGTCAGTTTATTTGTTTGTCTGTGGACCCCCTAAAGTCTTTTCATGGGCCTCTTTTTGGGAGTCCATAGATCCCAGGTTTAGGGAATGAAGACACTGTCTGATTTGGCAGTCAGACACCCAGAGCTGACATGCTAGTGTCAAGGTTGGTGTCTGATTTGGCAGTCAGACACCCAGAGCTGACATGCTAGTGTCAAGGTTGGTGTCTGATTTGGCAGTCAGACACCCAGAGCTGACATGCTAGTGTCGAGGTTGGTGTCTGATTTGGCAGTCAGACACCCAAAGCTGACATGCTAGTGTCGAGGTTGGTGTCTGATTTGGCAGTCAGACACCCAGAGCTGACATGCTAGTGTCGAGGTTGGTGTCTGATTTGGCAGTCAGACACCCAAAGCTGACATGCTAATGTCAAGGTTGGTGTCTGATTTGGCAGTCAGACAACCAAAGCTGACATGCTAATGTCAAGGTTGGTGTCTGATTTGGCAGTCAGACACCCAAAGCTGACATGCTAGTGTCAAGGTTGGTGTCTAATTTGGCAGTCAGACACCCAAAGCTGACATGCTAGTGTCAAAGTTGGTGTCTGATTTGGCAGTCAGACACCCAAAGCTGACATGCTAGTGTCGAGGTTGGTGTCTGATTTGGCAGTCAGACACCCAAAGCTGACATGCTAGTGTCGAGGTTGGTGAACCATAGCTGATCAAGACCCTGCCCAACCTCTCCATTGGTACCCCCAGTAACAAGCCTTGCCTGGCTTATTGCCCTGTTGGGCAGAGATTGTCACAGTCCCCATGGTGGTGAAGTCTTCTAAAGAAGCAGTACAAACTATTTCAATGCACTCAGAGACTACAAAAAATAGCTGCCATGACCTAGTCCCAAGCCGGTGTGATGCTGTGTCCAAACACCTTCACCACATCACCTGCAGAGAACACCAGCTCACATTTCCAGGAAGATAGAAAACAAGACCTCAGGATAAGAACCACTGGCTTAGACAACTATTTTAATGATGTATGATTCATTTTATGTGCTTTTAGTTGAAGTTGTCTTGCTCAGTATCCGTGATTATCTTTCTCAGTATTCGTGATTATCTTGCTCATAGCCGTTGCTATGACCATATTCTGTTAAGCTGAAAACTGTAGTACTGTCATTTGCCTAACTCTCACAGGGGGGAAATAACCTTAAAACGATGATGCTCAAAATTTTTAACTACATTAAGTCCCCTTATGGAACAGTAATGTAGTATACTCGCATTTTCTAATTTAAAGATTGATGCTTTTCTGTTTTGTTTTTTTTTTCTTCTTAAAAACTGTGCTTATATTAAGATTTATGTGAAGGATTTAGCACAGTTGTAAAGTGTGTGGACACCAGCAAAAGGCTGTAAGTCCACACCGGACCATACCAGAGGGTAGTTTAAAAAAAATGCTTTGAGATAGCTAGAGTAGTTTTTCAGTAAAAATCATATTTTCATTTCTTCTCCCATCATCTTTAACGAGCTAGAATTTGTAGCGTATTATTGGCTATATAGTAATTCGTTTCCCCACTGTTAAGGACACTCGTATTTGCCCCCCCCCCCTTTTTCCCCCTAGTACTGCTTGACAGTCGTTCCTTCCCATCGATGTTGTGTCTGTCCTGTTCAGGAATCAAACGTTTACTTTTCATAGTTGACTACGGCTTTCTAGTTATCTGCAGGCCCATTGAGTGGAAAGAGGGGGGGGGGGTGTGAATTCAGCCAGTGCATTACTTCGGGGACCAAAGGCTTCCCCATTTTTAAGTTGGGGGGGGGGGGGGAAGGATAGTGGATAAAAACAAAATGTCTAATCAACAGGGTATGTGTGTAATTGGGGGTGGGGTGGAGAGAGACCAGTTTACAAAATTCTTTCTGAGTCTTGGTTGTCTACGCCAGTGATTTTCATATTTGTGGTGGCGATGAGTCCCAGTTGTTTGTGCCAATGATATTCATACCGTGGTGGCGAGGGTGCTGAGATCAGTTGTATGGCAGTACATGAAGTCATGGGAGCAATGATTACTGTGTTAGAGGGGTGTCACGGCTATCAGGGCCAGCCAAGACTCCGTCCTGCACCTTCATGAGGGCCCTGGTGACAGACGTGCTCCGCCATCCTGGCTAGCGGGGTGGGGCACGTCATGGGCGACCTGTCGGTCCACTACTGATCTTCGAGCAAATCACCATAATCCATCCCTGCTCCATCCCCACCCACCGCACCTCCTCCCTCAAATCAGCCACACTGTGTGCGGCACCATCATTGCTGCGTTCAATTCAAAGAAGAAAAATTGGAAGTTTCAGTTCTGAAGCAATTTTAGGGCCTTTTTACTATCTGTTAGCGCACCTAACGAAAAACTGATGTCTCCTCAAGCGGCGACGTGCAGAAACGCTCTGCGTTCTTTAAACTGTAAATACATTGGGTCTGCGGCAGGTCTTCACATTTTAAAAAAATGGACGGGAAGATGTTAAAGCCACAAGAGAGGCTACATAATATCATTTATTCATTTACATGTCCCTTGCGGAACTTTGCCTCCCTAACAGTACTCCTGTAGGCCTCTCGGTTCTGAGCAAGATGGCCTGCAGCTGATGCATCCGTTTGCAGATCGTCAACGATGTCTTGCAGCCATCTTCGACTTGGTCTTCCTCTCTTTCTTCATCCCATTATGTACCCTTCTAAGACGGTCTTCTCTAGATTATCATGACGTTTAATGTGTCCAAAATATTTAAGTTTTCTCTGTTTAATCCTCTTTTGCTAGGCAGCCTTCTTCAATATTAAGTTATTGTAGTATGGATATATTTGTTCTTTTTTTGTGTCCATGATATTTGAAGAACTCTTCTGTAGCATTTACATTCAAAGGCATTTATGTGTTTCTCAGCTGTTTTGTTAAGTGTCCAAGTCTCACAGGCATACGTTGCGATGGGAAAGGTGCATGCCCTTAAAAATCTTATTTTTGTACTTCTGTCTGTTCCTCTTCACAGATTCTTTAGTTGTTTTACTTTCTGAAGAGCGTTAGATGTTCTCTTTTTAATTTCCCTCATTGCATCTCCATTATTATTTATTAATGATCCAAGATATTCAAAACTCTCCACTTCTTCCAGTTTTTCCTCATTGATACATATTTCAGCTGCCATGTTTGTTTGGTCAGTTGTCATCAGTTTAGTTTTCTTCGCATTAAGATAGAGGTTTTGCCCTTCGCTGCTCTTACGGACTGACATAATTAGTTTTTCTATTCCTTTTAAAATATACCGACCATTTTTCTGACATGTGGCACGCCTTTATCAGCTGGTGACAAAAATGTAATAAAGTTCACTCTCGTTACCAACTAAGATGAGTGAGAAGAGTGGTTTCGTTGTATTTATTGACGGACTTGTTTGAACTAAGACTGGCAAAGTGACAAGTAACCTGGAGTAATGTTAGTACTTTTAAAACTGCAGCAGTATTGCTTAGTCAGTCGTCTCTCGCGCGTTTCTCGGCAACAAAAGTGGTTGGTTTGGCCTGCCATAGTTTAATCCATGTCTCTGATTAGAATCACAGTTTCGAGGTACATAACTTTCGCTTTCCCCAATGACTTAGCTCTGATCAGCTTTCTGTCAGCGACTTCGTGTTCCGTGTAACAAGGTAACTTTTTGTCTTAGTGTATCGGAATGTATGAAACCGAACTTTGCCAAACTCTTCTATGATAGTTATTTTTAATACATCGACATCCGCGTGTTTTGTTTTTTCTTTATGTCTCGCCCTCCGGGTTGATATCTTCTTTAAAAACAAACAAACAAATTAAGCATTAGATCTGGATATTAATGGAAATCATTGAAATCCTTGATTTTGCTGTTACATCAGCCGAGAGCCTGTGTGTGTGTGACTGGAAGTTAGATCCTTGTAGATGTTCTTAGTTCTTATTGTCATAAAAGACAGTTTTGAAGCAGCAAGTTGATGTTAGCTTTTCGTGGAACTTTCCGAGCATCAGTTTGTTGAGCAACTTCTGTCATACTGGATTCTGTCAACAGTCGGTCGTAGCAGCATCAAACATGTTTTAGTTGTTTTTTTTTAATTGCGTGTTATATTCATTGTCGGTCATTGTTAGTTCCTCGGTTAGCACAGCCTCACCTGCTTAGAGCCTTTCTCCAGTGACACGATCTGTAGCCAGTTCTTTCTTTTCCGTTACTGAAGGGAAAGTTTATATATGTGAGAATACACGTATATATATATATATATATATATATATATATATATATATATATATATATGTATACGCAGGCGCACTTACATGAACGCACTAATAACATTGAAGCTCTGGTGACTAGTACATTTGTATGAATGGTAAAGAACTGAAAAACAACCTAAAAGCTAGCCTTAAAAGTAGATTACATTTACTAGAGATATCACTTCTAATATTACATTTCTGCCTTACAAGTTGTATACCAAGAAAGACTTCAGTACTCACACAGTTGTTATAGTGTTTCATGTTAGAGCCCATTCCGACGCTGTTGTAACCCAACACTGCTGCTTTCGTCTTTGGATTACTACAGATTTACTGTTATCGTACAAACTGCATAATATTTGGGCGCTACTTAAAGAAATCGTGGAGAGGAACAGACAACTACAAAAATAAGATTTTAAGGCCATGCTTCTTTCCCATCGCACCATATGCCTGTGAGACCTGGACACTTAACAAAACAGCTGAGAAACACATAAATGCCTTTGAATGTAAATGCTACAGAAGAGTTCTTCAAATAGCATGGACACAAAGAAGAACAAATATATCCATACTATAAGAAATTAATATTGAAGAAGGCTGGCTAGTAAAGAGGATTAAAGAGAAAAATTTTTATATTTTGGACATATTAAACGTCATGAGAATTTAGAGAATACCGTCTTGGAAGGGTAAATAATGGGGAAAAGAAAGAGAGGAAGACCAAGGCGAAGATGGCTGCAAGACATCGTTGATGATCTGCAAATGTATGCATCAGCAGCAGGGCATCTTGCTCACAACCGAGAGGCCTGCATGAGAGCTGTTAGGGAGGCAAAGTTCCACAAGGGACATGCAGTGACTGACTGACTTATAGAATTGTAGAATTCTCATTAAATTTTCTGGGAAAAAAAGCTACAGAAATTGTTAGATACAAGAGTAGAAGCAAGTGAGAAGAAAAGTCTCACCCTAGATAGCAAAAAGACGGAAACAGTGGTTGTATCACGACACCAGAACCCACCTAAACACAGTGTCAATGTACAAAGAACAACCTTGAGACAAGTGCATACATTAAAATATCTGGACACTCGAGTAACATCAGATGGGAGATGCACCTCCGAAATCAAGAACAGAATATCCCGAGCAGAGCAGCTTTCGACCAGGTGGGGAACATCTTGTACTATACATCTCTGTCACTGAAAATCAGAAAGAGAGAGTTCTAAAATACTGCGCGGAAATAGGGATGACTATGAGAGATAATGGTAAAAACAACAGTAATGTTACTACTACTACTACTACTACTACTACTGCTACTACTACTACTACTAATTATTATTATTATTATTATTATTAGTAGTAGTAGTAGTAGTAGTAGTAGTAGTAGTAGTAGAAGGAGGATAAAAGTTGAGCTGCCACCCTTATCATGTTTCTCTTCCAGTATCTAGAGACCAAAGTTGGAGTTCTGATCCTGGGCAGTGAGGAATATAAAATGTTATCATCTTCATTTTTATGAACAGAACATTTAGTCGCGCAAACACGACATTTTACTCAATTTGTTCTATTCCCCCAGATCCACCCCATTATCCACAGGTGAACGACTTATGACTTTTCAGCAGAACAGCAAGTTCTCCCGACCGAAGACAGCCATGGTTGTTCTAAATCGCGGCACGTAAGTTTTATATTGCAGGCAGGCTCATCATTGCAGTCTCTCTAATTGTTCCAGTAATTATGTGTCTGTGTGGTATTGTTCTTGTTATTTAGAGCGCCATAGGATTTAAAGATTTGCTGTTTGTGTAGGAAAGATGATGACAGGGGTTGTAACTGACTGTCATGCCTGACCTCATTCATCGAGTTTATTACGAGGCACAGAGAGCTACACTGTTAGGCTGCACCACGTCCTTCTGCAGGCTGATGTGACACAGCCTGGTTTAGGTTAGTCTTTCGGCAAGTGAAATAAGAGTCTTGGCTTGACTGTGGCTGGCTAGCTCCGGCGCGGGGATGGACACTTTATCATCACGTGAGTGACCCTAAAAATCATCAGTCGAAAATTTTCTGACCACTGGTCAGTGATGATATCAACAATAGCGGTGTGTGAGGAACATCCATTTTCCGGACAACTGATGACCCGGAACAACTTTTAATCCAGGCGAAATAACGATTTGTAGTTTACCTGGCGGCCGCTAGTTGGCACATGCCATGGTACTTTTTGACAATAGCACACCATTCTTTTACAACTTACACTACATTTGTTGGTGGTATTTTCAATCTTTTACTTTTATTTTATATGAAGTCTGTAGCATTTACATTAATTTACGTTTAATTTGTGTTTAATTTTAACTTTTGAGCTTATGCTGTCACTTTTTTTTTTTTTGCCATGTCTCTTTCCGTGGAATCTTCAATGAAATCTGGTAGATCATTAATTCGACAATCTTTAAGGAACCTAGAATGCTTTTAGTTACTTCCCCCCCCCCCCCCATTAAATTCCTAGAGACAGTCTACTGTATATATTTTGCCACCTGCCCCGTGAACAATTGATAAAAGGCGCTTCTTTGGTCAGGTGCAACAGAGTACGACAGCTGGAGCAAGAGCCAGCACGCCAGTATAACTTTAGACCCCATCTACCTCAGAAAAGAACAAGGCCACCTCCATGGCAGAGAGGACTTGAGGTGAGTGAGTGAAATGTTTATTACTATGACATTTATGTACAGCAGCTTGATGATAATGTGTTGTTGTTGTTGATGATGATGATGATGATGATGAAGATGATGATGATGATGATATTGTCAGTATGGTGGCAGTTATGTGAATACAATGATTATGATGATTTTCTTGTTTTTGTTTTCACTTTATGTGGAGTCGGGAAGTTGATTGGACTAGACTTTGTGTGATACTACTTTGTTTGATACTACTTTGTGTGATACTACTTTGTGTGATACTACTTTGTGTGACACTACTTTGTGTGATACTACTTTGTGTGATACTACTTTGTATAATACTACTTTGTGTGATACTACTTTGTTTGATACTACTTTGTATAATACTACTTTGTGTGATACTACTTTGTGTGATACTGTCTCTTCATTCACTAACAACTCTGTGTCTGCAGGATGAGGCCAGTGTGTCTCATTTCTGTAAACAGACATCCTCCATCTTTGCAGGTGAAGTGATGATGATGATGCGTTTATGGTGGAAATTTTGCGTGAAAATAACAATGATGGTGATGGCTGCAGCTGTGCTGATAGCGTGTATGTTGTGGAGGTGATGATATCCTTGGAGACTGTATGATTGTGGAGGTGATGATATCCTTGGAGACTGTATGATTGTGGAGGTGATGATATCCTTGGAGACTGTATGATTGTGGAGGTGATGATATCCTTGTAGACTGTATGATTGTGGAGGTGATGATATCATTGGTGACTGTATGATTGTGGAGGTGATGATATCCTTGGAGACTGTATGATTGTTGAGGTGATGATATCCTTGGAGACTGTATGATTGTTGAGGTGATGATATCCTTTGAGGCTAAATGATTGTGTAGGTGATGATATTCTTTGAGACTGTATGATTGTGGAGGAGGTAATATCCCTGGAGACTGTATGATTATGGAGATGATGATATCCTTGCTGACTGCATGATTGTGGAGGTAATGATATCCTTGAAGACTATATGATTGTGGAGATGATGATATCCTTGGAGACTGTATGATTGTGAAGGTGATGATATCCTTGGTGAATGTATGATTGTGGAGATGATATATCCATAGTGACTGCATGATTGTTGAGGTGATGATATCCTTGGTGACTGTATGATTGTGGTGTGAAAAATACTGTGTCACAGATAATGATCTGACTGTAATCTTGATACTAACAGTAAAAATGATACATTTGTAATATGTATGGTTTTATAACATATGACCATACTGTAAGTTTGTTACTTGCAACAGCATTAAGAACCTGTGTACTGATAAGTCCATTTTGTTATATACAACTTACAGCAGCCATATTGTCTTGTTTATCACTTACAACAGACAGCAGTGTAATTTAGTTTATAACATACAACTGACAAATATGAAGTCTGGTCTATCACACACAACCTAAGGCAATTGTATAGACTAGTTTATCATGCTCAGGTTTCTTAACATGTGTTGCACCACCAGAGATTGTCACTGATAAATCCCTCCTAGACACTTCTCTTGGAACCTTAGGGTTCCACTGACACCAACATGAGAAACCCTGCCTCCAGTCTACAGTGTTGTTTTCTAAACTTTGCATCATAGCTAAATCTCATTTTAACATAAGTCAGTTATTTACATACCCTTATTGTTCGCATTTGAGTTTTCAACATTTGTGAATATGGAAAAAAAAAGAATTCATTTCTAGAAAAGAAAGTTAAGTTTAAGAGAAAATGATGAAGACCTAGACTTACTTGGAGAAGAGAAATTATGACAGTGCTCAGAGACAAGGGATACACATAGAAGGAAACAGGGAATAATTCCAAGAACAGGGATGACTGAAGAGCCTTTATCTGTAGCCTATGCTCTCAAGGGAGTGAAAGGCGATGATGATGATGATGATGACGATGAAGACGACAACGACGATGATGATGATCTTAGCTACAGAAGAGTTATTCAAATATTATGGACACAAAAAAAAAAAGAACAAATATATCCATACTACAAAAACTTAATGTTGAAGAAGGTTGGCTAGTAAAGAGGATTAAACAGAGAAAACTTAAATATTTTGGACACATTAAATGTCATGATAATTTAGAGAAGACCATCTTGGAAGGGTATATAATGAGAAAAAAGAAGGAGAGGAAGACCAAGGCAAAGATGGCTGCAAGATGTCATTGATAATCTGCAAATGGACACATCAGCAGCAGGGCATCTTGCTTACAACCGATAGGCCTACAGGAGTGCTGTTAGGGAGGCAAAGTTCTGCAAGGGACGTGCAAATGACTGATTCACTGATCAAGGCAGTAATTTTTAATTCTACACAAGGAAAAGAAAGCCTACTTTTGCACATGCTGTATACCACAAGCCATACCTTATTAACGTTTTGTATTCTGTACATTTATTATTCTTTTTGGTAGTGGTCTACACCTTTTACAGCCTACACTAATGATTTTATTAGAATTGGTATATTTTATGGTGGGGGGGGAGGGCGTGATGGTAGTGATAGCTTTAGATTTGGGGGAGGGTCAACTGAAGAATAGAATTAGCAGTGGTATATATTTTAATGCAGGGTTTCTATTCTAAGTGCCATGCTGTGTGGCATAGGCGACCATTTCTCTCCACAATTCCCTGTCTTTTGCATTGATTATGAGATACAAGGTTTCCTTGGGCATAAAAAAAAATATTAAAACCATTCTGCTGGAGTTAATAGGTCGAGAAACTCTGGTGTAGCTTGTACAGAGGCTTACTAGCAGAAATGCTAACAAACTTTAATAAAACCAACTAACACCAAGATCCTGTGTAACCTCTTATATAGCCTCCCCCTGTTACGTTCCAAGTTGGACCTGGCTATACCTGGTCAAGAAGCAAGTCCAAGAACCACATCACCATCAAGAATGAGTTCTTCAGTCCTGACCTGAGTGAAAGTCACAGGTAATACATGTCAGCATTAAGAGCAGCAGGTGTACTAGGGTGTTACTGAGCCAGAAGACATTTGACTAAGATCATGATGAAATCATGTTTAGCTAGGAAAACAAGAGTTAAAAGTGGTTAGCTAGGAAAACAAGAGTTAAAAGTGGTTAGCTAGGAAAACAAGAGTTAAAAGTGGTTAGCTAGGAAAACAAGAGTTAAAAGTGGTTAGCTAGGAAAACAAGAGTTAAAAGTGGTTAGCTAGGAAAACAAGAGTTAAAAGTGGTTAGCTAGGAAAACAAGAATTAAACGTGGCTAATTCTTACTAGTAAAAAAAAAAAACTGATATAACACATTCTGTTTTTGTGACCAAAAAAAAAGAAAAAAGAAAATCAGGGACCAGTTTTAAGGTGATCATGACATCTAAGTCAAGAAAAAAAGATCAAAGTAACTGAGTGTATTTTTTTAAATAGTCACTGTAGGTAATTCTAAGAAGAAAATCAAGGCTCAATAACAACAACAACAAAATGATTTTTCCTAAAAAAAAAAAAAATCACACATGGTGACTTAAGGAGCAAAAAAATAAATAATTAAAATTGAATAATTTTCAGGAAAAAAAAATCACAGCAGATAATTCAAAAAGAAAATCAATGTGGTTAATCATAAAGCAACAAAAAAATCCCAGTGTTCCTGCACCACCAAAGTCGCATTTTAAAACTCACATGAGCTTTTTCTAAGAGATAGGACACATATTTTATTAATAGTAAACTGTTGGCTGTCCTCACAGTTTCTGGCATGATTTTAGCAATCAGTTCATTTTTAAAATCTTCATTGTTCTTCACAATCTTCTATTTCAGTGTTATCTGTTTGTTTTTTTTTTTCTGTGTCTCAGCTATCTCCCAGCATAACACATTTCTCCAACTCTCTCACAGTTTCTGCTTCTACATTTAACAAACTCCACTCAACTCTCCCACAATTTCTGCTTCTACATTTAACAAACTCAACTCAACTCTCCCACAGTTTCTGCTTCTACATTTAACAAACTCCACTCAGCTCTCTCACAATTTCTGCTTCTACATTTAACAAACTCCACTCAACTCTCTCACAATTTCTGCTTCTACATTTAACAAACTCCACCCAACTCTCTCACAATTTCTGCTTCTACATTTAACAAACTCCACTCAACTCTCTCACAATTTCTGCTTCTACATTTAACAAACTCCACTCAACTCTCTCACAGTTTCTGCTTCTACATTTAACAAACTTCACTCAACTCTCTCACAATTTCTGCTTCTACATTTAACAAACTCAACTCAACTCTCCCACAGTTTCTGCTTCTACATTTAACAAACTCCACTCAACTCTCTCACAATTTCTGCTTCTACATTTAACAAACTCCACTCAACTCTCTCACAGTTTCTGCTTCTACATTTAACAAACTCCACTCAACTCTCTCACAATTTCTGCTTCTACATTTAACAAACTCCACTCAACTCTCTCACAATTTCTGCTTCTACATTTAACAAACTCCACTCAACTCTCTCACAGTTTCTGCTTCTACATTTAACAAACTCCACTCAACTCTCTCACAATTTCTGCTTCTACATTTAACAAACTCCACTCAACTCTCTCACAATTTCTGCTTCTACATTTAACAAACTCCACCCAACTCTCTCACAATTTCTGCTTCTACATTTAACAAACTCCACTCAACTCTCTCACAATTTCTGCTTCTACATTTAACAAACTCCACTCAACTCTCTCACAATTTCTGCTTCTACATTTAACAAACTCCACTCAACTCTCTCACAGTTTCTGCTTCTACATTTAACAAACTTCACTCAACTCTCTCACAATTTCTGCTTCTACATTTAACAAACTCAACTCAACTCTCCCACAGTTTCTGCTTCTACATTTAACAAACTCCACTCAACTCTCTCACAATTTCTGCTTCTACATTTAACAAACTCCACTCAACTCTCTCACAATTTCTGCTTCTACATTTAACAAACTCCACTCAACTCTCTCACAATTTCTGCTTCTACATTTAACAAACTCCACTCAACTCTCTCACAATTTCTGCTTCTACATTTAACAAACTCAACTCAACTCTCCCACAGTTTCTGCTTCTACATTTAACAAACTCCACTCAGCTCTCTCACAATTTCTGCTTCTACATTTAACAAACTCCACTCAACTCTCTCACAATTTCTGCTTCTACATTTAACAAACTCCACCCAACTCTCTCACAATTTCTGCTTCTACATTTAACAAACTCCACTCAACTCTCTCACAATTTCTGCTTCTACATTTAACAAACTCCACTCAACTCTCTCACAGTTTCTGCTTCTACATTTAACAAACTTCACTCAACTCTCTCACAATTTCTGCTTCTACATTTAACAAACTCAACTCAACTCTCCCACAGTTTCTGCTTCTACATTTAACAAACTCCACTCAACTCTCTCACAATTTCTGCTTCTACATTTAACAAACTCCACTCAACTCTCTCACAATTTCTGCTTCTACATTTAACAAACTCCACTCAACTCTCTCACAATTTCTGCTTCTACATTTAACAAACTCCACTCAACTCTCTCACAATTTCTGCTTCTACATTTAACAAACTCCACTCAACTCTCTCACAATTTCTGCTTCTACATTTAACAAACTCAACTCAACTCTCCCACAGTTTCTGCTTCTACATTTAACAAACTCCACTCAGCTCTCTCACAATTTCTGCTTCTACATTTAACAAACTCCACTCAACTCTCTCACAATTTCTGCTTCTACATTTAACAAACTCCACCCAACTCTCTCACAATTTCTGCTTCTACATTTAACAAACTCCACTCAACTCTCTCACAATTTCTACTTCTACATTTAACAAACTCCACTCAGCTCTCTCACAGTTTCTGCTTCCACATTTAACACACTCCACCCAACTCTCCCACAGTTTCTGCTTCTACATTTAACACACTCCACCAAACTCTCTCACAGTTTCTGCTTCCACATTTAACACACTCACCCATCTCTCTCGCAGTTTCTGCTTCTACATTTAACACACTCCATTTTCTCTACATCTTTGCACCCTGTCACTTTAAAGACATTTTTGTTCAGTGGTAAAAATATATTGCATATTTACATATATATTGTTTCTTCTACCAACAGGAAGAAAACAAATGACCCAGAAAGGTAAAATTGTTTATCTTTTACCATGTTTATGTTCAGTAACATTATTCTGTGCTTTAAAGCAAGATATGAATTAATGAAAAGATGATTCCTGTTAACATTATAGGTTAATGAGAGAAAAAAAAAACTTGACACATTAACTTGTGGACAGAATTAAATTAAGACGTGGACACAGTAAAAAAGAGAATAGCTTTACTGGCAAGCAGGGGATAGCTGGCCAGAACTCAATCCTACCTCCCAAAGAATACTTCAGTCTAGCCAGTAAGGAGATGAAAGTGATCCTCAAGATGGTGGAAATTGCTGGGAAGAGGTCTTTTTATGTTCACTTCAGGATTTAAAAGAAAAAAAGGTCACCCTGGCCTAGTCTCTAACAGACTGCTCTCAGGACCATCCACCAAGAATTCCGAGCTGACATTTACAAGAAAGTCATTAGCCAACAGCCCAAAAGAGAAAAGGCTAAATAGTGGCTTCTCTGTTTACAGCTATCTTTGATTAATAGCTGCCATTTTCTGTCTTTCAGTTTCCTCAGGCTTATCTCTCTCGGCTTCCTGGTCAGATTTACACAAAATCTTGCCAACATTATCCATTTTCATTTGTATTTGTTCCTCAATAATGTAAATAATTTTAACCATACTTTTCAAAAAATTCACTTACCCATAATTCCACAGTGTTTTATTTTGTTGTCTAGGGAGAGCCTAACTGTCATGTTACAGCAACAGATCTCTGACCTCACATTGTATGTGGAGGAGGAGAGGCTCAATCACAAACAGACCAAACAAAAGGTCAGTCCAGTTTAGAGCAGTCAAAGGTCAGTTCAGTTTAGAGCAGTCAAAGATCAGTCCAGTTTAGAGCAGTCAAAGGTCAGTCCAGTTTTAGACTAGTCAAAGGTCAGTCCAGTTTAGAGCAGTTAAAAGTCAGTCCAGTTTAGATTGAACAAAAAGTTAATCCATTTCAGAAAAAAAAAATTTTAAGTCTGTTCAGTTTTAGAATAATCGAAGGGCCACTTCTGGTCTAAATAAACATAAAGTTAGTCAATTTAGACTAAACAGAAAGTCACGTATAGTTTTTGGGTATAAGTACATATAAAACTAAACATATAAATATACACAAAGTTATAGATCAGTCCAGTTCAGAACAAACAAAAGAATCAGTCCAGTTTTAGAATAACAAATGATGAGTCCAATTTTGATTAAACAAAAGGTCAGACTGACTCAAATAAAACTGTTTCAGATCATAGAAAAGATCGTGTACAGAATGAGACAGAATAAGCTGAGTATAAACTGTCAGAAAAAAATCAGATAAAAAGCACATGAGTAGTCCAGTTTTACATGAAGAGGAAATGCAAGGTAAAACAAAAAAAAATAAGGAAAGAGGGAAATATTAGAATGAAAATAACTTAAAGTAGCAAATATTTCAGCCAAAACTTTCTTATGGAGCAATACTTGTGCTTGCATGAACTCCCTGTAACTGCGAGCTGTTGTTCTTTGCAGCCGATGCTGTAGAGATGTTGAGGCGCAGCATCGTATCGGCGTGGGAGCGGGTTATGGTGGCTTCTTTTTCAGTCCCGGAGTACAGCTAAAAAGCAGAAGGTGTGCAGTGCTTCTTTAGCAGACTCCACCACCATGGGGACTTTGGCGATCCCTGCCCCGTTAACCAGGCTATACCTGTTACTGGGGGTACCACGGAGAGGTGGGACAGGGTCTTGGTCAGCTATGGGTCGCTAACCCTGATGCTGGCATATCAGCTATGGGTCGCTGATTACCTTATCGCACATCTTCACAATAAACAGAATAAGGAAACAAAATTACATGAGGCCAATCCATGAGGAATTAAAGAAAGGGAAAAGAATTTTGTTTTGCAGCATGAGAATAATCAAGAGGATAGGTGCAGATAAAGGGTAACCTGAAATTATGCACAAACTACAGAACTGTTGCCCTGATTAGTCATGCCAGTAAAATTCTGTTAAAAATCATAATGGGTAGACTTCGACAGAAAATAGAAGTCAATATGGTCCAAGCTGGTTTCCGGCAAGGAAGAGGATCAAGAGATCATATATTCAATATAAGATTAATAATAGAGAAATGCAGAGAATTTAATGTGAAGACTAGTCAAAGGCATTTGATTGTGTACAACACCAGAAACTTCGGGAAATAATGGAAAAAATGGGATTTCCAACACATTTGATACAATTAACATCACTGCTGTATCTAGACCAACAGGCAGCAGTAAGAATAAATGGTGAAACAACAACTTGGTTTGACATAAAACAAGGGGTCCGTCAGGGGTGCATATTGTCGCCTTACTTATTTAACTTGTGTGCTGAAAATATAATGAGGAATGTTAGAGAAGATGTAGACAAAGAATATTACGATGCCATAACAATTGGAGGTTATGAAATACCAGAGATTAGATATGCTGATGACACAGTATTACTGTCAACAACACAAAAAGGAATGGAAAAACTAATTATGTCAGTCCGTAAGAACAGCGAAGAGCAAAACCTTTATCTTAATGCAAAGAAAACAAAATTGATGACAACTGACAAAACAAATAAGGCAGCTGAAATATATCAATAAGGAAAAATTGGACGAGGTGTAGAGTTCTGAATATATTGGATCATTATTAATAATACAGATACAATGAAGGATATTAAAAGGAGGGCATCTATCGCTCTTCAAAAAAATAAAGCAACTAAATAAGCTGTGGAGAGGAACAGACAGAACTACAGAAGTAAGATTTTTAAGGACATGCATCTTTCCCATCGCAACATATGCCTGTGAGACCTGGACACTTAACAAAACAGCTGAGAAACACATAAATGCCTTTGAATGTAAATGCTACAGAAGAGTTATCCAAATATCGTGGACACAAAAAAGAACAAATATATCTATACTACAAGAGCTTAATATTGAAGAAGGCTGGCTAGTAAAGAGGATTAAACAGAGAAAACTTAAATATTTTTGACACAATAAACGTCATGATAATTTAGAGAAGACCATATTGGAAGGATACATAATGGGAAAAAGAAAAAGAGGAAGACCAAAACGAAGATGGCTGCAGGACATCATTGACGATCTGCAAATGGATGCAGCAGCAGCAGCAGGGCATCTTGCTCACAACTGATAGGCCTACATGAGTGCTGTTTGGGAGGCAAAGTTCCACAAGGGACATGCAAATGAATGAATGAATGAGGTGCAGAACACAGGAGTGAAAGTGAAGGATCTTAGATTGCAGGAAAGAGGGGCTGTCAAAGACAGTATTACAGAAGGCTTGTGTTTGTAGCTAGTATCACAGCCTTGAAACAAAAACAGACATGACAATATAGTAGTACTGATAACAAGTGATACTTGATGATAATGATGATAATATAAATATTGATGGCCTCATTTTGTTCTTTCCGTGAGTGCTGTGGAACTGACTGCTTACTGATGTGCTCAGTAAAGATGTTGTTTTTCTTAGTTGGTGTTGTTGTTGTTGGTGATGGTGGTGGTGTTAGTGGTGGGTGGTGGTGTTAGTGGTGGGTGGTGGTGTTAGTGGTGTTGTTTGTGGGTATTAGTGGTGGGTGTTGGTGGTGGTGGTGTTAGTGGTGGGTGTTCATGGTGGGTTTAGTGGTGGATGGTGGTGTTGGTGGTGGGTGTTCATGGTGGTGTTAGTGGTGGGTGTTGGTGGTGGGTGTTGGTGGTGGTAATGGTGTTAGTGGTGGGTGTTCATGGTGGGTTTGGTGGTGTTGGTGGTATGTGTTCATGGTGTGTTTAGTGGTGGGTGGTTGTGGTGGGTGTTGGTGGTGAGTGTTAGTGGTGGGGGTTCATGGTGTGTTTAATGGTGGTATGTGTTGGTGGTGAGTATTCATGGCATGTTTAGTGGTGGGTGTTTGTGGTGGGTGGTAGTGGTGGGTGGTAGTGGTGGGTGTTGGTGGTGAGTGTTAGTGGTGGGGGTTCATGGTGTGTTTAGTGGTAGGTGTTTGTGGTGGGGGTTGGTGGTGGTGTTGGTGGTGAATGTTAGTGGTGGGTGTTCATGGTGTGTTTAGTGGTGGGTGTTGGTGGTGGGTGTTAGTGGTGGGTGTTCATGGTGTGTTTAGAGGTGGGTGTTGGTGGTGGGTGTTAATGGTGGGTGTTAGTGGTGGGTGTTCATGTTGTGTTTAGTGGTCGGGGGTTGGTGTTGTTGGTTGTGGTGGATGTTGGTGGTGGGTGTTGTTGTTGTTGTTGGTGGTGGTGGGTTGTGGTTGTGGAGGGTGTTGTTGTTGGTGGTGGGTGTTAGTGGTGGGTGTTCATGTTGTGTTTAGTGGTCGGGGGTTGGTGTTGTTGGTTGTGGTGGATGTTGGTGGTGGGTGTTGTTGTTGTTGTTGGTGGTGGTGGGTTGTGGTTGTGGAGGGTGTTGTTGTTGGTGGTGGGTTTTGTTGTGGTGGTGGGGGGTGTTGTTGGTGGTGTTGGTGGTGGTTGTTGTTGGTGTTGGTGATTGTGGAGGGTGTTGTTGCTGATGGTGTTGGTTGTGGTTGTAGAGGATATTATTGATTGTGGTGTTGGTGGTGGTTGTGGAGGGTGTTGGTGGTGGTGATGGGGGCGGTGGTGATGGTGATGTTGGTGTTGGCAGTGATTGTGTTGGTGATGGTGGTGGTGGTGATGGTGTTGTTGTTATTGCTGTTGTTGTTTTTGTTGTTGGTGATGGTGGTGGTGGTGGCGGCAGTGGTGGTGATGGTGGTCTGTCACAGCTTTCCCCACTTCCTGAAGCATACCCAGTGATGATGAAAGTTTTCTTCCAAGCTGACATAATATTAGGATTCTCAAAAGACTCCACCACAAGAAGTACCACACATTGATAAAACACAAAACTTAAAGAAGTAAAAATATAACAATTTGCAGAGATTAAGTAATATTGTGTTTGATGCTGTACCAGTCTGGTAACTGTATTGGTTTGGTTTTTTTTTCTCTTCTCAGGCTGAAGAGTTTCTCAAAGATCAAATAGATCAGATTAAATCTGAGTTTCAGGATCAAATCAGGTATATTAATCAGGCATGATTTGAAATCAACTTTGGCAGTATACAGGGTTATTCATAAGACCATGTGAAACATTTTTAAAAGTTTGCAACAAATAAACTACATAACAGATCATGATTATTTTTAGAATTTCACTAACCACTTCTTGATACTGTTGAAAACAGGTGCTGCCTTCTGGAATTCCACTCGAAGTCATTACTGCACAGTCACATCAGACGAGGTTCTTTCGTATTCCAAAACACAAAATGACTGCTCATGTTTACTGAACACTATTTGCTACTGCTGCCTCCTAGCAGCAAACCACTGGAGCTCCGTGTGTGGGCTTTATTTGTTCAAAAAAACTTGGAGAGTTTCTCTCTTTCATGGCATAAGAATAATCATGATCTGTTATGTGTTTTGTAGTTTATTTGATGTGAATTTTTAAAATGTTTCACAGACTTATAAATAACCTGTATTATTTAAGCACAGTATGAGATTAACTCAGGAGGAAGATTATAGAGAGATAGAGGATCAGGAGATCATATATTCAATATAAGATTAATAATAGAGAAATGCAGAGAGTTTAATGTGAATCTATATTTATCTTTTATAGACTAGTCAAAGGCATTTGATTGTGTACAACACCAGAAACTTCGGGAAATAATGGAAAAAATGGGATTTCCAACACATTTGATACAATTAACATCACTGCTGTATCTAGACCAACAGGCAGCAGTAAGAATAAATGGTGAAACAACAACTTGGTTTGACATAAAACAAGGGGTCCGTCAGGGGTGCATATTGTCGCCTTACTTATTTAACTTGTATGCTGAAAATGTAATGAGGAATGTTAGAGAAGATGTAGACAAAGAATATTACGATGCCATAACAATTGGAGGTTATGAAATACCAGAGATTAGATATGCTGATGACACAGTATTACTGTCCACAACACAAAAAGGAATGGAAAAACTAATTATGTCAGTCCGTAAGAATAGTTAAGAGCAAAACTTCTATCTTAATGTGAAGAAAACAAAATTGATGACAACTGACAAAACAAATAAGGCAGCCGATATATGTATAAATGAGGAAAAATTGGAAGAAGTGGAGAGTTTTGAATATCTTGGATCACTACTAACTAATAATGGAGATACAATGAGGGAAATTAAAAGGAGGACGTCTATTGCTCTTCAGAAAGTAAAACAACTAAAAAATCTGTGGAGAGGAACAGACAGAACTACAAAAATAATATTTTTAAGGGCACGCATCTTTCCCATCGCAACATATGCTTGTGAAACTTGAACACTTAACAAAACAGCTGAGATACACATAAATGCCTTTGAATGTAAATGCTACAGAAGAGTTCTTCAGATATCATAGACACAAAAAAGAACAAATATGTCCATACTACAAGAACTTAATATTGAATAAGGCTGGCTAGTAAAGAGGATTAAACAAAGAAAACTTAAATATTTTGGACATATTAAATGTTATGATAATCTAGAGAAGACCATGTTGGAAGGGTACATAATGGGGAAAAGAAAGAGAGGAAGACAAAGGTGAAGATGGCTGCAAGACATCGTTGATGAACTGCAGATAGATACATTAGCAGCAGGCCATCTTGCTTACAACTGATAGGCCTACAGGAGTGCTGTTAGGTAGGCAAAGTTCTGCAAGGGACATGCAAATGAATGAGATCAATTCAGGTAGATTATCTGAAGCAGTGTCTGTAGCAAAACTGGTACTCTATTAACATCAAGTAAAGACCAAAAACAAAGATGCACTGAACATTTCCAAGAAATACTTAATCAACCACACCAATCCCACAATTAAATGTCAACCTAGATGAAATTACATTGAATGAAATTGAAACAGCAGTGAATCTAATGGCTAACAAAGCTGCAGGTGAAGATGAAATAACAGCTGAAACGTTAAAAGCTTTTAACAGTGACAACATGAGCCAATTACAGAGAATGTTTAATAAAATTTGGAAAGAAGAAAAGGTGCCTTCAAAATGGAAAAAGGAAATCATAGTTAAAATACCAAGAAAAAAAAAAAAGCAATCTTAGCGAATGCAATAAATGGAGAGGAGTAAAATTACTATTAGCTGTATCAAAAATATTTTGCAAAGTCATCATTAATAGAATTAAAGATATAGTGGATACTGCAATGAGAGAGTAACAAGCAAGATTTTGAAAAAGGAGAAACTATCTCGACCAGATCTAAGAATAATACTTGAAGAACATATTGAAAAGCAAAAACCACCATTAATCCTGAACTTCATAGACTTTAAAAAAAGTATTTGACAGCATACACATTATGGAGAATTTTAAGGCTATATGGAATACCATTTAATTATCAACATCATTAAGGATCTCTACAGTGGATATGTCTGTGCAGTCAACACAGAAGAAGGAATGAGTGAATGGTTCCAGATTGAAACCGGCGTGAAACAAGGATGTATACTATCTCCCTTGCTGTTTGGAATTGCCATAGACTTAATAATGAAAAATGTTGCACAGGTAAAATGGGCATTGATTAAGTAAATGGGACCCAACTAGATCATCTTGATTTTGCAAATGAGATAGCTGTTACCAGTGACAATGTGAATTTGATGCAAGAAAAAATGAATACCCTGTCTTCACTGGCTAGCAAAATATGACTTGAAATTAACAGGAAGAAAATAAAAATAATTAAACTTCCTATTCGTCAAGAAGGAGAAATATACATAGAAGGAGAAGCTTTTGAAGAAGTAAACCAATTTGCTTATCTCAGCAGTTACATAGACCAGGATGGTGACACCAGAAAGGAAGTTAGCAGCACTGACCTTCAAGAATCTTGAGAACATATGGCACTCAAAGTTATAAGCACAAAAACAAAGCTAAGATTATTCAACTCAAATGTAAAATCCACCCTCATTTATGCATGCGAAAACTGGAAAACAGCTAAAGAAATAGACAAGAAATTAGACGCTTTCGAAAACAAATGCCTCAGGACAATACTTGATATAAAGTGGAACGAATTCAAGAACAACGCAGAGATAAGGCAGGTGAGTGAAAAGCACCCAGTCTCATGGGTAATCAGAAAAAGGAGATGGGCAGAACTTGGTCACATGATGAGAAGAAACAATCAGAGAATCCCAAAAGAAGCTGCTATCAAGTGGAACACAACAGGCCAAAGAAAAAGAGGTCGACCGCATGAAAGTCTAAAGAGCACATTGTTAAGAGAGGGCAAATTAGTAGGCATAAAATCCCTTGATGAAATTGAAAAGCTTGCTGAAAATGGGAAAACTTGGCAAACTACCATGCAAGCCTTATGTGATATTTGATGGCACAGGAAGGATGTAAGATCTGAAGCAATGGTTCTCAGAGTATACAGTACAACCAACCTCCCCCCCCCTCTGCTGTGAAGGAGCAGCAGGGGACATCAGAACCATGTGAGCAAAAGAAGGTTTTGAGGGCTTTAAGGACATGGCTTGGAAGCATATGGGTGGCAGTCCAAAAAAGATTGAGAACCACTGATCTAGATATTGCAAAAGTCAAATCAGGCAGATTATCTAGAGAAAATATTAGGTGAGATGAATGTGCACAGGGGATGGTGCATTTATTAGTCAGTCAGTCATTTGCATGCCCTTTGCGGAACTTTGCCTAACTAACAGCTCTCCTGTAGGCCTCTCAGTTGTAAGCAAGATGCTCTGCTGCTGATCCATCCATTTGCAGATTATCAAGGATGTCTTGCTGCCAACTTAGCCTTGGTCTTCCTCTCTTTCTTTTTCCCATTATGTACCTTTCCAAGACAGTCTTTAAATTTTCATGATGTATAATGTGTCCAAAATATTTAAGTTTTCTCTGTTTAATCCTCTTTACTAGCCAGCCTTCTTCAATATTAAGTTCTTGTAGTATGGATATATTTGTTCTTTTTTGTGTCTATGATATTTGAAGAACTCTTCTGTAGCATTTACATTCAAAGGCATTTATGTGTTTCTCAGCTGTTTTGTTAAGTGTCCAGGTCTCACAGGCATATGTTGCAATGGAAAAGATGCATGCCCTTAAAAATTTATTAAGATTAGCAAAACTTATGTGACCAAGATCATCATCATCTACTCCAGTATGTCTGTTAAGGAGTGAAACAGGGATGTGTACTATCACCAACATTATTTATCTTGGCAGTAGACTGGTTAATGAAGGAGGCAACATCAGACAAACGCAGAGGATTACAATGGAACCTTGACACAGTGCTGGAGGACCTTGACTTTGCGGACGACATTTGTCTATTATCAAGCAGTCACAAAGATATGCAAGATAAAATAAAAAAGCTAACTCAGAATGCAAACAACATAGGACTAAAGATCAACATAGGAAAGACAAAGTTAATGAAGCAAAATGTGAACAACATAAATGTACTCAGAGTAGATAACAGGTTAGTGGAGGAGGTCAACGAATTTGTATACCTTGGCAGCAGAGTAGTAGAAAATGGAGACAGCACAGAGGACATCAACAGCAGACTTATTAGAGCAAACCAGGCTTTTGCAATGCTGCAGACTATATGGAAATCAAAAATACTAAGCATAAATATGAAAATCAGGATATTTAAGAGTAATGTTCTAAGTGTACTACTCTATGGAAGTGAATGCTGGAAAATCACCAAAACCATAGAAAACAAGTTGAATTCTTTCCAGACTAAATGTTTACGAAGAATTAGAAAGTATTTTGGCCAAACACCATAAGAAATAACATCTTATTGGCAGAAATGCATATGAAACCACTGACAACAGTTATTGAGGAAAGACGCTGGCGATGGTTGGGACATGTGCTCCAAATGACTGACAACTCACTACCAAAAATAGCACTAAGATGGACACCACATGGGAACAGAAGTAAGGGTAGACCAAAAGAGACATGGAGAAGAACAACAGAAAGGATGTTGAGCAATAGAGGGCTCACCTGGGCAAGAGCAGAAAAAAAGGTGAAGGACAGGCATTTGTGGAAAACCCTTTGCGGAAGCCCCATGTGCCCTGGGCACTTAAGGTTCAGAGAGAGAGAGATGTCTGTTAAGTTTTCCTGTATGTCTGTTCTTGACTAAGTATCATCATCTACTCCAGTATGTCTATTAAGTTCTCCTGTATGTCTGTTCTTGACTAAGTATCATCATCTACTCCAGTATGTCTGTTAAGTTCTCCTGTATGTCTGTTCTTGACTAAGTATCATCATCTACTCCAGTATGTCTGTTAAGTTCTCCAGTATGTCTGTTCTTGACTAAGTACCGTCATCTAATCCAGTATGTCTGTTTAGTTCTCCTGTATGTCTGTTCTTGACTGAGTATCATCATCATCAGCCCCTGTATGTCTGTCACAGAGACTTAAAGGAAGACCACAAGGAGGAATTACTTAGACAAAAACAACAGATGGAGGCAGAACACAAGGAGATACAGGATACCATGGAGAGACAAATCAGTAGGTGTTTTCGTTCATGCGTGTCCATGTTTGTTTGGTTTCCATCTCTTTTTTTTGTTGTGACAGATGAAGATTTGTGGTGAAATTTTGTAAAAATGTGATGAAAGAAAATAAATGTATATCAGTTTTTGATAAACTATCTTCAAAGGAAAATTCAGTGATTTTTTTTTCTTTTCTCTATTTATTTATTGTTTTTTTTTTTCATTTGTAATTTTAAGAAAGTATTTTGCCCAAATGTTGGTTGTAGATATTTATTTTTTTTTACAGGCCTTTTTTTTTCTTTCCTGTTATATTTGTTTACATTGTTGCAGAGCTGTACCAAGCCCTTGTCCACCTCTATTTGCTATTGTAACAATTTTAACAGAGCCATCACTGCACTCATTTGTTGATAATTCCAGTTTGTGAGCGTTTCTTTGTGGAATATTTTTGGTTAATTTAATTTGCACTGTTCACATATATTTTTGTTCTCACCTAAATTTGTCCTGTTTTGTACTATAATTTTAACTTCTTTGTACTTGACAAGATGACTGAATTGTTCCATTTTGTTCCTGCATTTATAAATTACATCAGTTTCTTTGTTTAATTTCCAGCAAATCCCACAGTGTGAGAGAAGCCACTGCAAGGCAACTTTTGTTTATTGTTAGAAGCAGTTCAGCTTTGGTATAAATAACTCCAATACATGGTCATCCCTGATGTTGCTTAGTAACCCCAGCTGTTATGTTCAGCCAGTGAAGAATGCCATCTGACATAGTTGTTGTTTGCCTTTTGTGGATGATCTCAGAAAACAGTTGACTTTCCTACCTCACTAGTGACAGAGACATGCAGACTTACCTACCTCACCAGTGACAAAGACATGCAGACTTACCTACCTCACTAGTGACAGAGACATGCAGACTTACCTACCTCACTAGTGACAGAGACATGCAGACTTACCCACCTCACTAGTGACAGAGACATGCAGACTTACCTACCTCACCAGTGACAGAGACATGTAGACTTACCTACCTCACTAGTGACAGAGACATGCAGACTTACCTACCTCACTAGTGACAGAGACATGCAGACTTACCCACCTCACCAGTGACAGAGACATGTAGACTTACCTACCTCACTAGTGACAGAGACATGCAGACTTACCTACCTCACTAGTGACAGAGACATGCAGACTTACCTACCTCACTAGTGACAGAGACATGCAGACTTACCTACCTCACCAGTGACAGAGACATGCAGACTTACCTACCTCACTAGTGACAGAGACATGTAGACTTAGCTACCTCACTAGTGACAGAGACATGTAGACTTACCTACCTCACTAGTGACAGAGACATGCAGACTTACCTACCTCACTAGTGACAGAGACATGCAGACTGTCTTGTTTTGATCTAGACTTAGTCACATCAGAGCTTTGTTTTACTTTTACCAAGTCAAGAATACCTCCCCCCCCCCCTTTCCATAAATGGAACATAAAATTCCCAGGAACATATACTCCAAGAGTGGGGGGACTTAAGTAGGCTGGTCAGTGGTGACCTTTCTTCTTATCTGAAAGGTTGTAGATTTGAGACCCACAGCTGGTACCTGTCAGTTGACCCAGCTACAGAAATTGATACCTGACTAATTTTGGAGAAAATGAGCTGTGAAGATGGAGACATCTACCTGCAGAGCAAGTCACACTGGATGACACCACACATTGCTGCCAGAGAATGCAGGTAAAACAGGACATCCAGTAAAGGTCAGACTTCTGAGTAAAGAAACTCTCACCTGAGGCCAGAGTGAGTGAAGCCTAAAAAAAAAATAAGATCGCTGTAACAGTGTCCAGAGTTCTCAGATCTGCATGGCAGCCTCACCTGGTCAGAGAGTCATGATCTAAAACAGAGGCCATGAGAAAGCCAATAGAATCTTTAGAGAGTTGTGGACTTCATCATACCAACAAAGCTGAAGATTTTACCTGACCCGACAATTTAAAGATGAAGTGTGGAAATTGGCAATATCTGTGTTAAGTGCTCTTTTATTTTGTGTTTTTTTTTTTAACAGTGTGAAGATGTTTATTAAGAACTTATGTATGTATATTGCAGGTCGCATGGCCAGTGAACTTGAGCTTTTACAAAGTGCATTTGAATCTTACAAGGGAACATTACGCTCGGAGACCACACAGAAGCAGAACAGAGTGGAGGGTGAACATAGACTGAAATTTGAAGAAGAGAAACAACAGGCCATTCATGAAATTAGTGAGAATTTTGTATCAGCGTTTATACCCACGTTTTATTTTCTTTACTTTTGATACTCCTCATCATCTTCATTTGAAACATTGCTTTGTACTGTACCCAGGGGCGTTTGACTGCAAGTCAGTCATTATCTCTCTCTCTCTCACTCACTCATTCTCTCTGTGTGTTGTTTTCATCTTGACTCTTGTCATTTGATACTGTTCACTGTTCACACATTTGTATCATCATTTTGCATTTTTTTCCCCCATTTCTTCTCACTTTATTTTTGTATGACTCTTGAAGTGGCCTAAATATTTTAACTCTTTGATTCTTGGAGGGAGTCGGTTTTTCATCTTCATTTGTTTCTGTAATTCATTTTTTTTTTCTGTCTTTGGAGCATAATATTTTCACTGAAATCTAGTTTGAGAAATGGAATGACTGAAAGTGAAAATTTGTTATTGAGTTCATGAGTATGCTTTTTGTTTGCCAAGTTTATTAATTATTGACTTTTGAATGTAACTGATCAAGCACATTTGTCAAGATATTTTTTTGACAAAACATGAAACAACAGAGGATTAAAACTAAAGACAAAGGTTCAGATTTATTAGACCTGTGTTCTTACCACTCTCTTACATAAATCTGAAATACGAGCAAGATTCAAGACATGAGAAAGAATTTGCCATCATCACCGTCTTCACAGAATAATGAACATGAAGTGTAAGGACAAAGTATCGAGTTCTAAGTTCCTGCAACATGTGAAGCTTCCATCTATGATGACAACACTCAGCAACAGAAGATTTAGATGGTTGGGCCATGTGGCAAGAATGGACAAGGACCATATCCGTAAGCAGATTTCATGTGGTGACTTTATGAAGACAAAGAGATTACAAGGTAGTCCTAAAGATAGGATGCAGGAATATGAGCAAGACATCGTGAAGAGATTTTTCTGTCAGACAAGAGGATATTGAAAACTGGTAAAAGACTGCAACATAGAAAACAGCTCTGCAGAAGTGATGAAAACCAGACTTGAAAACAAGAGACACAAATGGAAAGAGGCAGTAACACAAACATCGTTGTTACTCAAACATTGCCAGAATCAACCAAGAGAGAAGTTGGTAAGCAAAATTATGCTTTGACAGCTTTCATTACTAGCAAGCATCCGCCTAACTCTACGCCTTCTTCTAAGTTGATGAGAGCCGATATTATAATCTTCTGTAATTGTTTAAGAGTTCTGTGATGTCTTTCCAGAAACCAAGCTTATCCAAGAACAAAATCAAGAACGTGCAAACATGACCAGAGAATATCGGAAAGCTGTTGATGCTCTGCGCAAAGAACATAAAAAAGAGCTAGATGTAAGTTCACTGACATAGTTCATCTTTATCTTTGAACCACATTAATGGTCATCTATTCATGAGCACAGTTATAGCACAGTTGATTGCAAAATGCTGTGTAACAGAATTCTTTAATTCTGTTCTTTATTCTATCTAAGGGATATAATCCATGGTAAATTTGGTATTTTGACTAACTGATTAACTCTTCCCCTGCCATTGTCAATATCGTGGTAACTTCCTATTAGTCTTGTGACTGCCATGTTTGCTATAGTGATTTTGTTTCGTTGCAATGCAAAACTGTTGTAAAACTTTTTATTGTGCACAATTTATCTGCGCATGTCTGGTGACCTTTCATATTTCAATCAAAAGCGTGGCTAACAACCGAGCGAAATAGTTGTTTTACCGGAGAAATTTCAGTATTTATTGTGATTTCGGAGGCATAAGGATATGTGCTATGACCCGACCACTGTTCCTGAATGTACCCCAAGTACATCTAATGGACTGGAGAAGTAGTTAGATGGTTATTTCAGACATTATTTTAGTGAGAATGCCACCACACGACGAGAATGGACGAAAATTTAAGTAGATCTGGAAATCGCCGATGGTAAGTACTACACAATTATCAGCTAAAATCATCACACTATTTCTTTTTTCCTAAAACACTCTTCATTTATGAAATCTTCTTACATTTAAAAGTATTTTCATGCATAATATGTATACTTTTAAAGTGGAAATACTTTGTGCATTCTCTTTTACAACTATACCCCCTGTACATATCAAGACCCACACTTTTTGTGTGGCACGAACCAAAACGTCCGCGTTTTTTTCTGCGGCACGGGAAGAGTTATGTGTGAGTGTATTGTGTGAGTGTAGTGTAGCGAATTTTATCCTGACATGTTTATATTAAAGGTTAAATTTGGAATCTCCAGTTAGTTTCTCACTGAAGGTCATTTTTGGGTGAAATCCTGAGATTTTGATTGATTTTTCTCTAGACTTGTTTTTATGGCTAGCTAAAATTAGATTGTTTTTCAGAGACTAGTCCAGGGTCTTAAACAGGCGATTTTCATGAAGTTTAGACTTTCTCGTGGACAAATGTTCACGAAAATAAGAAAGTAGAAATTGTTGATATTTAAGTGCTGAACTTTTACATAGGATGGTTTTGTATAGATGGAGATTAGAATGTGGGATTAGGATAAAAGATAGAAGTGTGCGAATCATAATGACAGGCTTATGATTAGTGATTGAGTTATGTGATTATATTGAGTGAGATTTTTGATAGATAGTTGAGAGATTTGATATCATTATGGGTTAGAAAATGTTCTAGGAAATTGTGTAGTAATTTGTGATAGAATGTGAGTTGAGTTTTCCTTCCATGTTTACTTGTAACTGAAGAATGTAACAATAGTTCTTTTGAAGCATTGTAGAACTTATAAGGTCCGATACTTGTTTTATTTTCTTACGGATCCATGGAAAGGCTTCTTGTGAGAATGTAAGTTGGCATTTGTGTCCACTCATGTTGTATGTCTGGCAGTTGGTCTGAGTGTGAGTGTAGTGTAGCCCACTCCTTTTATATGGCGAACAAGCTTTTGTCAAGGTTAGGAGTGCTTTGTTCATTTATTACAATCAATATTCTTCATCCTCACTGATCGCCGCCCATTCTTTTCACAATAAATATGTAGTTTATTTGATTCCATAAAATTCAGGTGTCAGTGGTCTTCATACTATTTGTATTTCTGTGTACCTGTACATTTAGAGTCTGAGAATTTAATTTCTTTGAAAATCTATACTAGTAAGGTATTAATACATTCCCCCGTGTGGTACCCGGGATCTGCAAAGAATAGGACCACTGTACCCTACCACGCATGATCGTAAAAGGCGACTAAGGAAGGTTCAGCATAGGGCCAGCAACCCTATCTGGTAAAAAAAAACTATCAGACTGCTACAGAAACGGAAGCAAGGGAAAAAATAAATGCAGGTGGAAGGAGAAATGCGTATCAGGAAACTGAGCCCATGAAGGTTGTGGATGAAAGCCAGCCACTGGAAGTCCCCAGCCCGACTCCAGACCTCCTGGAACCTAAACACAAGATGCAAATAGGCACCTGGAATGTAAGAACACTAAACCAGACTGGAAAACTAGCACAAACCATCAAGGAAATGCACAGATACAAACTAGACATACTAGGAATACAAGAAGCAAGATGGACAGGACAAGGCAGAAGGAAATTAACAACACAGCACACAGAAGATACAATAATATGGTCAGGTAAAGAAGATCTTAATGAAGGAGGAGTAGCATTGATTATAACAAAAGAAGCATCAAGAGCATTGCTGAAATGGACCCCAATAAATGAGAGATTATTATATGCACGGTTCAACTCAAGATTCATGAAGCTGTCTATTATAGTTTGTTATGCACCAACAGAAGCAGCTGAAGAGGAATTAAAAGAAGATTTTTACAACAGCCTCCAAGCCACAGTAGAAACAATACCCAAGCATGATATGCTATTCATCTTGGGCGACTTCAATGCAAAAGTAGGTGAAGGAAATGAAGATAGAAGAAGAATCATGGGAAGAGAAGGAATCGGAGAAATAAATGAAAATGGAGAAACACTGTGCAGTTTCTGTGAAGAAAACATGATGACCATTGGAGGGACAATTTTCCAACACAAAAACATCCATAAGGTGACTTGGAGGTCACCAGATAAAACCACAGAAAACCAAATCGATCACATACTAATAAATAACAAGTGGAAACGGTCACTACAAGATGTGCGAGCAAGGAAAGGAGCAGATGTAGGAAGTGATCACAACCTTCTGGTAGCAAAAATAAAACTAAAATTAAGGAAAGCCAAAATCGGAGAACACAGAAATATACATTTTGATACAAGAAAACTGATAGACCAGCAAACAAGAAATGAATTCTCAATAATACTTAAGAACCGCTTCAGTGTCCTACAAGACGAAGCAGAAATGTCCATATTAGAGTTCAATAAAACACTACAGGAAACAGCAAAAGAGGTGCTGGGATATCGAAAAAGGAGAAAAGAGGAATGGATAAGCGAGACCACATGGGAAAAGATAGAGCAAAGAAAAGAAATCAAGAAAAAATTACTGAACACAAATCACAACGGCTTAAAGAACGAGTTTTAAGTAATTATGCACAAAAAGACAAAGAAGTGAAGGAATCATGCCATCAAGATAAACGTCAATATTATGACAACTTAGCAGAAACAGCAGAGAAAGCAGCATATACAAATGACATGATAACCATATATAAAATCACAAAGCAGATTTAGGTAACTTCAACACAAGATGTGAAAGTGCAATAAGAACACAAAATGGACAACTGGTCAGTGGAGAAAGAGAAAAAATTGAAAGATGGAGGGAACACTTTAACACCCTACTAAACAGAACACAGGCAGCACAAGCAATAGACATACCTGAAGCAAAAACGGAGCTAAACATCAATACAGGACCAATAACAATAAGTGAAGTAAAGGAGGCGATAAAGAAGCTAAAATCAGACAGGGCACCAGGTGAAGATGAAGTGACTGCAGAGATGTTGAAAGCAGAAGAAACAGAAACACCAAAACAACTTTGCCGGATCTTCTTATATCTTATATCTTATATCCTTCCCGTGCCGTTAGACGTCACATAGGGCTCGCAAAGTAGTTCGCCAATTTTTCCTGTCTTCGGCGAGTCTTTCAACCTCATCAAAGGATTTTATGCCTGTCAACTTGGCCTCTCTTAATAATGTTCTCTTCAGAGTTTCACGCGGTCTGCCCCTTTTTCTTCGGCCTGTTGTGTTCCACTTGATAGCTTTGCCGGATATTACAACAAATTTGGGATCTAGAAAAGGCCCCAGAGGAGTGGAAAACTGGGCTTATAGTAAAACTACCAAAGAAGGGTGACCTCAGAGATTGCGGGAACTGGAGAGGCATTACCCTACTGCCACTAACCAGTAAAGTATTTTGCAGAATAATCATCAACAGAATTGTACCAACACTTGAGGAAAAACTTCGGAAAGAGCAGGCAGGATTTAGGAAAGGAAGAGCATGCATAGACCACATATTTGTACTTAGACAAATATTAGAGCAGGCAAATGAGTGGCATAGCACAACATATGCATTATTCATATATTTTGAGAAAGCCTTTGACAGTGTCAAAAGAGATGCAGTGTGGAAAATCCTAAGATGGCATGGCCTCCCCCATAAAATAGTTAATGTAATCAAAGCCCTATACGAGGGTTTTCAGTGCAAAGTTATCTGTGGAGAACATACCTCCAGCAGCTTTAGGGTACAAACAGGAGTGAAACAGGGATGTGTACTATCACCAACATTATTTATCTTGGCAGTAGACTGGTTAATGAAGGAGGCAACATCAGACAAACGCAGAGAATTACAATGGACCCTTGACACAGTGCTGGAGGACCTTGACTTTGCGGACGACATTTGTCTATTATCAAGCAGTCACAAAGATATGCAAGAGAAAATAAACATGCTATCTCAGAATGCAAATAACATAGGACTAAAGATCAATGTAGGAAAGACAAAGTTAATGAAACAAAATGTGAACAACAGAAATGTACTCAGAGTAGATAACAAGTTAGTGGAGGAGGTCAACGAATTTGTATACCTTGACAGCAGAGTAGTAGAAAATGGAGACAGCACAGAGGACATCAACAGCAGACTTACTAGAGCAAACCAGGCTTTTGCAATGCTGCAGACTATATAGAAATCAAAAAAACTAAGCATAAATATGAAAATCAGGATATTTAAGAGTAATATTCTAAGTGTACTACTCTATGGAAGTGAGTGCTGGAAAATTACCAAAACCATAGAAAACAAGTTAAATTCTTTCCAGACTAAATGTTTACGAAGAATTAGAAAAATATTCTGGCCAAACACCATAAGAAATAACATCTTATTAGCAGAAATGCAGATGAAACCACTGACAACAATTATTGAGGAAAGACGCTGGCGATGGTTGGGACATGTGCTCCGAATGACTGACAACTCACTACCAAAAATAGCACTAAGATGGACACCACAGGGGAACAGAAGTAAGAGTAGACCAAAAGAGACATGGAGAAGAACAACAGAAAGGATGTTGAGCAATAGAGGGCTCACCTGGGCAAGAGCAGAAAAAAAGACGAAGGACAGGCATGTGTGGAAAACTCTTGCGGAAGCCCCATGTGCCCTGGGCACTTAAGGTTCAGAGAGAGAGAGATTAATACATTAGTTAGAAAACTAGTATACTGTATAAAGTCTTAGATGGGTAACTGACCGGTTCAGTTGTCACTTTGTTTTATCCTTTACATAACGTGGAAAATTTTAACTGAATTTTTCATCTTGGAAGACAGTTATGAAGCAGGTAGATATTAGCTGTAGTGGAACTTGCCAAACATCATTTTGCTGAGAGGCATCTCATGTACCAATACTGGATTCGCCTAAATGGCCACAATAGTAGCAAACAATGTTTGTGTTGCATGTCTTTTTATGCTTGAGCTTTTGTGTTTAGTTTTGACCTTCATTTCCTCCTCAGACAGTGCTACACTTTAACAGACCTGTTCTCCATAATGGCTTTGTCTTGTCTCTCCAGTCATTTTGTTTGAAAAATTCCTTGTAGATGATTTATATATATCTTTGTATCTCAGGTTTGGGTTTCATCCTTCCAGATGATCACAATATAGTATCTGCTTGGTGATAAAGTTGTGGTCCATTCATGCTGCATGCCCCAGATGTCTTAGTTTTCTGCTGCTGGAAAATTATGTAAAGTTGTCAACATGTATGCATATGAACATTAGGAAAACAAATGCTGGTTCACTGTTTCTGATTATTATATATGGCATAAATGACACCTTAACATAGACGTGCTAAACAGCCACTTTATATATATATATTTTTTTTTTTTTTGGTGACTTTTCAGGGTCTTCTACAAAGATTTTCCAATGCTGCTGCAGATATTGAAAGACTGAAACTGACCACGATGGAATTAGAAGTAAGCTGCAAGCAACAGCTGTGAAATTTAATACTATGTTTAATAAATATAATCCACTCTCAGTTCAGGATGATGTTTGTGTTGCAACATCTCATCATTAGCTACTATAATCCACTCTCAGTTCAGGATGATGTTTGTGTTTCAACATCTCATCATTAGCTACTATAATCCACTCTCAGTTCAGGATGATGTTTGTGTTTCAACATCTCATCATTAGCTACTATAATCCACTCTCAGTTCAGGATGATGTTTGTGTTTCAACATCTCATCATTAACTACTATAATCCACTCTCAGTTCAGGATGATGTTTGTGTTTCAACATCTCATCATTAGCTATTAAATTAAGAACATCCTGCCCACAGTTCCAGGAAGACAAAATAATGAAAATAAAAGCAGACCTGGAATCGCAAGGCTTGATCTGTCAGTTGAGATGATGCATTATTATTGCCAGTAATAGCTGTAACTCTTGTTACTGAGAAGAAAAGGAGAACAGATGTCATTATTCATCAACACAAGATCTTTTATTGTAGAGAACTTGTAATAGAATTCATAAAACTAGAACCTCAGAAGGTTGATTAAAGTCATATAGTTTCTAGTGATCCCTGGGAAACAGACAATCTTGTGGTATTAGGGTTGTGAGATGGTAGAGAGGTGACTTTATTCTGTAAGAAAACATGTGGGAGCGTCAAAATTTACTGAAAATAATCAGAAGGGAAGAAAGTGGAGATTAGAAGCATTCTCTTGCTGCGTTGGGACACAGAAAAAGCCATATTTATTATTGTTCCTAATAGATCAGAGCTCTTTTGCTCAGTGATGTTCATGGTGAATAGAACAAGTTATCGAGGTTTTGTTAATTTTCCAAGATGTACACAGAAACTGAGTTGCTGTTCTCCTAGCTTTCTGCGACACCAGCTTTCTTAGAAAGTTCCACTATGACAGTGATCATGTCAGTGTCCAGATCATTTATCAGGCTTTTGTGAGACGCCCTGTTTCCAGGCAACACTGTAAGTTAGGGTCTTGACTACCTATATTATGCCAGTGCTGGTGTCTGAGCAGACATCCAGAAGTGCTACAAAAGATTTAATCCTCATAGAATGTACCCAAACTTCCCTTATTAACAAACAAACAAAAAAATGTAAGATTAATTTTGGTCTTACAAATTTTTCATGCAAAATTCTGGTTCTCTGCAGGAAACAAAGTCAGAACTTGAAAAAATGAAAGAGAATTACAGTGCAACATGTCAGCAGCTGGCCAGCACAACAAGGCATCTCACAGATGTTGTAAGTGTGTTGCTTCTTTTTGCTGAGCTGAATAAAGTTTTACAGTAGACTTCTTCTTTACCTGGCACCACATGGTTGGGCCCATGGCAGAATAAATGAATCACTGGTCAATCCAAAAATATGACCACTTCAGGTTGGGCTATAAATTGAATTTTAAAAATATTTATTCATGTATTTGATAATCCTTTTTATCATGAAATAAAGGAATTTTAATTTAAGCCCATGCATCCAAAATAAGGATTTGATTGAGAGGAAGATTTTCTTAGGCTATAAATATATAAATATATGACATATTCCTATTTCTAGGAATTTTTCTGAAAACTCACTCGCACCATTTTGTTCTGCTAGAAATTTCTCTCTGTAAACACCACATGCCCAAACTCTGTGGTGCTTTATATAGGTCTGTCATTACTAGCTAGGAATGTTGACTTTCATATAAAAGTCTGTTGGTTCTTGATATAATATAGGTCCACAAATAAGTGTTCCTTATTGATGGTGTTCTTTAAATCATATTCACAGGGAATTGTCCATTATTTGATTTTTTGGCTTCCTGAAGTTGCACCTCTTTGACAGCATCTGTTCTGTCTGATTCAAGTTGTGCAGTGAAATCTTGAAGAGATTTCCTGTTTTTCACTAATCATTGAGTGTGCTTCCTCCGACATCTAACTCTTTACAGATTCACTTGAAAGTCTTTCCATTGTCAGGTTGATTTAGCCTAGCTTCAGTTGTTGAAATGTTATTTGTTATGTATCCACCTGTTTGAAGTCATTGTCATTGCTCATTTATATTGTTCAAAAAATACTAAATAAAAACTGAGATGAAGGAAACAAGACCAAAGAGGGTAGACCAAGACAGAGATGGAAAGACAACATAGAAGAAGATATAAAAGAAATTGGTGTCACCAGCTGGAGAATGAATGAATGAATGAATGAATAATCTTTATTTTTAAAGCGTAAAGAATTGGGCACTCAGGCCCGTCTTACATTCCGCCCTTCATCACCCCATCTTTCATTCTTCCCACACACTCAGTTTAATACAAATATACAAATTAAATTAGGAAAGACATATCAAAAGAGTGTAAGATTTAACTATTACATTCAAAGTAAAAAAGAAGAAGTAATTAATCTAATAAAATAGCTCTCACGCACACATACACACACAGACATATACATAAACAAAAATACATTGTAAATACAGATCTTCTAACATATGTTTTTAAACAAACATTAAAATAATTTCTAACAATATCTAACAAGTTACTTTTCGAACTATGTCATTTTAGTACTTGATAGCTGGTGAGTCATGTGTTGAGAGAGTGCTGGTTAGTCTATGGAGGTGTATAATTACAAGCAAGTAAATAATGAAACAGGTTTGAGTTAAAGGATGAATTAAAGGATGACCAATGGATTTTAAATGGTAGGGAGGGTGTTCCAGAGCTGTACTGCAGAATATGGAAGGCTTTTCTTGAGAAGATTAGGAATAGAGAGGAATAGAGGTGAACTTTATCTGCAGCAATGAGCCTTAAACTCTTTCCATGCCAGTGGGAAAAAATGCGGACGTCTATTTGGTGCCACGAAAAATCCACGGGTGTTGCAATATTTTTATAGATATAGTTGAAAAAGTGAATTAACAAATTATTTCCATGTTACACCACTATATTTATTATACATAAAAAAAATTTTAATGAATGAAGATTCCATAAATGCAGAGTTTTTTAAGGAAAAAATAACTGGTGAGAAAATAGGACAAATTTTCAGCCCCCCCCCCCTAAAAAAAATATTATGACACAAATAAAATTTTTTTCTACTTACCATTAGAGCTTTAAATATCCACTTGTAAAATACCAGTTGATGGTAAATGGAATCCTCACACTAATTTTTAATAACTTTCTGCAAAAATTTGAAGAATCAAACAAACACTTTTCATGTTCTTGCACCAAAAACTCAATGAATGTGATGACAATTTGAAATCCTCATATAAAATAATCTCACAACTTTTCAGGAATTTTTTAAAGCTGTTCAGCTGGCACCCAGCAGACAAACGCCACAAAAAAAAAACCGCAAAGCAATATAAATTTGCTATGTACAAAACAGAAGTAGCAGCACTTGTCGAAGGACGACAGTCACTTTCACTTTCTGTGTCACTACTAGAGGTCACTGAGTCAGAACTTGGCACATCAGAAACTGGTCAGAGACAAAAACATTGTCAGAATTAGAATCGCTTGAAACAGACTGATTGTTAATATGGCAAGGTTTTCCAGCTAATACTGTCTTAAATAACTCATTTCCAGCAGTTTTAGTCTTTCTAGGATGTCTAGAGCTACAAGGGGTACATCCAGTACCATTTGTGATGTTGGAGGGAATGTCCATTTTTGGAATATGCTCTAACAAAATTCACAAATCTAAGCACAAACAAACTCAGATATGCTGGTCCTTCTGCCCATGTTACTGCAAACAGGATGAAGGATAAATCTGACATGTGCAGTTAACGTGCGAACCAAAATGTGAATTGCATTTATACGAAACAAAACATGTGCCAGAATTCTGCATGGCACCAAATTCACAAATCGGCTCTGCCAGAATACTGGCATAAGGCACGGAAAGAGTAATGGCTCGGAAAGCTGAAGAAGAGGAAGAAGAAGAATTAAATAAAAATGAAAGCTTACTTCCACACTGTGTTTGGTGCAAAAAAGTAATAGGAGGTTTTTACTCATGCTGTGCTTATGGAATGCTAAAACAAAATTTAACATGATTTATCAGAAGGTCTTCTTCAGATTTCCGAGTCATTAAGATTCATTGCTGTAGATAAAGTTCGCCTCCGTTCCTCTCTATTCCTAATCTTCTCTCTCCAGTTAGTGACACCAGTTTCTTTTATATCCTTTTCTATGTTGTCTTTTCAGCTCAGTCTTGGTCTACCCCTTGGTCTTGTTTCCCTCTCTCTTTTGCATACATAATTTTCATTTCTGTTCTCTTCCATTCTTTTTTACATGGCCCAGCCAGTGTAGTCTGTTCAGTTTCAAGACATTTATAATTTGTTTGGATTTAAATAAGCTGTTCAGTTAGTGTTCTTTCTACCTCTCCATTCTCCACTGTTGGTATCCTTTATAGGCCCAAAGATTCTTCTTAGGATCTTGTTCTCAAAGACCTGTAATTGTTGTTCATCTTTCTTTGTTTACTCCACGTTTCTGATCCACATATGACGGCTGGTCTTATTATAGTTTTGTAGATTGTTATTTTGGTGTTTTGGGACAGGATTTTGGATTTTAATAGGTATTGCAAGGCAAAGTATATTTTATTCCCTATCTGCCTTTTTTTTAAAATTAAATCTCTGAGGTGTTCATGAAAATGATAATGATGATATATTTTGATCAGTAACAGATAGTGAGATGTTGATAATGATGATGATATGCCATACTCAGCAGCAATTTATGATTCATTGACTGTGTAAATTTATCTGCATACAGAAAGTGCGTCTAGTAGATTTTGAGGAAAGATTTCAAGAGAAAGTTCAGCAAGTGGATGACCAGTACAGGCATAGGCTGCAAGAACTTATGACACAGAACACAGAACTCAGGTAGGTGTTTGCTATCTTACCATTGATCACCCCCCCCCCCCACCACCCCAGGTGAGGTTTGATGAAGTAGATTGACAAGATCTTAGCCATCTGTTTGCCAGATGTCTTGATATAGCCACATCATTCTCTGTGATGGACATTCTAATTCCTACAGCAGTGATATTCTACACAGTTTTCATTAATAGTTTTTATTTTGTCGAGTTTTCAGTGCTTGTTATTAACTCATCGATTTCTTGTCAGACTGAATGCTTGCTGTAGTTTCTGCTTTAAGAAAAGCATTACATTTCATTTTTTTTTGAGTGAATTACTCTTTTTTTTCAAGCCACTTTCAGGATATATAAATCAGTCATTGAAAAGGCAATGAAATTATTAACTCCTATTTATCACTTTTCTTGATTATTTGTAAATACATTTGTCATGGAGTGTAAGTAATTGTTTGATAAGAATTTACAATAAGTCATCATCATCATGTGCCTTCATCAGAACAAAGGTTGGCGATGATGAAGCTCTAGTTTCCTTGCTCCTTTGTGTTGATGGTGCATTCAGTCAGGCTGTGTCCTGTCTAATCTTATATGTTATCTGCCCATCTACATCTCTGCCTATCTCTTGCTCTGTTTCCTTCCAGCTTTCCTTTTAGTGTAGTCTTCAGTATGTTGTTATGGCTTTTGATATGGCCAGGGTATTTTGTTCTCTTGATCCTTATTTCTTTGAGGAGTTCACATTGCACTTGGAGCTGTTCTAAAACATCTGCATTTGTTGTTTTCATTCTCCATGTTACATGATCTAGTTCTCTGTAGAACTACATTTCTGCTGCATCAGCAGGACATCCATAAATTTAGGCTAGAGCTTTTCTTGGTGTCTCAGATGAATGTTTGTCCAGAGTTTAGAGAACTATTTGATGAGAAATGTTAACTTCAGGTTATTGCTGTTTTGATGTCTCAGATGAATGTTTGTCCAGAAGTTTGGAGAAATATTTGATGAGAAATGTTAACTTCAGGCTATTGCTGTTTTGATGTTTCAGACAAATGTTTATTAAAAAATTTGAAGAACTATTTGGTGAGAAATGTTAACTTCAGGCTATTGTTGTTTTGATGTTTCAGACGAATGTTTGTTCAGAAGTGTGGAGAACTATTTGATGAAAAGGAAAACTCTAATGAAAAGACAACACAAAGGGTCAGATCAGCGAGGGAAACAATGGAGGTTTGTTTTCTCTGAGGTTTTATTGTGATTGAAAGTGCTGCTACACATTCTCTGGCAGAGATGGAAAGGTTTGGTTAAGAATATGTGTGGGGGAGGTTCTTGCATGGGTTGATACGAGTACTTGGGTTGATGGTAAGACAGACAGATAGAATAACTGCAGCATACATACAATGTCAGGCTGTTTCATAAAATAATTTTACATTTATTGAAGCAAAAGAATGTTGTGCTCCTTAAGAATGAGTGGCTGCTTCTTCTGCCCATGTAATAGAAGAATGAGTGGCTGCTTCTTCTGCTGCCCATGTAATACAAGAATGAGTGGCTGCTTCTTCTGCTGCCCATGTAATACAAGAATGAGTGGCTGCTTCTTCTGCTGCCCATGTAATAGAAGAATGAGTGGCTGCTTCTTCTGCCCATATAATAGAAGAATGAGTGGCTGCTTCTTCTGCTGCCCATGTAATAGAAGAATGAGTGGCTGCTTCTTCTGCTGCCCATGTAATAGAAGAATGAGTGGCTGCTTCTTCTGCCCATATAATAGAAGAATGAGTGGCTGCTTCTTCTGCTGCCCATGTAATAGAAGAATGAGTGCCTGCTTCTTCTGCCCATATAATAGAAGAATGAGTGGCTGCTTCTTCTGCCCATATAATAGAAGAATGAGTGGCTGCTTCTTCTGCTGCCCATGTAATAGAAGAATGAGTGGCTGCTTCTTCTGCCCATATAATAGAAGAATGAGTGGCTGCTTCTTCTGCCCATATAATAGAAGAATGAGTGGCTGCTTCTTCTGCCCATGTAATAGAAGAATGAGTGGCTGCTTTTTCTGCCCATGTAATAGTTTAAAAGCTTATTCTGCCCGTATAATGGTTTACAAACTTCTTCTGTCTTGTAATAGTTTACAAACTTCTTTTGTGTGGTAATAGTTTACAAGCCTCTTCTATCGTGCAATAGTTTACAAACCTCTTCTGTCTTGTTTACAAAACTCATTTGATTCATTTTATCCTTTCTATAAGTAAGCCACACACTGGTTGATTTCTCTCCTTTTTTTTTTTTTCGTTCACAGTTGTTGGTAAAATCAAAGCAGCGGGCAAATATCAGTATTGCACTAGGTGGCCCACCAGAGAATGTCAAAACTTCAAAAAGTCGTCCCATGAGTGCACCTGGCACTAGAAGAGAGACAAAAATGGCTCATGAAACAGCAGGGGAAGTTGAATCTAAGGCAAAAACTTAAAAGTCTGCACCAGTCAAACTGAATTCTGACATAGAAACTGAAGAAATAAAAAAAAAAAATTAAAAAATTGTCCTTGGTAGCTCAGATTTTTGTAAAACAGCACCTGGACACCTCGGTTAAAGATGGCCATATTGAAATGATTACAAGTTTGCAAACTGTACGTTTTATTCACTAACAGATTAAGCTTTTGAGCCTGAATTTATGGAGAAACAGAAACAGTAGTTGTGTCCTATTATCCTAAATCCAACTGTAGTAGTAGGGTCTGTCTGTACTGAATCTATAGTGAGATGTACTGAATTTATGTGAGATCTAGTTGTACTGAATTTATAATGGAATCTAGATGTGCTGAATATATAGTGAGATCTAGCTGTACTGAATTTATAGTGATATCTAGCTGCGCTGAATTTATAGTGAGATATAGCTGTACTGAATCTATATGGAATCTAGATGTGCTGAATCTATAGTGAGATCTAACTGTACTGAATCTATAATGGGATCTAGATGTGCTGAATCTATGAGATCTAGCTGTACCAAATCTGTATTGGGATCTGGCTGTGCTAAATCTATTTTAGGATCTAGCTGTACTGAATCTACAACATGAGGCAACTGAAGTGCATTTATTTCAAATATAATGAATAAACTACTGTGTTTGAAAGAATGAGGCCTTTGGTTGAAAATTCAGAGAGTGACTATTTGATGTGACATTGTTGTCACACATCACTATAATCTGTCTTATAGAGTGTTCAGAATTTATGATTTCATGGTAGAAGGACTTTAAGCCTAGAGTTGTTATTTTCTTCAAGGTATTATTTTCCGCCATATGCCCTTGATATTCACAGTTTGAAAACTGCTGCTAACAAAACAGCACTTCTGCTTCTTCCTCCATAGCTGGAGTGTTATTGTTGCATGTTCTTTGCTTGTACTTGTGCAAACTCCCTGTAACTATGAGCTGTTGTTCTTTGCAGCTGATGCTGTAGAGATGTTGAGGCACAGCGTCGTATCGACGTGGGAGCGGGTTATGGCAGCCACTTTTTCAGTCCAGGAGTACAGCTAAAAAGCAAGGGGGTGTGCAATGCTTCTTTAGCAGACTCCACCACCATGGGGACTATGGCAATCCCTGGCCTGTCAGCCAGGCTAAGCCTGTTACTGGGGGTACCACAGGGAGGTGGGACAGGCCTGTTACTGGGGGTACCACAGGGAGGTGGGACAGGCCTGTTACTGGGGGTACCACAGGGAGGTGGGACAGGCCTGTTACTGGGGGTACCACAGGGAGGTGGGACAGGCCTGTTACTGGGGGTACCACAGGGAGGTGGGACAGGCCTGTTACTGGGGGTACCACAGAGAGGTGGGACAGGCCTGTTACTGGGGGTACCACAGAGAGGTGGGACAGGCCTGTTACTGGGGGTACCACAGAGAGGTGGGACAGGCCTGTTACTGGGGGTACCACGGAGAGGTGGGACAGGTCTTGGTCAGCTATGGATTGCTAACCCTGACATTGGCATATCAGCTATGGGTCATTGATTGCCTCGTCAGACAGCGTCTTCACCCCCTGCATGCTATTTAACCGAGTTCTCTGTGGCTGAAATAACAAATTTAGTGAAACTTATCACTTGTTACTTTTTATCTCTACCATCTTTGTAAGATATGTATGTGTAAGGCATGGCACCTTACAACTAACTGGAGGCAAAGGTTAACTGAGTGAGATTTCATCATGTAATGGGCATCCAGACTGTAGCACATATTAATGTTAATTACTAGAATGACTGGCAGTGACCTGTGTCCTTTCCCCTACGATCAGTTCAAGAGTTAAAATATCATTTTATTTATTAACATTATAACTAAAATAGTTCAATTTACTGCTATATTTTTACTTCAAATAAATCATTGACACCCCTCAAATGTTGAGGGGAATTTTTACTGTGATGTACATTGTTATTATTTTCATGTTATTTATTAAATTGTTATATACCAGTTTTTTACTAAATAAAATTTACTACAATAATAGTTATTGTTATTCTTCCTCGACACCTTTTGATAAAGTTCTTCTGTTTGTTACTAGTTATCTCCCTTGATGAAGTAAATGTCTGAAACTCCAGCCTAATAAAAGTTAAGTGAGACAAGTGCGCCTGTACTTTATATCAAGTCAGGTCTGTTCCATTCATATCCATTTTACTGTCATCTTTGGCTTCAGAAAGATAACAACCATTTTTTTTTTTGTCTTCCCCCTGGAATTAGCATCTGTAAATGGCTGCATGAGACTGTTACGTGACCTTTGACTTCATTAATATTTGTTTTATATGACTTTTGATCCACTGACCTTTGCACTTTTGATCCCATATGACTTTTTGTGGTTTTATGACAGATATTTGCAGGGGTTGGGGGGGGGGGGGGGGTTTGTGGTCTATCTTTCAACTCTATTCACAATTCATGTTCACAGAAGTTATATTTAAGTGAATATCATGTTTGTTCAATGATACACCCACACTAGCTTTCAGGCTAGCTTTTGCTGTGAGAAGAAAAGGGACAGTTAACATAATGAGATTTCGCTGTGAGGAGAAAAGGGACAGTTAACATAATGAGATTTCGCTGTGAGGAGAAAAGGGACTTAGTTAACATAATGAGATGTTGCTGTGAGGAGAAAAGGGACTTAGTTAACATAATGAGATTTTGCTGTGAGGAGAAAAGGGACAGTTAACATAATGAGATTTTGCTGTGAGAAGAAAAGGGACAGTTAACATAATGAGATTTCGCTGTGAGGAGAAAAGGGACTTAGTTAACATAATGAGATGTTGCTGTGAGGAGAAAAGGGACTTAGTTAACATAATGAGGTTTTGCTGTGAGGAGAAAAGGGACTTAGTTAATATAATGAGGTTTTGCTGTGAGGAGAAAAGGGACTTAGTTAACATAATGAGGTTTTGCTGTGAGGAGAAAAGGGACTTAGTTAACATAATGATGGTTTAGGCCTTAAGGCGGGAAAAACTGAGGTACAGGCATATTTTTAAGACATCATTGTGAATTTTTTTTTCCATGAGAACTGGGAAGAACTGAAGAAGGAGCATAGTGAGCAAATCTTCAAACTCATTCATTTATTTGCATGTCCCTTGCGGAACTTTGCCTCCCTATAGCACTCCTGTAGGCCTCTCAGTTGTGAGCAAGATGGCCTGCTGCTGATGCAAGGAACATAGTGAGCAAATCTTCAAACTGCGTATTATTATTTGATGATTAAATGAGAGCTGTTATTTAGGGATTAAATGAGAGCTATTGTAAGATTTGGAAAGAAGAAAAAGTCCCTTCTAAATGGAAAAGAGGAATCATTGTTAAAATACCAAAAAAAAGGCAACCTTAGTGACTGTAACAATTGGAGAGGAATAACCTTAATATCAGTTGTGTCAAAAGTATTTTGCAAGGTCATTTTGAATAGACTTAAAGATATAGTGGATACTATATATATGAGAAAGAACAAGCAGGATTTCAAAAAGGGAGAAGCCGTCTCGACCAGATCTTTACTCTAAGAATAATACTTGAAGAACATATTGAAAAGCAGAAACCATTAATACTGAACTTCATAGACTTTAAAAAGACATTTGATAGCATACACAGAGATTCATTGTGGAGAATTTTAAGTCTATATGGAATACCATCTAAAACTGTCAACATCATTAAGGGCCTCTACAATGGATATGTTTGTGTAGTCAAAACAGAAGAAGGGATGAGTGAATGGTTCCAGATTGAAACAGGTGTGAAACAAGGTTGTATACTGTCTCCTTTACTGTTTTGGAATTACAATAGACTTCATAATGAAAAAATCCTGCACATGTAACACAGGTATTGACTGGGTAAATGGGACTCAACTAGAAGATCTTGATTTTGCTGATGACATAACTCTTATCAGTAACAATGCGAATTCCGTGCAAGAAAAAACAGATATCCTGTCTTCACTGGCTAGCAAAATAGGACTTGAAATTAACAAGGACAAAACAAAAATAATGAAACTTCTCATTAATCAAAATGGGAAAATACACATAGAAGGGACAGATATTGAAGAAGTCAGTCAATTTGCATACCTTGGCAGCTACATAGACCAGGATGGTGACACCAGAATGGAAGTTAGAATTAGAATTGCAAAAGCAGCATCGATCTTCAAGAATCTTGAGAACATATGGCATTCAAAAGTTATAAGACCAAAAACCAAGTTAAGACTATTCAATTAAAATGTAATATCCACCCTTATTTATGCATGTGAAAGTTGGAAAACAACTAAAGAAATAGACAAGAAATTAGACTCTTATGAAAACAAATGCCTAAGGAAAATACTCGGCATCAAGTGGAATGAATTCAAGAACAATGCAGAGATAAGACAGATGACCAAACAACAATCAGTCTCATGGGTGATCAGGAGAAGGAGATGGACATATGTTGGTAACGTGATGAGAAGAAACAGTCAGAGAATCCCAAAACAAGCTATCAAGTGGAACACAACAGGCCGAAGAAAAAGAAGCAGACCACGTAAAGCTCTAAAAAGGACACTGTTAAAAGAGGCCAAATTAATAGGCATAAAATCCCTTGATGAGGTTGAAAGGCTCGCCGAAGACAGGGAAAATTGGCGAACTACCTTGCGAGCACTATGTGACGTTTAACGGCAGGAGAAGGATATAAGATTATTTGATGTGATTAGAGCTATTATTTGGCGATTAAATGAGAGCTGTTATTTGATGATTAAATGAGAGCTGTTGATGATTAAATGAGAGCTATTATTTGATGATTAAATGATATCTATTATTTGATGATTAAATTACAGTTATTATCTGTTGATTAAATGAGACCTGTTGATTAAATGACAGCTATTATTTGATGATTAAATGAGAGTTGTTATTTGATGATTAAATGAGAGCTATTATTTGATGATTAAACGAGTGCTATTCTTGATAACAGAATACCTGAGCACAAAGAAATTGGACCCCGGCAACATAAATGTGGATTGCTGCCATTGTGGCCGATTATAATAAACAAATATTGTTAGAATCAGACAGGACAAAAACTGCTTGGAAAGTTGATGTTTAACAAACAGTAAACATCTACCTGAATGAGAAGGGCTATCAGTAACAAATGTGAAGCTTATTTTTACTAACATTTACCAGCTGTGAAGTCCTTCGCATGTTGAGAGTAATGTTTGTTACATGAACATATGTTATCCCTTAATGCACCAACTACTCTGGTTTACCTTAATCCTCAGGGAGCCATTGTTCAGTTTGAGAGGCATTTCCCTAACATGGATGTGTCAGGTATTAATTTTTCCAACTGAATTGTCTAGAGCAGACAACACTTGCTTTTTAATATTCCACAATATCATGATAAGTTTATATGCAACTATGTTATTACTACAGTGCCAACAAAAAACTATAAAGTTCTACCTACTAAATATGGATAATAACAAAAATGTAAAATTCTACACACTACCTCTATACAAATATAAAATTGACCTGTTAAATCTAGAGACTATCAAATTTAAATTTGAACTTGTTAAATTTGGAGACCATCAAATATAAAGTTGAAAATGTTAAAACTGGAGACTATCATATGTAAAGTTGAAAATGTTAAAACTGGAGACTATCAAATGTAAAGCTGGAAATGTTAAAACTGGAGACTACCAAATGTAAAGCTGAAAATGTTAAAACTTGAGACTATCAAATATAAAGCTGAAAATGTTAAAACTGGAGACTACCAAATGTAAAGCTGAAAATGTTAAAACTGGAGACTAGTAAATGCAAAGTTGGAAATGTTAAATATGTAGAACAACTGCCAAATGTGAACGTAAACTTGCTAAATCTAGAAAATGTTCAGCAGAAGAAATGGAGGAGAGGCGGGCTTGGAATCTTTCAGTTATTATCCCCCCATGTTGGAAAAAGCAAAGAAGGTGACTGTGCTGTTGGTACATTAACTTTCCTGGGCCAACAAAAAAGATATTTAAGAACGCTTATCGACTCCATCCGGCAATATTTACTTCATCTCCCAGCATCTGTTACCCTCAACTTTTTTTTCCCCTAGTCCTGTTGATAGTCTTTAGTTTAATCTATATTCAAATTTCATAATCGATGACATTTTTTTAGGGGGGAGGAGGGAGGGGGCATGCCTAAATATTTTAGGTGTGATTGTGTATGTGCATGCGCGCGTGTGTCTGTGATGTGCGTGTGTCTATTCGTGCGTGCTCGCGAATATTTGTGGACCAAACTTGTATTCTCCTATTCTGATCCTTCTTCGATGCTCAAATACTCATCATCATCATGTGCCATCTTTAGACCGAAGGTTGGCGGTAATGAATCTCCAGTTTCCCAGGTCCCTTTACTTGCTGGTGCAATCATCCAGGCTGCGTCCTATCCATTCTCGTTTGTTTTTTTCTTCCCGTCTACAACTTGCTCTATCTCTAGTTTGTATTTTTCTTCCCGTCTACATCTTGCTCTATCTCTAGTTTGTATTTTTCTTCCCGTCTACATCTTGCTCTATCTCTAGTTTATTTTTTCTTCCCGTCTACATCTTGCTCTATCTCTAGTTTGTTGTTTCTTCCCGTCTACATCTTGCTCTATCTCTAGTTTGTTTTGTTCTTCCCGTCTACATCTTGCTCTATCTCTAGTTTGTTTTGTTCTTCCCGTCTACATCTTGCTCTATCTCTAGTTTGTTTTTTTCTTCCCGTCTACATCTTGGTTTATCTCTAGTTTGTTTTTTCTTCCTGTCTACATCTTGGTCTATCTCTCGCTCTTTTTCCTCTCACCTTTCCTTCTAGCACGGTCTTCAGTATATCGTTATGTCTTCTGATATGGCTAAAGTATTTTGTTTTATTGATCCTTATTTCTCTGAGCAGTTCGCGTTGCACTTGGAATTGTTCTGAAACTTGTGTATTTGTTCATTTCACTCTCCATGATATGTGACCTAATTTTCTGTAAATCCACATTCCTGCAGCATTAACCCTTTTCTTCAACTTTTTGCTTAGACCCCATGTTTCTGCTCCATACAGTAATGCAAAATAGATATAAGGTTTAAAAAAAATGGTAAAGGTAACCCTGTCATGCCTTAGAGGCACATAGGGATATGGTGTTAGTACCCTAGCATCTTACAAATCTCATTTTTTGTTTTTACGGGCAGATTCCTGGATTGACAGCACTGTCTTCATGGTGTAAGATAACAGCACTGTCTTCGTGGTGTAAGATAACAGCATTGTCTTCATGGTGTAAGATAACAGCACTGTCTTCGTGGTGTAAGATAACAGCACTGTCTTCATGGTGTAAGATAACAACACTGTCTTCGTGGTGTAAGATAACAGCACTGTCTTCGTGGTGTAAGATAACAACACTGTTTTCATGGTGTAAGATAACAGCAATGTCTTCATGGTGTAAGATAACAGCAATGTCTTCATGGTGCAAGATAACAGCAATGTCTTCATGGTGTAAGATAACAGCAATGTCTTCATGGTGTAAGATAACAGCAATGTCTTCATGGTGTAAGATAACACCACTGTCTTCATGGTGTAAGATAACAGCACTGTCTTCATGGTGTAAGACAACAACACTGTCTTAATGGTGTAAGATAACAGCACTGTCTTCATGGTGTAAGATAACAGCAATGTCTTCATTGTGTAAGATAACAGCAATGTCTTCATGGCGTTGAATGCATATTTTTTTCCTTCCTATTCTTTTCTTTGTCTCCGTCTCATTTCTACCATCCTCGGTTAGTATATGCCATAATTAGCTGTAGTTTGTCACTTGTTCCAATTTCTATTTGTTTATGGTTATGCCCATATGTGGTAATACCATTACTTTTTTCTCCTTGATATTGATCTCAAGTCCCCATTCTTCGCTTATGATGTTTATCATATATATTAATTTCTGTAGGTTCTGTGGATTGTCTGTTCGGAGGACTGCATCACCTGCATACCTTCCCCTGTGTTTAGTCCTAGTAGTTCATCTGAGTGTTTGAAGATGTTTTCTGTGTGCAGGTTGAGTAGACATTGAGACAGACCACCATCTTGCCTTGCTACCTTCTTCACGGGTGCATTTACTCATGTCACTGCGCTGTATTTTACTGATGCTTCCTGCTCTCAGTTGAGATTTGTAAATAATTTGCATGTTTTTCATACCAAGATTGATTTCCTCAAGAAATTTTATTGCTTAGTCATGCTTAACTTTGTCAAATGCTTTAGTATAACCTATAAAACATGCATGTGTAATCTTTCTGAACTTCCATGTACTTCTCGATCAACTTTCATGTGCAAAGAATGGCCTCTCTTGTTCCGCTATTCTGCCTGAAACCAGATTGTTCTTCATTGACTTATTTATCAATTTTGTTATTTGCTCCTTCAAGAATGACTTTGGGGAGAAATTTAGTCACATGATTCATCACACTAGAGTTCTAAAATCTGAGCAATCTGTGGCTTTTGCTTTGTTTAGTGTACCACAGAGTCTGAATGTTTCATTTCTTCAGTTATATATCCCAGTTCGTATATGTTGTTGCATATTTCTGTTATCTTGTCAACTCCAAATTCCGTCAGTGCTTTTATCACTTCTGTAGTAATGCCATCAAGCCCCGCTGCTTTTCCTGCTTTCATCACGTGTATGGCTCTTTCATTCTCTTTCAAATGGCTGTCTTTTTCCACAAAAAGTAACTCTTCCTTCTGGAGGATGGTTTCTTCCTAAATTTCGTGCTAAAAGACAGCTCCACGTCTGTAGCACAGTTTATTTTTGCAGTTTGAAGGACACAGAAGGCTTTCTCGTCTCCCTGCGAATATCATATTCGACTCAGTGCCACCTGAGGGAAAAACAAAACAAAAAAATTGAAATGAACGATGCGCGAAAGTTCGGATTAAAAACTTTCAGACTTTCTTTTCAAAATGAAGTATCCATTATTACGATCGGTGTTATATTACGCCAGCAATAACTTTCTTAGAGTGTTCAGGAACTTTATGTGCACGCTGTATTTATGGCTCTGCTCTCTTACTTTTCTGGGTATGATCTAGTGTCACAGTACTGTACCGGACTCGGGAAGTCTGGAAACAGATCGGATAAATCGGCACGCAGTTCATGCGTGGCCGGATAAGAGGGAATCTACTTTAGTTGGGGAAAAGCTGTCAGTCTTGCAGGTCACTTTTTTTTGTTGTTGTTGTTGTTGTTGCGAAAATCGTGTAGTCATAACTGAAAAAGAACATGCCACTGCAAGCATATAGAAAATGACCACCAACGAAAAAGAAAGTTGAAGGTTTACGAAATAAAACAACAATGGCTACAATTAGAGAAAGAAAACGGTTTTAGGAAGAACAATAATTATATATATATATATATATATATATATATATATATAGAGAGAGAGAGAGAGAGAGAGAGATTGCATCTTACATCCTTCCAGTGCCGTTAAACATAACATCGATCTCACGTGGCAGTTTGCCAAGTTTTCCTGTTTTCCGTGAGCTTTTCAGCCTCATCAAGGGATGTTATGTCCAGTAAAATGTCCTCTCTTAACAATGTCATCTTTAGAGTTTCACCTGGTCGACCTCTTTTTCTTCAGCCTGTTGTGTTCCACTTGATAGCTTGTTTTTGGGATTCTCTGACTGTTTCTTCTCATCACGTGACCGACACATTGTGGACGATACACGCTTAGGTCGAGGGGTGTAAGACCTTAATCTAAGCGTCATCGTCCACGTGATTTGGTAGTTGGTTTCGAGGGACATTGGCTTGCATCATATGAGATTAGACAGAGGCGATGGCCGGGCGATGTCTTGTTTAGTTGGGCTTATGGATGTGGTGTAAATTCCTGTGTATTATGGTGATCGTTAGCTATATTCTGCCCGTGGCCACCTCATGTGGCGTAGATTATGTATTTCTGCAGTAAGTTGTGATGTAGGGTTCGTGTCATTCCGTGTAAGAAGATAATCTGTGTCTAATTTCATTGTGATTTTCTCTGTGGATTGGATTGGTAACATGTAAGCTTTTATATTATGCTTTTTTCATATAGTTTGACCATGCGTTTGCATCAATACAGATAATGCAGATGTAGGTAACAGCAGCAATGGCTGCGGAGATGAAAGTGCAATGGCACATACGGTCGTGATGGATGCCACAGGCAGGGCCCAGTGAGCCTGGGGTACACAGAGTAACAATTTAACTAATGCAGACCCAAGAAGTTTCATTATTAACTGATATCGACTTAATTTACATTTTCATTGACTGCTCCTCGCCTTGGTTTTTTGTTTCCTTTATTGATGTCTTAATGTCATGTTGATTGTCAGTGTCAGTTGTTTGTGGTTGTTGGGTTTATTGTGAGATTAAAATTGTTGTATTATTGAAGTCATACTTCGTGATTTGTACTGCATGCCAATGTACCGTTGTGTTGATTGAATGCTTGAGGATTTAGGCAAAATTAGCATACAGTATACCAAGGAGGGGAGAACCTGGGTTGGCGGTCATGATGGAGGAGCTAGATTGACCTAGAGTATGGTAGTACAATGCTAAGGGAAATGTTGGTCTGTAAACCATCTTGAGAAAATATTCCTCCCAGTAAAATTGTAAAATTGTCTTCCCATTAAAACTTGTAAAATTGCTCCAGCAAGTTTAACAATATGTTCATCTTCTTTTTATAATCACCTTTGTGTTGTTTGTTCATCTGTCTTATCTTTGCATTGTTCTTGAATTCGTTCTACTTTATACCGAGTATTTTCCTTGGACATTTGTTTTCAAAAGAGTCTAATTTGTTGTCTGTTTCTTTAGTTGTTTTTCAGCTTTCGCGTGCATAAATGAGGGTGGATGTTACATTTGAATTGAATAGTCTTAACTTGGGTTTTGTGCTTATAACTTCTGAATGCCATATGTTCTCAAGATTCTTGAAGTCAATGCTGCTTTTGCAATTCTAACTTCCTTTCTGGTGTCACTATCCTGCCGAGGTATGCAAAACGGTTTACTTCTTCAACAGCTGTTCCTTCTATGTATATTTTTCCTTCGTGATTAATGAGAAGTTTCAATATTTTAGTTTTTTCCTCGTTAATTTCAAGTCCTATTTTACTAGCCATTGAAGACAGGGTATCTGTTTTTTTCTTGATCGATTTCACGTTGTCACTAATAAGAGTTATGTCATCTGCAAAATCAAGATCTTCCGGTTGTGTCCCATGAAGATATACGTGTGTGCGTGCGTGCGTGCGTGTGTGTGTTTTTTTTCCTGAACTGTTAGCATTGCGTAATTTTAATTGCCTACTACTCCTAAATCTACATCTTCATATATATCTACTTCCAGCTCCAAAAATCTTCGTCTACTTCGCTTGTTGCTAATCTATTTCAATCCAGTTATCATCTTTCATGCTCACACATCACGTTCGCTCTCGCCGCATGATGAGATTATGTGTGAATGAAATTTTCAAAATCTTTATCTGCCTACAAATGGTAAGCAGCTTGGACAGCTTTAGAGCGAGTAGCATATAAACTTGTAAGATGTTGGTACAAGAGTTTGATCAGTTTTGTTCTCTTTATCACACACACACACACTCACACACACACACACACTTAACTCGTTCATCTGCTGTTAGTCACACTTAATGTCAGCATATTTAATATCAGCGGTAATTAATATCAACCGCAGCTTTATATTGTTCGCATTTATTGCCTGTCGCACTCAGTATCGGCCATAAATAAAATGGGCTACCCTAAATATCAGTCACACAATATCAGTCGCGCTCTGTATCAGCCACATTTAAAGTAAGTACAGTAATATTTAATATTTAATTCAATGCTGTGCTGACATCAAATAAATAGTCACTGCTGTACGAAGTATGTGATTCTTTGCTCGCTTACCTTTATCTGCATCACATCACATATCACAAACAACCATAAAAAAAACCTTAACTCATTTTTATCATATCTTCCATTTAATATACTATACTGTAAGACAATATACTAAACTATACTAAATTTCAAAACATGTTATTCTACCGCTACATGCACATACCTCTTGTCAGATCATGATAAACTGTACAGCTGTTTTTTGTTTCGGCACATCACAAATGACTATATTCTAAATTACATGCAAGTTCGTAGTACATTTCGTTTTGGGTTCCGCAGACATACCTCATAAGGTAAAATTCCCGTTTTCATGCCATTACGGTATAATGGGGGTATGGTGTTAGGCCCGTATTTCCATGACCTTCGGCACATGAAAGTCTGATGTGGTCAGTACCACACCTGGCCGCATTTACCTTCCCAGATTTCTCTGGTACCCATTTTTAGAGGCTGGGTGGTCCCGGGGGGGGGGGGGGGGGGGGGGTTGGTGTTTACCAGAAAAAAAAGTCCCACTGCTGGGACTTTAACCCGATACGACTGGATTAGTAAACCGAGCGAGACATATCATCATCATCAGGTGCCGTGCCGACTGGCGTTGGCTATTATGCTTCTCCAGAGTACGCGATCCTTCATGCAGGCCATCAGCTCACCATCTCGTCAGACTGTCCAGTATCATTTCTCTTGGTCTTCCCCTGGCTCTTCTTCCCTTTATTTTTCCTGTTGTTACAATATTTTCAATGCCCCCTCTTCTCATTGCATGTTCTGTAAAAGTATATTATTTTTTGACAAGATTTTTTTTTTGTATCTCCAGCTCTTCTTTAATATTCTCCATTAGTTATTTTTGCTGTCCAGGAGATTCGCAACACTCTTCTAATAAACCACATTTCTGCTGCTTCCAATGATTTTTGTGCAGACTTGCCTATTGTCCATGATTCACTTCCATATAACAAGATAGGTTCAGTATAGCATTTTAGGACTTGTTTTCTAACAATCATTGTTAAGGCTATGTTGGCGAGACATATCTCATGCCAAAGTTTACCCTTGTCCTAGCACTCTACAACAGCACTACTTACAAGAAAACACATATTGTTTTGTGCACTAAGCACCATGCACCAGTTTCACGCACTTCCAAACACTTTCACTGCAAATTCATGGAAACATATCAGATATAATTATTCACTTATAAGTACAGTATTTATTTTAAAAGTTCTACTTCCGGCTCGGGTTCTCAATATGGGACCATCTGTGCTGGGATTATTTAAATCATATGTTATCTATGACGTTTCTTCTTCGATTTGAACGCTACAAATTGATTGTGCTCTCCCCTGTTTGTGTGTGTTGTCTATGTGTGGAGGATCTTTGACTGTGTATGCGTGGAGGTCACTTGCGTTATCCGTGTGTGCAAGATCTGTGTCTGTGGGGTGGAGATTACGTGAATTGTGTCTGTGTGGAAGACCTGTGTGTGGAGATTATGTGTTTTGTCTCTGTGCGGAAGATTTGCGTGCGGAGACTATGTGTGTTGTTTCCATATGGAAGTTCTGCCTCTATGTGGAAATTATAAGTATGTGAAGGTTCATAGTTTTTCATATGACTTTATGAAGAGGTTATGTGTGCGTATGTATGGAAGTTCTATGTAAAAGTTATATTTAAATGTGTGTGTGTGTGTGTGCAAAGTGGGGTGTTTTGTGGGACCATTATACTACATCCGCTTTACTACATTATTAGCTTATAGTAGTAAGCTTACATTTGTCAGGGGAGTACACGTCTTCTTCTTCTTCTTCTTCGTTCACTTCTACCACCAAAAACCGCACTGTGAACCTACTGAATTCACGCATGTGGTCCTCGTTAGGTCCCGTGGTCCCCTGTGTGGTCCAAAATAGACCACACGAGTTCCACGAAAGGACCACAAGGGGTTCAGAGTATCGCAGTGCTTTAGCCTGTATTCTTGGTGGGTCTCGGAAGCGGGATTGCGTGACACCGTGGTTTTCATTGCACCAGTTTGGTCTAGAGTTGGACTTTCTCACCGGAAGACCTCGACGTGTTTGGAATATCAGTGCATCCCCGCTGGGTGAGAGGCGTAAGCCCACCCAGGCCAGAGTTGGACTTTCTCACCGGAAAACCTCGACGTGTTTTGAGATACCCGTGTATCACCGCCGGGTGAGAGGTGGTTGCCCATCCAGTCCAGGGTTGGACTTTCTCACCGGAAAACCTCAGCGTGATTAGGATACGCAGACATCCCCGCCGGGTGAGAGGTGGTTGCCTATCTAGACTTCCCTGGTCCAGTGTCTCCGACTTCAGCATTTTGCGGTTGTGGCCGCTACCCTTCCTAGTTGTGACCAGGATGGCGCTTTTGTCCAGGAGGACGAATCCTCGCCACTAGTGACTTCTACCCCTGGGTTGAGCCGGTTTAGGCATTTCCCAGTATGGGCGTGTTTGGGACGGGACCGACCTCTGGGCAGAGGTACTGTGACATTCATAGCCTTCAAGATTCACCCCTGGTATGAGCCGGTTTAGGCAAAATTCACCAGTATGGGTGTTTATCAGGCGTTACCGACCTCTAGAGCGGAGGTGGCATGACATGTCTAGCCATCGAGTTCCACCCCTGGTGTGTGCCGGTTTAGGCATATTTCACCAGTGTAGGTGTATTTCGGACGTAGGCGGCCTCTAGAGCAGAGGCGCCGTGGTATAGCTCTCGTAGCGATACTACTGGACATACCAGGTTAAACTTCACTTTCCACCACCTTTTCCCATCGGCGCCGCACAGCAACCTTTATTTCTGCATTTACTTCCTTAACCGGGAGGAGCTTCACTCCACGCGCGGCATTTGAAGAGCCAAGCCAGCAGTGACTTAACCTCTGGGACAAGCCGGTTCAGGCATTTCACCCGATATGACTGCACTCAGGACGTGGCCGACCTCCAGACCAGAGGTGCCGTGATTTGACTGTTTGCTTCGATTTATCCTTTCAACCACCTTTTCCGCAGTGATGCTGCGCGGCAACCTCATTTGCAAATTTCTTCATTGGCCGGGAAGAGCACCGCTCCACGCACGGCAGCTGAAGATCTCGCCAACAGCGGCAGATGAGCTACCAAACGTGACACTCATCTACCCTAAGTAACTGGTTTTCAGGCGCCAGATATTCGCCCTCGCCCCTTCTCCTGTCAGTTTAAACAGTTCTGCCACGGGAAGGCCAGGAGCTGGACTTGACTGCCAGAGGCTGTTTGTGGCGCGTTTGCAGTCCTTAGAACCGGGAGTACACGTGATACTGTCAATCCGATCAAAACAAAGCGTAGATGATGATGATGATGATGATGATATTAAATAAAGTCTTTAAAGAGTATAACATATCTGAAAACTATCTATCTATCTATCTATCTATCTATCTATCTATCTATCTATCTATCTATCTATCTATCTGTGTTTTTGTCTGTCTGTCTATCTGTGTAAGTCGTATTATCTATATGTCTGCTTGTCTCTGTCTAATTATAAGTATTATTTCTGTCTTTCAGTTTGTCTATTTGTCTATCTTCTTCTCCTCCAAAAAGAGAAATGTTTGCTGGACATATCGTATTGATTTATAGCAGCTCAACCTTATTATGGTTAACTAAGACTCTGTTCTCCAACGAACGCAATTCGGATAATAGCAAACAAAATCGAAGCGGATTAAAACGAGCACATAGCGTTTTCAGTTCAGATGAATTTCTTTATAACCAGTTTCTGCTGATGCTTTGAAATGCGGGAAAAAAAATGGCATCAGATTTCGTGGGTTTTTCCCCCTCGCTTTTGTTGCTGGTTTTTATAATATATGGCTGGAGGAAAGGAACATTTCTTCCAAATTCAGCTACTGTTATCAGGATCCAGAACGTTGATGCTGGAGAAAATAATTTTGATATCTTATTTTTTTTTTTACTCAAAGCTTGCCTTATGTAGAGAAGAAATATTTTACGGCATGTGATTTAGAGAAACATATTAAGCTATTCTACTATGCAAGATTAAAGATTAGAATATCGAACTATTCTATTATAAAGAGTAGTATATTGAACTATTCTGCTATACAAGATTAAAGAACAGTATATTAAGCTGTTCTACTATTCAAGAAAACAGCTGAGAAACACATAAATGCCTTTGAATGTAAATGCTACAGAAGAGTTCTTCAAATATCATGAGCACAAAAAAGAACAAATATATATACATACTACAAGAACATAATATTGAAGAAGGCTGGCTAGTAAAGAGGATTAAACAAAGAAAACTTGAATATTTTGAACGCATTAAACGTCACGATAATCTAGAGAATACCGTCTTGGAAGGGTACATAATGGGAAAAAGAGAGGAAGACCAAGGCGAAGATGGCTGCAAGACATCGTTGATGATCTGCAGATTAATACATTGGCAGCAGGGCATCTTGCTTACAACCGAGAGGCCTATATGAGAGCTGTTAGGGAGGCAAAGTTCCGCAAGGGATATGCAAGTGTTTTGTATTCAACTATTCTACTAAACTATAAATGGATTATAGTATACTATCATGGACACAAAAAAGAAAAAACATATCCATACTACAAGAACGTAATATTGAAAAAGGTTGGCTAATAAGGAAGATAAAACAGAGAAATCTGAAATATTTTGGACATAGTAAACTCCGTGCTAAGTTAGAGTAACATATGAATAAGCAATAATTCGATTTTTCACTGCTTTTGTATATATTTCACAATTAGCGCCCAGCCTATTATGCTGTATATACGATAATGTGAATGATCAAAATCTGTATGATTTGCCTCGAAAAAAGCAATAGACGAAGTACTTCAAACGTGAAAAAGTGGAAAATAGTAAAAGAGTGACCGCGACTTGAACCATGGACTACGGTAGGACGAGCAATTGTCCAGCAGGAGAGGTCAATGCAGTATCAAATCAACTATGCAAGAGACGCAAACTGGCATTGTCCAGCTATATATCTGTGCATCAAGATCTTAACCAAGTCATCAGCTGCCATAATCTTAGCCACGTCATCAGCTGGCAAGATCTTAACCACGCCAACAGCTGGCAAGATCTTAACCACGTCATCACTTGGCAAGATCTTAACCACGCCAACAGCTGGCAAGATCTTAACCACGCCAACAGCTGGCAAGATCTTAACCACGCCATCAGCTGGCAAGATCTCAAGTCTGTGGTTATTGGAGAATATTTAAACAAAATATTTTGTAGTGACGCCATTTTCGTGTAAACCAATAGGGCTCAGAAATAACATTCGACAAATTATGACTTTGGCATTAAACAGATTCTTGTGTGCGTGTGTGTTCTTTTATTTTTACTGATAAAAGTATGTGTCAAGTCAGCAAATCTTGTTCATATCGAGGGTTAGTATATATTGTTCACATTGAGAGTCATGTCACAATATTTTGTTCATATCGAAATCCAATAAACGTTAACTTTGAATCAAATGTAAACAGGCGCACTTGTGACCGTCAGAATGGCCTTGTCAGTGGTTCGGGACCTTCCATGTCCAGGGAATAAGAAAAGTCCTGAGAGAGGGACCCTAAGACATGTGACGGAGTTCTTTCCCTTCTTCGCCTTCTTCTTACCTTAGTCGTCGTTGGCCATCAAAAGGCCGTTGTTTGCATTGTGTCGCAGTTGCTCGTCTTTCAGCCTAACACATCCGACTTCTGTAAGTCTCCCGTCAAGAACAAACCACCGTCTTCCAACTGCGCACAATGCACTGACGATTTCAGGCACGCCTGCATAGTCTCGGCCTGTCACGCGTCCTTGACTGCACATGCGAAACAGGCATCCAGACTCCAGAGCACATCTTTAGCTCGAACCCAGCTTGACCAGAGAAAACAAACTTTGGGGTGCAAAGCATGACCTTCAAAAGACAGCATAATTTATCCGGACAATAATCTGAGGCTAGAAACATGAGAAGAAGAAGAAGAAGAAGATGATGATGATGATGATGATGATGATGATGATGATGATGATGACGATGACGACGACGACTGCGCCCATTTTTTGAGACAGGGTTTATCTTCTCGCTGAGATTCCTATTCACCTGACCAGACTACTTTCTGTTTCCAGGGGCACCAAAGGGAAGCAGAATAGGGTCTTGGCTGGCCATGATCACCAACCCTGACACAAGCAGTCAGCTATAGGTCACTGACCACTATCTCATTCAGCCTGAGTTGTGCATCTTCGCTCCCTCCCTCATTAAGGTAAGATGACAGAAAAGACACGTTCTCACTACTCAATGCCCAGATGACGCAGGAACACACTCAGCACAATAATGGCAGGCTATATAAACATTTATCAGTTTCAAAACTCTCTTTAAGACGGTTTCAATCATTATATGATTTACCCTTGGAAAAAAAATGTAGGAGCAACTTTATTCAATAACGGAGCACACATTTGTAACGTTGTAGCAGTATAGGGAGATACGTGTAGTTTTTATAGAAAGGGCAATTGTTATTCTTTAAAAAAAAAAAACTTTTCCGTGCTCCTTCTTGAACGTCACGTGGGCTGAGAAACCCGTGACAGAGAAAATTGTGGGAGAGACTGAGTGGGCAGTCAGTCTACGTTTGGATGTGTACGTGAGAGGATGGTTTTTGTGATGTCTCTGTCGAGGAAATAAATGTTTATATCTGTTACTGGAGTTGTGGAAGTATGGATGGACTCGCCATGTGGCAGGGCAAACCTGCCGGCGGTCAGATCATCGTCATCATCATCTTCACTGTCGTTCAATTCATCAATAAAACCTCATGTCAAGTGATACGCAGGGCTGGTTTGACTTCTGTATCAGTGTGTTGCCAACTTTAGGATTGAGCGAGCCTGGAAGTGAAGGATGGCTGGAGACAGAGGATAACTAATCCAGAAACACTCAGCAACCGCGGCTTCAACTAGTGCCCCAATGTTCTATTCAGTAACAAAAAAATAATAACACAGTAAACAAACACAGCAGCACATACGACTTCAACGTTCCAATGTATGCCTTATTCATACAATACATACGGGACAAAGAAGTAAGAAACGATGTGTAAATCTAAATTAACATGTATAAACGGAAACGTTTGTTAACAAAATATGTTGTGCATGTGTAACTGCTAATTGTCTTGATCAATCCCAAGATCATAAAATTATAATAATTTTGTTTAAATCGGAATTACACGCTCCAAAGGGTAAAGTCACTGACTTTTGCCCATTGCTTCGGTACAACACTGAACTTTGCTAGTTTTTATTTCAGTGTGTTGTTCTCAGAAGAAATGTGCCAATTCTCATCTTTTCACTCGACATCTTCGACTTCTCTCAGGTGTCTACCATACAATCCAGTTCAGAGCAACTTTGGCTGAGGGGCAGCTAATGTGTGACGTGCAGATCCGCCGTTTGTCTCCCCTGTCCGATCCATTTAGTGTGAATGCACTTTGTAATTTTGAAGCGGATAAAGTGACGAATTCACATTCAACTGTGTCAGTGTTTTGATCAATGTTTCTTACTAAGCACAAACACACACACACACACACAATTAAGAAACGGATAAAATATTAAAGGGTAATCTTGTTTATTAACCTCCGCTTCAGTAAAATAAGCATGGTCCATGAATAAGAAAGTACAGCGAGAAATGGAGGCCATGGAAATGTGGTTCATAAGGAGGATGTTGAAGGTACCATGGACAGCTATGAAAACCAACGAAGAAGTCTTAAGAGAGGCTGGAGTTAAAAGACAAATTACAGCAAAGATCAGAGGCAGACAAGCAAGATTTGTAGGACATTTTCTGAGAAGAGGAAAATTGGAACACATTGTGGCAACTGGAAAAAAACTGAGGGAAGAAGAGACAGAGGAAGACAGAAGTTACTGGATGGGATGTCAGTGTGGCTAGGAAGAAAGTCACCGGCGGATCTCATGATCAAGTCTAAAGACAGGGAATTGTGGAGAGAAATGATCGCCTACGCCACGCAGCACGGCACTTGATTGATTGATTGATTGGTTGATTGATTGAGTAAAGTATATTTGATCCAACTTTACGGTTCAGCTGTTTTTACTCACTTTTGCTGGATGGATGGATGGATGGATGGATGGATGGATGGATGGATGGATGGATGGATAGATGGATAGATAGATAGATAGATAGATAGATAGATAGATAGATAGATAGATAGATAGATAGATAGATAGATAGATAGATAGATAGATAGATAGATAGATAGATAGATAGATAGAGAAGGCTCACAGAAGGAGAAGAAAGCATTTCTTGGGAAAAAAAATAATAAAACTTCCTAGAGAATCTTACTAAGATGTAAATTCGTGTTTCAGAAAAATAAGCAACTAGCCTCGAAAAACCAGCACTTTAAGCATATGCAAGCGATCATAAAACATCTCTGGAAACAAAAAAAAAATGCTTGCTAAACCAATTGACTATACAGCTGTCTTGTCACGTGACATCTGAAATGGAGTCGAGGTCACGTAAATAAACGTCTGCAGCCACTGAACAATCTCACAACATGGTCTCCTGCAACTATCCACAGAAGATTTATATAACAACAGTAACGCAAACATCAAATCTGGTTGTTTCTGTAACAGAATAATCGGTCTCTATATGTCTTGGATTGCTCATACAATTGCTCTATTTCTACTAAACTGGATATTCAACATAAAACTCAGGTGTATTGAGTGTGTGAGCAGTCAAAACTGAGCTTACTTTTGTCAAGATCATACAGGGTGCCGTACTGCACACGAAGAATGCCATCTCCATAAAGAGGTCACACTGCACACAGAAATGGTCGTCTGCACATACAGGAGATTGTCTGCACATAGAACAGATTGTCTGCAGATAGAAGACGTGACGGTGCACATAGAGGAGGTCGCATTGCACATATAAGTCGATTTGCACATAGAGGAGGTGGCATTGTACATAGAAGAGGTAGCGCTGAACAAGAGGAGGTCGCATAGTGGATAAAAAAATCCAATTCAAGAAACCTGATGGTGGAGTGTGCGAGTTACAGTACATCTTATAACTCAAAGTGTGAGGTGTGCGAGTTACAGTACATCTTATAACTCAAAGTGTGAGGTGTGCGAGTTATAGTACATCTTATAACTCAAAGTGTGAGGTGTGTGAGTTACAGTACAGCATATAACTCAAAGTGTGAGGTGTGCAAGTTATAGTACATCTTATAACTCAAAGTGTGAGGTGTGTGAGTTATAGTACATCTTATAACTCAAAGTGTGAGGTGTGCGAGTTATAGTACATCTTATAACTCAAAGTGTGAGGTGTGTGAGTTATAGTACATCATATAACTCAAAGTGTGAGGTGTGCAAGTTATAGTACATCATATAACTCAAAGTGTGAGATGTGCAAGTTATAGTACATCATATAACTCAAAAGTAAGAGAACACAGTTTTGTAGGATTAGATCTCGAAAAAATCGTAGACAAAGCACTTTAGTGAGAGGCGAGAGAAAGAAAAATCACAAGAGAATTACAGGAGGTGCTAGTTGGCTCAGTTCGTTAGTATACTGTTCTCTCGTGGCTAGACGGCTGCTCGTCCTACCGGAGTCCGTGGTTCGAATCCCAGGTAATTCTCTTGTGATTTTTCTTTCTCTCACGTCTCACTAAAGTGCTTTGTCTACGATTTTTTCCAGGTGTAATCCTAAAAAACCGTGTTCTCGTACTTTACCGTAAGAAAGCCTCGTTGTTTCCTATTTATAAAAAAAATTGATCTTATAACTCAAACACTGAGTGTGGGATGTGCGAGCTACAGTACATCTTATAACTCAAACACTGAGTGTGGGATGTGCGAGCTACAGTACATCTTATAACTCAAACACTGAGTGTGGGATGTGCGAGCTACAGTACATCTTATAACTCAAACACTGAGTGTGGGATGTGCGAGCTACAGTACATCTTATAACTCAAACACTGAGTGTGGAATGTGCAAGTTATAGTACATCTTATAACTCAAACACTAAGTGTGGAATGTGCTAGCTACAGTACATCTTATAACTCAAACACTGAGTGTGGGATGTGCGAGCTACAGTACATCTTATAACTCAAACACTGAGTGTGAAGTGTGCGAGTTATAGTATATCTTATGACCAAAATACTGAGTGTGGAATGTGCTAGTTACAGGACATCTTATGACTCAAACAATTAGTGCATCTATGCTCATTATTTACGATATTTCCGTCCTGTGAACCGATTTAGTTAAAGTAACAGATCATTCATTCATTTATTCAGCTTTTCGAGTCATTACGGCTCATTGCTGCAGACAAGACTTGTCTCCATTCCTCTCTGTTCTTAGTCTTCTCCTGCCAACTGTCCACTCCCAGAGCTCGTAGGTCTTCTTCCAGGTCGTCCCACCACAGAAAATCTGAAGAAAATCATGAATGATCGGAGTATTGTGAGATCTTCGGCATACAACTAACAATATTCTGCGAGACTTCAACAAGAACCATATTGTGGGTTTATGTGAAATAAGTTGCTCTCTTTGGCTTAAGACTTTGTGTTTGTGCTTTTAAGTAAAAACCGTATTTCCTTTACTTACACCGTCATTTTTTACAGTAGCAGCTGCTTTCTGCACAATATGCAGATCAATAGTTAAAGAAAAGCATGGTTCTTACCCACCAAAGAGTGAAAATAAAGAAGAAGAGAGCATAGCACGAAGACAAGAGAGAATAAAAGTTGCAAAATTCCTCTTCAACTTCAAATGATTTTGGTTTTGGTTTATTCAAATGTCTTACGTGTATGTGACAGAATCCTGATGGTAATTCGCAGAAAGTTAGAAACCCAATGGCAATTCTCAGAAGGAAACAGAAACCCAAAGATAATTCTCGGAAAGAAACAGAAACCCAATGGTAATTCTCGGAATGAAACACAATATTGAGAGTAATTCGCAGAAAGAAAAATGAATACTGAGAATAATTCGCAGAAAGAAACACAATATTGAGAGTAATTCGCAGAAAGAAAAAGAATATCGAGAATAATTCGCGGAAAGAAACAGAATCACGAGGGTAACTCGCGGAAAGAAATAGGATGACGAAAACACTTTGTGTAGTCTTCACACATTTCAGATCAGACAAAATTTGTTGCGTGTGATTATAATAAAGTCCAATAGTTTTGGCAAAGTTTAGGCATGAAAAGTGTCAAACTTTTTTGACGAAGCATTCTCACCCTTCTCTCTGCTTTGCCTGCATGTGTATGTGTGTGTGTGTTTGTTTGTCTATTTGGCAGCCATTCCTCTCTTTATAATGGCCTCCACGGTGCCAGGTCTCTAGACCAAAGAAGGTTAAACACATTTCGCTTCGCTCCCTAGTAGCACGAGCTGACATAGTGTCACAATAGCCCAATAGAAGAGTCTTCATTTTGGTGCATATTACTCCCCCCCCCCCCTAAAAAAAAGCCATCCCAGCTCCTTTGGGAGCCCTGGTAGATGAGCTGGCTAGTAAAGAGTATTAAACTGGCTAGTAAAGAGTATTAAACTGGCTAGTAAAGAGTATTAAACCGGCTAGTAAAGAGTATTAAACTGGCTAGTAAAGAGTATTAAAGAGAGAAAACTTAAATATTTTGGACACATGATAATCATGATAATCTAGAGAAAACTGTCTTGGAAGGGTATATAATGGGAAAAAGAGAGGAAGACCAAGGCGAAGATGGCTGCAAGACATGGTTGATGATCTGCAAATGGATGCATCAGCAACAGGCCATCTTGCTCACAGCCGAGAGGCCTACAGCAGTGCTGTTAGGGAGGCAAAGTCCACAAGGGACATGCAAATGAATGAATGAATGAATGCGTAGATGAGCAGAAGTCATCGTTATCATCATTGGCACGTTGTCATTGTTTAATCTTCGACGAAAGAACACGTCACTAGCATTCTCAAAAAGATTTTTTTTTCCTATTCGCTGTTTTACTGTGCAATGTTGGCCCTCACTACCAACCTCCCACCTCCCTGTTCTCCACCTCACAGCGGCAATAAATATCCCCTCCCGACTCCCGAGCGGCTTTACTCCGGCCTGGCCACTGTAGCGGGTTGGTAAACTGTTGCCAGGTTGTTGTTTTTTTATACTGACTGCGGTGAAACCTTCACAGAAAACTTTCTTACAGGTGAGAGCTTTAATCCTTCATTATACTGATTTATTTCAATATGAGAATAAAATCATTTGCTTCTCGTTCATTTAGACATGTATCTGTGCTCTGTGTCGTATTCTTTCATTCGCCATTAAAAAGGAAAAAAAAAAAAAACGGCAATGATCAGTTACACAGTCCTATTCGCCAAGTCATGGTACTATACTGCGCCTCTAACCTTGACTTTTACGGTTCTCATAATTTTACACGAAATTCTCTCTCTCTCTCTCTCTCTCTCTCTGTCCTCTCTCTCCTTTTTTTTCTTTCTCTATCTTCTCTCTTTCTATATTTTCTGTCTCTATATTCTCTCTCTCTTCTTTATCTTCTCTCTCTCTCACTCTTCATCTTCTCTCTCTTTTCTTTATCCCCTTTCTCTCTCTATCTTCTCTCTCTCTTCTTTCTCTATCTCTTCTATCTTCTCTCTCTCTCTTCTTTCTCTATCCTCTCTCTCTTCTTTCTCTAATCTTCTCTCTCTCTATCTTCTCTCTCTCTCTCTCTCTCTCTCTCTCTCTCACTCTACTCTACTCTTACAAAACCTGGTGGCTTCGTAATTGCATTATTCTGTCGTCAGTTAAATGGAAAAACACGAAAACGTCAGTTTTAGAAACGTCTAAATAAGAAAGAAGTTTTTCAGAGTCGCGAAAACATTCAGGAACACGTTGAAACATTTAAAAATATATAAAAAAAAGTATATATGTAAAAAAATGGCTACGCTAGCAAGTTTTTTTTTTCCTCGTAAAACATGATCATAATTAGAATAAGATGAATCGTATTTGCTAGGAAGGTTGACAGCAAACGAATACAGGAACTGCACCAGTGCAGTCTAATTGAACAGCACCAGGAGATGAACTGGAGACATGATCTTGTTCTGTTCTGGATGGAATTGTGAACTACTATTCTTTATATCTGATGCAGTGGTGAGAATACAACAAGACATCATGTCTGGCTGGGGGGGGGGGGGAGTGGGTTAAGGTAACTGGCTTCATGAACTTCTCTGTAGGCTCCACAACCACTTGGGATCACCCCGAACTCTGTCATGTTAGCCAGACAGAAAAGAAATAGTATATCACATCTGTTGCTACGAACGCCATGAGGTGGGGCTTGTCTAGCGGTAGTTCACCTGCCCGTAACAGTCTGCTCCATTTGTGTAGTCTAGGTGAAAGACGGTGCGATGAATGTCACTGATGATGATGATGATGATGATGATGATGAGAGGAGACACACACACACAGAGTTTCATTTGTTTTAATCAACAGAAGCTGGTGCAAACAAAAGGTACCGCCTGGTGGTTTGTCCATCTAGTCCACGTTTAGAATTGTTCTTTCAGTCCATGAAATTTTTATTCGATTCCCAGTAACTGTCAGGCACTGGAAATCTGATAAATCACTGGAAAACTCAATGAAAAGAAAGAAACAAAAGGAAAACGAGAAAAAGGTATCTTAACCGAGATACCAAATACGCAAGGAAAAGCAACTAAATTGAGTATAAATACCAAAACTGAACAAAAGAAGCTGTTTGGCGCCTAGCAAAGGAGTTTTCGCACAAATACTAGTAAACGGAAATAAGTAACAACTACTGATAATTGGACTCTAAAGAAAATAGAATGAACAGTTACAAATTATAACTTTCGCCATCATTATGAGATGTTATATGTTGACAGAGGTGCTCAAACTGGAGAAAATAACCCTTGTAGTCTCAGTTATAAAACCTCCCACATTTCACTCCGGCCAGAAATGAGTTGAGACTGGCACGTGACCTAGTGAAGATAAACTAGAACACTTTCTCACGAGCGGCCGTGAACACTGATAAAACTAACACATCTCGCAAACATTGTGTGGTCGAGATAAACATAAAATTCAGCAGTTTCTCAGCGGAGATTTGCTGATTTCTTTGCAGTTCAAACAGTTTCGTGATGTTTGTCATATATCAAGAGCTAGTTTGAGAATCCATGTAGTACCATACAGTGGTACTATGCTACATACCCTGTAGCATTATATAGCTGTGGACCATACAGAAGAGATAGGAGATAGGAAAGCAAAAGTTTACGAGTTGTATCAGTACAACATCTGAAACTATTATAAGACATACCGTATTTTTATTTTTATCTAAGTAGTGGGGAGGCATTCCATAATCTTAAGTTCATTGACTGGTACAGAGATTTATAACTCTCAAGATATGTTTCGCTGCTGTAGGTTCAAACCACGATGCAAACTTCTTTAAAAGTCACATAACTAAACTTGTGTTATAACTAAACTTGTGTTATAACTAAACTTGTGTTATAACTAACAATGTTCTCAATTCCCCACCTCCCCCAAATGTGCACCCAGCCATACTGTCATTTTATCAAGACATTATATCCTTCAAGTATTGAACAGTTTTTTAATATGACTATCCTGTTCCTCATTCTTGAGATACTTAATATTAAAATAAATAAACAAATAAATAAAATAAACTTAGGAATACCAATAGAATCAAGGTTTTTTTTTAATTAGAAGAAACTGTGATAATTAACTGCAAAAATAAAGATAATATAACAAGCAAGATGTTAAAATCGAAAAGTAAAGCAGTATACAACCAGCTGTTTGTAAAGCAACACACAAACAATATTTTGACGTGCATGTCTTCCTACGACACCATGAGTTAACGAAAAACCGTTTTTGCGGCAACGAAGAAGAAGAAGAAGGAGGAGGAGGAGGAAGAGGAGGAGGAGGAGGAAAAAGAAGAAAGATAATAAATTTTACTCCATTAAGTGTGCAATAAGCTATGCCACCCCCCCCACCCCCCCCCCCCCCAAAGGGTAAAATTTATAAAATAATTTTTTTTACTGTTAAAAACAAAAAATACTAACCTTCATCTGAACTTTCTAGGAACTGCAGTCTTATCACTGATGGAGAGTTATGTCTCGATGTTGAAGGTCGTTGACTGATTGGGTGAAGAGGTGCGTTGTTAGCAGTCGGCCTAGTTTTCTGCTTTCTGCTTTCGACAGGTCTTTGCTACTAAGTTTAATCATTTCTAACCTTTCATATAAAATGAGATGCATGTGATTTTTTTTAAAATTACAAACTTAGAGATCATTGTTGGTTATTAATAGGTCAAAAAATTCAATAAAACAGTGAAAAAGTTTAACAAATTGCAAAAAATTTGCTGGATTGTAACACGGACACACGAAGCATGTAAATGCGGCAATCAAAATGGTGTCATTTTAACATACGATCATTAATAATCTTTTTTTTAAAAACCCGCAATATCAATGAAACGCAATAGAGCGAGTTTTGTGCCACTTTTCACCTTTTCACGACTTGCAAGGATAGGAAGTAACTCTCTGTTCGTTTCCATAATTCGAAATCAAGGCCCGGGACACGACAGAGTAGGGGATCTTATATCTTTTTACAGACCTCCGATGAGTTGCCCAGTACATTCCCACATCCCTTCTTTGGCTGTCGAAATTATAATCATTACATATCCCGTCTTGGAAGGGTGCATAATGGGAAAAAGAGTGAGAGGAAGACAAAGGCGAAGATGGTTGCAAGACATCGTTGATAATCTGCAAATGGATGCATCAGCAACAGGGCATCTTGCTTAGAACCGAGAGGCCTACAGGAGAGCTGTTAGGGAGGCAAAGTTCCGTAAGGGATATGCAACGTTTGCTTCTACCACCAAGACCGCCCTGTGATCCTACTGAATTTACGCCTGAGGTCCTCGTTAAGTCCCGTGGTCTCTTGTGTGGTCCCCGAAAGGACCACACGAGATCCCCGAGAGGACCACAAGAGGTTCAGAGTATCGCAGGGCTTGAGCCTGTATTCTTGGTGGGTCTCAGAAGCGGGATTGCGTGACACCGTGGTTTTCGTTGCACCAGTTTAGTCTAGAGTTGGACTTTCTCACCGGAAGACCTCGACGTGTTTTGGATATCAGTATATCCCCACTGGGTGAGAGGTGGTAGGCCACCCAGGCCACCCAGGCCAGAGTTGGACTTTCTCACTGGAAAACCTCAGCGTGATTAGGATACGCAAACATCCCCGCCGGGTGAGAGGTGGTTGCCTATCTAGACTGGTCCAGTGTCTCCGACTTCAGCGTTTTGTGATCGTGACCGCTACCCTTCCTAGTTGTGACTAGGATGGAGCTTTTGCCCAGGAGGACGAATCCTCGCTACTAGTGACTTCCACCCCTGGGATGAGCCGGTTTAGGCATGTTATCCCAGTATGGGCGTGTTTGAGACGTGACCAACCTCTAGAGCAGAGGTACCGTGACATGCGTAGCCTTTAAGTTTCACCCCTGGTGTGAGCCGGTTTAGGCATATTTCACCAGTATGGATGTATATCGGGCGTGACCGACCTCTAGAGCGGAGGTGACGTGACATGCCCAGCCATCAAGTTTCACCCCTGGTGTATGCCAGTTTAGGCATATTTCACCAGCGTAGGTGTATTTCGGACGTGGCCGGCCTCTAGAGCAGAGGCGCTGTGGTATGTGTAGCTCTCGCAGCGATACTACTGGACATACCGATTAAACTTCACTTTATCCTTTCCTTCACCTTTTCACATCGGCGCCGCTCAGCAACCCTTATTTCTTTTCCGCAGTTTCGTTCTTGACCGGGAGGAGCTTCACTCCACGCGCGGCATCCGAAGAGTTTCGCCAACAGTGTCTTAACTTCTGGGTTAAGCCGGTTCAGGCATTTCACCCGATATGAGTGCACTTAGGACATGGGCGACCTCAAGACCAGAGGTGCCGTGATTTGACTGTTTGCTTCACTTTATCCTTTCTACCACCTTTTCCGCAGTGGTGCCGCGCGGCAACCCCATTTGCACCTTTCTTCATTGGCCGGAAGGAGCACCGCTCCACGCACAGCAGCTGAAGAATCTCGCCAACAGCGGTAGATGAGCTACTAAACGTGCCACTCATCTACCTTAAGTGTCTGGTTTTCAGGCGCCAGATATTCCCCTTCGCCCCTTCTCCTGTCAGTTTAAACAGTTCTGCCACGAGAAGGCCAGGAGCTGGACTTGACTGCCAGAGGCTATTTGAGACGCACGCCGTTGGAGTGGAGAGGGAATTCTCCACCCCACCTCAGGCAATAACAGTCCTTAGAACCAAAATGACTCAGTCCTTAGAACCAAAATGACTAACTGACAAATCCCGTTAAGTAAGGCACGAATAATTGTTGAATGTAACTATATAAAATGTTGAACAGGTAAAACAGGCATTGATTTGGTACACGGGAACCAACTAAAAGATATTGTTTTTACAGATGACAGTTCTTATCATTGACAATGTGAATTCGATGCAAGAAAAAACAGATACCCTGTCTTCACTGGATAGCAAAATACGACTTGAAATTAACAAGAAAAAAAATAATGAAACTTCTCATTAACCACAAAGGACAAATATACTTAGAAGGAACAGCTGTTGAAGAAGTACACCAATTTGCATATCTCAACAGCTATATAGACCAGGATGGTGACACCAGAAAGGAAGTTAGAAATGCAAAAGCAGCACTGACCTTCAAGAATCTTGAGAATATATGGCACTCAAAAGTTATAATCACAAAAATCTAGCTAAGATTATTCAATTGAAATGTAATATCCATCCTCATTTATGTATGTGAAAGCTGGAAAACAACTAAAGAAATAAACAACACATTAGACTTTTTTTAAACAAATGCCTAAGGAAAATACTCTTTATAAAGTGGAACGAATTCAAGAACAATGCAGAGATAAAACAGATGAGCAAACAACAATCTGTCTCATGGGTGATCAGAAAAAGGAGATTGACATATCTCGGTCACGTGATGAGAAGAAACTATCGGAAAATCCAAAAACAAGCTGTCAAGTGGAACACAACAGGCAAAAGAAAAAGAGATCGACCATGTGAAACTCTAAAGAGAACATTGTTAAGAGATGCCAAATAAGTAGGCATAAAATCCCTTGATGAGATTGAAAAGCTCGCTGGAAACAAACAGGAAAACTTGGCGAACTACCATGTGAGCCCTATGTGACGTTTAACGACACGTCAATATGTACGGTGTAAGGTGCAAGATAACTATATATAAAACTAAATGTACAAATATACACAAAGCCACTCTAGTAAAGTCGTCATAATATAATGTTAAGACTAAAACAAATGTAGGAACAACCTGATTACTCAATGCGCACACAACTGTACCGTTTCGGTTTACAGCTACATGCAGGACAAAGAAATATATAAATAAATAAAAAGAAGAGAAATATAAATTCACGTCAGTAATATACAACAATGGTTCCCAGTTGGTGGTCCGTGGACCCCCAAGGCGGACCTGGGGGTCAGCGGAACTTGTCACGGGTGTCAGTGACAAAAACTCAAAGTCGTTTGTTTTTGAATTGTCACTGTGAAATGTTTAACAACCGATGTCTCGGCCAATTTTGTACAGAGGCAGGAACTTTTTTCCTCGTTTAAAAATTTGTTAAAATATTGAGCCAGATGTGGAAGCGGTTGCTCGGAATAAAAAGAGGCACGATTTCTCTCACCATATTTAGGTTTGTTAGTTTCACATATTTCATATTCTGTTCATTTGTCAGAATAAGTAAGAATGTTAATTGCTGTCTATTTTTTTTTCTTAACTACATTACTGTCATAATGAAAAGTCACCAAGTCTGTACTGTGGTTTTTTTTTTTTTTAGTATAGTGTAGCGTTTACTCATCGAAGGTTGAAGGTTTTCTTTGAAAAAAAAAAACTTTTACATTTAAAGTACGTAGCTGACATACAGATAGAAACATTTCCCAAGTATAGGAGTCCGTGGCCTGGATTTAGAAACAGAAGGGGTCCGCCGATTTCTGCTAATTGAGAACCACTGATATACAACAAATAAGGATGGCGCTCTTCGCTGTGACTTGCAAGATATCGCGTTTAAGGGTGCGCGTGGTGAAGTGTTGTAAACAGAAGTGCATATTTCCGTTTAAAAAAAAAAGACAGAAAGAGAAAGGAAAGTAGGCAGGAAGGAGAATGACAGAAAGTAAGATGAACACGTAAAAATAAATGCAACAATCCAATATTTCGGCAAATGCCTTTTTCAAGGAACATATACAAAAACAGCACAACAGATAAAAAATATGACAAATAAATGAAAAATTAAACGCCTAGCTATTTTGTAATAATCACAGGCTGCAACGTTGAAAATAAAACAGAAGATAAAACAAGTGAAATATTGTGAATGTTTAAACGAGGTAATGTGAGGTGTGCTACCAGTCTGACCGACTGGTAATAAAGAGGGCCAGGTTGGAGTGGAAAAAAAGAGAAAGAAGAGAGAGAGAGGGGGGATATATATATATATATATATATATATATATATATATATATATATATATATATATATATACAATGGGGTTGTCATGCCGAGAAGATGGTGGGTGGAATAGATGAATGTGGTTGGTGTAGTTTTGTAATATAGTGTGGTGAAGGTCCTATAATATCAGTTGCGGGCAGTGAATGTGCTAGGATTTTTTAAAACCAGCTCAAGTGTCAGAACCTTGCATGAATTACTTTCCGAAACATCGGTTTTGTCAGTTTGTCCATTTTATAACTTGTACTTTTTTTTTTCTTTTTCAGTGTAACACATTTTATATACACCAGCAGGAAGTGAACGTTTGTGTGAAATTTTTTTTCTTACTTTATTTAAGGCAAGATTTAAATTTTACAAAATGCTCACATACTGAACCAAAGTCAAAACTGGCTGATTCTCCTCCACGTAAATTAAGCATCATCGACTTACATGCATGACTATCATCCAACCGATTTTGGATGATTTTTACTAGCGTTTTGGTAGTATAAATCGGCTACGGTAAGTGATGACCTCCATAAGCTTCGGTTTCTCTCTTTTTAGTTGGTAATTTACCGGCAGTTACCGATTAACGCGATCAGCGTTTGCTGGTGAGGAAAGCGAAAATGAGAACTTAGTAGGGAGGGAATATGATTATGAAGAATGGAATAGGTAAGTATAGTTGACTTTCGAATTCAATCCATGTGGCTCCAGTGTCCCATATTACTACATGTAGCTGTTCTCGGGCGCTAGGCGGTTCTGTCATCAGAGTAATATTGCTTGACGGCTGTTACTATGAAGTCAGACTTGCCTCCATGGTTAAGGCCGTTAAAATGATTAGAGACTGGCTTAGAAACATGCTGGGAGATGTCATAAAGATGTTTCTACGTGCAGTCACCTAATCTGAGGCTGGTCTCTTCATTCCACACCTTTTTGCACACAGAGACATATATTCTAAGTTCTAAGTGCCATGCATAGGCGATCACTTCTCTCCACAATTCCCTGTCTTTTGCGTTGATTATGATATCCGCCGGTGACTTTATTCCTAGCCACACTGGCAGCCCATTCAGTAACTTCTCTCTCTCTCTCTCTCTCTCTCTCTCTCTCTCTGCCTTCCTCTATCTCTTCTTCTTTCAATTTTCCACTTGCCACAATGTGTCCCAATTTTCATCTTCTCAGGAAATGTCCTATAAATCTCGCTTGTCTGCCTCTGATCTTTGCTATAATTTGCTTTTTAACCCCAGCCTTTGTTAAGACTTCTTCATTGGTTTCTTGGCTGTCCATGGTACCTTCAACATCCTTCTAATAAATCACATTTCCATGGCCTCCTTTTCTCGCGTGCTCTCTTATTCATAGACCATGCTTTACACCCATAAAACTAAATTGGCTCGATGTAACATTTAAGTACTCGGAATCTTTTTTTTCCCATTGATATGGATCTGTTGACATACATTAAGTTGCGGGATCTGTATGTGAATCCTTCGTGGAGTGTTAGGACAGTTTTGGGAAAAGTAATCAATTTTCCAAGACTTCATGAGCAGGTGACACAGCAAGGGCGGTTGCATTTTTCTAGTCCAGCAAAGGCAGGATCCTGTTTAAAGTGACTACAGAAGAGGATATCTTGTCAAGTGCCAGCATGACTTCAAAAGATGACAGTAGTTCGGTTTTGTTCTGCTGGATAACAGAAGAGCCGGAATAAAATTATAATCTAGCAAATTATTTTTCAGAGATTAAAACTGCTCACAGATCGAATGTCATATCCGTATCATTTTGTTTCCTATAATCTTAAAGGTCTAGTCAAGTAAAAACAGTAGCTTCTTTCCGACATCCCGCTTTACGACGATTCGTTTTTCCGACCATTGGTCCAGTGACTTCCTATTGTAAATTTACAAATATTTCTTAGAATATACAATATTTATTTAATGTAAAACTGTTTATTTTAAAGTTTGTGCATAAATTAAAAGGTCACTCTAGTTTATTTTTATGTTTTATAACACGCCTAACTATTGACAGTAATGTTTTGTACACGTATCCCTATGACATTCGCTTTACGAGAACGGAACGTCATATGAAAGCGAGGGATGTCTGTGTTTAGAGCAATAATAAACGAAGAGTAATTTAATTACGGAAACGCTAGATAAAACAACATAAACTACTACAAAGGTAACAATACTGCCTTTAAAAAAAATCTAATATTAAATGTAAAATAAAAACTGTGAAGATTTCAAGACGAAACAAAGCGGTGAGAACCGTTCAACATGGAACGCCTGTTATGTGAAAATTCGAAGACCGCTGTCGTCAGAAATGTTGTACTGATCAAGGCCAAGGGAAAATAATAGAAAGAACTGAAACAAATTAAAAATGAAACTTATTATTGCATACACACCAGAAGTATTAAGCTAAAAAGTCCTTTTTTATGCTGGGTCGCCTTTGCTTTGTAGATCTGATTATGTTGGTATACATGTTTCTTTACTTAACAGTAATCGTGAAGGTAAATATTCAAGATGAAATCGAAAGCTCTTTAAGTTCTATTATTTTGAATTTTCAAACTTTCCACTACTCTGAGTCTACAGTAACGTTCTTCTCTTGTTATTTTTGCTGGATTTTGTACTCTGATGAAACCTCGAGCCTAGGATTGTTATATTTTGGCCTGCTGAAATGAGAACACTTCTCCTGGCAGTGAAATAGCCGTTACAAGATGGTTGCAAGCGGTCAATACCTAAGACTTGTCACATTTTCTCTTGGCAAAACCGGGACATGCAACTTGATGAACGGGCAGGTGGGGATAGGAGAACAGTGTTTCTTTGGAGGCGAAAATATTTATTTTTGCTTTGAATGGACACGTTGCGGACAGCTTTGTGAACTGTTTGTGTACGGTCATTTTTTTTCCGCCCAGAATGAGGACATGTAAAAACGAGGACGTATGGCAACAATACCAAAAGAGAAAACCTCTCGTTCTACGCGAGGTTCTGACAGAAAAGAAAAAATGGCCAATCACTGGAAATGCAGACAAAACAAGGAATTCACAAAAATGTATGCGGACAGTAATTTTTACCCCCCACCCCCCCCCCCCCCCCCCCCCGCAAAAAAATAAGGATATGTCTGCATAAATGAGGACATATGGTGTTAAAAGCTTAAAATCAATTTTACACTACAGTCTATTAAGTGTGCGATCGGCTATGTCGAATCAAAACAACACACGACTGCACTGTTAATAAGTAACGCTTTTCCTTGCATTCGTAGTTGTGATACCGTTTCTGTAAATGACATACACAATATAGTACGTTAATGAAATTTAGAAAAAACATGTTTACAATAAGAAAGCGTGGTTTCCAAAAGATGCTGATTTAGCAGTCCAGCCTGCAAGGAAGCCCTGGTCGAGTGCTGGTGCCTAGCACAGCAAGTAATGAATATAGGTCAAACTATTATTTGTTAAATCAGAGCAACTTTACGTACGTGCCGCCAGGACGTAAACGTTACGTAACAACAAATTTAAGGCGTTCTTGAAAAAGTGCACCCGCTAGACAAGGTTTAGATCCCTCCTTTTACTTCTCGTCAACACAGACAGCAGATCTGGTACGTACTTGCCACGTTTCTACCATGTTCTTTAATAAAGCTATACGTTTGGGGTTAGGGTTATTTTCTGGGTGAGATTTGTAGTTTCATAAACACAGTTCATATCCACTGTATCCACGAAGCGACATTTTTTTAACAATGGATTTATTCCAGTGAACTATGAAAGCGCCACGTAGTCAGAAAACTGTTTTTGTTTTTCTTATGTCGAAAAAATAAGCGAATCCAGCTGCTTTCTACAAGCGTTTCAAATTAGCAAATTGTTATAAGCAAAGCAAGTTGTATGATCTGATAAGCCTTGAAAAATGTAGACATGCTATCTTAAACATTAGAGAGAGAAAAGTATTAAGATGAACGATTGTAATCTGAGCCTTGCACTTCAGTGGGACGAGCAAACGGCTAGCCACTGAGAGGATCACGCGCTATCTTTCTCTCACGTCTAAACTGCTTTGTTGCACAATTTTTCCTGCTGTAGACTAGACGAGTTCGGGAACTTCAATCAAGAAACAAAACATCGTGTGTTCAAATATTACATATGCACGAGCTACCGATACCATCAGCTTTCTGGGTCAGATAAGTGTTTTTGTTAATAAGTCTATTAAACGTGTGTCTTAATCAACAGCGGAAATGTCAAGGTTGGTCAGTGGAAAATACGTAAATAAATTTAGCAGGAAAGCGTAGAAAGCTATAGAAGCAATCATTCATAACTAACGTGGCTAGACCATTGTTCTCTCAATTTTTTAAAGGCATCTGCTATCTAATTTATGTTGACTTTTTGCCGTTATGACCGTGATAATATGTGAGACAGCTATTGTGTTATTATTTTTATACTATTATGTGTTTGAGACTATCCAAAAGAAGGCGTTGCCATTTTAATCATCATCGAGTGCTATGTCTGTAGGGGGAATCATGCTTCTTCATGCTATTATAACATTGTTCCAGAAAAATGGCAGTAAACGCATTAAAGGTGGTCTTTGATAAAGGGAATCGGTGGTCAGAGTTAAAAGAACTCGTCTGATGCTTTTGATCAGACAAAACCTGTCGTTAGAAGCTACCTGACTGGGTCAGTATAGCTCGTGATTTTAGCAAAAGATGACGTCTTTTGCTCTCTATCCATACGCTGGGCCATGATGAGTGAAATTCTCTCTCTCTCTCTCTCTGAACCTTAAGTGCCCAGGGTACATGGGGCTTCCGCAAGGGTTTTCCACAAATACTTGTCCTTTGCCTTTTTTTCTGCTCTTGCCCAGGTGAGCCCTCTATTGCTCAACATCCTTGATGAGTGAAATTATGATTAGAATTCTAGGTCAGTGGATGGATGGCAAGTGAGCTGCCGAGAAGAAAAGACTGTAATGTGAATGTGAGAATTTGAACAAGTGTTAGCGAAAACCTCTCCCAGACAGTCAAGCTTTCCCAAAAATTCAGTACAGTATCTTATGTTATAGCACCAGATGAACCTACTATAATGTATGCTGAATAAATCCTCGGGCACCTGTGCGGCCATTCGATAAATAAAGTGATTTACAAGCTTATCATGAATGACTTACCAGTTGTTATTGCTATCAACAATTGAATGACTGGGCAGCAAGTCAGAAACAGTGAACTGAGAACGATAACAGGATTTGAACTAGCACCAAATAAGAACAAAAAGCTATACTTATTATTAACATTATTCTATCATTTATGCCTCTTGCTATTTTTTCCCGTGCCACTTGTGGGCTGTAGATAACATCATTTCTGTACCAATTTATCTGGAAGCTATAGTAAGAAGCATCAGCTAGTGTGCCACGGCTGGCAAACCTTAACTGGCTAAGACTGTCTTTTTCTCAACGTTCCCTGGTAACAAAGGAGGTGGGAATCAACATGGTGGACATCATCTTGTGTAACGTTACCGTATTATGAAACCCCTAACTGGGGACAACCCCATATTGTGAAACTCGAAAATGAAACTCCTCACAAAAGAGTTAAGCATAAAGTCCGGGGGGGGGGGGGGAAATGTTCAAACTAGAGGAGTTACAAAAATGCACGGTGATGAACATCTACTTTTGGAAGCCTTGTGTCCGGAAATTCACAAAAATGTACGCAAAAAGTACTTTTTACTGGCAAAATGAGGACATACGAGGGGTGATTGATAACTTCTCGGCATAAGGCACAACAGATTATTTGTGGACAACTTTTTGGGGTTATTTCTCAACATAGCCCCCTTGCAGGTTTATGCATTTAGTCCAGCGATCCTGGAGCATACGGATCCCTTCTTTGTAAAAGTCAGCATCTTCTGTCAGTAGAAAGTGGTATACAGCATGAATGACGTCATCATCTGAAGCAAATTTGCGACCACTTAACTCCTTTTTGAGTTTGGTAAACAGGTAATAGTCTGAAGGGGCCAAATCTGGGGAATAAGGAGGACGTTCAAGAAGCTGGAAGCCGCATTCATGAATGGCAGCCATTGCTACCGCCGACTTGTGAACATTATCTTGCTGAAAGATGACCCTTCTCGTCAATTTCCCTCGATGTTTTTCCTTCAGTTTGACCCGCAGTTGTTTCACAAGATTAATAGGCCCCGGTGACTATTCTGCCCTTTTGAAGATAGTCTACCAATAGCACACCTTCTGAATCCCAAAAGATGGAAGCCATCACTTTGCCTGCAGACAGAACCAACCTTGCTTGCTTTGGAGGTGGGGATCCATGATGTTTCCACTGCTTTGACTGTTCTTTGGTTTCTGATTGAAAATGATGAGCCCATGTCTCATCCATAGTCACAAACTGCTGAAGAAACGTTTCAAGATCTGCAGAAAAATGGCCAAGATTGTCTCTTGACATGTTGACACGCTGTCGTTTGTGATCAGTTCCAAGAAGTTTCGGGACCCATCGAGCAGAGACCTTTGTCATTTGAAGATCATTGTGAATAATGGCATGAACACGTTCCAACTCAGTAGCAATGTACGCTCAGTTAGTCATCGATCCTCCATTATCATGTCATGGATTCTGCCGTTGGTTTCATCGGTGGTTACCATTCTTGGTCTTCCTGGATGGCGATCATCTTCCAGACTCTCCCTTCCATATTTGAACTGAGGTGCCCGTTTCTTCACTGTGCTGTAAGAAGGGGCACTCTCCCATAGAGTCTCCACCATATCCTCATAGATCTCCTTCGATGATAAGCCCTTGATGTAGAGGTAGCGAATGACTGTTCGGTGAGAAATTTTGTCCATTTTCTCAATTTCTACCACCCAGCAGACTGTAAAAAAATAAGTTGCAGTTAACTTCTTGAAATTTGGTGTTTAATCTTACATTAACCTGATCTACAAATGCACCTAATATCAAGTAATTATACCTTATCAGTCACCCCTCCTATGGTGATCCGATTTTTGTGTACACATGTAAAAAGCACTATTTTATCTGTTTAAAAAAAAAGGTAGCGGAACGTACCCTCCCATTCCCACATGGACGAAAATGAAGGTTTAACCACATTTAGTAACATTAACAACGTTTAGAATTTTATTCCACAAGAAGGTTGCTGGAACGGCGTTTGACTTACGAGTATGAGGAAAGCCCCTATCAGCGGCGTCACCGAAGGTGGGGCAACTTGGGATGCTTGGTCGTCGTTTTGTAGTTATACGAAAATTTTATTGCTTACTTTTCACCAGGGTTGTGGACTCGCCACGTCAAATCTTCAACTCTGAATTCTCAATTTTTTCTGTTCCAACTCCTTCATAAATAATATATTTCAAACGTGTCAGCCTTTGCCCAAAATTACTTTTCTATTTTTGTACTTTCCCTACGGCTTCATAAATTGTATATTTCCTCAGCAACACAGCCATATTTTTTCAGGTAAGTGAAGATGACTTCTTTTGCACTTCGTATTTGTCAAAGGACGCCATATTTAAAAGTTTGCCGTGGGTATTATCATTAACCGCGGTTAGGTCACGGCACGCATCTATCATCATCAGTTGGAAGAAGAGCAAAGAGCTAAGCCAGAACAGTAACAAGGCCACGATAATGTTCTTTGAGATGCTAGCAGGCAAGGCGCCATCCCGTCTCGCAGAAGGCGTGGTAACCCTGGTTTTGCAAACGAAGCAAACTTGTCCGGCAATTTTCGGCAGTTTCCGCCTCCTTGAGACGTAAACATCGGTCACTTCCGGTCGTAGGTGATTACTTCAAGACGATCAACACAAAATGGCACGCAAGAATAACTTGAGATCAGGTATTTAGATCATAAGCGCGCGGTTCTGCATGCTTAATCCATATATAAATAACATTTTACTTATCACCATCGCTTTGTGCTTGCTATTTATGATTGACAAGGATGTGAAATCTTGAGTAAAGAGGTTGCATAACTTCGCGAACTTGGGAGAGGCCATGCAATCAAAGAAATCCATTTCTTGGTAGAGCAGAATGATGGAGAAATTGAAGTTAGTTTAAAGGCATCCTTCATTTAAGATGGGTTTCTTTCTGATTAGATTTAATTAAGTAATGAAAATAGATGTGCGGTGAATTATTCATTCATTATGTGCCGATTGGGCGTTTTGCGATCAAGCATTTGCATTTTGTCTGGCCCTTGTTGCTACTCATCTCGATTACTTTTTTTTTTGTTTGTTGGTCATGACACTTGATCAGCCAGTTAGATATTGTTCTGTTATTCTTACAGTCTTTCTTTTTCCCCATGAGTTTTTCGGTGATGCAGATTCTAAAACTTGTGCCCTCTCATCCCATGGAAAATAAATTTGTCTTTCCCATACGAGTTTAGTTAGTTTTCATTGTTCTACAACTTGTCATTTCCGCCGTCTTCATTTGTTTTATCTGCAACCGAAAACAGATAAGGCTCGCTTAAGTCATCTGGCTGTGATTTAGTGATTTGGAAACTTGACTATAATGAATCCAAATCAATCACCTGTAACACCAGAATGAAAGCATTGTGAAAGAGAATATGACACATAATAAGGTGTAAATGACATTATAAGATGACATAGAATAAGGTGGATAATTCATGTAAATGACATGGGATGACTCAAACTAAGGTGGATAATTTGTTTCGGTGACAATTATAGGATTACCCACAATAAGGTGGATAATTCATGTAAATGGCACTGTAAGATTACCAGGAATAAGGTGGATAATTCATGTAAATGGCACTGTAAGATTACCAAGAATAAGGTGGATAATTCATGTAAATGGCACTGTAAGATTACCAAGAATAAGGTGGATAATTCATGTAAATGACAGGATTACCCACAATAATGTGGATAATTCATGTAAATGACATTTTAGGATGACCCAGAATAAGATGGATAATTCATGTAAATGACAGGATTACCCATAATAAATTCATTTAAATGACATTATAGGATGACAGTAAAGTGGGTAATTCATGCAAATGACATAGAATAAAGCAGATAGTTAATGTAAATAATATTAAAGAGTGACACATAATAAGATAGATAATTCATGTAAATGACATTATAGGATTGCCCAGAATAAGATATATAATTTGTTTATATTGACCCCAGAATAAGTTGGGGTAAAATACATACTAGAAGGACTCAGAATAAGGTGGGCACGGAAGGTACCATGAATAACAATGTGGTCCTTCCGTCCAGGTTAAGAAAATTTTAATCCAGAAACCCTCACCACTGCGAAGTGGTTCACTTATCCAGCAGCACCCTTGTGGGTGTCAAAAAAGAAAAAAAAAAGTGGGTGTATGGAGTAGATGACATCATAAGATGACTAAGTTAGCTGGAGTAAATGACATCCTAGAGAGATCAGATATGATGATATGTTAGGCTTGCATTGGACTGGAACTAAAACTTCACAATTAGCAGTATCTTAAGGTAGCAGCAGTCAGAAATTGACTGTTTAAAAATGTAACAGGAAGCAGAGAATGTTCATATTTTTTAATGCCTGATATGAAATTGAGTTGTCTGTGTGATATTTCTCTTTTTTTTTGGCATTTTTCCCATCACATTTCTGTTATGAATTTTTCATGAATTTTTTTTTCATCTTAAAAAAAAAAAAACAAACAAATCTGCTGATTCAGTTAATGAAACTTATTTAATTTTATGTGAAATAGGAATCCAGGAAATGCCATTATAGCATTCAGCACAGACCCACGTCCTAAAATGCTGTATTGAACCTATCTTGTTATATGGAAGTGGATCATGGACAATGGGCAAGTCTGCACAAAAATCATTGGATGCAGCAGAAATGTGGTTTATTAGAAGAATGTTGCGAATCCCCTGGACAGCAAAAATAACTAATGAAGAATGTATGAGAAGAGCTGGAGAGACAAAAAATCAAATCTTGTCAAAAAGATAAGAGAGAGACAATGTACTTTCACAAGGACATGCAATGAGAAGAGGGGGCATTGAAAATATTATAACAACAGGAAAAATAGAAGGAAGAAGATCAAGAGGAAGACCAAGAGAAATGATACTGGACAATCTGATGGGATGGTGTGAGAGGAGATCACCAACTGAACTGATGGCCTGCATGAAGGATCGTGTACTCTGGAGAAGCATAATAGCCAACGCCAGTCGGCACAGCACCTGATGATGATGATGATGACAGACCCATATCCAATTTGCTCTACATTCCATCAGCCAACTAAGTACATAAAACAGTGTGTGATTACCTTCTCTGTCAAAAAGGTGCTCAGACAGTTTAGAAATATATTTATACATACATACCTGTGTGCTTTGTGGTCAGGACTACTAGGCCATAACAGGCCAACACCCTCAACTTTGTTTTTTCTTGTGTATGTCCTAGAAACAGTTTGTGTTGCCAAAATTTGATGAGCATGATTCCAGCCATGGTGGAGCTTAATGTATAGTCTGACACAGCAGCAACCTAGAGGGCATCAGTCCATTTTTTTTAAGCACCCCTAGGCTCTGTACCCTGGGGAGTATGGAACTAGATCTCTGAAAAGTTATTATTATTATATTAGAATTTTCTTTCATTTGTTTTGTTCCTAGTTATCTCTAAACAGTGATAGTGCTATTGACATTTATTGAAGTGATACTGGTATCTAGAAGGACTGATGATGATGATGATGATGATTTCCACAGTCTGACTGAGGGGGTTCGGGGACATAACTAGTCCAGTGAGGGTCTGTTAAAAAGGTTAAATACCTCTTTCCTAGGAAGTCAAGTAAACTCACAGCTGCAGGAAGCTCTGCTTGTATTATCATAGTCAGTGCCAGTCAGATTTCATAAAGGAAAACACATTCTCTCCACTCCCCCCCACCTACACACGCACACACACTCCACCATTGCTCAGTTCTCATTACCTTACAATGAAGATTTCTCACTTCATTAAATAAATAATCTCTCTGTGTGTTTCTCACGTATTTTCAGAAGACACTTCTATCACACTTAAAATTCATATATAGTACCCACACTTTCAGCAGTAGGCCTTGTCAGTATCTATTTGAATTTGATTATATGTCCCATTAGGAATTATATTTTCCTCTCTGTTTCAGCTTGTGTAATAATTAGAATATGTTTACACGGTGCCTGCAGTGGTTTTATGTGAATTCACTTTTGTAGTAATATCGCAGTGTTGTTTATGCAAACATCATAATTACATCACATATATGTAATAGTTTGTATATGCTCTTAAATGTTAGGAGTAGATGCTCTGTGTGTATTTTTTTTGTCCTTTTAAATTATTCTCATACTATCATATGTTTCTTACATCTCTCTCTCTCTCTCTTTCTCTCTCTCTTAACCTTAAGTGCCCAGGGCACATGGGGCTTCCGCAATGGTTTTCCACAAATGCCTGTCCTTTGCCTTTTTTTTTCCGCTCTTGCCCAGGTGACCCCTCTGTTGCTCAACATCCTCTCTGTTGTTCTCCATGTCTCCTTTTGTCTACCCTTACTTCTGTTCCCCTGTGGTGTCCATCTGTTTTTGGCAGTGAATTGTCAGTCATCCGGAGCACATGTCGTCACCAGTGTCTTTCCTCAATAATTGCTGTCAGTGGCTTCATCTGCATTTCTGCCAACAAGATGTTATTTCTTATGGTGTTTGGCCAAAGTATTCTTCTGATTCTTCGTAAACATTTAGTCTGGAAAGAATTCAACTTGTTTTCTATGGTTTTGGTGATTTTCCAGCATTCAGTTCCATAGAGTAGTACATTTAGAACATTACTCTTAAATATCCTGATCTTTGTATTCATGCTTAGTTTTTTAGATTTCCATATAATCTGCAGCATTGCAAAAGCCTGGTTTGCTCTAGTAAGTCTGCTGTTGATGTCCTCTGTGCTGTCTCCATTTTCTACTACTCTACTGCCAAGATATACAGATTCGTTGACCTCCTCTACTAACTTGCTATCTACTCTGAGTACATTTCTGTTGTTCACATTTTGCTTCATTAGCTTTGTTTTCCTACACTGATCTTTAATCCTATGTTGTTTGCATTCTGAGTTATCTTGTTTATTTTATCTTGCATATCTTTGTGGCTGCTTGATAGTAGACAAATGTTGTCGGCACAGTCAAGGTCCTCCAGCACTGTGTCGAGGGTCCATAGTAATCCTCTGCATTTGTCTGATGTTGTCTCCTTCATTAACCAGTCTACTGCCAAGATAAATAATGTTGGCAGTAGTACACATCCTTGCTTCACTCCTGTTTGTACCCTAAAGCTGCTGGAGGTATGTTCTCCGCAGATCACTTTGCACTGAAAACCCTTGTACAGGGCTTTGATGACATTCACTATCTCATGGGAAATGCCATTCTATCTTATAATTTTCCACAGTGCACCTCTGTTGACACTGTCAAAGGCTTTCTCAAAATCTATAAACTGCGTATGTTGTGCTATGCCATTCATTTGCCTGGTCTAATATTTGTCTAAGTACAAATATGTGGTCTATGCATGATTTTCCTTTCCTAAATCCTGCCTGCTCTTTCCAAAGTTTTCCCTCAAGTGCTGGTACAATTCTGTTGATGATTATTCTGCAAAATACTTTACTGGTGAGTGGCAGTAGGGTAATGACTCTCCAGTTCCCACAATCTCTGAGGTCACCCTTCTTTGGTAGTTTTACTGTAAGGCCAGTCTTCCACTCCTCTGGGGCTTTTTCTAGATCCCAAATTTGTTGTAATATCCGGAAGAGTTGTTTTAGTATTTCTGTTTCTTCTGCTTTCAATATCTCAGCAGTCACTTCATCTTCATCTGGTGCCCTGTCTAATTTTAGCTTCTTTACTGCCTCCTTTAATTCACTTATTGTTATTGGTCCTGTGTTGATATTTAGTTCTATTTTTGCTTCAGATATGTCTATTGTTTGTGCTGCTTGTGTTCAGTTTAGTAGGGTGTTAAAGTGTTCCCTCTGTCTTTCAATTTTTCCTCTTTCTCCATTGATCAGTTGTCCCTTATGTGTCCTTATTGGACTCTCACATCTTGTGCTGAAGTTACCTGTCATCTGCTTTGTGATTTTGTATATGGTTTTCATGTCATTTGCATATGCTGCTTTCTCTGCTGCTTCTGATAAGTTGTCATAATATTGACATTTATCTTGATGGCATGATTCCTTCACTTCTTTGTCTTTTTGTGCATAATTACTTAAAACTTGTTCTTTTAGCCGTTGTGATTTGGTGCTCGGTAATTTTTTCTTGATTTCCTTTCTTCACTCTACCTTTTTCCGTGTGGTCTTGCTTATCCATTCCTCTTTTCTCCATTTCCGAAATTCCAGCATCTCTTTTGCTGTTTCCTGTAGTGTTTCACTGGCCAGGAAAATCATAAAATTCTGCTATCAAAGAATTGTTGTTGTATTTCATCTTATTTTATTGTACCCATTGTCTCAGAGGCCACTAGGACTGTTGGTTGATAGCAGTTTTTTATGTGGTTAATTTGACTTTCTGAGAGATAGTAACACATAAAAATACAATGATAACTATGAAACAATGAAATAGTACTGTAGTATTTTTATTGTCATATTTTTCTTTCCCAGAAGCCTCTGCTTCTATTCACTTTGACTCAAGAACAAACACAGTGATGGCTGAGGCAACACATGAGAACATCAAGGAGAAGGTTGGTCATTGTTTTAAATGCTAGTATGAAAGTCTTTTTTAATAAGTTTATTCTTCTTCCTGCTACTCCTCCTCTTCTTCTGCTTCTTACTCCTTCCTCTCCTCCTCTTCTTCTGCTTCTTACTCTTTCCTCTCCTCCTCTTCTTCTGCTTCTTACTCCTTCCTGTCCTCCTCTTCTTCTGCTTCTTACTCCTTCCTCTCCTCCTCCTCTTCTGCTTCTTACTCCTTCCTCTCCTCCTCCTCCATCTTTTCTTCTTCATATTTTTTTCTCAGCACTGAATGTAAGTAATTTTTGTGAGTGAAGATGACAGTATGGGAAAGTTGGTGCAGATTTTTGGCTTCTTAGGCCAAGACCATGCTCAGCATCTCCTGCAGTGTTCTAGGAAACATGTTGTAACACTTAGCCAGGCTGGTGAGCTGGGGGTAATCAAACCTTCCATGGGCACTGGTGCAGTCTTCTGGAAGTTTGCTTTTTTGTTTTCTAAATCTACTGTGGGAGTTCAAGCCTTAGCTCTGGAGTTAGTTTGAAAGATCCATGACTCCAGTTTGTCATTTTTTTTAATGACTCCAGCTCTGATTTCTTCATAAATGGTAATTTCAGCTGACTAGGGCTCTGACTTGAGGTTGCTTTATTTGTCACACTGTAATTCCTTCATAAATGGTGTATTACTACTGGTTCTGACTGACTTCAGGTTGTTTAGGAACAACCTTGAGTGCTCTGTTTTATATTGTAAGTCTGATTCCATTGCATGTGATAATTTCTACTGACAGTTGATGCCACACAGACTTGCTTTAAGACTCCAGTGACTTCACAGCCCTAGTTTAGACAAACCGCTTCCATTCATTCCCTGTTCAGTGTTCCCACTAAGCTGCGCATTAGCACAGTCACATAACAAAAAGTTCATGCTGTGCGTGAAATTTTTGTACACTGCACAAGAAATAAAATTGCTGCTTTTCATTTTTCCAATTTCCTGGTTTTACTCTGTGTTGTAATAAGGGTGAAGAAAACTATGATAGCGCTTCATGCATTTGTTTTTCTTATTTTTTTATATTATTACTATTATTATGTGCTGTGGTGGATGGCATTGATAATGCTTCTGTATTTTGTGCCATCCTTAGCATTTCAGATTAGTTCAACTTTTCTTTTTTTCATGTCAGTTCACTGAGATATTTTTCTCTTGGCCTTCCTTTTTCCCTTGAATTTCCCATTCATTACTAAGTTCTCCAACTTGTCTTCTTGTGACATATACAGGAAATCTTGATTGTGTTTTTCTTATTTTAACTAGTTTTAATTGTTCTTCTTCTTCGTTCACTTCTACCACCAAAAACCGCACTGTGAACCTACTGAATTCACGCATGTGGTCCTCGTTAGGTCCCGTGGTCCCCTGTGTGGTCCAAAATAGACCACACGAGTTCCACGAAAGGACCACAAGGGGTTCAGAGTATCACAGTGCTTTAGCCTGTATTCTTGGTGGGTCTCTGAAGCGGGATTGCGTGACACCGTGGTTTTCATTGCACCAGTTTGGTCTAGGGTTGGACTTTCTCACCGGAAAACCTCGATGTGTTTTGAGATACCCGTGTATCACCGCCGGGTGAGAGGTGGTTGCCCATCCAGTCCAGGGTTGGACTTTCTCACCGGAAAACCTCAGCGTGATTAGGATACGCAGACATCCCCGCCGGGTGAGAGGTGGTTGCCTATCTAGACTTCCCTGGTCCAGTGTCTCCGACTTCAGCATTTTGCGGTCGTGGCCGCTACCCTTCCTGGTTGTGACCAGGATGGAGCTTTTGTCCAGGAGGACGAATCCTCGCCACTAGTGACTTCTACCCCTGGGTTGAGCCGGTTTAGGCATTTCCCAGTATGGGCGTGTTTGGGACGGGACCGACCTCTAGGGCAGAGGTACTGTGACATTCATAGCCTTCAAGATTCACCCCTGGTATGAGCCGGTTTAGGCAAAATTCACCAGTATGGGTGTTTATCAGGCGTTACCGACCTCTAGAGCAGAGATGGCATGACATGTCTAGCCATCGAGTTCGACCCCTGGTGTGTGCCGGTTTAGGCATATTTCACCAGTGTAGGTGTATTTCGGACGTAGGCGGCCTCTAGAGCAGAGGTGCCGTGGTATAGCTCTCGTAGCGATACTACTGGACATACCAGGTTAAACTTCACTTTCCACCACCTTTTCCCATCGGCGCCACACAGCAACCTTTATTTCCGCATTTACTTCCTTAACCGGGAGGAGCTTCACTCCACGCGCGGCATTTGAAGAGTCTCGCCAGCAGTGTCTTGACCTCTGGGACAAGCCGGTTCATGCATTTCACCCGATATGACTGCACTCAGGACGTGGCCGACCTCCAGATCAGAGGTGCCGTGATTTGACTGTTTGCTTCGCTTTATTCTTTCAACCACCTTTTCCGCAGTGATGCTGCGCGGCAACCTCATTTGCAAATTTCTTCATTGGCCGGGAAGAGCACCGCTCCACGCACGGCAGCTGAAGATCTCGCCAACAGCGGTTAATTGTTCTGAAACTTTTGAGGACTTCTCTATTTGTTTTTCTGTCTGTCTAGGGTATTTATTGCATCTTTCTCCAAAACCACATCTTTCTTGCTTCAAGTTTTTTGTCATCTTTTTGTTGGCTATTCAAGTTTCACAACCATATAGCAGTATTGGCTGTTTAATACCAGAATGGTCTTTTCCTCAATCTAAGGGACATTTTCTTATTTGTTAGTATCTTCTTCATGTTGTCAAAAGCAGCCTTTGCCTCATATATGAGGGGCATTCAGAAAGTAATGCACCACATTGTTTTTCTCAGGAGCTGTTTATTCAAAAAGCATGAAATGTGTCATGTAAACATCTGTATTATTCAACATAATCCCCATAAACTTGTACGGCTTAACGCCAGCGTGAAACAAGTGCAAAAGTGCATGTATTCCTAGCCTGTACCAGATTTTCTCTTGATTATGTAGCCATTTCTTCGCTGCATGAATCACTCCTTCATCATCTTCAAATCTTACCCCACAGAGTGCATCTTTAAGTGGACCAAACAGATAGAAATCAGAGAGTGCCAAATCGGGACTATAGGGTGGATGGGGTAGTACAGTCCAACCCAATTTGGTGATTGTTTCCCGTGTTGCCAGACTTGTGTGAGGGCACGCATTGTCGTGAAGGAGAAGCAGGTCTGTTGGATTCCTGTGTGGTCAAACTCTGTGAGAAGGTTGATTGAGTTTTTTCAATGTCTTAATGTAAGCTTGTGAATTGATTGTCTCTCCTCTTGGTATAACATCCACAAGAATCACACCTTCAGTGTCCCAAAAGACAGAGATCATGACCTTTCCAGCTGAAGGAGTTGTCTTGAATTTCTTTCTTCATGGTAATTATGGATGATGACACTCCACTGACTGTCTTTTTGTCTCAGGTTCAAAATGATGTGCCCAGGTTTCATCACCTGTTACGATCTTAGCCAAAAATTTCTCTCCCTCAGTGTTGAAATGCTCCAACAGTTCAGAAGAAGTTGCTTTTCTTTGCAATCGATAGTCATTTGTGAGACTTTGAGGAGCCCATCTTGTGCAAACCTTAGAAAATCCGAGAGCTTTTATAACTGCATTTGCACTACCATTGCAGACTGACAGCTTTAAGGCCAATTGAGTGGTGATACGCCTGTAAGTAAGAATAATGTCCTCAGCGCATTTCAACATTTCTGCCTTGGTAGCTGTGGCAGGACGTCCACAGTGTGGCCGATCATGCAACTCCTTATCTCCATTTATTGATTCTTTGATTCTCTCAACCCAGCAACTGACTGTACTCCTGTCGACTGCAAAACTTCCATACACATCACATAGACAATTGTGAATGTTCACAACAGTTTCCTTCTCTGCAATGAGAAATTCTATCACAATCCGTTGCTTATACCGCAAGTTGCTAACAAGAACCATTTCAACAGTTAGGGCAGCCATATTCTTTGGCCAGTTGCTGTGCAATTTGGTTTACACAATCGGCACATGCCATATTTAAAGTGTGCAAAATTTCGTCCTTCTATCTTCATTATTAGCTGAAAAAAATGGTGTGATGTGTTACTTTCTGAACGCCCCTCGTATTTGTGACTTTATTTCATTTGTGCATTTGCCATCAGCTGTTATTGTTGTTCCAAAGTAATTGAATTTATTTCCTTGTGTCAGTATCTTCCCATTTGAGAGGATGTTGCAATTTGGTATATTTATTGTTTTTTTTATTACCATTGTTTCTGTCTTGTTGCTGTTTAGCTCTAGACCTCTTTTATTGCTCTCTTCTGTAATCTTATTCACACAATCATATTCTACCTGTAGGGAGGAGCCTGTCCTTCCAGCAGGTGTGTCCACCAGGTGGCAGATGGTAGAGCAGCCTCTAGATATAGAGGTCAGCTGTGAATATCTCAGTAAACAGCAGAAGACCAAAACTGGTATTCTGCTGCCTTGCGAGTCAGTATCTTTAGACAAAGACTAGCAGAGAAGACCGTATACAAAGCTAAAGGCAAAGGGAAACCACTGCTGTACCCTCATTCCTGTGTCAAATCATGCTTCGCAAATCTCTTTTTTTTTTTGTCTGTGAGAACTTTAAATTATGCTCAATGATTTTGCTTTATAACACACATGTGCGCACAGAATATATCTTTGATACATTTGCATATGCATTAAAAATTAGATGGCACACTGTCCCCATCCAACTCGGTGCATTTTATCTGCACGCCAACATTGGCCTCAGTTACAGTTAAGAGTCTGTACAATAGCACCCCATCAAGGGAAAATAACATGAGAATAAAATGAAGATTAAAAATGAAAAATGGATGAAAAAAAATACTCACTCCTCCTACCCTACCCCCCCCCCCTCTCTCTCTCTCTCTCACATACACACACACACACACCCACCCCCACCCCCATAAATAAAGTTGCATAAATATGACATTATGGTTTTGTGAGATAAGAGTTAAATCATTTATGTCATCGATAAATAATGTGCTAGATAAAGATGCCACTCTACAACTGGGAGGTAACCCTGATTTACTACTTTGAAAGTGAAAGGGCAATAAAAGCAGATTATCTGAAATTGATTTTTACATTTTCCAGATTATTCAGTTTTAGATCTTAAGCTTTAAAAAAAAAAAGAGTGGGGGCAGTTTTGTTGTCTGAGTTTGGGAGTTACTTCTGTTAGATTCATGCACTTATGACTGCAGGAGTAATGTGTTGTTCAGGCAACTTCTGAAGGGGAAAGGAGCGGGTTGTATTTTGTATGCCACAGGACAGATTTATGTGTGTTGAAGAGTGTTAGACATCTTGTCATAAGATCCTCTCCTGGAAGTTAGTGACAGGGGAGACGATGGTGGTGATGGTAATGATGATGATGATTTTTTCAGTAAGAAACCCTGTAAACCATTACCAGTGAACACAAAAGGGGGTAGTAAGGACCCATTTAATTATGGAGAATAACTCTAGAAATGGGAAGAATGAGTGTGAATAAAAAGGGCTTGGAGTAAATAAAGATCACTGGCCTAAGACAAGTTATAACAAAAGAAATCTAGGACAGGTTATAACAAAAGAAATCTAGGACAGGTTATAACAAAAGAAATCTAGGACAGGTTTGGACAAAAGAAATTTATCTAAGACAGGTTAGAACACAAGAAATTTATCTAGGACAGGTTAGAACACAAGAAATTTATCTAGGACAGGTTAGAAAAAAATTTATTTATCTTTAATCTACGAGGGGCATTCAGAAAGTAATGCACATTTTTCTTCAGCTAATAATGAAGACAGAAGCATGAAATTTTGCACACTTTAAATATGGCATGTGCCAATTGTGTGAACCAAATGCACGCAACCGGTCAAAGAATATGGCTGCCCTAGCCATTTAAGTGGGGGCGTGTTAGCAATGTGCGGTATAAGCAGCAAAATGTGATAGAATTTCTCATTGCAAAGAGGGAAACTGTTGTGAACATTCACAAACATCTATGTAAAGTGTATGAAAGTTCTGCATTTGACAGGAGTACAGTCGGTTGCTGGGTTCAGAGAATCAAAGAATCAATAAGTGGAGATAAGGAGTTGCATGATCAGCCACACTGTGGATGTCTTTCCACAGCCACCAAGGCAGAAATGTTGAAATGCGCTGAGGCCGTTATTCTTACTGATAGGTGTATCACTACTCAACAACTGGCGATAAAGCTGTCAGTCAGCAATGGTAGTGCAAATGCATTCAACATGTCTAATTTGACTGCTCGTCTTTCATGTATATACTTCCATGTTTTATCTGATATCCATGCTTTTCTATTTGGTTTTTTCAGTCCAGCGCTTGCTTTTACTGCTGTGATTATGGCTGTGCTGTAAGAATTCCATAATTCATCTATACCTATCTCCTCAACTTCACTGGGTGTTTTGTAATGATTGGCAAGTTCCTAATTGAAATTAATGTTAGTATTTTCTTCTTGTAGGCTGTGGCTGTTTATCTTTCTGTGTACTGATTTCTTGTGTTGGCTTTTCAATTTTAGTTTTATTTTCCCTATGCACAGGTTGTGATCACTGTTGACATCTGCACCCCTATAAGCCCTTACATCTATGAGAGATGTTCTGTATTGCTTTCTAATACAAAAATGATCTATCTGGTTTCTAGTTCTATCATCTGGAGATATCCACGTTGTTTTATGCATCTCTTTGTGTGGGAATATTGTGCCTCCAGTGACCATGCCCTCTGTTAGACATAATTCAGTTAATCTTTCTCCGTCCTTATTAATCATGTCAATTCCTTCTTTCCCCATCACTTTTTCAACGTCGATATTATCCTTCCCTATCTTAGCATTGAAGTCCCCCATAGCAATTAGGATGTCGTGTTTAGGGACTTTGTTGATGATTTTGTTGTAGTTGGTGATGGAAGTCGTCTTTCACATCATCATCTGTATCATTCGTGGGTGCATAACACTGTATTATTGTCATTCTTCCATGTCTTAGGTTGTATCGTGCTCTTATTATACGACTGTTCACTGGTTCCCATTCTATATAAGGCTCTTTGCTGCTACGTTTGACATAATAATACCCACCCCATCTCGAAATTTACCATCATTTCTCCCTGAATGTATTATTAACTTACCGTTTTCCGCTGATCTTTTACCTGCTTCTGGCCATCGCATTTCGCTGATGCCCAGTATGTCTAGATGGTATCTATCCATTTCTTTGATGACCTGAGTATGTTGAATAATACCGATGTTTATATGACATATCCATGACAGTTATGTTTAATAATACAGATGTTTATATGACATATCCATGTATCATCATCATCATCATGTGCCGTGCCGACTGGCATTGGCTATTATGCTTCTCCAGAGAACCGATCCTTCATGCAGGCCATCAGTTCAGTTAGTGATCTCCTCTCACACCATCCCGTCAGATTGTCCAGTATCATTTCTCTTGGTCTTCCTCTTGATCTTCTTCCTTCTATTTTTCCTGTTGTTATAATATTTTCAATGTCCCCTCTTCTCATTGCATGTCCTATGAAAGTACATTGTCTCTCTCTTATCTTTTTGACAAGGTCTTTTGTCTCTCCAGCTCTTCTCATACATTCTTCATTAGTTATTTTTGCTGTCCAGGGGATTCACAACATTCTTCTAATAAACCACATTTCTGCTGCTTCCAGTGATTTTTGTGCAGACTTGCCTATTGTCCATGATTCACTTCCATATAACAAGATAGGTTCAGTATAGCATTTTAGGACTCGTTTTCTAACATTCATTGATAAAGATGTGTTAGCTAATATGTTTCTCATTCTCTGAAATGCAGTCTTTGCTTGGCCTATTTTGTTCCTAATTTCTGTTCTGCATTTCCCATCTGAAGTTATTACTGCTCCAAGGTATTTGAATTTCTACACATGCTTTAGAATAGTTCCGTTTAATTTAATACTGCATGCTGGTGGATTCTGTTTCTTAGATATAACCATAGTCTCCGTCTTTTTGTTGTTCAAAGTAAGGCCTTTCTGTTCACTTTCTTTGGCGACTTTATCCAAGAGATTTTGCAGGTCTTGTTGGTTCTCGGCTATCAGTACTGTGTCGTCAGCATACCGAAGGTTGTTAATATTGTATCCTCCAGTTTTTATGCCTGGTTCTGTGATGATTGTTCTTAGAATATTCTCGCTATACGGAGAAAAAAGGTCTGGAGATAGTACACATCCTTGCCACACCCCTTGTTTTATAGGTTGATATTTTCCAATTCTATTTTCAACTCGAACTGCTGCTTCTTGCTGCCAGTATAGATGATTTACAATCCTCAAGTCTTTGCCGTCTATATTGATGTCTTCAAGCATTTTAATAATTTCATTATGTTTCACCTTGTCAAATGCCTTGGTGTAATCAATGAAGCATGAGTAGAGATCTTTCTGTACTTCTAAAGCTCTTTCTGTTAGTGTTCGTAAAGCATAAATGGCATTGTGTGTTCCCTTTCCTTCAACAAATCCAAACTGTTCATCTGCTATTTCCATTTTTATCTTTTTCCTTGTTCTTCTCATAATTATTCTCAGAAGTAGCTTCGTTATGTGACATGAGAGGCTGATAGTCCGGTGGTCGTCACATTCCTTTGCACCTGGTTTCTTTGGTAGTGCTATAAACATGGATTTAATCAGGTCATTGGGAATATAACCACTGTTGTAAATGTCATTCAGTAACTTGGTTATTATTTTTATTCCTGTCTCCTCTAGTGCCTCTATTTCTTCTATTGTTATATTATCAGGCCCAGTCGCTTTTCCTTACTTCATGTGTTTGATGGCATCTATGATTTCATCTTCAAGTATTGGTGGTCTCTCATAGTTTTCAGTATCTGGTGTTAATTCTGGTCATTCTCCTTCATATAGCTCACCGATATGCTCTGTCCACCTGTCCACAATGTCTTCTTTTCCCATTAACATTTTACCTTCTTTCGATTTCAGGCATCCTGTGGTATATTTTGTTTTCCTGCCTGTGAGTTCATTAATTTGTTTGTGCATGCTTTTGCTGTCTTTAATATGAGAGTCCTCTATTTGTCTGCACTGTTCATTTAACCACACTTCTTTTGCTTCTCTGCATTTGCGTCTTATTTCTTTATTTATCTTGTTATATTTTTCCTCGTTATTTTTACTCCTCCTCCTCTTGTCCATCAGTCCTAAGATGTCATCTGTCATCCATTTATTTTTAGAGGCTTCTTTTTTTGGTGGTATTATCTCCTTAACAGTTTGGTGGATAGAATCTCTTAACATTTCCCATTGTTCATCTATACTGTTTATCTTTGCTATTGCATTGTATCTATTTGTTATAATAACTTTGTATTGGTTCTCACAGTTCTTGGTCATTTTTAAGAAGTTCTGTATTCAGTTTGATGTTTCTCACTTTTCTGCCTGCTTTCTTTAGTTTTATTCTAACTTTTCCACATAGTGGATCATGGTCACTATTGCAGTCAGCTCCTGGCATTGTTTTTGTTGTCAGTAATGCATTGCGGAATCGTTTGTTGATTAATATGTAGTTTATCTGGTTAAAAGTCTTTTTGTCTGGGCTGCACCACGTTGCCAGTCTTCGAGGATGTTGTTTAAACCAGGTGTTTCCTACAATCATGCTGTGTATTCTTGCCCATTCAATTAATTTATAACCTCTGTCATTCCTCTCCCCCAGTCCATAGTCACCAACGATGTCTGAAGTTCTTCCTTTACTAACTTTGGCATTAAAATCTCCCATAACTATGTAACTTCATGTGACTTTGTGTGTTTTAGTGCTGTCTCTATGTCATTATAAAATAGCTGTACATCTTCTTCAGAACTTTCAGATGTTGGAGCATACACTTGTATAATATTTATGTTTATTGGTTGTCCTTTCAGTTGGGCTAGCAGGACTCGGTCCGAGATGTTCAAATATCCTACAATTGTCCTTGCTGTTTGTTCATCAAATATAATTCCTACTCCTCGTTCATGCTTCTCACTTCCTGAATATATTATCTGAGTTTATCTTCCCTGCACCTGTCCATCTAACTTCACTCATTCCTAATATGTTGATCTTCATCCTTTCCATTTCCATTTTTACATTTTCTAATTTTCCAGCCTGGAATAAAGTTCTAACATTCCATGTTGCTATTTTGAACTTGTTAGTTTTGCCACCAGTAGCTTGATGACGATCTGGCCTCACCTGTGGCTCGTGAGCTGCCCTACCGGATGAGGCTGTTCCAGAGGAACATCCATTAACGTTGTTCATGATGAATCGATTATTCTGTTCAAGCATAACTATTCTTGGAAACTACAACAGTGGTTTCCCGTTGCCTTCTTTTGGTTTGTGTACGGACTCTCCGCTAGCCTTTGGACTCCCTGTCCTACCCGCAAGGCAGCGGGAGTGAGAGGTTTTAAGGCGCCTCTGACCCGCCTGGTATTCCCTTCACTGAGCACCTGAGGCACTTTATAGAAGTAGTAGAGCCACCTACTACCCCACCTCGCTCTCCGAGTCTACCGCCAGTTGGTCCGCACCTGCTTATTTGGACAGCTCCTTATTCACAGGGATCCTCCATATCTGGAGGACTTTCACCATCCGCCACCTGTGACGCGCTGGGTTGGGGATGGTCGCCCCATCTTTACCCATGTATATTGTCTATAAATTTCATGCTTTTTGAATAAACAGTTCCTGAGAAAAAAACGATGTATGCATTACTTTCTGAACGGCCCTCGTATATTGTGGAAAAATGCAATGAGAGAGGGTGGAATTCACTTCAGACTTTTGTTGTATTACTGTAACTTTATAGTGTTAAAGTAATAGTAACAAAGTTTACACAAACATCTAAAGCACAGGAATAGCACATTTATAGCAAATTAACTTTACTTGTGATGAGAGTAGGTTGTGGTAGAAGGTAGTCCCATAGCAAATGCCTTAGGAGATGAAGCATTAGAGACCTCATTATGCTGGACCATCAGCGTATGAGGTAGGTTGGACAGTTCCTTTCCTTGCTACCTTTCCTTCCCAGGTTTTCCCTGGTACCCATTTTTATGAGCCTGGGTTGACCTTGGGGCTGTATTGATTGAGAAAAAAAAATTCCTGCTTAGCTGGGGATTCGAAGCCTCGACCATTCAGTTGCTAGATGACTGCTGTAACCACTCCAGTCAACTTTGCTGTAGATAGTAGGTAATTGATGCTTGTGTTAGGATACCATATATGAATCAGAAAATGTCTGCGTGCAAAGTGAGCCACATCAGAATTTGATATCAGCGCATTAAGAAGAATAATGGATGATCAGTCCCATGTTTAAAGCTTTTTACATGAATTCACAAAGGGTGAACACAAGGAACAAAGTATTCACATTTACTGTGCCTATGGATTTGTTAGCCATAGATAGTTTACGTCAATGTGAAAAAGTATGGCGAGACAAATAAATATTTTTGACCAGAAAATCAATAATCTGATAGCCAGACGTGCAGCTGTGGCTAGATGTATTGGCTGATCATGATGTAATCATGAAATGTTTTTTTTTTAACTGCGTAAGATGCAGTAGAATTAAACTTCAGCTTAAAAAAAATTAATAAAAAACTCAAAATGTGATTGAAAATTTTTTTTTCTTTTTAACCTGCTGTGAACTTGGCATAGTTCCTAATTTTTATGTGATGTGATATCCTAGTTTTTTTTTTTTTTTTTTGGTCCATTCATGTACCAAAATTTTTGCATGTTGTAATCCAGTGTGCCATATCATGTAGGCAGATATTTTCTGCTTTCAGAGGCAGTTTGTTTTTTTTGTTTGTTTTTTTTCTCAGTGTGTCAAGTCCTAGCTGTTTTTGACCAGAGATTGCCAGTAGAAAGTCTCAGGCCCATAACCACACTTTCATGAAAATACAGTTCACAGTAGACTGCACTGCCCTCTATGCTTGTAAGATAGAAGAAACTGAAAAACAAGATGTTTAAATATTATTTCGCTAAGTGCTTCCAAGATCAGAATTCTTAGCAGAGCATAAGGAGTGATGGTTATGTTGTAAGCATACAGTTTACAGTCACAACGAGAAAGAAAATTCAGAGATACTGCTTAGCAGTTTATTCTTGTCCCAGTATCTCGCTTAGCAGTTTATTCTTGTCTCAGTATCTCACTTAGCAGTTTATTCTTGTCCCAGTATCTCACTTAGCAACCTATTCTTGTCCCATTATCTTGCTTAGCAGCTTATTTTTGTCCCAGTATCTCGCTTAGCAGTTTATTCTTATCCCAGTATCTCACTTAGCAGTTTATTCTTGTTCCAGTATCACAGTTAGCAGTTTATTCTTATTCCAGTATCTCTTTTATTTATCAATTTATTCTTTGTCCCAGTATCACAGTTAGCAGTTTATTCTTATTCCAGTATCTCTTTTATTTATCAATTTATTCTTTGTCCCAGTATCTCCTTTATTTATCACTTTATTCTTTATCCCAGTATCTCCTTTATTTATCAATTTATTCTTCATCCCAGTATCTCCTTTATTTATCACTTTATTCTTTATCCCAGTATCTCCTTTATTTATCAATTTATTCTTCATCCCAGTATCTCCTTTATTTATCAATTTATTTTTTGTCCCAGTATCTCCATCATTTACCATTTTATTCTTTGTCTCAATATCTCAGTCATTTACCAATTTATTCTTTGTCTCAGTATCTCCATCATTTACCAATTTATTCTTTGTCTCATTATCTCCATCATTTACCAATTTATTCTTTGTCTCAGTATCTCCGTCATTTACCAATTTATTCTTTGTCCCAGTATCTCTGTCATTTACCAATTTATTCTTTATCTCAGTATCTCCATCATTTACCAGTTTATTCTTTGTCCCAGTATCTCCATCATTTACCAATTTATTCTTTGTCTCAGTATCTCTAACATTTACCAGTTTATTATTTGTCTTAGCATCTCCATCATTTACCAGTTTATTCTTTGTCCCAGTATCCCCATCATTTACCAGTATATTCTGTCTCATTATCTCCATCATTTATAGTATATTGTTTGTATCAGTCTGTCTATCATTTAATATCCTCCATGCCCTGCTCTGTCCAGAATTTAATACTTTATTCTTTGCCTAAATCTGCTCACTGTTTACTATTTTGTTCTTTATCACAGACTGTCTGTCATTCACCAATTTACTCTTTGTTCCAGTCTGTCCACCATTTACTTATTTATTCTTTTTCTTGGTCTGTTCATCATTTACCAATTTATTCTTTGCCACAGTTTGTTCATCATTTACCAACTTATTCTTTGCCACAGTTTGTTCCTCATTTACCAGTTTATTCTTTGCCAGTTTGTTCATCATTTACCAATTTATTCTTTCCCACAATCTTTTCATCATTTACTATTGTATTCTGTGTAGCTCAGTCTGCTCGTTATGTATTCTGCAAAAGGTGTTACATTGGTATGTAGCTGTATTATTGATTTCACAGTGGATAGCCATTTTTTTAACACTGCTGATATTGCAAACTACACGTACCATGACGTAACAGTATAACGTGGCAGTGTAAAGCTGTTGTTTAATTATTTATATCCATTGGCTAATAACTTATAAACAGTCTGGTACCTCTGCCTCTTTCTGTTGTTAATTGTTTTTTCACTCTCTCAGAAGTGTAGCAGTGTGTGTAATTAAAGCACGTAGATAGATTTCTGGATACAATAGAATGTGAATGAAATACTAGAACAACTGAAATTGAAAAGAGCTGAAAACACCAGACCAGACAGTTAAAATATTTTGACTGTGTCAAGAGAGAAAACCATACCAAAGAGAAATAGTTGAAGAGAAATAATACAGGGATGAGACCAGTGCTTGTGGGTAGATGTTATCAAGGGGTGGAAAGAAATCCTCTTGACCGAGTGCCCCGTGAAAGCTAGAGCGTGCCGGAGATGTAAATTCAGCTTAAATTTCCTGATGAAATGGCACATGATGATGATTTTTTTTTTTTCACATCTTATTCTGGACTGGTGAGAGCCTCATTTTGATCCAATTTTTCTTTCTGCTCGTTTCATTTTCTTGCAATGCCTTTCTGGGTGTGAGCTCAAGGCAGTACAAATTTACAGGAAAAAAAAGTGTTTTGTAGAGTGAAAGAAATGGGAGAATATATCCAAAATTTAGGCATGAGTTGGCAAAATTGCTATTTATAGGTCAGTTCTTTTTAATAGTCAAATTCTGTTTAATATATCCTGGTATGCATCACAAATTCATATATCTGTATATACATATATGAGGGTCATACCGAAAGTTGTGAGCAAAAATTTTTTTTTTAATCAGAATTTATAGATAGAGAAAATATAATATAATAATCCACATCTTTTTCTTCACTTTTCAACATAATCTCAATTTCTCTGCACACATTTTTCCCATCGCTCTGCAAGTTTGAAAATACCCTCCCGGTAGAATTCTGTTCCAGCTGACCGATGGCACAGACGCACTGCTTTCTGGACGTTCTCTCCTGTGGGACTCAGCTGGCACAAACTTTTCTATAGCCTAAGGTTTCAGTCATTTCCTGTACTGCATTGTAACCTATTCCAAGATTTACAGCGATTTCAGATACTGTGACACGTCTGTCTTCTTTGATGATGTCTTCAGTCCTTTGTAGTTACGTTGAGTGGAGGCAATTCAAGTGCGACCGCTGCAAGGCATATCTTGGATACTCGTGTTTCCATCTTTTAAATGTTTCACCCACCTCCTGACACTGCTAGCACCCATGCATACATCTCCATAAGCAAGCTGAAGTCTTTGGCGAATTTCATCAGTGGGGATTTCCTCTTTAATGAGGAACTCAATAACAGCATGTTGACAAAATGAAACTTTAGCACCCGCCATTTTGTTTCTGCTGCACGTGGTCACGTGACACATGATGGTGACGTCATGTGACCTCTACATGAAGTGCAAAGGATGCAGGTTAAGGTGATACATTTATATTTTCCCTATCTATAAATTCTGATTTAAAAAAAAAAAATTGTGCTCACTACTTTCGGTGTGACCCTGGCATATGTTGGAATTATGTTGCTAGCGTGGGCGACAACCTCCTCAGTAAAGAACTTTATGTGGTGAATTTTTTACAGGATTTAGGCTAAGACATAGACCAAAACTGTAATAGAAGGATATTAACAAGGCATACATATAGACCAAAACTGTAATAGAAGGATATTAACAAGGCATACATATAGACCAAAACTGTAATAGAAGGATATTAACAAGGCATACATATAGACCAAAACTGTAATAGAAGGATATTAACAAGGCATACATGAAATTACTAACCATCAAGAGGGGAAAAAAAAAGGGCTGACATGGAAAACATGAAAAATCACGATCTGTAGTGAAGGATGATCATTCTTACTCATCAACATAATATCCAACGATGATTCGTTAGAGATTTTTTTTTCAGTCTGGAAAACTGCAGAACAGAGACACAAAGAGCAGGTTCCCCTTATGTACTCTGTCCCTTATTTAAAGGACTGACTTTTAACGTGCAGTATTGTATTTTCAGTTCTTGCACAATCAGCCATGTGTTTAACATAATCAAATGTGGCTAACCCTGCAGGAAGGCATATTTCTCAATTTTAATAGGCAGTGACATGCACTCTTTTAAAGTCATGTTCATGTTTTATGTCCTGTATCTACAAGTTATTCTACTGGTTTATGGTAAATTGTTGTACATTTATTTACTTTTTATGTTGATATACCTTTTCTGTGTCAGTATTCCTTCCACAGTGGATCCACCCCCCCGCCCCCAAACTCCACCCTACCTACTTTCATCCTCCTCTTCCCCTGTCCTCCAGAGTCTTGACTTTTTTTTCCTTCCCCTAGGTTTGTAAGGAGACTTAAGTGGAGTTTGGACAAAAACATGAACCTGTAATCCTTATTTAAGAAAACATAATCAATGAAGGAAAACATGGATTTCTTTTGTTTGCTCTCATGTCTGGCCATTGCTGTAAACATGAGAGTTTTCATGCTGGACAATTTTAAAGAGGAAAAAAAAAAACACTGAAAGTCTTTCATCACTGAGAAAACAGGTTGGCCAACACATATATCAGTTCAAGAGAAGTTTTATGAGTGTGTGCACCAGCTCCAGCTGACCACAGATAGCTTCAAAACTATACAAATTGATGTCTGAGAATGCCCGAAGAAGAGGTTTATAACTACCATCTCTCTCTTTTGTTTTATGTTCAGGCAGATAAATGAGGTCAGAAGTTGGAGTTTTGATATTTTTGTTATGTTCCGGTGCCTTTCCTCACCTTTTCTTTGTCTTTCTATCTTGTTGCAAAGTTGAACCATACACCATGATTTTTAGAGCAGGCCTTAGAAAGTCAGTCCTTTACCTGCTGGTTCAGCTGCACTAATGCAGCAGTAGGTGTTGGAAGCAGCACTAAGAAGTATGATACAGTTCTGACCTGTCTTTGGTTTACTGGTGCAATTAATCACTTCATCCAGCCTTCATGATACAGTTCTGACCTGTCTTTGGTTTACTGGTGCAATTAATCACTTCATCCAGCCTTCATGATGTAGTTCTGACCTGTCTTTGGTTTACTGGTGCAATTAATCACTTCATCCAGCTTTTATGATACAGTTCTGACCTGTCTTTGGTTTACTGGTGCAGATAATCACTTCATCCAGCTTTTATGATACAGTTCTGACCTGTCTTTGGTTTACTGGTGCAGATAATCACTTCATCCAGCCTTCATGATACAGTTCTGACCTGTCTTTGGTTTACTGGTGCAGATAATCACTTCATCCAGCTTTTATGATACAGTTCTGACCTGTCTTTGGTTTACTAGTGCAGATAATCACTTCATCCAGCTTTTATGATACAGTTCTGACCTGACTTTGATTTGCTGGTGCAGATAATCACTTCATCCAGCCTTCCAGTGCAGTCATTTTTGAAGAGGAAGTTATTCATTTGTCTTTAAAATATGTGTACAGTAAATCCATCTGATAAATGCTGCTCATTGTTAGGAAAGCTTCTATAAGGACAGTAATTCATTTACAGTAATGTCATCCTGAAATACTTTCACACTTTGTGTGATATTTCTAGTTAGATTGGTTGTCCTTTTTTTTTTTTTAACTTGGCTATAATGTCAGCCAATACAATACGGAATTTTTCCATTTCAGTCTCTCTCTCAAGTTTTCCAGTGATTATCAGGATTCTTAGCTTCTCTTTTTGTGATGTGTTCAAAGAATTTTTTATTACATTACCATTAGTTTTTTATATCCTGCAGCTTCTTTGGGAAATGCATGTTTCTCTGACTTTACCTGGTATACAGTACATCATTCTTCAAAACTAGCCTCAAGCTCTTTTCAGTTTCTCATCATTTTATTTATTGATTCTCCAAATCTCACCAATATTGACTCTGTATGCAACCAGATCTCACTATTACAGCTGTAATACCCTTTTTTTTCCCAGTGTAATCAGCTAAAATAATGAAGAAAAATAACAACTCAAGGAATTGTAAAAAATGTCAGGAATAATATTCATAGATTCTTTTGATTCATGTAGCACCTTTCCTGTCTCCCAAGATTTTCCTATTGCATGTTTTATGTTGATCACTTGTTGTAAACACAGGTCAGGAATCAGTGTAGCAGAAATGATGGCTCTCTCTTGTGCACAGAGTGCAGGTGATTTTGAAATGTTAATGCTAGGCTTTATAATAAATTTAGAATATGATATGATAGCAGAGGATAGTGGCTTGTAGTTTAGTGCCCATTAGTCTGCTAGTACGCAAGACTTATCAAGCAAAAGTGATGAAAGAAAAACCTGCTAGTGCAGATTATAATCAGAGTGTTCAGTCAAAGCCATCGGAATTTTGGCATCACTAGTTCTCCAATTTGCTCTTTATCTTGCATTGAAGGTGCACCTGGCCATACCGCTTCCTGTCATCTATATCAGTGGTTCCCAATTGGTGGTCTGCTCATGGTCCTTTTTTTAAAAAAATTGTCACTGTGAAATATTTAACAGCCGAAGTTTCTGATTATAAGAAGCTTTGTGAGAAAGTGTTGATGCATCTCATTCCGTTTTGTTCAACATACCTTTGTGAACATAAATGTTTTTGACATAATGTTACATGAAGAACAAGCACAGAATTTGGCTTGATCTGAGATTAAAAACAGGAAGTATTGAACCAGCTGTGTGAGTGATTGTTCAGAATAAAAAGAGGCATAATTTCTCTTGCCATGTTTAGTATGGTTAGCTGTCACATATGACGTGTAATGTTAATTTTCCAGAACAAGTGTGAATGTTAATTGCGGCCAGTTTTTTTCTTTACAACATTATTGTAATTTTGAAAATTCACCAAGTTTGTATACTGTTTTTTAGTGTAGTGGTTGCTCATTAAAGGTTGCCCAGTCAGTCACTTATTTGCATGTCCCTTGCAGAACTTTTGCCTCCCTAACAGCTCTCCTGTAGGCCTCTCGGTTGTAAGCAATATGCCAAACTGCTGATGCATTCATTTGCAGTGGTGTCTTGCAGCCATCTTCGCCTTGATCTTCCTCTCTTTCTTTTTCCCATTATGTATCCTTCCAAGATGGTCTTTTGTAAATTATCAAGTTACCCATAGTTTCTAAAAAATATTCTTTTGCATTTAAAGCACATAGCTACCTTACAGATATGAAACTTTTCCAAAGTATGGGGTTCCATGTCCTGGATTTTGAAACAGCAAGGGATCCGTTGACTTTTGTTAATTGAGAACCACTGATCTATGCTGTAGTCAACTTTTCTCTACAATTTGGTTTTTCAGTATATTATAATGCCTCTTACAACATATGCATTGTTTATAGATTTTGAGAAAGCCTTTGACAGTGTCAACAGAGATGCACTGTGGAAAATCCTAAAATGGCATGGCCTTCCCCATAAGATAGTGAATGTAATCAAAGCTCTATACAAGGGTTTTCAGTGCAAAGTGATTTGTGGAGAACATATCTCCAGCAGCATTAGGGTACAAACAAGAGTGAAGCAGGGATGTGTACTATCACCAACATTATTTATCTTGGCAGTAGACTGGTTAATGAAGGAGGCAACATCAGACAAATGCAGAGGATTACAATGGACCCTTGACACAGTGGTGGAGGACCTTGACTTTGTAGATTACATTTGTCTACTATCAAGCAGCCACAAAGAAATGCAAGATAAAATAAACAAGATAACTCAGAATGCAAACAACACAGGACTAAAGATCAGCATAGGAAAGACAAAGTTAATGAAGCAAAATGTGAACAACAGAAATGTACTCAGAGTAGATAGCAAGTTAGTGGAGGAAGTCAACGAATTTGTATACCTTGGCTGTAGAGTAGTAGAAAATGGAGACAGCACAGAGGACATCAACAGCAGACTTACTAGAGCAAACCAGGCTTTTGCAATGCTGCAGACTATATGAAAGTCTAAAAAAACTAAGCATGAATATGAAAATCAGGATATTTAAGAGTAATGTTCTAAGTGTACTACTGTATGGAAGTGAATGCTGGAAAATCACCAAAACTATATAGAAAACAAGCTGAAATGTTTATGAAGAATTAGGAAAATATTTTGGCCAAACACCATAAGAAATAACATCTTGTTGGCAGAAATGCAGATGAAGCCACTGACAGCAATTATTGAGGAAAGACGCTGGCGATGGTTGGGACATGTGCTCCGAATGACTGACAACTCACTACCAAAAATAGCACTAAGATGGACACCACAGGGGAACAGAAGTAAGGGTAGACCAAAAGAGACATGGAGAAGAACAACAGAAAGGATGTTGAGCAATAGAAGGCTCACCTGGGCAAGAGCAGAAAAAAAAGGCAAAGGACAGGCTTTTGTGGAAAACCCTTGCGGAAGTCCCATGTGCCCTGGGCACTTAAGGTTCAGAGAGAGAGAGAGAGATGGTGCCTCTTGATATTCCAAAAAATAGTGTACCATTCCTGCTGAAGCCTTCTTAATTACTTCCCCTCTCAGTTTCAGCCGTCTCCAAATACCTTTTAATTTCTTGACTCGGCAGTTTCAGAATTGTGAAAGAAATAATATAAAATGTCAACAGTGTAGTAGTTGAAACAACAGGCGTTATGTTAAGACAAGTCACAAAACAAAATCTGAAGTCATAGTGGAATGATATATTGAGAGTAGTGCACTTGAAACACAGATATATATCATGCTAGTTGTATATATGTATCATGCTAGTTGTAACCCAGCAAACATGATGGGAACAGGAAGGAAAATTTGATTTTTACTTAAAGCTTTGTTGAAGTAGAACCCACATCCTCAGTCTAAGAAATTGCAGAACTCTCAGTCCAATCAAAATTAGGGGTAATATAAACTTGTCCTTGGTGCAAAATGAAAGGTATAGGTCACACAACAAATACATCAGTACAAATAACACAGCCTTCAAGAATGTCACACAGAATTATTTAATAATGTTATGTGCCATTCCAGATGGCATTGGCATTTATGCTTTTCCATCTTGTGTGGCCCTTGATGCTATATTGAACCTATCTTGTTATATGGAAGTGAATCATGGACAATAGGCAAGTCTGCACAAAAATCATTGGAAGCAGCAGAAATGTGGTTTATTAGAAGAATGTTGCGAATCCCCTGGACAGCAAAAATAACTAATGAAGAATGTATGAGAAGAGCTGGAGAGACAAAAAATCTTGTCAAAAAGATAAGAGAGAGACAATGTACTTTCACAAGGACATGCAATGAGAAGAGGGGGCATTGAAAATATTATAACAACAGGAAAAATAGAAGGAAGAAGATCAAGAGAAAGACCAAGAGAAATGATACTGGACAGTCTGACAGGATGGTGTGAGAGGAGATCACCAACTGAGCTGATGCCTGCATCATGTACTCTGGAGAAGCATATATAACCAACGCCAGTCGGCTCGGCACTTGATGATGATGATATGGCCCTTGGCGTTTCTGATTAATTCAGATACTTTTCTTTTCCCATGTCACTTGATCAGTCCACTGAGATATTTTTCTCTTGGCTTTTCTCTCTTCATTTTTTTCCATTGAATTTTCTAGTCATTATTAGGTTCTCCAACTTTATCTTCTAATGGTAAAGAAGGAAATTTTGACTGTCTTTTTCTTATCATTTTAACTAGTTTCCATTATTCTGAAACTTCTTTGAAAACCTCTTCATTTGTTTTTCTGTCTTTCAGGGTATTTATTGTGTCTTTCTCCAAAACCACATCTCTGTTGCTTCCAGTTTCTTTGTCATCTTTTTGTTGGCTGTCCAAGTTTCACAACCATATAGCAATATTGGCTCTGTTTAGTACCGTAATGCTCATTTCCTCAGTCCGAGGGACATTTCCTTATTTGTTAGTGTCTTATTCATGTCATAAAAAGCAGCCTTTGCCTTACCTTTTCGTGATTTTATTTCATTTGTGCACTTGCCACCAGCTGTTGTTGTTGTTGCAAAGTAATTGAATTTATTTTCTTTTGTCAGTGTCTGCCTATCATTTGAGAGGATGTTGCACTGAAGTATGTTTATTCTTTTGTGATATATTGCCATTGTTTCTGATTTGTTGCTGTTTAGCTCTAGGGTTCCTTTATTGCTCCTTTCAGTAATCTTGTTCACAAGTTTCAGCAAACTGCTTTCACTTTCTTCTGTTAGAATGATGTCATCTGCATGTATCAGGTTATTGATATTATGGCTCCTATTTTAATTCCTTTGTATCATTTATACATAATATAAATAATTGAATGCATCCTTTCAAATAGGTTGAGGTTGTCACGCAAAGGAATTCTTGCACATAAACATATCCAAACAGATGCCATTTTTGTGGTTTATGGTCTGGGTCATCATCATTGCACTCCGGACACGTCCGTAGGTGCTTAGATCCGCCTGCGGCTCATAATGCCCTTCCTTTGTTGGTTGACAAGTCCCGTTGTGTGTCCAGTATGCCTCTTGTTTCTGGCTGTTCCAGTCTGTACTTCCAGCTCTTACAGTGTAAACTGTGACATGGATTTTCTGCTATTAAAGTCCTTTACAGTTTTTACTCTGCCTATCTGTCTGAGCGAGAATAATATCAGCTTAATCCAGTGGTTATCCGCCTGCAGTGATGGCAGCGTTGTCAGCTGTCTCATTTCTCTGGATGTCCATGTGTCCAGGGACATAGATGAAGGTGACTCTGTGTATTGTTGGTTTCTGTAATGACTCAAGCCACTGCCAGCATACAGAAAAGAGATGCCTACAACATTTGGTGTTCCCAGGTGCTCACCCATCTAAGTACTGCTCACACCTGGCATTGCTTGACTTGGTGATCAGATGAGAACCAGTATTTTCAATGCAGTATGGCAGTAGATGCCATGTGAATTCACCCAAGTATACAAATACAAAGTATTACAAAGCCAGCTAGTATAACTAACAAATGCTATCAGTCTTCTAGTTGTATTAAAGTGCTAATTAGTAGGGGATTTTACAAGGACAGTAATAGGAAAGCATGTAGGATTCTAATCAGTGACAGGAAAGCATGTATGATTATAAACAGTAACAGAAAAGTGTGTAGGATTCTAAACAGTGAAAGGAAAGCATATAGGATTCTGAACAGCCTTAAGTAATAATGAAACATGATAGACATTTCACAGGAACAAAAACAGGCAACAGTGTAGGATTCTAAATAATTTAATAATGAAACCTACACAGGCTAAGATAATGATGACAGCATACAGTGGAATAGAATAGGGAGAGTTTGTAAGAACAGTAATGGGAAAGGTTATAACTTCTGGACAATGTGGTATGTGTTCCATAAATTCAGAACTTGTAAGACTACAGCAAAAAATGAAAATATGCAGGAGAGCATTGTCACCATAAAGAAATAAATATTATCATAAATAGAGAGTTACAGTGATAATCATATTACTGCATTCTTCGGTCATCTAAACAAGAAGTTTATTTTTGTTCAAGACTGAAGAGCGGATTGTTTTTTAAACTGAACATTTTAACCAACATAAGTGAATAATGAAATGTTTACCACTGCCCTCAGTTTGTTGACATTACTGTACCAATTATTTTTCCATAATTCTTATCATGTTCTTTGCCTCATTTCTTGAAAAAAAAATGATGTGTTCCAATATTTTCTGTTGATCATGAATTCACATTATCAAACAAAAACAATGTGCATTTTCTAGCAGTTGCAATATTTCTGTGGTTTTGTTGTTGTTTTCTTCACTCTGTCAGACAGTGTTTCTCACCCTGCTATACAACCCATAAAATAAGTTTTAATATCCTCAAGACCTCTTGCAAAGGTCAGTAGCAGCAGGTGTTCTTAAATGTTCAAGTTCCAGGCCCTTCATTAAATTGGAACCTTTTCACCAGAATGAAGTTTATATTTTTCTCCAGGTTTTTCCATTTAACTTGTGTCCCAGCTCCACACCCTCTGATAAGATCTGGTTGAAAAAAAATGCACATGTTGGACAGAACTGGAATTTATGTCTTTTCTCTACATGTATGTGAGAAGTTGTATCTTTTGACTGTTGTTGTATAGAACAGAATTACTGTTTCGGACAGTCTTTTTGTCTTTGTTAATATTCAGTGTGGGAGAACTGACAATAAAATGATGGCTCAGTTGTAATGGTCAAGACCCCATCCTACCATCCTGTTGTGCCACTTGTTGCATTACTTCAGACCTGACCTTCCATGGTCATGGTATCTGCCAAAAATCCTGCTTCCTGGATCAGCTGTCAGAAATTAACAAATCATCTATAGCCCACTCCATGTCTGTATCTTAGGGTCTTTAACATGTTGTCAGCTGCCAGATACCCAAGTTGAAAATGCAGAGAGATTATCAGTCATCAGTTGCCAGTCATTTAGAGAATTGATTCTTGAACAGTTATGATTTTCTAGCACTGGTATTAGAGCGGACACTGACTCTAGGCCAGTTATGATTTGCTAGCAGTGGCATTAAAATAGACACTGAGTTTTGACCTGTTATGATTTGCTAGCAGTGGCATTAAAATAGACACTGAGTTTTGACCTGTTATGATTTGCTAACAGTAGTATTAGAATAGACTTTGAGACTTTGCCAGTTATGATTTGCTAGTAGTGGTATTAAAATAGACACTGAGCTTTGACCTGTTATGATTTGCTAGTAGTGGTATTAAAATAGACACTGAGTTTTGACCAGTTATGATTTGCTAGTAGTGGTATTAAAATAGACACTGAGCTTTGACCTGTTATGATTTGCTAGTAGTGGTATTAAAATAGACACTGAGCTTTGACCTGTTATGATTTGCTAGTAGTGGTATTAAAATAGACACTGAGTTTTGACCAGTTATGATTTGCTAGCAGTGGTATTAAAATAGACACTGAGTTTTGACCTGTTATGATTTGCTAGCAGTGGTATTAAAATAGACACTGAGTTTTGACCTGTTATGATGTGCTAGCAGTGGTATTAAAATAGACACTGAGTTTTGACCAGTTATGATTTGCTAGTAGTGGTATTAAAATAGACACTGAGTTTTGACCTGTTATGATTTGCTAGCAGTGGTATTAAAATAGACACTGAGTTTTGACCTGTTATGATTTGCTAGCAGTGGTATTAAAATAGACACTGAGTTTTGACCTGTTATGATTTGCTAGCAGTGGTATTAAAATAGACACTGAGTTTTGACCTGTTATGATTTGCTAGCAGTGGTATTAAAATAGACACTGAGTTTTGACCTGTTATGATTTGCTAGTAGTGGTATTAAAATAGACACTGAGTTTTGACCTGTTATGATTTGCTAGTAGTGGTATTAAAATAGACACTGAGTTTTGACCTGTTATGATTTGCTAGCAGTGGTATTAAAATAGACACTGAGTTTTGACCTGTTATGATGTGCTAGCAGTGGTATTAAAATAGACACTGAGTTTTGACCTGTTATGATGTGCTAGCAGTGGTATTAAAATAGACACTGAGTTTTGACCTGTTATGATTTGCTAGTAGTGGTATTAAAATAGACACTGAGTTTTGACCTGTTATGATTTGCTAGCAGTGGTATTAAAATAGACACTGAGTTTTGACCTGTTATGATTTGCTAGTAGTGGTATTAAAATAGACACTGAGTTTTGACCTGTTATGATGTGCTAGCAGTGGTATTTGGATAGACATCTTTGTGTAAAATCAGTGTTAGTAAAAACAAGAGCTTCATTAGTTTAAAAAAATTTCATTGCCATTAAGTCTGTATTTTCTCAAAGAACAGGGTATTCTTCAGAAACCTGTAATGATTTGGGAAACGCTGTCCTACCAGTCCAATCAATATTAAACATTTCAGGCATGGCGCTTCCTCCGTCACAATCTTTACTAATTGTCCAGCTCTAGTTATATTGAGGAGTATTGTTGGGTTTGAATTCAATAGGCTGCAGCTAACTGTTGCTTTTCAAAAGTTTTCCATGCGCATTGGTTCATCAGAAATTATTGACCATGCCCATCTTGCTGTATAATGTAAATGTATTGTCTATTCTGATAAATGATTCTGTTAATGTTCTGCTCTCTCTCTCTCTCTCACTATTAATCACACTCTTTCTCTCTCTCTCTCTCAGCAGAAATCTAATAATGTTAAACCGGAAAGCATTACTTTTGAAGCTGTGTTAAACCAGAAAGCATTACTTTTGAAGCTTAATGTAATGTGAACCTGTTGGCCTGTGTGTCACTTCAAAAGATACTTTTATGAAGCAGGAAAACAGTACAAGTCTGATAATGCAGCAGCTTACTCTACAAATAGACATTAATTCAGAATGCAGAAGCTTTCTCTACAAACAGACATTAATTCAGAATGCAGAAGCTTACTCTACAAATAGACATTATTGCAGAATGCAGAAGCTTACTCTACAAATAGACATTAATTCAGAATGCAGAAGCTTTCTCTACAAACAGACATTAATTCAGAATGCAGAAGCTTACTCTACAAATAGACATTAATTCAGAATGCAGAAGCCTACTCTACAAATAGACATTAATTCAGAATGCAGAAGCCTACTCTACAAATAGACATTAATTCAGAATGCAGAAGCCTACTCTACAAATAGACATTAATTCAGAATGCAGAAGCCTGCTCTACAAATAGACATTATTACAGAATGCAGAAGCTTTCTCTACAAATAGACATTAATTCAGAATGCAGAAGCTTTCTCTACAAACAGACATTAATTCAGAATGCAGAAGCTTACTCTACAAATAGACATTAATTCAGAATGCAGAAGCTTTCGCTACAAACAGACATTAATTCAGAATGCAGAAGCTTACTCTACAAATAGACATTAATTCAGAATGCAGAAGCATTCTCTACAAACAGACATTAATTCAGAATGCAGAAGCTTACTCTACAAATAGACATTAATTCAGAATGCAGAAGCATTCTCTACAAACAGACATTAATTCAGAATGCAGAAGCTTACTCTACAAATAGACATTAATTCAGAATGTAGAAGCTTACTCTATAAATAGATATTAATTCAGAATTTCACAGAAAAAAAAAAGAATGATGATGTTTTGAAAGTTATTTATTTTAAAACTAAAAAAATATACAAGAAAGCAGGTTATTTCACTTTATTCCATAAATTTTTATTTACTTATTTATGATTATTTTTACTTACTTCTATTTACTTATTTATGATTATTTTTACTTACTTCAGTATGAGCATCTGTGTATCTAAAGTTAGCTTGTAGAAGCATGATGTATGCAGAGTCACACAAGGTGCTTAGATTCTTCTCGGTCAGTGCTGTGAAGACCTAAACACAGCTGTTGAGTTGGGAGAGTATTGGTCTATAGTTGCTCCTTTTATGTTGATCCCTTTATCGCTAGCTAGCACAGTATATTATCGCTAGCTAGCACAGTATATTATCGCTAGCTAGCACAGTATACTGTTTTTTCAGGAGCAGTTTAGAGAAGGGGGTTAGAGTCTTGACCAGCTCAGTTTTGCTGGCCCTTATAATTGCGCTGTTACTCCATTGTGGTCATTTTTTGGGGTGGGGGGGGGGTCTCATGCCAGTATGAAGCAGGTGCTTGTGACTCCCCCAGAAATTGAGATTTGATCCCATTCAGCAGAAAATATTGTCTTAGATTTTATTCCACTCAGTGGAAGTTGTCTTCCATAAAAGCATTGTTTCTGGGGTCACATGTTAAAGACTTCACCAAAACAGCATGTGACATAACTTCTACCTTTTTCATCTCTGACAAGAGAAGTCCTAGAGCAGTTCATGGGCCCAGTTTAAAAACAAATGTCTTAGAACAATATGTGAGCTAATAAAAATATTGATAATGTAGAATATGGGCAAACAAGAATATTCTCTGACCAAACAAGCTACAGCGCATTGAACACACGAAGCCAGTGATGCACAGATAGAGCCCACTAGTGGAGTAGAATCACAAGCATTGTTGTTAGAGTTAGGGATTTTTTAAAATGAAGAAGGGGAAAAGGAATAATACATAATGAAGATTTATCTATGCTGCGTACATGTACTTGTAAGTTAATAACTGATATTTCCTTTTGTTTTTTATTTTAGGGTTTATGTTCTGTTTTTCAGGTCCATAATTGTAACCTACTGCGTTAGATATCATGTGTATAGTCACTGACATCATCTATTTTGTAAAAATCTTGTTATATTTTTTTTTTAAAGGTGGTTTTGTGAACATATTTGGCGAAAGCCAATTTGTGGGGTGGGGGAGTGGGAAATGAAGAATTTAATTAAAACTATAAGAAGATAATAATCAATATTTAGTGGACTTGCAATAAAAGGAGAAAACTGCTCCAGCAGGAGAGAAAGATGGGAAGAGAGACAGACGAAGGTCAAACTAGAAAACAGTAGATTTGACGCATGACAGAAAATCACCATCCGAGATGAACAAGACTGAGATCCATGGAGAAACTTGATCATGTGCAGCCAGCCCCCTAAGGCACCAAGTGATGATGAAAGTTTATGTCCTTTTCCATTTGTTCATGAAACTTAATTTTATATACGGTCTTATTTTCCCTTCTTCTGCTTATAGTCATGTGCACATTATAATCCAGCGAGTCTTGCCATGCAGCAGATATTTCATTTTCAGATCCATTTTTTTCCCCACAGCACAGTCTTGTTTTATATTTGTTCTAGTAATTTTTACTAACCTCTTTTGTTGTCTTTCTGTCTGAGTATTTCACAATGAGTGATTAACATCAGATTGTGTGTAACAGGACTAGCCATTTTTTTTTTTTCAGGTTCAGGCGGTGAGAGAGGTTGTTCCGGGTAAGAGCAACAATGAAGTTGTCCTGGTCTTACAGTATTACGACTATAATGTGGAGAGGGCAATACAAGCATATCTGGAAGGTGATTGGTTTATATGTGTTTGGATGCTGTAAGATATTATTTCACTATCCATTATAACAGAATTATGATTTATTAGCACAGTATCAAAAAAGCTTCTATGTTGCAAAATTTAGTCTCTTTGACAGTGTCAGAGTAACAAAGTGCTGGGTTACTGTTATAGTATCAGAGTAACAAAGTGCTGGGTTACTATTATAGTATCAGAGTAACAAAGTGCTGGGTTACTTTTATAGTATCAGAGTAACAAAGTGCTGGGTTGCTTTTATAGTATCAGAGTAACAAAGTGCTGGGTTGCTGTTATAGTATCAGAGTAACAAAGTGCTGGGTTGCTGTTATAGTATCAGAGTAACAAAGTGCTGGGTTACTGTTATAGTATCAGAGTAACAAAGTGCTGGGTTGCTGTTATAGTATCAGAGTAACAAAGTGCTGGGTTGCTGTTATAGTATCAGAGTAACAAAGTGCTGGGTTACTTTTATAGTATCAGAGTAACAAAGTGCTGGGTTGCTGTTATAGTATCAGAGTAACAAAGTGCTGGGTTGCTGTTATAGTATCAGAGTAACAAAGTGCTGGGTTGCTGTTATAGTATCAGAGTAACAAAGTGCTGGGTTGCTGTTATAGTATCAGAGTAACAAAGTGCTGGGTTGCTGTTATAGTATCAGAGTAACAAAGTGCTGGGTTGCTGTTATAGTATCAGAGTAACAAAGTGCTGGGTTGCTGTTATAGTATCAGAGTAACAAAGTGCTGGGTTGCTGTTATAGTATCAGAGTAACAAAGTGCTGGGTTGCTGTTATAGTATCAGAGTAACAAAGTGCTGGGTTGCTGTTATAGTATCAGAGTAACAAAGTGCTGGGTTGCTGTTATAGTATCAGAGTAACAAAGTGCTGGCTAACTGCTACAGTATCAGAGTAGCAAAGTGGTAGCCACACGCTACACGATGCAAAAAGGCAGTAAAAAAAACCTGAGTGGTTAATAATTTTTCATCTGTTTTTCATGTTTTTATCAGTTGCGTTGTTTGTGTATGTGATCTTTGCAAAAAGGATTTTGCTGAAATATTGAATTGTTTATGTTCTTCTTTTATATGTGCTCATCTTACTTTCTGCCACTCTCTTTTCTGTCCACTTTCCTCACTCTTTCTATCTTCTGTGTAAAACTGAATCATGCACCTCCATCTGCTTCATTGCTAGAAGCAGTTTTACTGCAGTCCTCATTTCTTTTATCTCTCAAATTGGCAAGGAACATGTGATGGATTTTATTTGCTAAATATCTTTTTATTCTTCAGCTGATGTCCTGTGAGTTGTTACTGCTTACAGCCAGATGCTGCTGTAATGTTAAGGACAGGGAGTGCATTGCAATTCTTTCGTTTGAACTGCAGTATGGAAAAAACTGTAACAGAAGACCTGCAATATGTTCCCCATCTAACAGAAGAGTGGGATTGGCAAAGAGTGTCTTTAATAGAATGAAAAAGATCCTTGCCACCAAAGAAATAAAAGAGCATTTGAAGATGAGAGCTGTGAAATGCTTTGTTTATTCCTTACTCTCCTGTGATGTAGAGACTTGGATTTTCAAACAGCAGAATGACAGAACATTGAAACCTTTGTAATTTGGATATACAGAGAATGAGATATATTTTGTGGAAAGACAAGAAAATAAAGACAGATCAGCTGAGGAATAATGAAAGACATAATCATATGTTGGCCATACCAAGAGGCATTATGCATGAAAATTATACTTGAAGAAAAAACCCAAAGAGAAGACAACAGTACTGATGGGTGGACGACATCAAGAGATGAGCAGGAATCAGCTTGGCTGTGCACGCTGTTGGAGCTTGGGGCAGAGCATGTTGAAGACCCATTTCAGCCAGTCTTCCCTTGAGGATGGCAGAAGGTGATGATGGAGATATTGCAGCAACTTGTTTGAATGCTGTGACTGAGGCTAAGAATTCTTCTCAGTAGATTCTCTTCCTATGAGGATGACAGAAGGTGATGATGGAGATATTGCAGCAACTTGTTTGAATGCTGTGACTGAGGCTAAGAATTCTTCTCAGTAGATTCTCTTCCTATGAGGATGACAGAAGGTGATGATGGAGATATTGCAGCAACTTGCTTGAATGCTGTGACTGAGGCTAAGAATTCTTCTCAGTAGATTCTCTTCCTATGAGGATGACAGAAGGTGATGATGGAGATATTGCAGCAACTTGCTTGAATGCTGTGACTGAGGCTAAGAATTCTTCTCAGTAGATTCTCTTCCTATGAGGATGGCAGAAGGTGATGATGGAGATATTGCAGCAACTTGTTTGAATGCTGTGACTGAGGCTAAGAATTCTTCTCAGTAGATTCTCTTCCTATGAGGATGACAGAAGGTGATGATGGAGATATTGCAGCAACTTGCTTGAATGCTGTGACTGAGGCTAAGAATTCTTCTCAGCAGATTATCTTCCCTTGAGGATGCTGCTGAAAGACTGGAACATTGGTGAAGAATTGAGTTATAATGTTGGTTAGCTCTGATTCATGGGACCAAAAAAACTGCATGTTCATTCTAGCAGTCATTCTGATTTCACTAAATTTGTTACAGATTAAAAAAAAAAATTCATGTGGAATTTTCCAATATTTGGTCATTTGCTAGTAGCTGTTTGTAGTAGACATTCAGTGTTTCAATGGCTGAACATACAGAAAATCTGTGGGCAAATGACTTAGCATTGCATATCTCTTGTTGAACTTTGCCTCCCTACCAGCTCTCCTGTAGGCCTCTTGGTTGTAAGCAAGATGCCCTGCTCCCAGTGCATCCATCTGCAGATTATCAACGATGTCTTGCAGCCATCTTCCCCTTGGTCTTCCTCTTTTTTTTTTTCCCATTATGTACCTTTTCAAGACTGTCTTCTCTAAATTCTCATAACATTAATATATTCAAAATACTTCAGTTTTCTCTGTTTACTCTTCTTTACTGGCCAACCTTCTTTGATATTAAGTTCTTCTAGTATACAACATAGATATATTTGTTCTTTTTTGCGTCTAGGATATTTGAAGGAGTCTTCAGTAGCATTTAAATTCAAAGGCATTTGTTTTTTGTTTTTTTTTTCAGTTGTTAAGTGTCCAAGTCTCACAGGCATATGTTGTGATGGGAAAGATATAGCCATTTAAAAAAAAAACAGATTAGACAAAACTTAATGTTTAACAAACTTAACAATTTGGAGAAAATAGTCTTGAAAGGGTACATAATGGGAAAAAAAAGAGAGGAAGACCAACACAAAGATGGCTGCAAGACATCATTGATGATCTGCTTTTTTTTCTATTAATATGTTTTGTTTTTTTTTTAATTGGCTACATCTTTCCCATCATAACATATACCTGTGAGACCTTGACAAGTGTTTAATCTGTAAACATTGTGTATAAATGTGCAAACTATGCATACATCTGTAAACATTGTGTATAAATGTGCAAACTATGCATACATCTGTAAACATTGTGTAAATCTCAAAATATTGCATTTTGTAAAATTTGTAAAATATATTTCAGTTTGTATAAATATGTATAACAGTGTTTCATAGGATTTTGTTTATTTTGCAGATGGTGCGAAGGAAGCTTTGCGGGAGTGGAATTTTACAGGGCCCAAGGTATCCAAAATTGTGCCTTTCTTGAAACGTACTATTACAGCATATATGTATATATCTGCAACACATGCTTGAGATTTGTGTTCATTTCTTTCACAAAATAATGAACGTCATTTGGTAGGACAAAGCGTCCAACTTTGAAATGTTACAGCACATTGGACTTCCATTCTTGGTGACAGCAGTCAGCAACAGAAGGTGAAGTTTAACTTCTAAAATAGAAGAGACAGTCACATCCCCAAGCAGCACATCAGGGTTGGTTACTCTGTCCCACTGAATGATGTTCATAGGAACTTGTAGAGAGAAGGAGTTCACTAGACAGACCGAACCAAGGATACAAGGATGGCTGTAAATCACCAGCCAGTATGGACTGGGGGGGGGGGGGGAGGGGAACTTATAAAAGACATGGCCTCGTGGACCAGATTTTCCAACATAGAAATGATGCATTGTTGCTATGACTGATTATGCAAATCAGATACTGGTGGAATAAACCATAAGAAAGTCTACTCAATAAATGAGTTTGGTTGCTTCTGCAGTCAAAATCTGGGTCTCCCAAAGCGTCTTCTGGGGTGGGGGGGGGGGGGAAGGTCTTAGTATTTGATAAAACAGAATAAATTTGGTTATGTCTTGTATATGTAAATTAAATGCTTTAGCTTAAACAAGGCCACTGCAGTAAAAACTCTGGGAACTATAATTTGAAAATTGCACTATTTTTGGCAGTAACTTTACATTTGATACACAAACAGTCCTGCAGTTACCATTGCAAGTAAAGATATTAAAAGGTCCAGAGTGCACAAAAATTTCTTTAAAATATAAAATTTTTAAAAAATACATATATATTATGTTAAAGTGTGCACAAATGAAGTGTTAGTAAATTCCGTTATTTCCATGGATTTTTCAATTTGTGTCTGAAAAAAAAAATGTTATCTGACAGCCCAACAAAAAGCGCAAGAATAAAAAGAAAGGTAGTGGAGAGAAGACTGCTGATAAGCCAGGCACTGTCCCTACACCGTCATCAACCATTGCCAAGGGAGACACAACTGTCAATGGAACAGCAGGTCTACCAAATGGTGACATTGTTCATGGTATGGAGATTTTTTGTTGTTAACAGGTTGTGGTAATTTAAGAGTTATTGATTTTAAAGTATTCACTTTAGCTTCCTGCTGCTGATAATTTCTTGTTTGACAAAGAGAAGAAAAGAGTAAAGAATTACAACAAAAAAAGAAAAAAGAAAAGAGTAAAGAATTACAACAACAAAAAAAAGAAAAAAAGAAAAGAGTAAAGAATTACAACAACAAAAAAAGAAAAAAGAAAAGAGTAAAGAATTACAACAACAAAAAAAAAGAAAAGAGTAAAGAATTACAACAACAAAAAAGGAAAAGAGTAAAGAATTACAACAACAACAAAAAAAGAAAAAAGAAAAGAGTAAAGAATTACAACAACAAAAAAAAGAAAAGAGTAAAGAATTACAACAACAACAAAAAAGGAAAAGAGTAAAGAATTATGGCAAAATAAATGTTTTCACCAGTATGACTAGGTGGTGTTTTTTCCTGTTTCAGTGTGAAGCTGGTGTTTCATGTTTTGGTCCAATTAAACATTTCCAGTTGCATTTTTAAATGTTTACTTCCGTTCTAGATTGGAACTACTTGTGAGTTATTTTTTATTTCAGTTGTGTTCTGTAATTCTGAGTGAAAATAAATGTAATTACTCCTAATTATTATTCTTATTTTAATGTGATATCGCAGTAAAATATTTGTATAAAATTTACTGTTCAATAAAATGTCACAAAACTTTGTGCTGTGATCCACAAATGGATTGTCTACAAAACTTTGGTGGTTTTTTTGTTTTACTGTGGCTCTGTAATGGTGTCATATACAGTAAGGCAGGTGTTTTTTGTTTTTTTTTGTATTTCACAGTTTGTTTTGTTTTGTTTTGTTTTTTTTGGTTAGTTTTTCATGAGATGTTTCCTCTTGGGCATACTTATTCATCCTCAACTACAATAGCTAACTTCTGGGTTCAGTTCTTTCTAATTTGATATCTTACACATATTATTTTGCAGTAAAACACTTTTAGAAAAAAAGACAACAAAAAAAATGAGAAAACTGACATCCCTGTCATAACAGTTGCCATCATGAATCAGTTGCCCCAGATCAGGGAGGCCAGTTGCAGGGCTAAACAGTTCACATTGTGTAGATTGCTTTTATAAGAGGATTTTTTTTTATATTTGTCATTATCAAGCAGTTGATCAGCCAGAAGCAGAAGCACTACTTGATCCCCCCAGCACAGCACAGCCTACTTCACCCACTTCCAGCACTGCTAAATCAGTGTCAGATTCTTTGTCAGCTGAAGCTGTACCAGCAGCGCAGAGGGAGGAGCCATCAGCAGCAGCCCCTCAACCACAGCGACAGCCGCAGAGTAAAGGACGAGGTCATGGAGGTGGGCAGTTGCTGTGGTTGTGTTACCCCCCTCCCCCTCCCCCCTCACAGCTGAAATAATGAAAATAAAAGAAATTAATTTGCTTGAAGTTCCAGAATAAGCTTCACTGTCTTAGGGTAACGTCACACCGCAGCCTGCTAGGAATAAGCTTCACTGTCTTAGGGTCCACGTCACACCGCAGCCTGCTAGGAATAAGCTTCACTGTCTTAGGGTCCACGTCAAACCGCAGTCTGCTAGGAATAAGCTTCACTGTCTTAGGGTCCACGTCACACCGCAGCCTGCTAGGAATAAGCTTCACTGTCTTAGGTCCACGTCACACCGCAGCCTGCTAGGAATAAGCTTCACTGTCTTAGGGTCCACGTCACACCGCAGCCTGCTAGGAATAAGCTTCACTGTCTTAGGGTCCACGTCACACCGCAGCCTGCTAGGAATAAGCTTCACTGTCTTAGGGTCCACGTCACACTGCAGCCTGCTAGGAATAAGCTTCACTGTCTTAGGGTCCACGTCACACCGCAGCCTGCTAGGATCATACAGGAGCAAAACAGTTTGTTACTAATACTGCTACAGAGAGGTAGGATAGGTTCTTGGCCAGCTCTGATTTATCAGTCCAGATAACTGTGCTGACTCTCTAGAACAGTCATCTTTGCTCAGTCTGGTTCAATCACTACCTTTGGCATGGGAAATCAGTTCACTTGCAGTTGCTCAACTTCTGCACTCATAATGTGTTTACATGCAAATATCTTGTATATTTCAATACAGATCTTCATTGGTTGTGCATCCAGGTTTTTACTAATGTCTCTGCGCAAGAAAGATTGTGGTTCCAGGAATTTAATTTATTAAATGTATTTATTTAATTTATTAATATTTTAGGAATATATTAAAGAGAAATTTGCTACAGGCAACAGAGATGTGATCTCTTAGAAGAATGTTAAGAATACCTGGGACAGCTAATATAGCAAGTGGAGAATGTCTGAGAAAAGGAAATGTAGAAGGGAACCTAATTAAATTCACAAGAAAATGACAGTCATCATTCCCTGGACATATACTGAGAAAAGGAGGGCTTGAAAACATCATAACAACAGGAAAGATAAGTTGGAAGAGAAGCAGGGGAAGATCAAGAGAAAAAAAAAATATCGTGGACAGTCTAATGCAGTGGCACAAGTTACCAAGTGGGCCGATGGAAAATATCAGGGATTGAGATTTGCGGAGAAGCATGGCTACCAATGCCTACCAACACAGCACCTAATGATTAATGATGACCGAAGAAATTCTTTTGTTGTGGTAACCCTATATAAAATTCATTGTCTTTTTTTTTTTTTTTAAATCTCATTACTACAGTGTTACTACCAGATATCCACATTTGCTGATGTACACAGAAATATTTTCACTAGTAAAACCAACTGAGTTTAACAGTTGGTAACAGTTTTATGGTATTTTATGTTAACAGACTCTTCATATCAGCACCAACGCCCTGCAAAGGAGAGGACCCTGAGTGAGACCAGCACAGGAGTTGGTATGGGGGATGGACACCATAGGAAGCCACATCAAGGTTGAAATATTTGTCTAAAATTTCTTCTGTCTTCCAGATTATAAGTTAGACTGTGGTAGGAAGCTGATATTGTTATTTTTGTTTTTTAAACAGTCCATGAAAAGTGAATTCTGTACTACCTCACCACTTTATTGCCTGGCCATCACTTGACAGCTCTTGTGTGTGCCGCCTGGATTTCCCTGGTTGCACCAACATTATTGACACGCTCCAACTCTGGCTGACCCGGGGTTGTTTCGACTAGTTCTTGATTTTTACTGCTAGATCCTTTGATACAGAGTGCGAATCAGATGCAGTCAGTTATCTTCATCTTTTTCTCAGTATGGGCTGAGACCAGCCGTAGTAGGGTTATTGCAGTATGAATCAGATGCAGTCAGTTATCTTCACCTTTCTCAGTATAGTCTGAGACCAGCCATAGTAGGTTAATTGCAGTATGAAAGCCATGAGAGTGATAATTAAAGCTGAAACAATGTTTTTTTTATATTTGTGTTTATATCATTTCCATAATGCTGATGAGCAGAGCATGAAAACTACAAGTTTTGTTTCAGGTCTGGAGAAGGCTATCAAAGATCTTCATCGACAGACAACATCCCTGGAGCGTCTCCGACTTCTGTTAGATCATGAGATTGACAGATCGGTCAAGAGCATGAAAACAGTTTTTGAGGAGTTGCGGCAAGGGTAAGTACCTTTCAGAAGTTATTTCCGTTTGAAAATATCAATTCCATTGTTACTTTTTATGTAAAAAATATAATCAATATCATCATCATCATCATGTTTCACATTTGCCAGTAAGCTTAGCTTTGGCTTATCTCTGTCTGGCTTTGTCTTATACTTTCTCAGTACTCCTGGCCATGTTACTTCCTGTCCAAACTTGTTTTGTTTCACCTTTTCTTTCCTCATCACATGCTGGTGATGAAAGCTCCATGTGACCTAGTTTTGGTATCCCTCTCTTATAAGTGGAAACTGTATCTATATTAATTTTGGGTATCTCTCTCTTATCTTCTTCTTATATCCTTCCCGTGCCGTTAGACGTCACATAGGGCTCGCAAAGTAGTTCGCCAATATTTCCTGTCTTCGGCGAGTCTTTCAACCTCAACAAAGGATTTTATGCCTGTTAACTTGGCCTCTCTTAATAATGTTCTCTTCAGAGTTTCACGCGGTCTGCCCCTTTTTCTTCGGCCTGTTATGTTCCACTTGATAGCTTGTTTTGGGATTCTCTGCTCATTTCTTCTCATCAAGTGGCCAACATATGTCCATCTCCTTTTCCTGATCACCCGTGAGACTGGTTGTTGTTCAGTCATCTGTCTTATCTCTGCATTGTTCTTGAATTCATTCCACTTGATGCCGAGTATTTTCCTTAGGCATTTGTTTTCAAAAGAGTCTAATTTCTTTTCTATTTCTTTAGTTGTTTTCCAGCTTTCGCATGCATAAATGAGGGTGGATATTACATTTGAATTGAATAGTCTTAACTTGGTTTTTGTGCTTATAACGTTTGAATTCCATATGTTCTCAAGATTCCTGAAGATTGATGCTGCTTTTGCAATTCTGATCCTAACTTCTCTCTTATCAGTGGAAACTATACTGGTTTTGGGTATCCCTCTCTTATCAGTGAAAACTATATTAGTTTTGGATATCCCTCTCTTATAAGTGGAAACTGTATCTATACTAATTTTGGATATCCCTCTCTTATCAGTGGAAACTATCTATACTAGTGTTTGGTATCCCTCTCTTATCAATAGAAACTATCTATACTAGTTTTTGGTATCCCTCTCTTAACAGTGGAAACTGTATCTATACTAGTTTTAAGTATCCTCCTCTTAACAGTGGAAGCTGTATCTATACTAGTTTTGAGTATTCATCTCTTATCAGTGGAAGCTGTATCTATACTAGTTTTGAGTATCCATCTCTTATCAGTGGAAGCAGTATCTATGCTAGTTTTGAGTATCCATCTCTTATCAGTGGAAGCTGTATCTATGCTAGTTTTTTTTTATATCCCTGTCTATCAACGTTTCAGCCTTTTTGTGCCTGAAAATTATAACTGAAAATATTGTATATTTAAATCTTCTTTCTCCTCGTGATGTCTTGTTGATGTTTCTCAGCTGGTGCCGTGTGTCTCCCAGAGGGGACCTCACTGAATTTCTGGGGGCCATGAAAAAAATCATACGGAACTTTTTTTCTGTAGGAGAGGGCTGGAGGAAGGACCTGTGAGAAGATTTTTGTGGGCTGGAGGCTTTTGGGAGCAGAATGATGTTGAAAAATGCCTGTTTAATTCACAAACTATATGTTTTTTCTCTTCTTCAGATATATAGCTCATCACTGAATCTAGTCAGGTTTCTTGTTCTAAAGTTTCTGCTGTTGTTCTCAGTTCACTCTTTGATTTCCATCTTTACTCTGTCTTCTGAAATATTTGTTTCAGAATTCTTCTCAGTTCTTTATTCACAAAACCTCTGAGCATGATTTGCATTTTACTATCAGCTTTCCATGTTCCTACTCTTCATGGACCAAGAAATGCAGTTTTTCCTGCCAAATAAGACACACCTATAATCTGGCGAGTAATATTTTGAAAAGAAATTGAAAACCACACATTTTTCATGAACCTCATAACTTTTATAGCAAAACATTCACCTGTTATAAAAACTGGTATATCTGTACTCATAGCTAACCTGTGTGGGCTCCTGGCTTGGGGTTTATTGACTAGCTAGCAAACTACAGTATTGTCATGTGATAGTGGCCTATGCATCTGTCACTCTAGGAACCTCGTAACCTGAGTATGATTTGTACCGATACTTGAATTATTGGTACGTTTTTTTTTTAATATATTATGATCTGTGACTTAAGTGGTTTAAAAGTTAAGGTCCAGCCTGGATTATTGTAAGCCTATGTGTATTGGTAGCATCCCCAACTGGACCATAAAGTTTAACAATAACATCTGGCAGTACAATAAAAGCAGCAACATTCACCGAATTCTGGTGTGTGCTGTCTATAATTTACTGCTGTTAACTGATGATTATGTCAGGTTATCGAATGATGTGCTGCAAGGTATTGGTTTTTTATATTTTAGTATAACCATGGCTGTGACAAGGGCTCTGAGCATCCGGTCACAAGACTATCACACAAGCATGCATTTTGAATGACTTGATCATGCTTAAGAAAGTTCATGCTGGCTCTCTAAGGCAACAGTGGTTTGTATCCTTGCACGTGTCACAAATCCATCAACTGACATTCATATTTGTATCGGGTCATGCGGCTGTCATGGAGGAAGGGCAGGCAGTGTATCAAGCAGACATCATCCGTGCTGTCAGAGAAGCTGTTGAACAAAGGACTTTACTGACAGCAGTGAATCAATGTCACTTGTCAAGAATGAAGGTGTGGGGTGAAACTTGGGGTGGTAAAAAATGAACGATTCATCTAGAGCTCCAGATGGACGGTCAGCCAACAAAGAATGGGTGTCATCAGTTGCTGTGTATGAAGAAGATGTTGAAGAGGAGATGGAGCTCCTGTGGATGTGTCTGGAGTGCATGGATGATGATCCTTCTAGTTAACTAACTAAATAATATTATTTAAGTTTGTATTCATAATTTATTCATTTATAATCTTATATATTGTATTCTGCTCTTGCCCAGGTGAGCCCTCTATTGCTCAACATCCTTTCTGTTGTTCTTCTCCATGTCTCTTTTGGTCTACCCTTACTTCTGCTCCCCTGTGGTGTCCATCTTAGTGCTATTTTTGGTAGTGAGTTGTCAGTCATTCGGAGCACATGTCCCAACCATCGCCAGCGTCTTTCCTCAATAATTGTTGAAAAAAAGGCGAAAGACAGGCATTTGTGGAAAACCCTTGCGGAAGCCCCATGTGCCCTGGGCACTTAAGGTTCAGAGAGAGAGAGATATTGTATTCTGGGGTCATCAAGACTAGTGTTTTAAACATGGGTGTTCAGGTGTTAGTCTAATGCTGGTAACCTCTTCCCAAAGGTCTGCCCAAAGCTAACAGTTTAGGTATAAGACAGGGTGATGTTTTTTTTTTGAAGAGCTTTTTTTTTTAAAGAAAAGTGTGTTTTTGATTGCAGGAAATATATGTTTTGACATTTGCTTGATAGAGCCTGTAGTTAGTTTTAAGATGTAAATGTCTGCACATTTCTGCAAGTTTTGTGTTCCCTCAACAGACTGAACAGCAGAGAGGCTCAGCTGATAGCAGAGATGGACGTATTAAAGAAAGAAGCTTGTGAGTGCTTAGCATGAATTACATGATGTGTTTATATGCTTACAAATGTGCAAACAGATGAGCACAGTCACTGCTACAACACTGTAGAAAGTATACTTGCATGCTTATTGTAATTAGAGCAAGTTTAATTTGGCGCAGAAATAAATGCTGCGCTGTTGTGGCTGTTTTTCAAAGAGCAACACAAACAGAGAGAAGCTGATGCTATGAATAAATAAATACAAATTATTTTCTGTCATGCCATCACATCAGACATTTGTATTTATTGATAGCATCTTTTGTGTCATCCCTTCCCTTTGTAGTTATTTTTAAAGAAAAAGATGAGGGTAGAAATCCCACACTGCTGTATTGTGACTGCTAGTAAAGCAAGGTCCAGCTGTTGAGATGAAGATACTTTTATTTAAAAGTACACCAGCTCTCAAATTGTTCAGAAATGTCTAGCTTTTACAGTTCTAGTTTCTGCTAATGTAATTCTTTTCATATCATTTTCTTCTTTTTTTTCAGTGAATAGTTTTCCTGCTAGCTGTAAATGTTTTAAATGAATAAGAAATGTATCATTCCTTTTGTTTGGACATCTAAGATGGCAGGGGAGAAATTAATGATGAAAGCTGGTGAAGTGGAGACTTTAATTAAAAACTCTATGAAGAAGACAACGTTTCTTGGACATGACATGAGAAGATAAGATCCTGAAAACAGCTTAATTGAAAAAGTTAGAAGAAGAGAGACATGCGTAGGCCAGGAGTGACGATAATGTCATCCATAAGCAATGTTCATGACAAAACTCACCGTCCCACAGGAAACATGCAAGATTGAGATTTACAGAGAGAAGCATGATTGCTCACATGATAATGGATCACTAAGACAGTGTGTTGAAGTTTGGTTAGTTGATGATCCTTTTACTGCCATGTACAGATCTTTGCAGCTAGCACTATTTTAGAGATCTAGAACCACGTGCACCATAATCTTTGACAGCTGTCGTTAAATTCCTAGGGCAGTCTAAAAAAAGATATGCTTCAAAGTTGGCTCCACTACCATTGTTAGAGTCATGTCTATACTTGGCCCAATTAGCCACAGTAAAATAACCTGTTTTTCTAGAACTGCCATGGGGTAAAAGTTTAGTGTTGAAGCAGATTCTCATGCTCTGATCCAGACACTACATCATCCCTGTATCGCAGTCAGTTGTGGTGACATTGATGTGTGCAAAGGACATCATTTTATTTTTAGACAAAACGCTGTTGATTGTTAAGTTTGTTTGTTTGTTGTTTTTTTAATATTACTTTAGTATTTTGGCAGTTTTTAAGGACATTATGTGAATATTTTATGTGATGTGAAATGCGAGTAATGAGGACAGAGAATAGCAGCAACAAGAAGAGAATAATAAATACAAGGTGTTTTTTTTTTTTCTCTCATTTATCAGCTGAAATGTTGGAAATGAGGCAAGCCAAAGCCAGTGATCTGAAGAGACAGGTGGACAGATCGGACAGACTGAAGGACACAGAGATCTCTGAATTAAGGGCTGAAATAAAGGTATGAAATTTACAGTTTATTGATAATCATTATTTGCAAAGCCATGATGGAGCACTTGACCAAACAAGAGTATGTAGCAGTCTTCTTTGTCATGTCAGTGCTAATAGATTCAGCTCTGACTCAAGATGGTCCAGTCAGCACAGTTGTAATAATTGACACCTGGCTTCTACAAGTTACAGAAAAAACGTTGGCCAACATGATACACTAAAACTATTTCCCTACTTTACGTCAGTGCCATGGAACAGATAAAGGAAAATATAGACTTTAATGCCATAAGTTCAGTATGCATCAGTTCCATGCAACAGTTTATGGAAAAATATGGTATAGTTATTAACATATCATTTTACACCTCAGCAAACATGGAACAGATCAGAGAAGATATAGACCTTAATACCATTAACTCCTATATGCATCAGTTGCATGCAACAGTTGTGGGAAAAATATAGTATAGTTTTAATATCATATCTGTTTACACCTTGACAGCATGGAACAGATCAAAGGAAATATAGACCTCAGCACTGTATCCCTTATATGTATCAGTCACTTGCAACATTTTGTCTTCTTCTATCTTCCAGGAATTACAAGCTGGTGTTCTTTGTACCAGATGTGGTGAAAATATTGAGGCACAGATTGTGTTGGATTGGGAGGGGGGGTTATTCTGGCTGTTCTTTCAGTCTCTATGTGAAGCTAACAAGCATATATAAGTATAAAGTGGAACGAATTCAAAAACAACACAAAGATAAGGCAAATGAGCGAACAACAGCCTGTCTCATGGGTGATCAGAAAAAGAAGATGGTCATATATCAGTCTCATGATGAGAAGAAACAATCGGAGAATCCCAAAACAAATTATCAAGTGGAACACAACAGGCCAAAGAAAAATAGGTCAACCACATGAAACTCTAAAGAGGAGATTGTTAAGAGAGGCCAAATTAGTAGGCATAAAATCCCTTGATGAGGTTGAAAAACTTGCTGAAAACGCGAAAACTTGGCAAATTACCATGCAAGCCCTATGTGACGCTTAACAGCGCAGGAAAGATGTAAGATGTGCAATAATATTTGTTTAGCAGACTCCACCGTTGATCAGGCTAGGTCTGTTACTAGGGACACCAACGGAGAGGTGGGATAGTGTCTTGGTCAACTATGGTTTTACTAACCGTTATGCTAGCATGCTTTTTTTTCTTGCACAGAAATTGCTGGTATACTCAGTAATACCATGTCTGTTTATGTCTCAACAACATGGAGCAGATCAAGGAGAATATGTGCACCACTAATGTTGCTTCAGCAGTTTTTTTCTTTTCCTTAATAGCTATGAGGCAACAGATCTTTGTTTTATAATTTTTCCTAGATGCTGAGAAAAAAAAAATTGTTTTCCCAATGGATACTTGGTGATGAGCAGAACTATAATTTTACGTCCTAGAAGTGTTACAGTACAGTCATCCATTCTTTATTTTAATGGAATCAGCATTTATATGATTACAGTACATGCATTCCTGCTTACTGACAATTAAGCCAAGCTAGCAGTACTAGCACCTTGCTAGATTGTGGAGTGCTACAGAGGCACCTGTGAATCCAGATCAGTAGTAATGCTTTTGCATATTCTGTATTCCTGACAATGTGATTCTCACGTCACTTTCTTCTAAACAGTATTGATTTAGCTGTTGATATAGTACTTTTGATATTATAACTTAATATACTCTTTCTGTTCTGTTCTCTCTCCTACCCTCACTATCACATGCACATTTTGTTTATGAGGGGAAAAAAATTGTTTTCTCAACAGCATTTTGTGAGTGAGCGACGACATGATGAGGACCTTGGCCGCACAACAAGATTTTTATATGATTCTGACTATATGCTGAACGAATTTAAGAAATTTGGAGAAGGTTTGTAGGAACATGCCCATGACCTGTTGTTGTTGTTGTTGTTGTTGTTGTTGTTGTTGTTGTTGTTGTTGTTGTTGTTGTTGTTGCTGCTGCTGCTGCTGCTGCTGCTGCTGCTGCTGTTGCTGCTGCTGCTGCTGCTGCTTGTAGTTATGTTCTTACAACTATTGAGTTCTTTGCATCTGTCACGGAGGTCGTCTTTAAACACCTGCTATAGTGTAGGTTTTGATGTCAAATAATCAACTCAGCATCATGGAATGTTTGATCTGTGTAGGTACAGATGTTGAAGAAATCAATCAATTTGCATACCTTGGCAGCTACATAGACCAGAATGGTGACACCAGAAAGGAAGTTGGAATTGTAAAAGCAGCATCAATCGTCAGGAATCTTGAGAATATATGGCATTCAGAAGTTATAAGCATAAAAAGCAAGTTAAGACTGTTCAATTCAAATGTAATATCCACCCTCATTTATGCATGCGAAAGCTGGAAAACAACTAAGGAAATAGACAAGAAATTAGACTCTTTTGATAACAAATGCCTAAGGAAAATACTCAGCATCAAGTGGAACGAATTCAAGAACAATGCAGAGATAAGACAGATGACTGAACAGGAGATGGACATTATGTTAGTCACATGATGACAAGAAACAATCAGAGAATCCTAAAACAAGCTATCAAGTGGAACACAACAGGCTGAAGAAAAAGAGGCAGACTATGTGAAACTCTAAAGAGAACATTGTTAAGTGATGTGCAGATTAATAGGCATAAAATCCCTTGATGAGGTTGAAACGCTCACCGAAAACAGGAAAAATTGGTGAACTGCCTTGCGAGCCCTATGTGACATTTAACAGCAGGGGAAGGATATAAGATAAGATCAAATTTTGTGTTGTTTAAATGGAATGTAACAGTTTACTAATCAATTCTGACACAACAGTGTGCTGTGTATGACTGACATTCTAGATCCAGTATAAAGTCATCTTGAAGCAGCAAGAGTTCAGGAAATAAAACAAATTTTGAAATTTACAGAATTAGTGATATTCTGTGTATCTTTGATTTATACAGAAGTTTTGTTTAATTTACAGTTGTCCATGTCAAGTCCATGTACACACCACGCAGGCCATCTGTGTCATCTGTAGCCAGCAGTAGTGTGAGCCATGAAGGTAGCTTTTTTGTTGTTTTTTTTACGTTTACATTTCTTCGTTAAAATAATGATAAATGTTTTTGTACATTCTTGTCACTGCAAACACAAATACACTGTGTCACATGGTACACTGGTGCACAATTGGCTGTTGGTGCATCAAAACATAACAGGATACAAGATAAAAATCAGAAGCACTGATCTACTTAATGAAATGACCAAAGACACTGAGTTGAGTGCTACATAAACTATTTTTAAAAATTATCCATGTGAGAGAACTGCAGATATAAACTATAAAAGCATTCAAAGTAGGAGAAGAAGTCTGGTGAATATGGGATTTTACCAAAATTCCACATTGGGTAACCAAAAAATGTTAAGTATTTTTGTTTATAAGCATATTCTTTTCGTTCAGTCATTACCTTCAGCCTCTTAGTAGAGAAAGACTATCCAGCCATTTCTACTGTTGGCTTTATTCTCCAAATCACTCCATGTGAGTCTTGTGTGCTTTTAGAACCTTCATTATATCCATTCTCCATATGTTCTTTGATTTTCCCTGTTTTCATCTTTCCTTGAGGTTTCCTCATCAGAGCTTATCTCGCTGTATGTGCCCCATTGTCAGGAGGAGAAGTTTGCACACAAAAAAAATGTGGAATTTTATACAACTTGAGTGCTTGAATTGCCTAGAAAGTTGTTGGTCATGTAAAATGAGAGGTGACCTATATTTTGAAGATATTAGTTCTTCATTTTCTTTATGCAGGCAATCATGACGAAGAGCTGTCCCACTCTCAGGAGGTTACTGAGCTGCAGGACAGGCTGAAGAACACGCTCAAACTCCAGGTCAGAGGTCATCAATGTGTGATGATATTTTTTTTTCTTTGTTTTAAATAGCCATCACTTATTTTTGCATGGAGCAGAAACCTAGACTGTAAGCAAAAAGCTGGAGAGAAAGATTACTGCAGCAGAAATGTGGTCCTGCAGAAAACTAGGTCATATAACATGGAGAATGAAAAGAACAAAATGCAGAAGTAAGTGCAGTGTGAACTCCTCAAAGAATCAAAGATGAAGAAGACAAAATACAAGTCATGTCAAAAGACATAACATATTGAAGGCCATTTTAGAAGGAAAGTAGAAGGAAAAATGGAAGGAAAAAGAGCAAGAGATAGACAGAGATGTAGATGGGAAGATAACATATGAGAATGGACGGGACACAGCTTGGCCGATTGCACCATCAAGGGGAGGAAACTGAAGATTCATTACTGCCAGCCTTCATTCTGAAGAAGGCACGTGGTGGCGGTGTGGTGTGGTGTGTATACTTTGGACAACATAAAGAAAATTTGTGAAAACTACAGATCATTGCAAATTAGAAAGAGGCATAAAGTTGACACCACATCATAGAAATAACACAACTGTGAAGTAATGAGATATCATCGATATTATTAGAAAGTTATTTCTCGTAGGAGTCTCTTGACCTTGATTGAGTCATGAGCATCACAGAGAGTACTGCCATTCATCATGGAACAAACAGTTCTTTGGTTTATAGAACAACAAATGAATCAGAAGATACTGCACATTTGAAGTCCATTGAAGAGCAGCTTTTTTTTTTAAACTATCATAAAACCAGACTTTACATTATTTCAGTGTGTTGAACAGATAAATAATATAATTAAACTTTTAGTCATATTTGTTCAACACATTAATAGAATAATTATGCATTTTTTAATTTGTTGATTGGATAAATAGGATGGCTAGTTCTTAGGTTTTTTTGCATTTGGTGAACAAATAACATTTGCTGGGAAAGTAACATGACATCACAAATTTCTGTGTAGTTTATGGTAAACAAACATTACTGCTTGTTTCTTCATAAGACAAGTAAAGCTACGAAAAGTCTGCAAGTTCGTCTTAAGCTTTAAATACAAAATGTTATCAGCGAATTTTCCCATGATGATGACTTTCTGTATAAGTTGTAATTTTTGAGTTTTTAAATATTCACTGTTCTTTTATTTGTCTGAATGAATAAAGAATGGTCCAAGTAGAGGCCCTGCTTCAAGTAAATATTCACTGTTCTTTTATTTGTCTGAATGAATATAGAATAGTCCAAGTAGAGGCCCTGCTTCAAGTAAATATTCACTGTTCTTTTATTTGTCTGAATGAATATAGAACAGTCCAAGTAGAGGCCCTGCTTCAAGTAAATATTCATCAGTTACACAAAATGGACCCAGAAATGAAGGTAAGATACTTCGAATTTGTCTTTCATGACAGATAAGAAATTTTAGCATCAGATTTTTAAGCCATTAATAAACACTGTCTAAGTGTACTACTCTATGGAAGTGAATGCTGGAAAATCACCAAAACCATAGAAAACAAGTTGAATTCTTTCCAGACTAAATGTTTACGTAGAATTAAAAAAATATTTTGGCCAAACACCATAAGAAATAACATCTTATTGGCAGAAATGCAGATGAAACCACTGACAACAATTATTGAGGAAAGACGCTGGCGATGGTTGGGACATGTGCTCCGAATGACTGACAACTCACTACCAAAAATAGCACTAAGATGGACACCACAGGGGAGCAGAAGTAAGGGTAGACCAAAAGAGACATGGAGAAGAACAACAGAAAGGATGTTGAGCAATAGAGGGCTCACCTGGGCAAGAGCAGAAAAAAAGGCGAAAGACAGGCATTTGTGGAAAACCCTTGCGGAAGCCCCATGTGCCCTGGGCACTTAAGGTTCAGAGAGAGAGAGAATAAACACTGGATGAGTATAAACAGTGAAATAATTTCATGTCAGACCATTGCTCAAGGTATCAATGTCACAGGTCTATTTTTGGTATGTGTTAGCATAAAGTCAAATAATGTAAGTTTTAGGATGAATTATTCTTCCCATACGTTTGTGGTGAATGGAAAGGAGGTGGCCTTGCCAGTAATGGATTCAAAATTTCAGTTACAGAAACTTCAGTTTCAGGTATGCAGTTTCTGTCTTGAAATTCAAACACTCAGCACAGAGCAGCAATATTTATTATTGATGAGATGCCAAGAGTTGGGAGCACACTCGGCTACAGTTAAAGATGATATTCCAAAGGAAATCGCGAATGACCAGATCATTTTGGTGGCAAATTTATGGGGGAAGACTTTCATCGTCAACTAGTAATGTGCTATGAAGACTAGCGCAACCAATACATTGGAGATTTTGTCTTGAAAATTCACCACTCTGAAATCTCATGTTAAACATCACTCTTTTAAGTAAAAACACATATTTTCATTTCATGTCTGTCCCATCATTTCCTGTGGTTACAGTTTGCTTGAATGATCCTGGATTTGCTGGTAGATGTCTGAAGTGATGTTGTTTATTTTCTTGTCAGGGTCTCATCTGTAATGTTTACTTCTGAGCTGTCAAAATAAAAACCTTGTTACAATGGCAAAGTAACACAGGTGGAGTAACATCTTGATCTGCTATATTTTCACTGGCTCATCTTTCTAACACTGTCCACCTTATTCCCATGGATTGTTTTAATGTTGGAATCCTTTAATGATAGATTCATTGTCGTTAGATTTCATGTACAACAAGCCCAACCAACAACGGGAACAGAACCCTAGACAGTCTGCTCAGTCTTACGGTGGCAGAGGAGGTAGTCCAGACTCAGAATCTTTAGGTAACAATGTGAATTGTCCTTTTTTATTTCTGTACGAAATTAATGTGCCAGTTCAGATCTTTATGTGTGTCTTAGCTAAGTATACCAGACTTTTAAAAATCAGCCTTTCTAATTGCAAGACAACTTTTAAGGTGTAATTTTGAGGACTGTACTGAATATCTGATTAAACAAATATTTGTATTTAAAATTTGAATAATAAAACTTTAAAACTTGAACACACATTCTCTCAGGTTGCCAAACACCAAATTTACATTTCAGTTAGAATAAATGTAAATGGAAATACAAATGTTAAGCTAGTAATTTGTATATGCTTTCTTTTGCAAACTGCTACAACATGAAAGACAGTATGTAAGAAATAAAGTTTTAAATGTAGTTTCTCATTCCTAATAGTAAGTTGACATGTTACTGCTTTCATATTAGTACTTTTAGTGAATTTTCATGTTTCCATGAATCTACCATTTGGTCAGTCAGTCAATATTTGCATGTCCCTTGCAGAACTTTGTCTCCCTAACAGCTCTCCTGCAGACCTCTCCAAGACAGTATTCTCTTTACAAGCCAACCTTCTTCAATGTTAGGTTCTTGTAGTATGGATATATTTGTTCTTTTTTTTTGTGTCCATGATATTTGAAGAACTCTTCTATAGAATTTACATTCAAAGGCATTTATGTTTTTCTCAGCTGTTTTTGTTAAGTGTCCAGGTCTCACAGGCATATGTTGCGATGGGAAAGATACATGCCCTTAAAAATCTTATTTTTGTAGTTCTGTCTGTTCTTCTCCATAGCTTCTTTAGTTTTTTAAAAATTTTTTGAAGAGCGATACAATTTGTATCTGAGAAAAATGCAGAAGCTTCTGTATTTGGTACATGACTAGTAAGTTTTCTTGTGGGTTGGAAAATTGGGCACTTGAACTGTGAATTGAACTTGCTGCAGCCAGAATTATGGAAAAGAAGCAGGAAGTAAGCTGGATGGGATGTAGGCTGTGGTGACATTCTTGAATTCAAAGAAAGAATTGTACCTGGCTCCCTCTGCCAAACCGACCAGGTCAAGATATGTGGCTGCCCTGTTACCTAGCACAGTCTGGGGAAGTGACAGAGAATATTGGATCACTGACCCAGACCCAAGACTGTCCTCTGGGTGTTCACTCTCACTTACCCACTGAGATGTTGTAAACCTTTTCCCCGCTGCGGTTTTACCTTGTGTGCCTTGACCCGCATCACTACATACTGCGCTTGTGCTGAGAACTTTTTTAATGTCACCTGAAAATCTTACGAATTATCCAAATTCTTTGTTATTATATTTCCCCATTGTCAAATATTACTATTTGTCTTCTTGGTGACTAAAATTGCTTCAGTGAATGATTTTTACATAAAATTAAAACATAAAAAAAAAAAAAAAGAAAATATTTTTTCAGTAATGTTTTAGTGTGTGTGTGAAATGTTCCAGAAAATGGTGTAACACGCAATGCAACATCACAGGTTTTCAGACATGTATCTTGTTTCCTGCCATCTTTAATTTTTGTGCACACAAAACACACTTTCTTAATGGGCTCTTCTCCTTTAGTGTTGATGGGAATTGCCTCTGAAAAGTCGATCATCACAGGCGTATGTGCCGTCATCTGAGAAATGTCACATTCTCAAAAGTAATAAAAATCTGTCCCAAGACATAATTCACTAAACATAGGTGATCTGTCTCAGGACATATTTCACTAAACATAGGTGATCTGTCTCAGGACATACTTCACTAAACATAGGTGATCTGTCTCAGGACATCTTCTTCTTCGTTCACTTCTACCACCAAAAACCGCACTGTAAACCTACTGAATTCACGCCTGTGGTCCTCATTAGGTCCCGTGGTCCCCTGTGTGGTCCAGAATAGACCACACGAGATCCACGAGAGGACCACAAGGGGTTCAGAGTATCACAGTGCTTTAGCCTGTATTCTTGGTGGGTCTCGGAAGCGGGAGTGCGTGACACCGTTCTCAGGACATAATTCACTAAACATAGGTGATCTGTCTCAGGACATAATTCACTAAACATAGGTGATCTGTCCCAGGACATAATTCACTAAACATAGGTGATCTGTCCCAGGGCATAATTCACTAAACATAGGTGATCTGTCCCAAAACATAATTCCACTAAACATAGGTGATCTGTCTCAGGACATAATTCACTAAACATAGGTGATCTGTCCCAAAACATAATTCCACTAAACATAGGTGATCTGTCCCAAAACATAATTCCACTAAACATAGGTGATCTGTCCCAAAACATAATTCCACTAAACATAGGTGATCTGTCCCAAAACATAATTCCACTAAACATAGGTGATCTGTCTCAGGACATAATTCACTAAACATAGGTGATCTGTCCCAAAACATAATTCCACTAAACATAGGTGATCTGTCCCAAAACATAATTCCACTAAACATAGGTGATCTGTCCCAAAACATAATTCCACTAAACATAGGTGATCTGTCCCAAAACATAATTCCACTAAACATAGGTGATCTGTCCCAAAACATAATTCCACTAAACATAGGTGATCTGTCCCAAAACATAATTCCACTAAACATAGGTGATCTGTCCCTGGACATAATCCACTAAACATAGGTGATCGAAGCAAAGAATTTTTCAACAAGTATTCATTTTCAGCTTTTTTATTCTTGTCATCTAGTCGATGTTTGTGGCTGGACATAAATGCTCTGATTTTCACTGTAAGAATTACATATTTCAATTTTATCTTTGCTATTTGCTTTTTTAAAGAATTTCTAAGTCTCTATACAAATTTGTTTTCAGGCCATGGTACAAGAAATATTTTATAATATACTCAATGGAACACAACCATGAAATACCAGCACAGAGCATAATATAAGATGAATACTGGAATACAGTGATCCCTCCAGTCTCATGAGGCAAAAATAACATTGATACTGACTCACTGACAAGTCCTGCTTGCTGAAACTAGGCCACATAAAATTAAAAATAGCTAATGTGATTCCCCCCATTGTTGAATGACTAATAGTTTATAGCAGAGACAGGCAGAAGGCAGAACATGTTATTAACTAATAGTTTATAGCAGAGACAGGTAGAACGCAGAACATGTTATTAACTAATAGTTTATAGCAGAGACAAGTAGAACGCAGAACATGTTATTAACTAATAGTTTATAGCAGAGACAGGCAGAACGCAGAACATGTTATTAGCATCGGAGGCACAGAAATTTGTAAGGAGTCCTGAGCCGTGGCATCGCAGAATGTCTAAACACATCCATAGTAGCAGGAGGGTTAATTTGTTGTATGGATTGTGCAGTTGTTTTGTAACTTCATGAAGTTTATAAAAGTCCCATTAATGTTTTATTTGTCTTTTGCAGATGTCAATTCAAATAAGCCGTTGGTATCATCATCTTTACCACTGGCAGCACCACCAGGTAGTAATAGCTATGTTCGAAACAGCAGCAGTCAAGGTCCGCTGCCTTCTTACAGCACCAACACAGGCAGTCCGGGCAGGGGAGGACGTGGTGGTAGGGGTGGAGGGAGGGGTCGGGGTCGTGGAGACAGAGGTGGAGGCCGTGGTGGGCGAGGTGGTCAGACCTATGGAAGTGAAAGGTCGTGGCCACAGTCTAGCCAAGGGGAAGGTAGTTACCGACCCCGTTCAGGTGCCAGTGCTATCAGTAGTAGGCCATCTGTTAACACAAGTAATTAGTGGTAACTCTGTGACAAGGAAAGTAATTAATGGTAACTCTGTGACAAGGAAAGTAATTAACGATAACTCTGTGACAAAGAAAGTAATTAATGCTTGTAAAGGTTGCTTTAGACTAATGTCAGTCCAGTGTTGTTTTTTTTTTTTTTCCTTTCAAGATAAATTTCTTTGTATTTCCCTTTTTCTTTCCAAACCTGCATCCTCTTACACAGAAAATAACCAGCATGCACAGGGAGTTCTCAGTGAAAAGCAGTGGAAGGTATTGGTGTGGTAGAAGAGTTAGATATAATGTTTACTTCATAAAGATGGTAGGTTATTTAGTTCAAGTATCATGGGGTTTTTTTTCCCCTTGCTACTAACAAATAATGTTCCTGCCATTTTTATCTTTAAATCTCATTCTTTGAGATATGGTTTTGTTTTGTTTTTTTTTTTATAATCCTACACTTATTTTGTTTCTTTATGTACTGTAGTCCAAGGTTCAAGAAAACCACACTCCTTTTTTTTTTCCCCACAAATGTAATGAAATGTATTAAGGACCCTTTTGATTTTACTTCTACAGTTTTGCAGCAGAAGTTTCATGGCAAGATTCTGTGAATGATTCTTGGTAGTGGTGGTGGTGGTTGTGGTTGTGGTTGGGGGGGAGGGGGTTATATGGTGATTCTAGGGGAGGAGTGGAGTCAAAAAATAATTTGTGCTGGCATGGAAAAGTTCGACAGCTTTATTCAGGAAAGTAATTTGTGGTATGTAGATACCAAAACACGGTTGTTAATGTCAGTAAATGTCAATATTATTAAACCCTTTAAAAAAAAAACAAAAAACAAAAACAAAAAAAAAACTGATGAAATTAAAACATGTTTGTGAGAGGACTGTTTCTTTTTTTTTTTTTTTCTTCACAAAATTTTGGCAGTATGGTAATACGTGTACAGTCATCTGGATTTATTATAACAGATGCTTTGTATTTTGTTATTACTATAATTTGTTATTTATTTATTATTATACTTTACATATGATACTTGGTTTGCCAGTGTTTACACTTATTTTGGAAATTTCTACTGAAGTTCCTATATTAGTATGAGCAGAGGTGAGTGTAGATGTGTTTCATAACAAAAATTAACACACAATTTTCTGCTCTCATGGATATTCAATTCAAATGTAATATCCACCCTCATTTATGCATGCGAAAGCTGGAAAACAACTAAAGAAGTATATGACAAATTATACTCTTTTGAAAACAAATGCCTAAGGAAAGTACTCAGATAAAGTGGAATGCATTAAAGAACAGTGCAGTGATAAGCCAGATGGGTGAACAACAACCTGTCTCGTGGGTGATCAGAAAAGGGAGATGGACATACATCGGTCATGTGATGAGAAGAAACAATTGTAGAATCCCAAAACAATCTATAAAGTAGAACACAACAGGCCGAAGAAAAAGAGGTCGACCACACGAAACTCTGAAAAGGACATTGTTAAGAGAGGCCAAATTAGTAACCATAAAATCCCTTGTTTAGTTTGAAAAACTCGCCAAAAACAGGAAAACTTGACAAACTACCATGCGAGCTCTTTGTGACATTTAACAGCACGGGAAGGATGTAAGATGTCATGGATATGATATTTCTTAATGTAGCATGTGACTTTGAAGTGATGGAAAACGGAGATATGTGCAAGACCAGGTTTTTTTAATTATTTACCTTATGTGCCTGTGGAAATGAGGGATGATGATGATGATGATGTCCTTTTTGTAGTACAGGGTATCCAAAAGAAAGCATCATGGAGAATTCTGTGTATTTATAATAAATTTGCTGAAATGTTTTTTTTTTCTCTTTAATATTTGACATTTACTTGGTGACAGTATATGCAACAAAAATGTTTTGTGAAATGTGTTTGATTGTCTTTTTTTTTTTGTTTGTTTTTTTTTTTTTGTTAACATAGGATAGGATTTTCTATTATAATCTACATTTTTCAATAAATTTTGCTTCTGTTTTAAGTACCTTGTTGCAACCATTTCAGTCTTCACTCTGCTTTGTGTAACATTGGAAACTTCATAGAGGTATTTTTGCTTTTGTTTAGATAGCAGATTTGTTTGTTTTCAGAAACCTGTCTCAGTCCACTCATTATGATGAGATGTTTCATGACTGATTGATAGGTAGTTGATTTTGTATAGCTGTGAATGACTGGTAGGTTGATTGTTGATGTGTGTGTAACTGAGTGATTGGTGGTTTGTTGATATGTAAGTGTGAACATGAGTTCAGTACCATGGTAAGGATCTAGGAAAACAAGTATAACCCAGTCTTGATGGAGCATAACAGTACTTTTCTGTAGCCTTCATAATTGGCAATGATAACAACAGACTTATTAGATTGTTGATATAAATGTGATAGCACTCATGCTAGAAGATTCATGGCTCTTAGAATGGCTGTCATTGGTTATGCTTGGCACCATTTCAGTATGCCAGAATTTTCTAGGTCTAGAATGCTTAGAGAAGGTGCGTAGAAAAGACTACGGTCCATGTTGTAAAATAAAAGTTAACCCAATTTACTGCAATTATTTACATGAGCACAAATGGTGGAGAATTGTATTTTCTGTAGTGATATTCATAATTACTATTGCCATCATATGCCAGTTTGGCATTTGTGTACCATACCATGCCCAGATAAAAATGACAGAATATAGAGGTACTTCCTCTGATAATACCTAGGGGATTTTTTGCTCACTGCAGTAGAGTTTCCAACTTAGAGGGAAATATTTTGCTTACTTAACTGAAAGTTATTCAGATAGGCAGGATTTACTGCAATGTTTGATCAAAGTGATCTATTTGAATGAATAGTTATCTATTTTGAGTGTTTGGTAATTTTGCAGATTTTTTTTTTGGGTCTGCCTGAAAAGCAAAGTGTCCAGGAATATGAAGAGTTTACAATTCCTGAGGGACATCCTTGAGATATATTGAGCAGAAATATTACATTTGATAATATTATGGATCAGAATGAACCAAGTAATACATATCCAAGAACAGGAAGTCAGAAAAATTTGTAAATGAATAAACTACATGAGACTCAAAAGGTGTTTAATCAGGAAAACTGCAGAGTAACCCAGCAGAAGAGAGGCTGATGGAACAACCAAAGAAAATGTCAGATATTCAGTAGAAGGGGACATTTTTAAAAATAGTAAAATGAGGCAAAGCATTTGTCACAGAATGGTATGATAGGAGGATGTTGCAGAAGCCTTGTATCTTAGGGAACCGAAGTGGTTGGAGCAAGTACATCACCACAGGCACTTTCATCAAATACTGATGTGCCCAGCATAAACACATCTTCATATCCAGATAAGAACATGGGTCAAGATCTGAGGCTAAAGCTGTGGAGTTACCAGCAGAACCTGGAGAAAACTCTGGACTTTATCCTGGCAGCAGAGTTTCAGGTGTAGCATGACTGAGGAGGAAGAAGTTGTCTTCTCCAACCATTCAAAATTTTTGTTGTAAAGTTTCATAATTTTTCTCTTGAATATGTTGCTGTTCCTAATCGTCATCATCATTAAATAATGTGGCACTGTTTGCACATTTCTCTAAAGATCTTGGTAAATTTATCAGTAATAATCTGTTAATCATCTCTTAACATGATTACATTTTCCATCTCCTCCTAAGTATCACATTCTGTTACATGCCACCAAGGCTATTACTGCAGCACGGCTATAATGCATCTGCAATGCAAACATAGAATGCTACTTAAAATTATATGAATTTTACAGAAACCTTGTATTGTGTCACTGTTGACTTACATCAGACCAAAGATAATTACAAACAGAGCTAAGTGCATAGAAAAATCTATAGTCTTTTTATTACTATGACTGCAGTCTTTTGTAAATTTATTGAGATTTACTTTTTGTTTGTTTGTTTGTAGATTTGATCAGAGCATGCCACAACTACTTTTTTTTCTGCTTACATGTGGTGCTTTTTGTCAAGTCCCATCATCATGAAGTTGAAGTGCACATGGTGTTCTCTCTCCCAGAGTCCACTGACAGGTGTAAATCAAGTGCAGTCAGCTGTGCCCTGCACAGGTGTAGCTATTTGTGAATGAAGAGGAAATAACTTTTGCAAAAAATCAATCAGACAAGTATGGAACTTCAAGTTTTAATAATTTAAAATGGCCAGTTCTGGATACATACCCATTTGAGTTTGTTTTGTTTTTTTAAGTAAGGACAAGTATTTATCCTTGAAAGAAGTAATATTCACATTGTAATATTCTGGGATTGTAGAAGCTGATTAGCAAAAGTAAATATTTGAATTTTGCATATAACGTGGTTTTAGCTGGGGAAATTTGCTCACTAGTTTCATGTTGGTAATATTATAGTAATTGACTGTCAGTCAGCAGTTAATAAAGTCAGATCAGTTTAAATCTTAAATATTTACACTTCCTAGTCTACTTCTGTAAACATATTCTGTTACAGAGCATGAAACATTACTGCTGATTTTTATGAGTTTTTTTTTTTTAAGAATAAAGAATATAGTTCAAACAGTTTCTCATGGTTCATCTATTTTGCTTGAGCACCATGCAGAGAGAATTAAAGATGGAGCTCAACTCATGTGTCTTTAGTTTTTTTTACATTGTTGTGATCTTTTACTTGAGTTGCTGGTTGAATATTCAACTCAAAGTTGGCACAGGATCAGGATTGTTAAATATTTTGTTTCTTCATCATTTTCAACCCAACTTTTGTTGTTGTTGTTGTTGTTTTTGTTTTTTTTTTGTGTGTGTGTGTTTGTGTGTTTGTTTGTTTGTTTGTTTGTTTGTTTGTTTGTTTGTTTGTTTGTTTGTTTTAATTTGATGATTTTACTGTTTTCAAATTTTCTGCAGGAAAATGATTTGTTTCATTTACTGTGTAGCAGTCTCTGTTAATTTGTTATTACATATTATTTTGTTTGGAGTTTATTTCTGTGATTTTTATGTTGATAATCATTCATTTGTATGATAAATTCTCTCATATTTTTTAGATATTTTGATATTTGGTTCTCTTGTTGAATTAAATATTACCATTTGTAATTGATCTTGGCTTGTTAGCAAATTGAAATAATTTGTATTTCATTCATTTCTTTAAAGCTGGAAACTTGAGATAATTCGTATTTCATTCATTTCTTTAAAGCTGGAAACTTGAGATAATTCAATGAGAGAAAGTATTTAACATAAGAAGTGAGTTGTTTAATGAAGGCAGAAAACATTAAAAAGCTGAACATCAGTCATGAAAACTTGAGCTTTTGTGCATATGCTGTTAGTATTGACTGATGTCACTTTACTGTGAGGAATAGAGATATTACTCTGCAATGTAGAGAGAGTAAATTGTTGAGAGGGAGAGAGAAAAAATTGTGTTCATTGTTCTAACCTGTTACCCCCAGGCAACGAGACACCAAATACTGACAGTTAAACCATTGTATAGTTTTCATTCTTATCTTCATGTGCTGTAAACGGGTTTTTGAATGCTGTATTAACCTCACATATGCATCATCCATTTACAGTGAAAGTTCCACAAATCCTCATATGACAAGGATCTGTAAGGACAGTTTTCTTTAATTGTTTGGCAGTTTCCTTCAGTCAGTTCTGACTCAGTCGAAGCAAGGCCAGTTTTGTCTCCTTTTATTTTTATTTGCCCTTCATTACCCAGTGGAGTTTTTCTTCACCTTTTATGAGCTGACTTGAGAACACTCCTCCATCAGGTGCAAGTCTTCTAGGACATCGTGTCTGTGTTAGCTGTTTCTCCTAGGACATCGTGTCTGTGTCAGCTGTTTCTCCTAGGACATCGTGTCTCTGTCTGCTGTTTCTCCTAGGACATCGTGTCTGTGTCAGCTGTTTCTCCTAGGACATCATGTCTGTGTCAGCTGTTTCTCCTAGGACATCGTGTCTGTGTCAGCTGTTTCTCCTAGGACATTGTGTCTGTGTTAGCTGTTTCTCCTAGGACATTGTGTCTGTGTCAGCTGTTTCTCCTAGGACATTGTGTCTGTGTTAGCTGTTTCTCCTAGGACATCGTGTCTGTGTCAGCTGTTTCTCCTAGGACATCGTGTCTGTGTCAGCTGTTTCTCCTAGGACATTGTGTCTGTGTCAGCTGTTTCTCCTAGGACATCGTGTCTGTGTCAGCTGTTTCTCCTAGGACATCGTGTCTATGTCAGCTGTTTCTCCTAAGACATCGTGTCTATGTCAGCTGTTTCTCCTAGGACATTGTGTCTGTGTCAGCTGTTTCTCTTAGGACATCGTATCTGTGTCAGCTGTTTCTCCTAAGACATTGTGTCTGTGTCAGCTGTTTCTCCTAGGACATTGTATCTGTGTCAGCTGTTTCTCCTAAGATATTGTGTCTTTGGCAGTTGTTTCTCCTAAGACATTGTTTCTCCTAGAATGTTGAATCTGTGTCAGCATATCTCATCTGCACTTATCTTCCAGCCTCAGATTCATCAGCCTTGAGGAAAACATTGCAACTTTGAGAGGAGTTGAATGTGGCTTTAACACCTTAGATCTTTAAAGAGGATTTTATATTTTAATGTTGTATTTCTAGAAAATATTCAGCATACAGTCATGTAGAGACTAGAAATGATTACAGCTTTGCTCTAAAGTATCTCACTAAAACATCATAATACTGACCTATTAACATGTGAGCATGGGAGGTGTAGAGAGGAATTAGCCTCAGGAATGCAGAGCGAGGTAGACCAGATATCAAACTGATGTGTCGGTGATCAACCCAGAAAAAGCTAGTGTTCTGTGGTACTTGTTAAATAACAGAGTTGTAAGATCTGCAGTTTCGATTGTGAAGTGTCAAGGCCAAGATATTAAGAAAACACATTGCATGAGGTATCCTGGGATCACATTTGATCATTCATTGTCCTTTGCTCACCATGTGGACCATGCAATACAAAAAGCCAGGAAAGCATTGGGAACGGTTAGGTTAATGGCCACAGCGGTCTTTCCACAGCGCACTCTTTTCTTGCTGATGCATGCGCTGGTACCGTCATCTTTGGAATATGGTCTTGGCCTGCTCACCCTGTACAGTGCACAGCTGAATAAATTAGAACGTGTACAGAGCGAGGCAATGAGAGTGGTCTTGGGTTGCACAGGGATACTCCAGCAGCGGCCAATGCTTTCTGCTTGATTTGCTGAATGTGAAGTCTAAACACAAGTATGCTCAGATAAAGGCATACATCAGGGTTGCTGGCATAATGGATCATCCTCTCCATAAGGAGTTGATAATGGGAAGATGCATCAAACGGGGCAGATCTTGGATGGCTGAGGCGGAGGATACAATAAAGTCAATTTGCAATCTTGATAAAGTGCCTAAAGGTGATGACTGGTTACGGATACAGGACTGGCCTCAGCTAACATAAGTTATTATATAGAAAAGCTGTGAATGTAGAGACCTGGGGGGGGCATGGAGCAGTTGAACTTTGGGTTCAAGATCTCATCCAGCATCACTGTGGGCCTTCCAACACAGTAATTTATACAGATGGCTCAGTGACTCGGAACAGCAGAATTGGTTCAGGTTTTGTTGCCTACCGAAATGGAAGAGTCATGGCACAGGGTTCAGGAGCCTATGAGGTCACCACTTCAAGCATGCGAATGGAAATTGAGGCTGTCGGCAGCAATGGAATAGTTAGTTGCTCATGATGTGGTTAATGGTGTCATTGTGACAGATTCACAGAGCATGCTTCGTAAGATTGAGAAGAATTTGCTTCACAAAGAGTGGGTTCAACTGTTAAGCCAGTCAGTTGTGACAAGCCTAACATGGCTTTACTGTCCAGAGCATGCAGGAGTACATGGCAATGATGTGGCAGACAGATTTGTTGGACAGTCAATCAAGTGCCGTGCCGCATGGTGTAGGTGATCATTTCTCTCCACAATTCCCTGTCTTTAGACTTGATTATGAGATCTGCTGGTGACTTTCTTCCTAGCCACACTGACAGCCCATCCAGTAACATCTCTCTGTCTTCCTCTGTCTCATCTTCCCTCAGTTTTTCCAGTTACCACAATGTGTTCCAATTTTCTTCTTCTCAGAAAATGTCATACAAATCTCTCTTGCCTTTTAACTCCATCCTCTCTTAAGACTTCTTCATTGGTTTTCTTAGCTGTCCATGGTACCTTCAGCATCCTTCATATGAACCACATTTCCACAGCCTCCATTTCTCACTGTACTCTCTCATTCATGGACCATGCTTCACATCCATAAAACAAAACTGGCTCGATGTAACATTTAAGTACTCGGAATCTTGTTTCCATTGATATGGATCTGTTGCACAAGATGTTTCTCATTTTCTGGAATGCTGACTTGGCCTGAGCACGTCTGCTTTTTATTTCATTGTGACATTTCCCATCAGCTGTTATAATTGTTCCTAAGTACTTGAATCCATCAACTTGTTTCAGTTCTGTGCCATCAATGGTAATGCTACATTTTGGTGGTATTCTTTTCTTTGAGATGACCATCACTTCAGTCTTCTTTTTATCCAGGCTGAGACCTTTACTCTTACTTTCATGAACCCTGACGTCCAGAAGAGCCTGTAGCTCCCCTTCACTTTTAGCAATCAGAACTGTGTCATCTGCATATCTTAAGTTGTTAAAGTTGTACCTACCAATTTATATTCCTAGCAAGATCTCTGTATTTCTCATTATGTTTTCACTGTACAAGGAGAAGAGGTCAGGAGGTAGAACATCCTTGTCTCACTCCCAATTTTATGTCTTGGAATGCACCTATTTGCTGGACAGACTAAAATAAATGGCAGACTGTCATTGGACAAGAGGGAACATTGCTAGGTCTGTACTGGACAGACTGCGAGAAAATGAAGAGTGGCAATGTATGAACAATGTAGCTGTGAGGAGACTGCTGGAGCTAGGAGAAATTGAAGGTGCTGGCAGGAAATCCGAACAGTGTGACAGAAAACGCGTTGTAAACAACCAACATTTGACAGGAACTATTAGCAAACATACTCTTTGATGGATGGTACGGCATGCAGTGAAGCCGAAGTCTGAATTTTGAACTTTGAACTTCAGTCTCACTCATGTATTTCTAAGTCTCAGATGGCAAGACAATGATGGAAAAGTAGATACTTGGCCAGATTTATTATGGAGACCTGAACTTGTCAGTTTGTATACATCATAAAGGCTTCTTGGTAGCTTTAAACAAATTAATGCAGCTTCATCGCTTGAAGAGAAACTGTTGATGACAGGTTTAGTGATAAAATCTTCAAGTTCTTGACAGATGTTACTGTGAATAATTATTAAGGCCATACTGGGCTCTGGTGAATTTCTTTACCACAAGAAGAGACCTAAGCAGCAGTCTTCTTCACAAGCTACACCGCCAGAAGTCATGTGTTGTAGCAGCAATTTAGTGGTAAAACTGTTAGGGCATCACATTTTGGGGAAATAATGAAAAATGTTACTAGCTTCTCCTGTGCCTAAAAACTGGCATGTATGTCATGTAAAATTATTTCTCAATAGTATCTATCATACTCAACCCTAGGTTTGAGATAGAATTTTCATTCTTGACACCTACTTTCACATGTTTATAGCAAATAGTCAGAACAATAGAATAGTTATAATCACATTCTATTCCTGTTTAATTTACGAGATATCATATTCTATTCCTGTTTAACTTACGAGATCTCAAACTTAGAAATCATTATGAGAAATGTATGTTTGCTAAAAGCTCCTTCTCAAAAGGCTCTGCTACCCTGATATGATCATTTTAATTTGCTTTAGTTTAGCATCTGTGTCAAGGTGATGAAATCAGTTTTCTTATACCAGCAGTTTGGATAGAAACTGTCAAGTTTGTTTAGTGGTAATTATCTCTCTCTCTCTCTCTCAACCTTAAGTGCCCAGGGCACATGGAGCTTCCGCAAGGGTTTTCCACAAATGCCTGTCCATTGCCTTTTTTTTTTCGCTCTTGGCTAGGTGAGCCCTCTATTGCTCAACATCCTCTCTGTTGTTCTTCTCCATGTCTCTTTTGGTCTACCCTTGCTTCTGTTCCCCTGTGGTGTATATATAGGTATACATGCTCAATATTTAGTTCTTCACATTTCACTGCTGTTGGCCAGTATGTCATTATGGACATACTTACATTCAGTCATCTATTCTCATCACTGTAGCCAGCATATCATGGTCAAAAGGCTCACAAACTATCATCTGTTTATTATTGCTAGTAGTTTTCTGTGTTGATTATTGATTTCCAGACTTTTTTTATTATTTTGATTTAGAATGTTGTTTTCATATCAATCATCCATAAAACAGAATACAATTTGTGGTTTAGATTTTTTCTTCTTCTCTTTGTAATTTTAATGCTGCTTTTCTTGGCTTTTGATTAAAGGGTCTTCTTTAATAACTTTCTGCTCAAACTGGGTTTGTTTACTTTGTCTCATTCTTTGACATATTAACTTTCTTTAAAGCAAGCTCTGAAATGCTCATTATAATACATTTGACTTTTACAACCACTCTTAAAATGTTCAGAAAAACCAGTGTCACATTTTTTTTGTGTGTGCTAGTTTTTTTGTCAGTCATTAAGAAATGGTATGAGACTGGGGTGTTCAACTTCATTGACCCCAATGGCCACAGCTACATGTGGAAACAGTGGTGGGGTGCATCAACTAGTTTTTGCCATCTTACATAAAAATTAGAAAAAGTGACAGTCATGAAGTAAAGATGAACTGATTATTTTAAATTGGTTTTTCAGACTTTTTTAAAAAATATTTTTTGCATGTTTTTGTTAATTTTAATTACATTTTCATGATATTCTCACGGGCTGAAAAAAAAGGCCTCGCAGTCACCAGTTGGACACCCCTGGTATAAGGTGACCAATGAAAGTGTGGAAAACAGAGGTCTTGAAATGTAATTTTCCACATTCTGTTTTTGTCATATTTAGTCTTGGAAGGGTTAATGTATTCACATTGAGCATGCATAAAATGAGTCTCTGAAAGTTTGAATGTTTTTAAAGAAGTATTGTAACAAGAACTTGTATATATTTTAACATTATTTTCCATTATCCGTGAGGTCTGGATAGAGATGAGCATATGTGTTAAGAGAGATTGTATAAGTAATTGTTAATCTGATATGCTACTGATATGTAATTATAAAATATATTTTGGTAGATGATGTTAAGACGCCCTGAAGGGGTGAAATTTAATGTATAAACTACTTATAAACGTTATATTACATTATGAAATAAAGATATCTATGCATCATACACCTTCTTCTTTGCTTTTTTTTTTTGCCTTTGAGTTTTGAATCATGACAGATCTGGAGCCCACTGATCAGGGCAAAGGTTACAGTTTTATCCAGATTTATATGTTAGATTGTTAATATCTTCTTCATGTTCAATCCTTCCAGGTCTTACAGATGATATAAATCTGTATGGGCTGAGTACTCTTTTGATATATACTCTTCAGTTTGCAAAAAGTTCTGAAACAGTGTTTTGATTTTGACTGAAACAGTTTATGTGAATTATGAGATTACAAAATCCATCAACTATCACAAGATTCTCCAAAATTCCAGGTAACAAAGAGGCTGATTCACTAACAAGAAAGAGCAGAGAGCTCCCACAACTAGATTTGAGTTTATCGTATGACAGAACCAAAACAGTCATCAAAACCAACTATAAAACCAGTCATCAAAATGAACTGTAAAACCAAGTGGGAAAGAGAACATCAGAGTTACCAGAGGGATGATCCCTGTCACCAACTGGACAGAGAAGAACAGGTCAAGATCTTCACACTGTGCACAGGCCACAATAGGCTGAGATATCACGTGTATAACAAGCTGAAGACATAATCATATAGTAGTTGATGGACATACTCAAGCCAGCAGAAATGACATCTCAGGACACTGATGTAGACTGCCAAAGTTCATGGACTTTTATAAAACAAAAATTCAACCATCAGGACACAAGACATATAAACCATATCCTATGACTGCAAAATTATTTGATCTGGTGTCATCAAAACAATTTATGTGTTACAGTTCATATAAAAACTCTGATGGTTACTGGCATACATGGATGCTCATTTCATTCATTCATTTGCATGTCCCTTGCGGAACTTTGCCTCCCAAACAGCACTCCTGTAGGCTTCTCAGTTGTGAGCAAGATGGCCTGCTGCTGCGGCATCCATTTGCAGATCGTCAACGATGTCTTGCAGCCATCTTCGTTTTGGTCTTCCTCTTTTTCTTTTTTCCCATTATGTATCCTTCCAATACGGTCTTCTCTAAATTATCATGATGTTTAATGTGTCCAAAATATTTAAGTTTTCTCTCTTTAATCCTCTTTACTAGCCAGCCTTCTTCAATATTAAGTTCTTGTAGTATAGATATATTTGTTTTTTTTGTGTCCACGATATTTGGAGAACTCTTCTGTAGCATTTACATTCAAAGGCATTTATGTGTTCTCAGCTGTTTTGTTAAGTGTCCAGGTCTCACGGGCATATGTTGCGATGGGAAAGATGCATGCCCTTCAAAATCTTATTTTTGTAGTCTGTCTGCTCCTCTCCATAGCTTCTTTATTTGGATGCTCATTTACAAATGAAAACAGAAATGGATGCTCATTTACAATTACTATTATTGTAATACTCAACCTTAGGTTCAAGATACCATGTTCATTCTTGACACCTACTTTCACATGTCCATAACAAGTAGTTGGAACAATAGTATAGTTACAATCACATTCTATTCCTGTTTAATTTATGAGATCCCAAACTTAGAAATCATTATGAGAAATGTATGTTGTCAAAAGCTTCTTCTCAGTAGGCTCTGCTACCCTGCTATGATGGTTTTAGTGTGCCTTAGTTTAGTCCTTTAATCTGGATTCACATTTTAAATTCTCTATCATTAAGTGTTTCATTAACATTTTTTTTTAAATCTCAGGGTCTACAGAAAAAAATGGCCAAGATTGTCTCTTGACATGCTGAGATGCTTTCGTTTGTGATCAGCTCCAAGAAGTTTTGTGACTCATCGAGCAGAAACCTTTGTCATTTGAAGATCATTGTGAATAATGGCATGAACGTATTCCTGGGAGATGCCTGGCTCAATAGCAATGTACCACTCAGTCATTTTCATGTCATGGATTCTGCTGGTGGTTTCATCAGTGGTTACCATTCTTGGTCTTCCTGGACGGGGAACATCTTCCATACTCCTTTCCATGTTTGAATTAAGCTATCCATTTCTTCACTGTGCTGTAAGAAAGGGCACTCTCCTAGGGTCTCTATCATATCCTCATGGAGATCCTTCTGTGACGAGCAGAGGTAGCGAATGACTGCTCGATGAGAAATGTTATCCATTTTCTCAGTTTGGGCCGCCCCATACCACTTCAGTAGCCTGTTAAAAAAAAAAAATTGGTTGCAGTTAATTTCTTGAAACTTGGTGTTTAATCTTACATTAACCTGATCTACAAATGCACCTAATATCAACTGTGTGTTTCAAGTATATGTACCTTATGCCGAGAACTTATCAATCACCCATCGTAGTAGTAAGATTTCACTGAAGTTAACAAACTAATGCAGATTTCACGGAAGTTGAACTCATTCTAGCAGACCATAAAAGTAAATGACAAATTTCTCACAGACCTTGCAAAAAAAAACTAAACATACTAAACCAAAACTATGCGAAAAATGCAGTCTGAATTATTTTTGGCATGTCGTGAGAAGTTCAAGAAAGCTGACAGCGCTGGAAAATTCGAGGAGACATGAGAAACAATATCTGAACGGGCTGATCAAGTGGCACAGGAAGAGAAAGCAACCGATGTGAATAGACACACCACCAATCATATTAAATAGAGAGCGCCAGCATCTAACTACACAGTACCCAATGAACAAAAGAAAGAGGACATTACTGTGTTAACGTTTATACTGATCACTTGGAAGGGGGGGGGGTCGCTGAATTTCGGTTACAGTTTAGTGAAAATGATGTAGATTTTATTTATTTCTATTTTAACTCATTGAAATTCTTCTTCTTCGTTTGCTTCTACCACTAAGATGGCCCCGTGATCCTACTGAATTTACTCATGTGGCCCTTGATTGGTCCTGTGGTCCCCGAGAGGGCCACAAGAGATCCCCGAGAGGACCACATGAGGTTCAGAGTATCGTGGGGCTTGGGCCTGTATTCTCGGTGGGTCGCAGAAGCGGAATTGCGTGACCCCGTGGCTTTCGTTGCACCAGTTTAATCTAGAGTTGGACTTTCTCACCGGAAAACCTCGACGTGTTTTGGATATCCGTATATCCCCGACGGGCGAGAGGTGGTTGCCTATCTAGTCCATCGTTGGACTTTCTCACCGGAAAGCCTCAGCGTGATTAGGATACGCATATATCCCCGTCGGGTGAGAGATGGTTGCCTATCTAGACTGCACTGGTCCAGTGTCTCCGACTTCAGAGTTTTGTGGTCGTGGCCACCACCCTTCCTAGTTGTGACCAGTACGGAGCTTTTGTCCAGGAGGACGAATCCTCGCCACTAGTAGGTGTCACCCCTGGGTCAAGCCGGTTTAGGCATATTATCCTAGTATGGGCACGTTTAGGACGTGTTCGACCTCTAGAGCGGAGGTACCATGACATGAGTAGTCATCAAGTTTCACCCCTGGGTTAGCTTAACCCAGGGCATAGTTTAGGCATATTTCATCAATATGGGCGTATATCGGACGTGGCCGGCCCCTAGAGAAGAGGTGCCGTGGTATGAGTAGCTCTCGTCGTGAGACTACTGGACATACCGATTAAACTTCACTTTATCCTTTCCTTCACATTTTCACAGCGGCGCCGCTCGGCAACCATATTCGCATTTTCTTCAGTGGCCGGGAGGAGTTTCACCCCACACGCGGCAGACGAAGAATCTCGCCAGCAGTGTCTTAGCTTAACCCCTGGGTTAGGCCGGTTCAGGCAATTCGCCCGGTATGGGTGCGCATAGGACGTGGCTGACCTCCAGACCAGAAGTGCCGTGATTTGAGCAGTCTTGACCTCGAGACTACTGATTATTTCACTTAATCCTTTCTTTCACCTTTTCCACGGTGGTGCCACGCGGCAACCCCATTCGCACCTTTCTTCACTGGCCGGGAGGAGCCCCACTCCACACACGGCAGCTGAAGAATCTCTCCAGCAGCGGGGTTTAAATCAGAGTTTTCCTTCTCTCAGATGAGCTATCAAACAAGACTCTCATCTACGGAAGCGTCTGGTTTTCAGGCGCCAGACATTCGCCTTCGCTCCTTCTCCTGTCAGTTTGACCAGTTTCACCACAGTAAGGCCATGAGCTGGACTTGAGTGTCAGAGGCTATTTGAAACGCACACCTTGGAAACATTTAATTGGAGTGGAGAGCATATCCTCCACTCCACCTCCGGCTGTGACAGTCCTTAGAACTATTGAAATTCAGAATTTATCCATTTTCCCGGAGCCAGGGCCAGAGAGAGAGAGAGAGAGAGAGAGAGAGAGAGAGACCTAGCCAGTACATCGCTCTGTTATCTAGATCTTTCCATTTGTTTTAAAGGAGAGCCCAGAAGGTTTCACGCGCACCTGCAGTTGAATGACTTAACTGATAGGGTAAAATGTGTGTGTGTGTGTGTGTGTGTGTGTGTGTGCGCGCACACACACTTTCCTTATACTAAACGAAGTTGAAGCAAGTTTTAAAAGCCGAGTTACATCTTTTTAAAATATACTTTTCTTGTTTTTTTTTGCTGTTTGTTGTCCTTTATATTTTCTTCGCATTAAATTGTTACTTCCTGATAAATGCAAGTGTCGAAATATTAATTTGATTTGTGACTAAAGTTTGTTTCACTCTTGTTTACCATTAATCTTAGCGTAACTGTTTCGTTGACCCGGTATACGTCCCCTTCAGACTAAACTTACAGCGCTTCTCTGTTATATAAGCTGCATTTACGTGCGCCTCCCTCCTACATTTCTAAAAAAGTAAAATGCTTGATTACTGCCTAATTATTAAGGGCTCAGTAAATACAGGCCTATCGCCTCATTTATATTTCGCGCCATTTTGACTGAGCGTATAGACCAGCAACACGGTTACTCAGTGTACGACATCATGAGAAAAATAGTTCATCGCTTCAATAATTAATTCCAGTTAAATGTTCCGGCAAATTTATTTATATTAGGTATCATCCAACAATGCTTAAATGTATGATACTTTTCAGGAATTACTGAAGGTGCTTCATGAGTGAAGACCTGTTCTTGACAAAGGAGTCTCAACCTTTTATTATCCCTACTCGCCCAACACATTCCACTGCATACTGCAATGCGCTACTATGGGTCATGGTGATTCAAAACAAAAACAAACACACAAACACACAGAAAAGACACTCAACGTTGCCATTTATCACTACATGTATGAAAACAATGATATTTTCCCCGAGGCTAGCAAACATTATTTTCTTGTTATTCATTTCTTAATTAGTTGATTCTTTCAAATAATTGTTCGCAAGTAAATGCTAAACACAAAGGTAGCTAAATGGGGGAGGGGGCTTAGGAGAATTTGGGGGGGGGGGGAACTGTGAAGTAACATCTTATTGTCTTTGATTTTTGTTGTCTTTAAAATATTGATAAATGTTTTCCTTTTCCTTAAAAATAAATCCGGCAATATAAGTAGCCCGACATTATTGATTATTTTTTTTTTCTTCCACTACAGCCGCATATATGAGCCCCATGCACTATTTTCAAGCAAGAAGAAGCAGACGATATCCGGTCCGGTCTTACACATGACCTCTCAAACAAACATTACTTATATCTCAATAATATGGCCATCTAAAGGAGTAAATATTAGCAAATTGAACATCTTTCTCCACAGATCTGCTCTGGAGTTTACCCGTGCTTCGCAGGAACAGTTTATAAAAATAATTCTGGCTTACTAACGGTGAGTCTTGGAGACATAGCAAATCGTACAATATTTTCTTTCGAGAAAGAAAGGACGAATGTTTACCACCCTCAAATTTACTATGGTGTTCATATGGTTGTCATCTTAATAGTTGTGCAACATTTTTTGTAGAGGGGGAGGTATAAAAAGCCTTTATTCGTGTATTGATAAAATTGCAGCAACATGACGACCGTTCGGAATGTGCGTAGCTCACATTCAGCAACATTTATTCGTTCGCAAGGCGTTGTCTGGGCATGCGAGTAACGGCACGACAATTTACATCTGTTTATGTCTTCGCTATTTTGTTATTTGGTTTATATATGAAGATTAGAGGGTTTGATATGACGAGTTAAATGGGGAGACTGATAATCAGTGAAATGTTCGGTCTTAGTGGTAGCAAATAAATATCGTTTTATCTTGCACGCATTGCCCATGTCGCCATGTTGATTGAACCAAAATGGCGGCTTCCGTATTTATATTGAAGGTAAATTTAGGAGATGATTTTGCCAAATTCCAGTCTGTGATACTGTTTTTTCTTACACTGATGAATATGATTTTATTTACAATTTTCGACAAAGACACACTGTGCGAAATGAATATCAGCTGGAATTGGTATAAACTAATTAAAAGAGCTAAAATTGTTCAGTTGTGGCAATTTTCTAATTTCATCATATATGACATAGTGATCTCTAAGTCTTCCGTTGTTTAGATGTTGGTTAGTTAAAATTATCATCCTTGCACTTTAAACACGTCCACAGGTGCATCAATCGCACAGTGACGATACCTTTTATAAAACATTTAATTTTAAATCATTTCAAATGGGAAGATGCAGATGACACAAGTCACAAGTAAATCAATTTATTTACTTTGGAACAACAGTAACAGTTGATGAGAAGTGTCCAAAGAGAAATAAAATCACAAATAGCTTGTTATGGTGTGAAGAAAATACAAATAAGATGTCCTAAAAGTGAATAAAAGAGTATCACAGTGCTATATAGAACCAATATTTCCTATATAGTTGAGAACCTGAAGCTGACAGACAAACTGAAAGTGTTAGAGATGTGGTTGTTGAGAAAGATGCAACAGATACCTTAGACAGGCAAAAAAACAGATGAAGAGGTCCTCAGAAAAATTTCAGAATGAAGGAAAATTATCAGAAAAAGATGGTCAGAATATTCAGGGACATGTCATGAAAAGACAGAAGCTAGAGATCTTAGTGAGAAATTCAAGGGAAACAGGAAGAGAGGAAGGTCAAGAGGAAAATATCTTGGTGGACTGACTAAGTGGTATGGAAGAAGGAAAACTTTCAAACTGATAGGAAATGCCAAGAATCACACAAGGTGGAGAAGCATGATTGCCAACACTATCTGACACAACACAAGATTGATATTATTATTCTTGCAGCAGATTTGATTAGTGAGTTAGTGGGAGTTTCTTTTTTCTTTTTTTTTTTTTTAAAGTAGTAACATACATTTTACTACAAAAAAAAAAAGAAAAAAATATATCCATACTCATTCATTCATTTGCATGTCCCTTGTGGAACTTTGCCTCCCTAACAGCACTCCTGTAGGCCTCTCGGTTGTGAGCAAGATGGCCTGCTGTTGATGCATCCATTTGCAGATCATCAACGATGTCCTGCAGCCATCTTTGCCTTGGTTTTCCTCTTTCTTTTTCCCATTAAGTACCCTCCCAAGACGGTTTTCTCTAGATTATCATGACATTTAATGTGTCCAAAATATTTAAGTTTTCTCTGTTTAATACTCTTTACTAGCCAGACTTCTTCAATATTAAGTTCTTGTAGTATGGATATATTTGTTCTTTTTTGTGTCTGTGAAATTTGAAGAACTCTTCTGTAGCGTTTACATTCAAAGGCATTTATGTGTTTCTCAGCTGTTTTGTTAAGTGTCCAGGTCTCGCAGGCATATGTTGTGATGGGAAAAATGCATCCTCTTAAAAATCTTATTTTTGTAGTTCTGTCTGTTCCTCTCCACAGATTCTTTATTTGTTTTACTTTCTAAAGAGCGATAGATGTCCTCCTTTTAATTTCCCTCATTGTATCTCCCTTATTAGTTAGCAGTGATCCAAGATATTCAGAACTCTCCACTTCTTCCAGTTTTTCCTCATTGATACATATATCAGCTGCCTTGTTTGTTTTGTCAGTTGTCATCAATTTAGTTTTCTTCGCATTAAGATAGAGGTTTTGCTCTTCACTATTCTCACGGACTGACATAATTGGTTTTTCCATTCCTTTTTGTGTTGTGGACAGTAATACTGTGTCATCAGCATATCTAATCTCTGGTATTTCATAACCTCCAATTGTTATGGCATCTGTAACATTCCTCATTATATTTTCAGTATACAAGTTAAGTAAGGTGACAATATGCATCCCTGACGGACCCCATGTTTTATGTCAAACCAAGTTGTTGTTTCACCATTTATTCTTACTGCTGCTTGTATCTATACTACAAAAACTTAATATGTGAGAAGGCTGGCTAGTAAAGAGGATTAAAGAGAGAAAACTTAAATATTTTGAACACATTAAACGTCATGATAATCTTGAGATGACCGTATTGGAAGGGTACATAATGGGAAAAAGAAAGAGAGGAAGACCAAGGCAAAGATGGCTGCAAGGCATCGTTGATGATCTGCAAATGGATGCATCAGCAGCAGGACATCTTGCTTACAACTGAGAGGCCTACAGGAGAGCTGTTAGGGAAGCAAAGTTCCGCAAGGGACATGCAAATGACTGACTGACTGAACATACATTTTATGTTACTTATTTTGATAACTTAGCTGATTAATGCTTTCAACCATTTATCTCTGACAGAAACTAGTTAGCAACATTTTTTTTCTCATGTTTATTGAGATTTGATGATTTAACATCATCTACATATTCCTTTCTTCTGTGTCTCTGTGGTAAAGATTGTGTTTGTATGTAGGTTATTTTAATTTTTATTTCCTTAGTTTCACATAAAATGTCAGAATCTTTGGTCATTTTGAATAGTCAGAAATATGTGAGGGGAAAAATAGAGAAAAAAAGATTGTGGATATATAGTTCTTGGTAAAAATCCTTTACCTTATGTAAAGGTTTCAGTGTGTTGTTCTTGGTAAAAGACTTTAACCTTTGTGTAAAGGTTTCATTTGGGCAGCTGTTGGTAATTTAGGTGCTGAGCTATAACTGTAAATGGTATAAAATATTAAGATCATGGGAAGATTGATCAGAAGAGGAAAGTGCATTTCATGAACAGAAGGGAAGGCCAGTTAAGTTTTCTGAGTAAATTAAATTGAACTTTGAAGTAATTTTCAACATAAAAATCTGCTAAAGTGTTTCAAACTAATTAAGAAGCATAAACTATGTTGAAATTGCATTGAAATAATTTTTACATCAGTAAGCTTTTAGTACTTTGTTCCCTAATCAAATGTATATCTAGATGCTATTGCTGTTACAGATCTAGGTATCTAATCTAGATCTTTAACTTACAGATAAATATTATTGAGGTTTGCTTTCATACTTTTATATCTTGTTTTTGGGTCTGTATATGAAAATATTTGCTGTTTCTTTCAGATTTTCCTCGCACTTGTAAGTGGGGGTGCTGAATATCACTAACACATATTTGACAATGATGACTCAAGATAGAACACATGGACTTGCAGTGAGTAACCTGTCATTTAGAACTACCTGGCTCCATGATTCTGTCATATTGTGCGATTTACTGATAGTTGCAAAAAGCTCTCAGTAGAGTATGCCATTCATATAGTAATAATAATGGCTCTTCTCATTTCAGAAGATAGTTTTGGAAGATAGTTTTGGAGCAGGTTAGCTAATCATGGAAGTTGCTGAACATCGTTTTACTGATCAGATTCTCTCATGGATGGTTTTACCAACATCCACCCTTTAGAAAGTTTGCATTTAATATTTGCTTAGCTTGGGGATAAGGTTGTCATCCATTCTTGCAGCTTATATGCCAGTCATTTTTTCCCTCTATATACACACACACACACACACTCTCTCTCTCTCTATATATATATATATAAAGGTCTGTACATTTAATAACAGGATAGACCTGCTGTACTTTTCAGCAGTAGAAATTCATCTGGCCATTTATTTTAATTGCCCTCTTTTCTCTGTGTGCCCACTTGCCTTGTCATGATTCTGCTATAGTATTACAGAAACTACACGATAAAAGACCAGTTGAAAGTCATATCTCAACAAGGAAGAAACAGTAAAGGAAAAACATGTACCATCATTGTATTTTTCTTGACCGCAGTTATAGCACAGAGTAACATCTGGATATTGGAAAATAAAAGTAGCAGTTTCATTTTGCGCTTGTCCAAAAATTTTGTGCTGATATGATTTTTTTCTGTGTGCAGCTTAGAGGGAACAGTGGTCAGGACATTTCCATATCCTCTTTGCCACCCATTCCAGCAACAAATGTAAGATGTGAGGTGTATATACTAATTATCCCACCTTCACACACCCATTCCAGTAAGAAAATGTAAGATATGAGGTGTATATACTAATTATTCCACCTTCAGACATCTCATAAATTAGAACCTTTGTCTTCGCATCTTTTGATGCACCACACCCTCTTCTTTAATTTGCCAGATTTTATTAATTACCTTCTCATTTATGTATTGATTTCTTTGTCTAGTGAGGTGAGCATAATTTTAACACAAGAATGAACATTTCTGTTGACTGAAGTGGGTAACTATGTCATTAATACGTGCATCATAGAGATGGATAGCATGGTATTCATTCTCTATGAAGTGTACACTAAGTTCAGCTATTTTGGAGCTTGCAGTTTTATCTCATGTTTATATCATCATGTAAATATCTCATTCTCCAAAATGTAGTAACACATCTTGTTACCAGGAGCACTAGATTGAAGTAAAATAAATCGTGATCTGCTTAGGTTTGTTGACTTAGTCCTTCCTGTGCTGTCATACATCACATAGGGCTTGCAGTGTGTCTCTCCACAAGTCTCTTTTCTCAGCCTCATCACGTGATTTGATGCCTGCTATTTTAGCCTCTCTGGTCAGTGTTCTCTTGAGGGTGGCCTCATTTCCTTTTTCTAGACGTTTCCCATTTGATGGCTTGCTTTGTGATTCTCTGATTGTTTCTTCTCACCGCATGGCCCACCATTGCCCATCTTGTTTTCCTGATCATTGATGAGAGTGTTTGCTGGATGCTTAGTTCTCTTATCTCTGCATTAGTTTTGAAGTCATTCCATTGTATACAAAGTGTTTTCCATAAACATTTCTTTTCAGATGCATCCAGTTTGCTCTCTGTTTCTTTGGTGATTTGCAGCTTTCACATGCCTATGTAAGGATGGGTATTACGTTTGAATTGAATATCCTAAGATTTGTTATTTTGCTTAGGAGTCTTGATTTCAGTAATTTTTCAATATTCTTAAAGGCTAATGCTGCTTTTTCTGTACTGGTTCTAACTTCTTTTCTCGTCTCCCCTTCCTGATCCATGTAATGTCTGAGATATAGAGAATAGTCTACCTCTTCTATTGAAGTACCATCCAGATATACTTCTTCCTCTTATGCAATTAGATTTTTCATTATTTTCATCTTTTCCTTGTTGATCTCCAGTCATATTTTGCTAGCCAATGAATGCAGGGCATCTGTTTTTTGTTTTTTTTTTCTTGCATTGTTTCAGCATTTCCACTAAGTGATATGTCATCTACAAAATCAAATCTTACTGCTGACTATGCAGTGTTAAGTCTTTTGTGGTCATCACAGGCCACTCTTTTGTAATACAGGAGTTGAAATAGTGATATTATTACTTTACTGTACATGAGATTAACAATGACATAGACCATATAACAGAGCAATACCTGCTGTATCTTTGTACCCCATGAGTTGCTTATTGAGAAAACCATGCATCTGAAGTAACAGCTTGTTCTCCACATAACCCATCACTAGCCTTGGTTCTAGAGAGGATCCTGGCTTTGCTTCTAGGGTGCAGCACCAGTCAGTGAGAAAAGACTGAAGGAGGCTACTGTGATTATGTCTTAGAATTTTACAGATAAATGAGATGGTCTTTCATCATATACACATCCTGTCACTGCTGTATTTCCACCATACCAGTGAGCAGATATTTAGAGATCATTTTTCAAATAAATATTTTAGGATTTTTTTTTTTTTCACATCTTTGCACTTGGTCAGTGACTTAATGTAGCATGACCAAGTAGGCTGTCAGTTTCACTGAAAGTGTTTTGAGTGAAATAGTGGTACAGAAAAGACATAAAAGATGTTTGAAATTGAACTTGGTAAACACAGTGGGACATTCACAGTGTGATATGAGGCAAACGAGGAAGGAGTTTGGATTTTCTATGTTTGACACGTTGTATGCATGAACCACGTTCTGAGCAAGTGGAATTGCCATCCTCACAATTTTAAAAAAAAAAAAATTCAGTTGGTGCTCGTTATTTTCTGATGATTCTAAATGTGCTTTTTTCCCCCCTTACATTTGAGGTCTAGATGCAAAAACTTTATTGTTGGCAGTCATGAATGTCAGCTTAATTGTGTTTGCCATGCACAGAACTTGCTGACACTTCTTATTTTGTAATCCATGTTATGCAAAATATAATGGAAGAAAACATTTCTTTTATTCAATAATGCTTGCATTATTTTACATAAAAATATTTTCATTTCTTTATTAATCAGTTTTGATGGGGATGTGCTAATTATTATTTAGCTGGTGGAGTGATTTCTTATTTCCACTGTTTGTTAATGACTAGGTTTTTGATTTAGCTGTTTCTTACATAGGAAAACAGTCAAGTTAAGCATTAGTATAATTCCTGACATGATTATAGATGGTTATAGTTCTGGCAGAAGTCTGCATCAAAATACAGTAATCCCCCGTATCCCCAGCCACTTGGTCCCAAGCCAAACTGCGGATAATACCGAACCCAGTATAATATACATTTTTTTAAAACATGTATGCATTCATATTTTACCATTTAATTTAAAATTTATACACATTAAGGCACATTAATGCTTCCCTTTGGGTTGTCAGAATTTCCAGCATCAGCACTTTTACACATTGGGGCTATATATTAAGTCAGATAACTTGTACAACTGTACTGTAGTTACAATAATACCATGAGCATGGATATTGTTTGCATAGTGAATGTTTTAGCGTAACTGTGGGATAGACTGAGAAAGGCAGAAAGGCTGGGCCCAAGAAAGTTATGAATTCAGATTAATGAGTTTCTGATTTTTAAATTTAAAAAAAAAAATTAATGTTTTCAGACTGCGGGCAACTGAAATACTATTGTACTTTATCTCATATATTGTGTTGATAGAGGCAACATAGTAGTGTTACTCCTGTTCGTCTTCTGGACTTCGGTGTAATACTGTTTGGTTTCCTAGTGTATGAACATAGCTTGCCTTCAAGAACTGAGCTGTAGAACCTGGAACGGTTTATGGGTACAACGCTAGCAAGACATCTTGTCTACATCATTTGTCCAGGTGAAGCTGAAAGCACAATCCATACACTTCAGTACTATAATACTGGGGTCTCCTGTCATGAGTTAACCAAGCAAGTATAATCTGGGCATACACCATTTGTTATGTGTGCTGACCTGACGTTTATAGCACTGCCAAAGAAACCAGGTGCAAAGGAATGTGACGACCACCGGACTATCAGCCTTTCATGTCATATAACGAAGCCTTCTGAGAATAATTATGAGAAGAACAAAGAAAAAGATAAAAATGGAAATAGCAGATGAACAGTTTGGATTTGTTGAAGGAAAAGGAACACACAATGCCATTTATGCTTTACAAACACTAACAGAAAGAGCTTTAGAAGTACAGAAAGATCTCTACTTATGCTTCATTGATTACACCAAGGCATTTGACAAGGTGAAACATAATGAAGTTATTAAAATGCTTGAAGACATCAATATAGACGGCAAAGACCTGAGGATTGTAAAACATCTATACTGGCAGCAAGAAGCAGCAGTTGAGTTGAAAATAGGATTGGAAAATATCAACCTATAAAACAAGGGGTGCAACAAGGATGTGTACTATCTCCAGACCTTTTTTCTCCGTATAGCGAGAATATTCTAAGAACAATCATCACAGAACCAGGCATAAAAATTGGAGGATACAATATTAACAACCTTCGGTATGCTGACGACACAGTACTGATAGCTAAGAACCAACAAGACCTGCAAAATCTCTTGGATAAAGTCGCCAAAGAAAGTGAACAGAAAGGCCTTACTTTGAACAACAAAAAGACAGAGACTATGGTTATATCTAAGAAGCAGAATCCACCAGCATGCAGTATAAAATTAAACGGAACTATTCTAAAGCAGGTGTAGAAATTCAAATACCTTGGAGCAGTAATAACTTCAGATGGGAAATGCAGAACAGAAATTAGGAACAGAATAGGCCAAGCAAAGACTGCATTTCAGAGAATGAGAAACATATTAGCTAACACATCTTTATCAATGAATGTTAGAAAATGAGTCCTAAAATGCTATATTGAACCTATCTTGTTATATGGAAGTGAATCATGGACAATAGGCAAGTCTGCACAAAAATCATTGGAAGCAGCAGAAATGTGGTTTATTAGAAGAATGTTGCGAATCCCCTGGACAGCAAAAATAACTAATGAAGAATGTATGAGAAGAGCTGGAGAGACAAAAAAACCTTGTCAAAAAGATAAGAGAGAGACAATGTACTTTCATAGGACATGCAATGAGAAGAGGGTGCACTGAAAATATTATAACAACAGGAAAAATAGAAGGAAGAAGACCAAGAGAAATGATACTGGACAGCCTGACGGGATGGTGTGAGAGCTGATGGCCTGCATGAAGGATCGGGTACTCTGGAGAAGCATAATAACCAACGCCAGTCGGTACGGCACCTGATGATGATGATGATGCTGACCTGACATTATCGGGTTATATAACTCTGCCCGGAAACTAGTTGTGTTTGCAGTAGAGTTAAGTTTAAACTGTGTGTGTGTGTGAAAATACTCGCACAGAGCACATCAAATTGGCAGAAGCAAAAAATGATGATATTGAATTTCAGATGCCAGTAGAATGAGCAACCGCCTGATCACTAGAATAGACTTTCTCAAACTTTTTCTCCCCCTTTGAAATAACTTTCAGAAAAAAAATAATTATATGTATGTCTCATTAGTGTAATTAGCACGTTGTAGACATCATAATCGAATAATAATTGTAAATGGGCTTTGAGTAAAAATAAAATAAGTTTATAAGTAAGTTGTTGGGAGGATTGGGGGCATGTTTAAAAAATGCTGTGTCGCAAAAAGAAAAAAGAGGACAGTGATTTGATAAAAGCTCTTTTTTTTCCATTTTGACCATGATATTTGGATGGCAGTAGCAGAGTCATATCTCTAACCTCGGCAGCACACTTAATCCATACAGCCAAAAATTAAAATGCATATGAAACATAATAAGCTCAGTGATAGTATTTGTGTCACCGAGTTCTCTCGTATGAACTGCTCAGTGACTTTTTTTTTTAAAAACAGTTGCAGCTTTAGAATCATAGCATTGCATTATAATATGTGACTGTTGTAGATATCATAAGCATCTCTTAGCATCATTAACCACATTGGAAGATTTCTGAGTGTATGGAAATTGTCCTTTCTTTGAATCAGATCAGCATAGTCAAGAGAGGGGTTAGTGCATTATTTGCATGGAGCTTTTTCTCCATACTAACTACATAGGTAAATCAGGAAACAAACGTCGTGCAATGAGACAGTGCTTGGCAGTACAAACATACTTTTGTTGGTGATGTGAGCGATGAAGTTTTGGTGGGGTCAGTCATGAGAGAAATTGCATTTTAAAAAAGCCAAGATGTACTTGTTTCTAAACGGTCGTGAGGCGCAAAGATGAGCTATTATTATAGATTCAGCTAGGCCACTTTACAATGGTAGCTATATGGGTATAAATGTGATAGTTGAGATGTATGTTGGGAGGACAAGGAGAGGGAGGAAGAGAGACAGAGAGAGAAGAAAGGAAGGAGTAGACTAATCGATAGTGACCTATCATCTCACCCAAAAGGTTGTGGGCTTATGACCTGCTACTGGCTCCCACCAGTCGACCTGGCTGTGGAAATGGATATCTGGACAAAATGGTGTTGGAGAAAACAGCACCGGGAGACGGAGAGTGTCTGCCTGTAGTTCGGGAAAGAATAAGAGGGAAAAAATGATATCACAGAAGGGAGGTTCAGTTCCGTGAGTAAATGATTTTTAAAAAAAAAGGAATAACTTTAAAGATATTTTAAAAACATTTTTAATGGGCTTATTGGGAGCTTGATGTCAGTGTGATCCGAACTAACCGTCTGGAGTCTCACATAGATCGAATAGTTTGTTCCCCACCGCATTCTTTGCGCTTCACTGTTGTCGCAAACGAAGAAGAGATGGAGGCTGTGTCACGCGGACACTCAGTGATGTCCCCGCCACATAGTTTTCTTACGAAAACGTTCTTTCCACTGGTAGATTTATCACGGATAAGGAGTAACGGTGTTTGTGGTGTTAAAAGTCGTAAATAAAATAAACAGCTGTGTAATTAAAATTACCCTTCGTTTATAACTTTACTGATGGCGTAGACGACTGCATATGATAAGCTTCGTTTATGTTATTTAAATTAGCGTGATTGTCGAGGTGGAAAGTCCATTGAGTATTATGTATGATTAAAGAACATTTTCCTCATTATATTCTTGCTTTTAAATGGGAGTTTTACCATTTTACAATTTTATTTATGATTGTGCAACAAATAATGTTCACTAGTCGTGTTACATAGAAATGACGACTTCCTTTAAAATCAGAAAGATATTTATTTTCTGTGGAACAGAAAGCGCGTTATGTTCTCTTCACTTTCTCAATAATTTATACCGGAATTTAAAAAAAAAACTTCTATAAATATAGACCTGAAATTCTCAAGAATTTAGGCCAGATTTTTCGTAATCACTGATTGCATTTAGTGTAAGGCAAGCTTGGAAAAAATGATGCTGTTTAAAATGCAGCGTGTTATCCCCGAAATGCTCTATGTGATACAATTTATGTCAGCCAGTTTTTGAACCAGAGTCACTTCGTCTATAAAGTGTCTTGGGGAATATCAGCCAGATCTTTGGACAAGAGGAAACGCTTAAATGCCTTCAGCTCGCCGTATGGTTCGTCGAGAGTTATTTGTACTGGAAAAATCAGTTCTACAGAAAGGCTTGTTTGTATGACAAACAAGATTACTTATAGATTGTTAAATTTGGGTTGAAATGGCAGAGAAGGCCATTCGTTGTTGCTTATTTATAAATATAGAGCATAAGGTTGCCAGTTTTCGTCAGGCGTTACCATGTTCTTGCCTTTTCTCATGGTTTGGCTTAGAATCTGGAGCACAAGTGATGAAAGCATTACATCTTGTATATGTAGTTCTTTGTTTGGTGATTATAAAAATGTCTTATGTGTTTTATATGAATAGTTGATCAGAGTCCATCACGAGCTTTAGCTTGTCTTATATGGGTGGGATTGGTTTTAGTGCAGGCGACGAAATATTTCCTCTGAACACGCGCTAATGCCGACCAAAGAAACAAACTTGTACAAAATAAAAGCCGGGTTATGATCGCAGGCAGTCTCTACGGGCTGCAGTTTTTGTGCCGCAGGAGTGCAAAGACCTTCCGGTTTGAGACAGATAAATTGAACATGTATGCGGGAAAAGGCTGTAGGATTCACCTGACCTTCTGTGGCAGATATCTAGAGCAATTATGTACCATACAAGAAGAGGAATAATGAGGTTTATTTTCTGATGGCCTTGATCCAGCGTTGTTGGGCTGACTGTTGTATTTTTTTAAAGGTTGTGTTTTGTTTGCTCGAGACTGGAAGTGGTGATACATGAGAAGGTAATTCTGGTTTGGTGGGGTTGATTATAGGCTGATATAAAAATGAGTGGTTGGTCGGACGTATGTATGACGGGATGTAATATGTAAATAAGACAGTTATGTGTGAGAGAGAGAGAGAGAGATGAAATGAGATTTTAATATATATATATATATATATATATATAAAGTGGTCCTGTGTCCTATAGAAATGGTTCCCAACATTCGTGTGCTTCCATACCTCTTGCCGGCCTGTTTCCATAAATTATACCCATTCATATTAGCAAAATTATTTGCTACTATTATAGTTGATAGTTGCTGGTTTTTAAAATCTGTTTTCCAAATTCTTCTTGCGTAACCCTCTACTTCCTGCTGCATGCGGCCGCGCCCCCCCCCCCCCCCCCCCCCGCATCCCGGATTGGGAATCACTTTTCTTTAGCATAAGATGGCAGATTTGCTTTCGCGTAAATCCACTGTCATGCAGTCACAGTACGAGCAGTTGATAGTACAGTAACCAGTATGTAACAATATATACTTCACTGTTTGCTAAAATAATACATACCGAGCACACCAGTCTTTTTATTGCCTGCATGACGAGTAAAAGTTTTACCGTAACCCCATAAACACATGTTTAGTCTGGCATAAACCCGCTGTTGGAGGTGCTGTATTCGCGTGCATTGCATACCTTTCATTCTACACGGAGAAAGAGGGAGTGACCTCTGTTTATTCTTTCCTGTTTAAGTGAATTTCACAGCTCTTCTTCAGAACTGGTGCTCACCTCAGACCCTGTTTTGTTTCTGAACGTCCATTTTATTCATTCCTATGTCTCATTACTTCACCTCACTGTAATGGCTGTTTGTTGACTATATTTGGTTGGTGTATTATATATCTGCAAGTCTGTAGTTTAAAGAAAAACGAGATAAAGAAGTAGAGGATGGATGATATTTTACAAGTTATTTTTATTTTAGATAAAAATACATCACTTACCAGAGTACAATGAAATGCTAGCGGTAATTTATGCCTGTCATTGGGGGGGGGGGGGAATGCAAAAGAGAAATTCAAGTGATGTATAAGGGGTGTACAATCTTCAGTAGCAAAGTTAGTTTTTTTTATGGGGAGGGGGGGGAGAGTTTACACTTGGAGGAGCACTTAGTATAATAAGAATAGATCGTTTTGAAGTTTAAAAAAAAAAGAGGGATAAGGAAGGGCCACCCCATGTTCATGTTTCTTATTTTGTCAGAAGCCAGAGATTTGATGTTTGTTGGTGACTGAAGCTGTTGCTAGGAAGGATGCAGTTACACTGATGAGACTAGAATATAAAAAAAAAAATGCTTGTATGACTGTTTAACCTCATTGAATAGATGACGACAGTAATTTAAAATACTGAACTAGAAAACATAATATTCAGCGGGAACTGTATGTTGTGGATATGTAACAGTATAGGATTATGTAATAGGGTATTATATATATATATATTTATTAAGATTGTAGTCTCCCCTGCAGAGAGCAAAGTTTACTGTAGGAGTGTGCACCGGAAAATCCGTTAAAAACCTGCACGCATTTATACTTGTAAGGAACGTATAGGTAGGCGACGCAGAAAGGAGCAGATGAGAAAAAAAAAACGGTTAGGACCGGAGAAGTGAAAAGCCTTCAAAATGTAGATTCACAATCTTTTCTTTTATAGTTAGTAGTTAGTTGTGCTCTCGTAATAGTAGTAAGTAGATTTGTAGTCTGTCTTTATAGAAATTCTTAGTGGTTGTTAAGATTGTCCTTTTGAGGACAGTTCCTCAGATTTTTAGTTTTGAGTGTAGAAATATCTGTAAGAAGCAGTGCCCTTCACCATCTCGCCGTGTGGGAAGTAGTCCCATGGTGACGTCAAGTCGCCCGGACACCATTTCATATAATTGTAAAACTCCATCAGTCTTTTTCACATACTCCCATTCTGGCAACATCCACAAACAAATGTGCTTTCATTAATAAATTTGATTTCTCCTGTAGTGTCCAGAGTTAGGTGGTTGTTGATTTATGTTGTAACGCAACTGTGAGGTGACATGTTCAGTTGATTTTTCTGTACGATGCACAGTCGTGTATGAACTCTACCTTCATTGTTACCGGGTTATGTAATGTTACACAGAGTATATCAGTGTAACAGAAATGAGGTTGCTGGATCAATCACAGAGGCCAAAGTCTTCAACAAGTCGACAATTACAGTCATCAGCATAGAGAAGAAAACACCACAAAACCCAAAAATCTTCTTTAGATGTTCACGCATCTGTCCGCATGACAGGATACTATACATTATTGAAAACATAACATTATAGCTGGACTAAGCCAAAATGACAAACTGTCATTTGAATAAATGATAGCTGCTGATGGATGTTTAAAGACAAGCTTGTAAGCATGAAAGAAGCGCTATTCCTGTCTTTGTGTCAAAATCCATCGTGACTAGGATATCTGTTGATTGCTTACGTATTGACCATTATTGATTTTTATTCTAGTAAGGAGGTGGAGGAAGCATGAAAGCTTGTGTAAGGTGAAACATGATAAATAGTGTCTAAGTATACAACTATACACAAAGCACTGCAGTCAAGCTGTGTAAACAATATATAAACTAGGAAAAAAGTAGGAACAGCTTTATTACTTAACGAATACAAAGTCGTGATGTTTCGGCGTGAGCCTTTATCAAACAAACACATACAGGGCTAAGAATTAGAGAGAGGAGACAAAGTATAGGATCACATAAAGCCATGTTAATGAAATAACAACAGAGGGCTCAAAAATACGTTTAAATCATATACTCATGGAAAAAATAACTGCAGCACCATATAGGACACTTCACGTCTTCTTGGATGAACTCAGATAAACGTTGGCGCATAGTATGGTTGAGTATTGAATAACAGACAAAGTTATCAGTTTAATTTCAATGAAAGTGTCATGGAACAAGAGAAAAACTCAAGTCAGTGTGGCACCCCCACAAATAAAAAAATCTTGATTTCGGTATTTCGTATATTTCACCGGATGCATCAGCGGCAGGCCATCTTGCTCACAACCGAGAGGCCTACAGGAGTGCTGTTTGGGAGGCAAAGTTCCGCAAGGGACATGCAAATGAATGAATGAATATATATTTCACCTTGGGCTGTTATATCTCTTTGGCAGTGTCTTCACATCGAACCTGTACATGCTAGATCCGTTGTTTGAGCTTGTTATCCCATCATCATTGCAACGCTGGGTTAACCGATGGTTGTTTTCAGAAATATTTTGTCTTCACAGCTTACGCTCCAGTTTGTTCCACACGTACTCGATGGGAGACAGGTCCGAGGAAACAGCAGGCCATGGTAAGACATCAATCTGCTGTTGATGAAAGTGGTCCCTGACCACACGTCCCACTTGTGGATGAACATTGTTTTGCTACACTAATAGGCCTTGTCCATTTGCATTGAGGAAAGGCTGTACTTGAGTTGTTATTACTTCATCTGTGTGTCGTAAACCCGTCAGTTTGACATTGATGATGATGAGGTTAGTTCTGACTATATGAAATTCCTCCCCAAACCACCACACTGCCTCCTCATTTTGTGGCAGCACACAATCATCCTCAGAACGTTCTCCTTGACGTCTGTACACCAAACCACGTCCATGGTTGCCGTGCAAACAGAATCTGGACTAATCAAAGAATACATTCCTTCTCCATTGTTGATGGGGCTACGCCAAGTGCCGTCTGGCCCAAACAAGCAGGGTTGTCTATGGAGAAATGCCAGTACTGGTCTAACTGCAAGTCTGTGAAGTAAGAAATTTGCATCAATGATCCTGTTGCACACTGTCCTGTCCGACACACGTCCTAAACCTGGAATTTTTCTGGCAGTCCTTTGTGCTCGGTGAAAGCTGTTATGACGAGTGCATGAGTCTGATGTAATGATATTGTGCAGGGGTGGTAACTCTTGGTTGGCCGCTTCTGTGGCGATCAGCAGTAGATCTGTTTTGGTTGAAACCGGCTTGGATCGTGTAATAAAGCCTTTCGGTGATGCCGCCGATCCAGCAGCTAACATAGCTGTTGTTGATTCAGTCTTGGCATTGTGGAAAAAAAATCTGTTGGAATTTCATTACTCTCAAGGATTACGTTTGCAGGTGGCTGTAATTTGAGCTACGCACTTACCTTCCTTTTATATGTGCTCAGTTTCTTCTCTTCTCCCCCCCCCCCCCTTCCAAACCACACACACACTGATTGGTTTTTAAACGTGATTTTCTCTTGAACGGTGATATCTCCCCATGTATATTGCGATCTAATTGTAAATGCACGGGTAAGTGAACAACACGTACACAGTGGCCTATGTAGTGCTGCACCCTTACTTTTTCCATGAGTATATTTTCGTGAATGAAGAAACATCACCAGAGACTGATCAGAGGTCGAACTTCTCACTCTGATAAGACGAACAACCCTTTATGTAACAAATGAGAAACTAAAAGTGATATTTAATAACAAAAAAAGAAGCACAAAATTAATCACTGCGGCCGAATAAGACCAATCTTTATGTAAGGTAGTGGGACACAGGAGGGGGAAAAATCGATGAATGGGTGGAAAACTTCATTGATTGGGCTGGTAAAGGTACTTGAAGTGACCGTGAAGATTATAAAGAATAAGCATTGGTTGTACATCAGGAGACGCTGGCGTGACTACATAGTAACAGATACAGATAATGATTAGGTTACTTCCTAGTCTTATTTTGACCACTTCACACAATATTTAGTGACGAATTTTTCAGAGATATTGATTTCTCTTTGTGTTGGTTGTTTGCTCGCCGAAAGTAACTGACATTATCCGTCTTGTTGGTTAGGTAGATTAACTGTTCACTGGGTTTTATATTTGCCTGTGTTCCCTTCCCGTTTGTATGAATGAGGAGGGCTTCAGTGTGTGGGTTGTCTTGTGCTAATATATATCAATGCATTCTTTTTCTTCTCCTGTCACAATTTGATTTTGTAATACTTATAAAGATAAAGCATTGCTCACAAAGTGCTAGTTAACATACGTTTTCAGCTTTCTAATTGAACGTCTTAAGATAATAGGCGCGCATGGTTATCATTTTTTTAAATCACGTAATTTAAGCAACAGCAAAATAATAGAAGTCTTCGTAATATTTAGATGAAAAACGACGCTTATTATGAAAGATATTTTTGCAGTGCTGTCATTTCATAAAAAAGTACTAATATCTTAAAAAGCTAAAATAGCTTTTATTAATTAATTTTTCTTCTCAAAATTTCCTGTATACCTACTAATACTGTAGTTGGTGTGCCGCCACCACGTGATACTTTTCTTTCAGTGAGTCGTGGAAATGAAGGAATACAAAATATCACTTTTGTTGATTGAATTTATCTTGCGTTTTCTCTCTATTTTTTTTTCCATTACTACTTTCAACTGGTTGAAAGCGGCTGTTATGTTAGTAACATTAGGAATAAGATGAGGGTTATGGAAGGACATGATATCCTACGCCTGTCAGCAGAGAGAGAGAGAGAGAGAGGGAGAGAGAATAAAGTAAAGCGTGTGTATTTCATGGGATTTTATATATATATATATATATATATATATATAATTTTGTGCTTAAAATTTTTTCAGACTTTCATTTAGCATATTTGTGAAAATCCCATGTCTGTCCATTGCTTTAAAGATTTTTTAATGCGAACAAAGCTATCCAGCCACGCGGAATATTGACGTTGTCTCGCTCTCTTTTTTTTTTTAAGCATGACAGACACACAAACAGACCGAACACTTTTATACTTTCTCACTCACGATGAATAGCACATGAGAGCTCTGCCGGAAAGTGGTCGAGAAGACTCGCTTTTACCAGCATAAGCCGGATGTTCTGAGCAAAGTAATGAACAACAGTAGTAATCTAATATCTCAGAATGGAGATTGTTTCCCCATACCAGATCTCAGATTGAGGAGTTTTCGTGGTAGTCAACCTTTATAAAGATGACTCATGACAACTCTAGTTCAGTGGCCCCTCCCCACGCTTCGCCGTGTTTACAGGCTCTCAGATCAGCCCCAGTTAGAGCGCTATTATGCATTATTGATCAAGAAATTCTCCCGGAACGTTATCTAGCGTAGTAAGAGCCAGTTCCAGCAGATAATATGGCAGATGTAGAGGTCAAACTATTGTGTCATGACGACCTGTGCCGCAGTACTCGTGTGCGGAAAAAAGATGATCTTATTCTTGTTCCAGATGCTAACTGTCCACTGACTGACTTTTTGCCCTTTAATTGTTATATATGTCTGTTTGCGTAACCCTTTAACAGCCACCATGATTCTAGTGTGTTTCTTACGTGCACGATATGTTTGTTTTACATACTGGTAATCAGTGATTAAACGTGGAAAAGTTTTGGCAAAAGAAACGTACAAAGAACTAGACAATAAAGTAAAAAGTTCAGCTAGAAGAGACAGAATATATGGACACTATGGCAAAAGAAGCAGAAAATTCTGCAAAAATAGGAGACGGCAAAACTCTGTATAACATACTGAAGAAGAAGCTAACAAGTGCTATTACCTCCAGAGAAAGACCAGTCTTTAGCAAAACAGGCAACCTATTAACATCAAGTAAAAACCAAAAACAAAGATGGGCTGAACACTTCCAAGAAATACTTAATCGACCATATCCAAATGAACTAATGAACCTTGAAACCGATTTACCAGTCCAACAACTGAATGTCAACTTAGATGAAGTTACACTGAATGAAATTGAAACAGCAGTGGATCTAATGGCCAACAACAAAGCTGCAGGTGAAGATGAAATAACAGTTGAAATGTTAAAAGCTATTAACAGTGACAAAATGAGCCAACTGCAAAGAATGTTTAATAAAATTTGGAAAGAAGAAAAAGTCCCTTCTAAATGGAAAAAGGGCATCATTGTTAAAATACCCAAAAAAAGGCAACCTCAGTGACTACAATAACTGGAGGGGTGTAACCTTATTATCAGTTGTGTCAAAAGTGTTTTGTAAAGTAATTCTGAATAGAATTAAGGATGTAGTGGATACTGAAGAACAAGCAGGATTTCGAAAAGGGAGCCGTCTTGACCAGATCTTTACTCTAAGAATAATACTTGAAGAATATATTGAAAAGCAGAAACCATTAATCCTGAACTTCATAGACTTCAAAGAGACATTTGATAGCGTACACAGATATTCACTGTGGAGAATTTTAAGACTATATGGAATACCACCTAAAATTGTCAACATCATTAGAGATCTCTACAATAGATATGTTTGTGCAGTCAAGACAGAAGAAGGAATGAGCGAATGGTTTCAGATTGAAGCAGGCGTGAAACAAGGATGTATATCATCTCTTTTGCTTTTTGGAATTGCCATAGACTTTATAATGAGAAGATGCTGTATAAGTAAAGCCGGCATTGATTGGGTACATGGGACCCAAATAGAGGATCTTGATTTTGGTGATGACATAACTCTTATCAGTGACAATGTGAAATCGACGCAGAAAAAAAAACAAATTCCCTGTCTTCCTTGGCCGGCAAAATAAGACTTGAAATTAACAAAGACAAAACAAAAATAATGAAACTTCTCATTAATTAAGCTGTTGATGAAGTAAACCAATTTGCATACCTTGGCAGCTAGATAGATCAGGATGGTGACACCAGGAAGGAAGTTAGAATTCGAAATGCAAATGCAGCATTGTCCTTCAAAAATCTTGAGAACATATGGAATTCAAAAGTTATAAGCACAAAAACCAAGTTAAGATTATTCAGTTCAAATGTGATATCCACCCTCATTTATGCATGCAAAAGCTGGAAAACAACTAAAGAAATAAATAAAAAATTAGACTCTTTTGAAAACAAATGCTTCAGGAAAATACTTGGTATAAAGTAGAACGAATTTAAGAACAACACAGAGATACGACAGATAAGCAAACACCAACCTGTCTCATGGGTGATAGAAAAATAAGATGGACATACGTAGGCCGTGTGATGAGAAGAAATAATCAGAGAATACCAAAACAAGCTATCAAGTGGAGCACAACAGGCCGAAGAAAAAAGAAGTCGACCACGTGAAACTCTAAAGCGGACATTGTTAAGAGAAGCCAGTTTAGTGGGCATAACATCCCTTGATGAAGATGAAAGACTCGCTGAGAATAGGAAAACTTGCAAACAACTATGTGAGCCCTATGAGACGTTTAACGGCACGGGAAGGATGTAAGATTGAATCAGTGATCGCGCTAGGATTTTTCGAAACTTTTTTTTTCCCCCACCTTGCATGAAGTACTTTCCGAATTATCGGTTTTGTCAATAAAGCATTAGATGTCTTATGCCTTTTTCAGTAAAATTAAACACACTTTACAAACACAACGTGAATTTAATTAATTATTAGATGTGTCACGTGAAATTTTTCTTACCTTATTTGCGGCGAGATTTAATCTTTACAGAATGATGACATCTTGAACCAGAGTCAAAACTGGCTGATTCTCCTCCGTACAAATTGAGCTTCGTCAACCTGGTGGCCCGATCATCCTCCAACCTTTGTGCTCCTTTTTATTAGGCTTCTGATACTATAAACCCATTACAGTAACCGACGACCTCCAAGTTTCGGGGGTGGGGTGTAGATATATTTTGAATAAATAAAATAAATACGTTTCTATTGTTTATATTTTTAAGGTACTGGAGATAGGAGATTATATGTTCTTACATTGTTCTTAATCATATTATGTATAGCCTGTGGTCTGTTCTTAACTTTATTCACATCCCCCATCCATTTCCTTCACATCACAAACATTACAATAAAAGGGAAAAAAAAATACTGATCTTCATTAAAGATCATCAGTTGTAATGTTAATGACAAGATTAACCTTTATCCCTGATCTTCAGTTTTTGATTCCTACATAAAATACAAGCTCCAATAATGGAATAACTGAAAGTCAGTTAACACCTTGTACATATTATGGTGTTAGTATGGTAAAATATGAAACCATCCCATATTTGGGTTCATACTTTTATCCTCGGTATTAATAGTCTAATTGTAAACAAAGAGACTATTGGCAAGAAAGTATTACAAAATGCATATACATAAAATTCAGTGATACATAAATTTATGCGCAAATATAAGCCCTCAATGCGTATTACACAGTATAAAAATCTTATATAGAACATGTACATTATATAAACTATGCCTATCATTCATCTATCGACAACCATACCTGAGTGAGTGGGGGTGAATCGGAGGGGTTTACAGCACAACTTGCATGCGTACACATCACAAAATATAAATCAGACCAAGGCATATATATATATTCCATCGCCTAAATACACACATTCGTTCTTAAACGAAAACATAACCCCCTCGGATCCCTTGGTACCTTCCTACGTGCTCAGCGTACAATTTTCCCGACCGATTAAAACTCTCACATATCCTTTTTCAGTCGGTACCGATCTACTCAGAGTTGCGCACCCTCTGAGCTTACCGGTCACTGAGCTTATTTATTCTGTTTTATTGCTTCTGGTATTTAAAAACTTAGATTTAATGACCGGTCCCTATTCCTGCATATACTAACGGGGTGGGGGTTGTCGGTAATTTACCAGTACTTTACGGTTATTGCGATCACAGGTAATAAGACATGTGGTCTTTGTTTTGTCTTATTAATAAAACATTTTGTTTTTGTTTTGCCTTGTTAGTAAAAAGTTGTAAAACATTTGGTCTGCGTCATGTACTTCAGCACTGGCTCTCAACATCAGAGCTACTGATCATTGCTCTCTTGTAAGTTCTTGAGCAACACTGTAGGCAAAGAGAAGCTGTTAGTTGATTCATGCATTTGTACAAAAATAAAATAGACATTCCCCGTTCTTTTATATCATATAAAGTTTATAGTCAGACGCTGTTCTGCCGTACAAAAGAGAAGCACTAAGCAAATTTCTGTATCTTTTGCAGCAAGAGGAACTCAAGCACTAACTTTCCTTATGTTACGAATGCAACCTTTTCCCCAAGTCTTTCGGGTTTTGAAGATCAAGACCAGCCTTAGTATATCTTTTTCGCTAGTCCAGATTCTTTCCTTAGCATTTGCGCAGATAAATTTATTGAATGTGCTTTTCATTGTTTTCATTCGAACATACTTTCTTTTATTGGCGTTTCTTCAGCATCTCTCACAAATCTTTATCATGTTTTAGCATGGGAGATTCACACTCAGGTGCAAGGGAAGTTTTGCAGATCAGACAACGTACTCGTTCAGGCCAGTAATAATTTCACGTTGAGGTGAATTGTTTTTTAAACTTGTTTTCAACCAACGTCGTTTTTTTTAAAACATAAAACAAACCAATTTAGAATCTTATAGTTGAAGTATCAGTATTCTTGTTTACGTCACTTACTATGTTACGTAACGTGCGGTTGGAAATGAGAACAGGAAAATTGTGGATGGTGGGAAAATGAAAACCGGAACATTTCAACAGTCGAATCCGTTGTTTCTTTCCTCTTGATTGAATTACCGTACACAGTTCTTGGGAGCGTTTAGAATTGGGAACAAAATCGATACGGGTTCTAGTGAGTGGATGTATCTTCAAACAGTGAGACAGCCGGCGACGTTTCCTTTGTGTAACTGTGGCTTGGAACCGATGCTTACCGTTTGTAATGTTCTATTCATATTGTTAGCTATTATTTGAAAATCTCGTAACTTGGGGATGTGTGTGGTTGTGCAGTTGAGACAACGCGGTTATTAAGGTCAGCAGTTCAGAGCTTGTCAAGAACCACATTTTAATGACACTTATTGTTACAGATGCATTCCACTAGCTTTATATAACAGGAGCCAGGCTCTTGTGTTCCCTTTGGAGCTCCCAGCAAATCAACGTAACTCACTCCCCATCCAGAGCTACACGTGAACATTAAGATCACAGCTGCAGGGAATACAATTTTGCAATAGAAGAGCCTTGTTGATGTTCTCTTGTGTCAGTTCTGTAATGCATCGTGGTTTCATACGATTCGTTAAATGGTGTTTACTTTATTTCGTACTTCTTCAATCCTCAGCATAAAAAAAAAAAAAATTATAAAACGATGTTTTGAAATGAGATTAAATATCAGAGATTTTAATATATGGAAATAAAACATGTGAAATGGATTTGGCAAACAAATACATGATGAAGTTAAAGTTTAGTGCTTCGAAACAATAAAACAGCATGTATATGTAAGCTGTAACACATCAGCTATAGTTACTCTCTTTCTGTTACATTTTAAGTATATATTTTGCGTGTGTGTGTGTGTGTGCGTGTGAGAAAGAGAGAACAGTTTATAACTTGTACAAATCTAAATGACTAAATGATTAAAAAGGCAGCGAACAGATTTGATGATAAAACCACGAGGAAAGATTATGTGGGAACCTACATCATTCTTTTCATTCCAGATTTTGCGTGGTAGCAGATACGGATGTTGTTAGTTCCTGCTGATCGATAGAATAGTTGGCACGTCGGGGATCGTTATGTCGGATGTAGATGTCACACAAGCTGGTCTTACACTATACCGGAAGTGTTCTGTGGAATAACAAGAAAGTTCTTGACCTTAGTTTGAAGTTTCATTGGGTAACTGTAAGCAGAATCGGACAAAAACGTAGCTGTTGGAAACCAGATATTTAATCATAAACAGTACCGTTTCATAGATATACAGTACATGTGGATGTTGACAGTGGCGGAATCGGTGATCTGTGTTGGCCATGAGTTCACAGAGATTTTGATAGCTTGACAGGAGAAACAGAAGCTGCAGGTTTTAATAAAAATCAGTTTATTTTCGTGATGACTGACAGTATGTTACAGCGGCTGAGAGTTTATCGTGACTTTCATAGCGACTCCACAGATTTCGCAGCTCCTGCCAGTTTCTTAGGGCAGAGTACTTGTCACAGTTCTTACTCAGTTAAAGTTACTCATAACCGCGTACGGCAGTGAGCCAAGATGTCAGACAGACAAACGAAGGCCATGTGGATGTTATCTTCGTCAGTTTGCCTTCTTTCAGCTCAGTCTGTTGGGCTGATTTTCACGTGACCAAAGTCCGCTCCATTCGTCTTGAATAGTCGCATCGCTGTTACCTAGATACTTAAAGACTGTGGCGCCGTGTAATGTTTGAAACCCGTTACTTTTTTAAAAAAAACTAGTTTGTTGGATCTTAAATTCATCGTGCAATTTGTGCAATCAGTTAATTCAGGACGCATGAAATTAAGAATAAGAAGTAAGAAAGAAAGAAGAATAAGAAGAAAGAAAGAAGAGTAAGAAGAAAGAAAGAAGAAGAATAAGAAGAAAGAAAGAAGAAGAATAAGAAGAAAGAAAGAAGAAGAAGAAAAAAGAAGAAGAAGAAAGAAAGAAGAATAAGAAGAAAAAAAGACAAAGAAGAAAGAAAGAAAGAAAGAAGGAAAGAAGAAGAATAAGAAGAAAGAAACAAACAAGAATAAGAAGAAAGAAAGAAACAAGAATAAGAAGAAAGAAAGCAGAAGAAGAAGAATGAATGATCTTTATTTTTAAAGGGTAAAGAATTGGCCACGCAGGCCCGTTGTACATTCTGCCCTTCATCACTCCATCTTTCATTCTTCCCACACACTCGATTTAATACAAGTATACAAATTACATTAGGAAAAAAAACATATCAAAAGAGTGTAAGATTAAACTATTACATTCAAAGTAAAAGAGAAGAAGTAATTAACCTAATAAAATAGCACTCACATGCATACACGCCCACACACACTCAGACATCTCTCTCTGAAAGAAATAAGAAGAAAGAAAGCAGAAGAAGAAAGAAAGAAAGCAGAAGAAGAAGAAAGAAAGAAAAAAAGAAAGCAGAGGAAGAAAGAAAGAAAAAAAGAAAGAAGGAATAAGAAGAGAGAAAGAATAAAAAGAAAGAAAGAATAAAAAGAAAGCAATAAGAAGAAAAGAAAGAAAGGAGTAAGAAGAAGAAGAAAGAAAGAAGACATAAAGAAGAAGAATAAGAAAAAAAAAAGAAAGGAATAAGATGAAGAAAGAAAGAAGGATGAAGAAGAAAAAAGAAAGAAAAATAATAAGTAAGGAAGAAAAACCGAAAGAAGAAGGAAAAAGAAAGAAGAAGAAGGAGAAAGGAATAAGAAAAGAAAAAAGACAGAAGAATAAGAAGAAGGAAAGAAGAAGAAGAAACATGTAAAATTTATATTTGTTGTTTTGATAGCTTGTGTCCAGTGTGTCTGTGATAATATCACTGTGATTCTTATTTGATATCATAACTCTTCAAACTTTGTTTCCTCCCTTCCCCCACCCCCAAGTAATTTAATGTGCTGCTCTTCCTGGCGGAGCACTCATTAATTATGTTTTTGTTTGAAGACTGCCCTCAGACCGACTCAGTTATCATCAGTTTATTGTTTATTTTGTGCTGAATTCACTATGTTGTCAGTACTATCAGTGACCGTGGAACATTCTGACAGTTGACATTCGCAGGAGCATATAAATTCCAACAAAATTGAGATATCGGATTTGTTCCTGTTGATTGGTCTCACACGCATGCTACCTGGAGACATCTACTTCTATGCAGCCAACTCCAGCGTTGTGTGTGTACAGAGGCAGAAAGTATGCAGATTTGTCACTAAGGTATATAGACTGCACCATTAAAAACGCACCTTTTTGTCCTAAGTCATTGTAGTAGATTTTAAATGCATAAACCACTGATTTCACATGTCTCATCCATTTACTACATAAACTTGCTGTATTCTTAAACATGACATAATTTAGAAGCAGCTCATAAGCATTTGTCTACCCTAGGTATAAAAACATGTCATGAAGTGGCAGCCATCAGTAATACCATGTGTGACCCCTGCAGACGTCAATGCATCGGCGTCTCATGCTGTCACAGAGTGCCAGGTGTATGTGCTGCTGTTTGACGTGATGTATGGAAACAATTGCGCAGATGTATCAAATAGCATTTGGCGATCTTAAGCTCATGTTGTTACACGAGGTTGACCAGGCCTGGGGCGGTCATTCGTGGTACCTGTTGCTTGAAATCACTGGATCAGCCTCACTGTAATCGAATGGTCACAATGAAAATGTTTAGCAACATCTGTCTGGTCATCATTCCACTGCTGAGTATACCAACAGCTTGCCATCATTCTTGTGACAACAGTCGGGGCATGACAAAACCACTAACAGACTTCCTTTCGATAAAAACAGATGATGGCCTTTTATTTGGTTAAATTTGTCTAAACTTGCCTTAAGAAGGGCATAAATGAAGAAAAAGTTGATTTGCATGTGGTGTACGCCAAATTTAAAGTGAACGTCACATTGCTGGGAAAATGTCATTAAATTAACTGCCTCTCTTGCCTGCATTCGGAACTAGAACATCACTATGTACAAACATCTTGCACTTCACAATAGTTCGATCAAGCAGTGTGCTTTTAATGGCAGCTAGCATATATATCATATACTTGTATCGTAGGAGTTGGTGTAGCTTCAAACTATGGCGCTTACAGCTACATACGCGTAATATGCCGTGGAGTGCGTTTAGAAGTTGGTCATCAATCCATGGCTTTGTGATGAATACATAGATGAATGTCAGGTTGGCTAAGCTAAAGCCATACATCGTCCAGTGAACATTGTTCTGGTGTTTCATAAATTGAAGGAATAAGAGAAGGTCCAGCCCAATCTACTTGGAGCGTGGAGCTTTGTTGGGGGGGGGGGGGGGGTTTGAGAGGAAAATAAATGTAATTCATTCCTAGTCTTACTTTTGACCAGACAGCAACTCGCGTGGGATGAACAGCAAGAATAGAAGCTTTGTATTATTTTACACTTTTAACAGTACTCACTTTACTGAAGTGAATATAATTTGTATGCCCCAAATTAACAGGAAAATACAGCACAGTAGATCTATGTATGTGAATTCAGAGTTCACAAATGTCTTGATGTGAAGTTTAACCCGGAAGCTTGATCTAGGGTAGGAGTTGATTCACATCCCACGAAGGTTGCCGTTGTTGTGGATAGATTGATTTTTTTTTCTTTTACGGTGACTTGTGGAGTATTAAAAACTACATTTAAACGCCAGGCCCAAAAACACTGATTGGGGCAAGTTTTGTGTGTGTGTGTTAAATTACAATTTTTTTATGATCACGCATCTCTCTCTCTCCACCAGTCTGCATTCCTGGAGGTGATGTGTTGGACAACTCAACATCCGTCATTATTAACATTGATTTTTGTGTTGCCTCGCATGTATATGCCGACTCACTTCATCTCATTCGAAATTTGAGATGCGCCTATATTTGTGTCATTTTGTTATAAACCGAGCAGATAGCTCCTTCGATGGAACAATACATGTAGTTCTTTCCTCCTTCCTTTATGATGATGATTATGATGGTTGCTGATGACAGCTGGTAATCCTGTCGTTTTTTTCAGTAACATGAATAATTAGTGTATAAGTATATAAAACTTTAAGTAAAAATAGGAATGGGGAAAAAATAGAATAAAATGAATGGGTTGATTGATTAATCTTTATTTAGTGAAACACTTAGCTGTAGCTTGTAAGAGGCTGTGTTCAGAAATGCGCATGGTGGAGTGTAGAGAATGTTTAAATGGAGAGCCTGATAGGTGGGTCGTAAATAAAGAGGAGGAACGGGGGGAAGGGGGATGCAGTGGAAAGGGGAGAGAGTGATACAGTGGTAACCTAGTCGGGAGAAGGTGGAATAGGTGACTATAGTTGTGATAAGAGGGGTTGTAATCTGATGCTGTGAGGAGGTTCTGAAATATATGTTACAAGTGAGAAAGGTGTGGAACTTAGTGCAGAGGTAGTATGAATGTGGAAGAGGGGAATGATAGGTGCAACTGAATAGCAAGTTCAAACCATGTGGTTCCAATGTCCCATTTTCCTGAATGTAGCTGTTCTCTAGCGCTAGGTGGCTTCTGTCATCAGCGTGACATTGTTTGATGGCTGTTACCAGAAAATCAGATTTGTCTCTGTGGTTGGGGGCCATTGAAATGATTTGGGACTGGTTTCAAAGCATGTTTGGTGATATCATACAGATGTTTCTGCATGCTTTCACCTAATCTAAGACTAGTTTCACCAATATATGTTATCCTGCATCTTTTGCATACAATGGCATATATCACATTATGGGACTCGCATGTGAATCCCTCATGGAAAGTGAAGATAGTTTTGGTAAAGGTGATCGTTTTCATTTCCCAGACTACAGGACACGTAACACAGTGAAGGTGGTTACATTTTCTGGTGCCAACATATGCAAGGTTCCACTTCAGGTGCTATGGACGAGAGTGTCCTTAAGATTAGGTTTCTGTTTGTATGCTAATAGGGGTTTGAACTCTCTGTTCGGCCACACCTAACATTTTCCTCTTCTACAATCATTATCCCTCTGCATTAAGTTCCGCTCCTTTCTCACGTGTAACATATATAATGTTCAAAAAAAGAAACGCAACACTACTGTCGTTGTAATGGACACCAAATTTCAAACTTGTATTAAAATTTTATTTTACGGAATTAATGTTTCAATCTTGGCAAATTTTAAGACTTTAACAATGAAATGATGTTTATTAAATTTGGTGTGGACTTTATCCTTTGCAAATGAGGCCTTCATTTTTGTAAGGTGTGTGGCCTCCTCTGGCCTGTACCAGAGAACGACATCTCCTTGACATTGATCTGATTAGCCCTTGGATCTGATGTTGTGTGATGGCTGCCCACTCTTCCCGCAGTGCAAGATACAACTGTCTGAGATTGGTTGGCACCATGTCTCGCTGGCGGACTTGTCTGTTGAGTTCATCCCATAAGTGTTCTATTGGGTTCATGTCTGATGATGTGGATGGCCACGAAATTGTCTGGACGTTGTCAGCGAGGAACTGGGTGGTGAGTTGTGCCACATGAGGTCGAGAGTTATCCTACTGAAAAATCGACCCTGGTGCACCCAGAAGTGGAAGACTCGAGGATGAAGAATTTTAGCAACATATCTTTGAGCATTCAGGTGTCCATCACTTTGCGCCAGGTCACTTCTTCCCATGAAGTTGATCACCCCCCACACCAGTACACCTCCACCACCATGTGGAGGAGCCTCATCCACGCAGTTCTGGGAATAGCGCCTATGGACTCTGCAGTAAACTCTTCTCTGTCTATCATGTCGCTGGAGCAGAAAGAATGATTCATCACTAAACCAAACCCTTCTCCAGTCATTTGCAACTATCCATTAACGATGCTGGTCCATAAGAACATGACCTCTGTAGGGTCTTCTAGTCCAAAGACCAGTGTCATGCAGCCGGTTCCTGACCATATGAACTGAAATTTGATGAGCTGCTGTCAGTGACTGGACTGTTGAGGATGCAGATGCAAATCGATTCCTGAGGTGACACAGCCGTATGAAGCGGTCTTCAGCAGGAGTTGTGACTAAGGGTCTTTTACTGTGCGGTCAGTCTGCAACTGAGCCAGTTTCTTGAAATCATCTCCAAAGCTGACTAATAGTGCTTCTAACCACATTAAATTGTCTGGTCATTACACTTTGTGACTGATGAGTCATTGTTCTGTAATGAGATGAGAGATACTTGCCCATTGAATTTTCAGATGAATTGATTGGAGCATCATCCTTTATAGGCATTCAGTAACATGGTCAGTGAGTTTTGTGTTCAGTAAATTTCATGAGATTCTTGTGAACCTGTCATGAGTTATTGCCAAAAAATGCTGTTTTGACTAGTGTCGCTTTTCTATGCTCGTGAATCATCTGCTGAGTACAGTTCAGCTCAGCACGTGAAGTTGATGTCCAATTGAACGTTTTGGGCAAGTTGGCCTTGTCTGATCAGAAAACTTCAGTTTAAATCGCAACATCGTATTTGTTGCGTTTCTTTTTTTCGTTTTCTTTTTCGAACAGTTTAGTTCAGAACATCCTCACAGCATCGGATTACAATCCCTCTACCCCAGCTATAATCACCTATTCCACCTTCTCTCGACTAGATTACTATTGTATCATTCTGTTCCCTTTCCATGGGTTCTCCCCCCCCCCCCCACCCTCTTCTTTATTTATGATCTACCTATCGCAAGACCCCATTTAAACGTTCACTACACTCCACCATGCCACTTCTCAAGACAGCCTCTTACAATCCACAGTTTCTTACAAGTCACAGTTAAGTGCTCCATTCATTTTATTTTATTCTGTTTATTTTTTCCTGTCTTCGGTGAGTTTTTCAGTCTCGTCAAGGGATGTTATGCCCACTGATCTGGCCTCTTTTATTGATGTCCTCTTTAGAGTTTCACATAGTCGACCTATTTTTTCTCGGTCTGTTGTGTTCCATTTGATAGCTTATTTGGGGATTCTCTGGTTGTTTCTTCTCATCACATGGCCTACTTATGTCCATCATCTTATTCTGATCACTCATGAGACAGGTTGTTTGCTCATCTGTCTTATCTCTGCGTTGTTCTTGAATTCGTTCCATTTTATACAGAGTATTTTTCTGAAGCATTTGTTTTCAAAAGAGTCTAATGTTTTGTCTATTTCTTTAGTTGTTTTCCAGCTTTCACATGCATAAATGAGGGTGGGTATTACATTTGAATTGAATAATCTTAACTTAGTTTTTGTGCTTATGCCATATGTTCTCAAGATTCTTGAAGGTCACTGCTGCTTTTGCAGTTCGAATTCTAACTTCCTTTCTGGTATCACCATCCTGATCTATGATGCTGCCGAGATATGCAAATCAGTTTACTTCTTCAACAGCTGTTCCTTCTATGTATATTTTTCCTTCGTGGTTAATGAGAAGTTTCATTATCTTTGTTAATTTCAAGTTACTTTACTAGCCATTTTTTCTTGCATTGATTTCACATTGTCACTGATAAGAGTTATGTTATCTGCAAAATCAAGATCTTCCAGATGGGTCTCATGTGCCCAATCAGTGCCTGTTTTACCTGCACAGCATTTTTTCATTATGAACCCTATGGCAATTCCAAAAAGCAAGGGAGATAATATACATCCTTGTTCCTGTATCAAACTGGAACCATTCACTCATTCCTTCTTCTGTGTTGACTGCACAAACATTGTAGAGGTCTCTAATGATGTTGACAGTCTTAGATGGTATTCCATATATTCTTAAAATTCTCCACAATCAGTCTCTGCATATGCTATCAAATGTCTTTTTAAAGTCTATGAAGTTCATTCAGGATTAATGGTTTTTGCTTTTCAGTATGTTCTTCCAAGTATTATTCTTAGAGTAAAGATCTGGTTTAGACAGCTTCTCCCTTTTAAAAATCCTGCTTGTTCTTCTCTCATTGCAGCATCCACTATATCTTTAATTCTATTCAGAATAACTTTGCAAAATACTGCTGTCACAGCTGATAGTAAAGTTATTCCTCTCCAGTTATTACAGTCACTACGGTTGCCTTTTTGGGGGTTTTTAACAATGATTCCCTTTTTCCATTTAGAAGGGATCTATTCTTCTTTCCAAACTTTATTAAGCATTCTCTGTAGTTGGTTCATGGTGTCACTGTTAATAGCTTTTAACATTTTGACTGTTGTTTCATCTTCACCAGCAGCTTTGTTGTTAGCCATTAAAACACTGTTGTTTCAATTTCATGTAATGTAATTTCATCTAGGTTGACATTTAGTTGTGGGATTGGTGTGTCAGTTTCAAGGTCTATCAGTTCTTTGAATTAATATAGGGAGGCTTAAATTATTGCAGTAACAGTATATTAATCTTTTTTTTGTTGTCTAATCAGATCCCACTTTTTTTGTCAGCACCATTTGATCAGTCTGTCCATATATTTCCTTTTTTTTTAAATGTATAAGTTTTTCAATGATTGTCAGGTTTTCTGAGTGCTGTCTAATGAATTGTCTAAAGAATATTGAATGCTTTCATTTGAGCAACAGACATGTTGTTTTATATTATCTGGGTTCTGTTTCAGGGTGAGGCCTGTGTCAGAGGGTTACACCAGTCTCGATTAGATTGTGGTCCTTACTTGTGCTTTACTATTTTCTTTCAGACATCCACCACTCCAAGGAATTTGAATCCATCTGCCCCTGTATTCTGCCAGAGTCCTGCTGTAAGTAGAGCCCAACATAACTCTTATTTATGTGGTTCAGAGCCATTTATTCTTTGATTATTTTTTTTTTTTCAGTAACTTTTTCTTTTATGAAAGTTTGTTTGGTCTTTTAGTGACATCATGTCACATACACAAATGTTCTCTTATTTGTATTTTTTGTTAAATTGGAAATTTTCTTTGGAAAACTGGCATTTAAAAATAAAAAAAAAATTTAATGCATGATAACTTGGAAACAGTTTAAACATCACTAGACATATTTATATTGGTTTGTGCATTTTGCTTATTGTTTTCGCATCAGCTGCACATATGAAACAGGCATCCAGGCTCCAGAGCAGATCCAGCAGCTCTGCCCCCTGTACCAAGAAGCCTGAACCTGGCTCTCAATGCAGGGTGCTACAGTGGAAGGCAGACTTTGGGGTGCAAAGCATGACTTCCAAAATATTGCACAGTTTATCTGCACAATAAATGTAGATGTATGAGACCAGCACCATGAAGCGCAGAAGGAGTAGTAGTTTAGCATTTTACTATATTGCCCATTTACCTCATATTTCTATTTTTAGTATCATACTGTATAGATCATGGATAATGGATAATTATGCTTTCTTTCATTACTTCCTGCTTAAATGCTATGTAAATGATAACTGTGTATATGTTTTGTACTTCTCATTGAGTCATTTTAGCTTATTTACCTTGTTCAACATTTGAATGAATAGAGTTCACTATTTGAGTGAACTATGGAGTTGCCAATAAAAAATGTAAATTCAGGCATGTTATTGATTGCAGCATAAAAATCATATATTCATTTCTCTTCATGTATTTTTTCATGGGTTACATGGATTAGATACAGTCATCATCATTATCATTGTGTACACATCTTTGGTAAAAAGGTTGCCAGTTATGGATAGCCAGTTTCTTAACTCCCTCATTTTAATGGTGCACCTAAGCAGACTGTTTCTGTCCACTTTCAAAAGTTGCCTTCCCATATACATCTCTGTCTTCCTCTCACCAAATATAGTTAATTGTTTATTCTGAATAGTCCCAGAATTTTTGTTTAGTAGATAATCATTTATATATGTATGTAGTTACTTCCGTACTGAGTGAATAGATAAGAGTGAAATGTAAATGTTATATTTTATTTTATGTCTCTCAGTTTCATTGTTAATTATGTTTGTTACATGAACAGCATATTCGTAGAATGTCTGGAATAGAGTGAAAGATGTATGATAAAGGGCAGAATGTCAGATGAGCACATGTGCCAGATTCTTAACCCTTTTGAAATAAAGATCAGTCAAATCGATCACTCTTTTTTTCTTCCACCATGGTCTTCAGTATATTATGTTTTTGATGTGGCCAAAGTATTTTGTTTTCTGGTCCTTATTTCCTTGAGAAGTTCATATTGCATTTGTAGTTGTTCAAATACTTATGCATTTGTTCTTTTTTTGTGCATTTTCCATAATTATAACCTTCTTTCCTGTAGTTCCATTTACCATTCTCTCCAACTTTTTACTTAGAGTCCAGGTTTCTGCTTCATCCAGTAGCATAGAATAGATGTAACATAATAACTCGTATTACAAGAAGAACATGCAGAATTCAGGTTTTCTAAACTATGCTCGGCATTTTTGCAATATAGAATTATTCCGGTTTGATTCTAGATAGTTGCTAGTTTACTAATTAACTCAAGCACTGATCAGACTATATTACTCAGATGAGTTACCAGCTACAACATGTGATCTTTAATGATGTTATTCACAGTAATTTCATTCTTTATTTCTGCATATGTAAAGACCCCTGCTTCACCACAAAACCTGAACCCATCAGCTCCAGCGTTCCAGCACTCTCCAACAGGAGATAAGGCTTCCTCAGACAGTGCATATCTAGGAACAGAAGTGGGACTGCAAGGTGGGTGCTCATTTATATTATTTTCACAACCAATGAAAAACACACAGCAGTACTGTATAAAGAATGCATCTGCTTAATTGCAGGGGCTAACTGAGATAGACATTTGCCGTGTTTCATCGCTATAGCCACAAGAGGCAGTCATGTGATAACTTGGTAAATAAGATAGGGGTTGACATGATCCCTATTTTGTTTGAATCTGTTGACAAGTACAGTTTGCTAGGGGAGGCAGATAGTCTTGGAATATGAAAAAAGACAAGGCGTAATAAAACAGAGTTTGAAGGAATGATTTTGTTGTTGTTGTTTTTTATTCAAGAAACCAATCCATTCAGATTGTAAGCATTCATTCAGGAATATTTCATTTTGAAGAGATCACTGTATTCAGATACATTGTTTTCTTTCAGGATTATTTTGTTTTGAAAAGGCAGTGTATCTGAATAAATTGTTTTCTTACAGGTCTTGTAAGCAATGGAGACATTAATGCTAGTGGTACAAATTTTATGGTGGGTAATAACACAGGCCTACTCAGGGAACCTGGTGCTCAGTCTCAGAGGCTGCATCAGATACAAGGTCTGCCTAAAGGATTTACTGTGTCCTTGAATCCACTGCTAGCATCCAGTGCTCATGGCAATCACCAGGCAGTAGTAGCGGCTTCTGCCACTCAACCGCAGGCTGTAGCTTCTGTTCATCAACAGATTGCATATGCTATGTCTGTTCCTGATAGTATGGGTGGTCAGCAGGTCCAGCATCAAGTTAGTGCTTCCAGTCAGAGCTCTTCTACTTTGGGTGAGTTTCAGTGGATTGGTCATAACAAAAATTTTTATAATTTTAACATTTGATTATGATTAAATGCTATGCCAGTAGAAATATATGTATTTATGCCATTTTATTTATGTCTGTGGTGTCTGTGGTATCTCCATAAACAATGCATATGCTGGGCAATAAATCTGGTGATCAGTGTCATAAAGTTTATAATAACCCTGAACAAAAGATTTTGTTTTTTTTTTTCCATCCAATTTATTGATAGTAAATTTATGTATATCACTACCACCACCATCATCAGTTCCCTTTTGCAATCCACATGAGGCAGTCACACTCCACCTGACCAAGTCTTCCATTTCACATCTTGTCTTTCTGGCACTTAGAAGTTTCATGTCTGAAAGGTTTACCTCCATGTGTCTTTTGGTCTCTCCTGTCATCTTTCTTTCTGTGCAACTTAGCACCTTTGAAAGCCAGTAAATAGCAAACAAAGAGCTCATTCATTTGCAAAGAATTTTCAGTAGCTCAATCTTTCATCATACCCACTTCCACAAAACAGTCATCTGTGAAAACAGTTAAGTACTATATGTTTGTCATTTAACAAGTAAAACACACAAATGTTGCTGTGGTTTAAAAACTGCATGACCATGTGTTTCAAATGGTGAACAGTAGTTAAGATTCTTAGAAAGAGAGATGAAGAGATTTCACATTATAAATAATTTACACTGTAGTGTGATATTGGTACTGTGGTTTATTAATCAGGTGGTGGTGAGTTCTATGAGAATCCTCCCAATGGTTCTCTTGGGGGAGAAGAAGAATCATCAGAGCAAACTGAAGACCTTGGGCGAGCTGTAGGTGGACAAGGTTTGAATATAATTTTCTTTTTCTCAAACTTTTGTGTTTGTTTCATATTGTAATGAAACTGTGTTTAGAAAGATGCGCAACTCAGGCTGAATGAGATAGTGGTCAGTGACCTATAGCTGACTGCTTGTGTCAGGGTTGGTGATCATGGCCAGCCAAGACCCTATTCTGCTTCCCTTTGGTGCCCCTGGAAACAGAAAGTAGTCTGGTCAGGTGAATAGGAATCTCAGTGAGAAGATAAACCTGACCCTAAAAATGTGTTGAGCTGAAGTTGGATGTGTTGGGCCAGTAGGAGCATAACTGCAGCACAATGCAACAACTGGCCTTTTTGAGGGTGAATGATGGAGAAGAAATTGCAATGTGGATAGATTGGTGTGAATCTGAATTCTGTTTATTTGTTCTGTCCTGTTATGTGTTTGAGAGTGAAGATAGTGTGTAAAAGAAATGATGTAATAATCAGAATCAGTGATCACTAGCTAGCAAGAACTCTACTAAGCTCACATGTGATACTTTTGGATACATGCTATTATATTCAGCCTGATCACTAAGGTAGTACCTGACAAGTTCTCCACACAGTGGTGGAACTTGCTAAGAAATCAGCTACAGAAACCCACTCTGGGCAGTTAGAAGCTTACTGTAGCCCACTGTTATCTCTGATATGATGTTTATTTAAGGGTTGTCATAAAGCTTGTTTGGTTTGTTTTATAATTATATAAACAGTTATAATACTCAGTATCACCTGTTCCCAAAGTGGGTGGTAAACAGAAACTCCAGTTGGGCCCAGGGGGGTTGGTGTGTGTGTGGAGGGTGTGGTGAAGAAAAGGGGCATGACAGGGAACATAAGAACCGAGCAAAAAAGTTGTTGTCAGTGCTAGGGATAATGTCTGGGAGGCATGGAGGTGGCAGCCTAAAAAAGTTTGGGAACCACTGCTTTTTTTTTTCTAGGTTGGGGTTTTGGTCCTAAAGTATCTATACATTAGGAAATTGATCACTTAAAAAAAAAAAACTGTCACTATTCATAGAACATGCTCAACATTGTTGTAATTACACTGAGAACATAATTTGGTAATTCTTTTAACACAGAGGCATTCTAAAAGGGTAACTGGAAAATAGAAGTGATGATTAATCCACATGTCTGAAGACTTGTGGATCACCTTATAGTATTTGTATTGGCTTTACTTTACTATTTAATTGTAGTTTGAAGATTTTATAATTCTTTAATGAAGGCTTGTCTCAAATGCTGATGCCAGTGAAATCATTCTAGTTGTTTTTTTTAAATTTATTGAGCTACTTTAATGTTGAATTAGAGCTCAATTTTTTTGTACCTTATCAGCTTATCTCTAGCTGTAGTAGGTAAAAAGAATCAGATTATCTGGCTACTGTATGACAATAAATGAAACTGCTTGAACAGCAGAGGTGAATCATAAACCAGGAAAGCAAGGAATGACAGAAATCCATAGGGAGGGACCTTAAAACAGTTGATGGTGAGGTTCCTTCTTAACTATCAACTGGAATCCACTTCAGCTGTTTCAGACAGTGATCTCATCCTTCCTTTTGCGAGCTGATAAGCAGAATCAAAAGCTGTTTATTGCAAAATGTGTATAAATCTCTTATGTGAAGCAGGAAGTGAATATTACAGTTTCTACAAGCTGCTGACTTCAACCTCAAATCTGTCTTCTGTGCCAAGAGTCATTATTGCTGCTGGCCTGGTTTGCTTCAGTCAAGTGTAAATTTGTTAATCCACTCGTGTAGTCTAGACATGTAACTTATACTCTTACATAACTTTTTGTTTCCTTATTCCAGAATACAGGTACCCAGATGAGGTTCTAGCCCCCATCAGAAAACAGATGCAGTTTTACTTTTCTAGGTAATTTTGCTTATGTGTGTCATGTTTCAAGTTTCACATTTATAAAAAAAAATCATGTAAAGTGTTTTTTAGAACTCTGACTGGTAAAGTCAAGCAGTGGGAGAAAAGAAAAGTTTGAATGTCATAACCATAAGAAAAACAAGAAAATACATGTACCAGAAAATAATGGTATGAGCAGATAAATTGAATGAACAGTATTTTCAGAGGGTAAAGAATTAGACATTCATGATTCATTTATAAGAAATAAAATTAACTCTACTTCTACTATAGACCATTTAAATGGCTTTGTAAAAATTAAAGCTGTATTTATCAGGTTTTGTGTTCTGCTTTGGATGTTGAAAATTTAAATTATTTATAAACAGATTATAGGTCTCTGGTACTTTTCCATTTAAAATTTAAAAAATTACGGCAGAATGTATTACAAATTTTTATGTAAAGTCTTGGAATTTTTGTTTAGTAGTGAAAGAGTTAAATTAGAGATGCTTTAACATGCAAATGTCCAGTCATTACATTATGAAGCTACAAAATAAAGACATCAGTTATCACATTTTAGCATTATTAATTAATAATATTGCTAATAGCAATATTAATTATGGTAATAGGAAAATATACTTTTATTATCTAACATCCACTCATTTTCAGTTGGTTTCCATATGGAAATCTCCAAATGACCACTGTCCGATATGTTTAATACTGGCTCATGATTTTGTAATTTTTTGTAGTGAAAATCTCCCAAGTGACAAGTTCCTCAACCAGCATATGGACTCTGACAAATTCATACCACTAGAGCTCTTCCTGGACTTTGGACGAATCAAACCTATTTGTAATAGTATAGGTCTACTCACAAAGGCAGTAGAGTGTAAGTTTGAATGCAAAGTTTTTATGATATATATATGTCCATGATCAGGAAAAGGAGATGGACATATGTTGGTCACTTGATGAGAAGAAATGATCAGAGAATCCCAAAACAAGCTATCAAGTGGAACACAACAGGCCGAAGAAAAAGAGGCAGACCGCGTGAAACTCTGAAGAGGACATTATTAAGAGAGGCCAAATTAACAGGCATAAAATCCTTTGATGAGGTTGAAAGACTTGCTGAAGACAGGAAAAATTGGCGAACTACTTTGCGAGCCCTATGTGACGTTTAACGGCACGGGAAGGATATAAGATATAAGACATGTCCAAATGTAGTCTCCTTTATATTATACTTTGTTAGGAGCATACACAAGGGTTATTAGTCGGTGAAAGAGTGTGTTTGAAATATAGCACTAAGAAGTAAGTAAATTTGACTTAAGAACATCAGAAATAAAGAAGATATGCAGGAAATAACTTTGGGGCTTCACTGTCAATCAAGATCAACAGTATTTACTCTCCCATTGTGGAATTTCTAAAAACAAAAAGAAATTATACCTTTTCTTGAAATGAATAATGATATAGAACAGTTTCATCCACCATGTCAGCTACAGAAATGTGAAAGTCATGAAGAGTCTGTACACACTGCATTTGGTAAAAGGCAGAATGTAAGCAATTAATCTGACTCAGTTCACCAGCTGCAAAGACATAAGCACTTGTTTACCCATTTATACAGATGGGTTGAATGGAGTGCCTCAGATCAGAGTTGGATCCACAACCATCTTTATTAGAAATCAAGTGCATTAATCACATTCACTACTCATTCATATCTTAAGAGCAAATTCTTATTAACACCACTTATTGTCTTCATGAAATGAAAATCAAGTTATTGGTATTGGTATTTGTTGTTCTTTCTTTCTGGAATTCTGTGCAGGGTGTTCATAGCAGCAAACAAGTGAAGGGATTGAAACACGAGCATTGTGTTGATTTGAGAATGGGGTGCAGAAACTAATGTGAAAGCCTAAAGTGGACCTAAAGAACAATCTTCTTGGCTTTGCCACCCTGAGGAGCATGATGAGCCCATGGTTTGTTAGCCAGACTAAGCATGTGACTAGTGGCACCATTGGAGAGGTGAGGCAGGATCTTGGCAAGCTCTGGTTGCTGGTCCTGATCATCTTGCTGTCACATTAGCACAGTGATCTTTGCCCACAATTCCACTTATCATGGCAGTAAAGGTTTTTTAATTATATATTCCTGTTATTATGTACAGACTGCTGGAATTTAATTGTGCTCTTTGTCACTGTCTTTCTGCTGCTTGTTTCTTGTCTTTAGTATAGCACATTTGTATAATTTTTATGAAATAAAGACCTTTTTATCTCTTATTGTCTTGTTCACCCCTTTTCTCTTTCTGTAAAACAAAAGATTTTAACACATCAGTGACTGCCAGCAGAATAAAACCTTTGATGTAAATAAAATTCCTGCTTTTTATATTCTTGTTTCTAGCCAGCTCTGTGTTGGAGCTTTCTGAGGATCGCAAGAAAGTGAGAGTGTCACAGTGCCGCAAGACTCTCACTCTAAGAGGTTTCCCACAATCAGCAACTGAAGAGGTCAGAAAGATTCTTGTTTCTGAAATTAACACATTTGGAATTGATTTCTTTCTCTCCCCCTCCCCTTTTTTTTTTTACACTCCATAATGCCCCATATGTATAGAGTTTGTGTATTCTGCTTTCCCTTCATCTTCCAGCAGCTATCTATACTATGTAGTAAGTGTGCTTCACAGTGCAGGAAAATATTCTGCTTTCCCTTCATCTTCCAGCAGCTGTCTGTACTATGTAGTAAGTGTGCTTCATAGTGCAGGAAAATATTCTGCTTTCCCTTCATCTTCCAGCAGCTATCTGTACTATGTAGTAAGTGTGCTTCATAGTGCAGGAAAATATTCTGCTTTCCCTTCATCTTCCAGCAGCTATCTATACTATGTAGTAAATGTTCTTCACAGTGCAGGAAAATATTCTGTGACAGTCTTCTGTCTGCTTATAGGAAGACTAGTATTTTCAAAATAGTTGCTATGCTTATTAAACTAGGAAGTAGTGTCCACTCTTGCTGGGCTGGCCAAGACTCCAGCTGCATGCCACATTTTTTCCTGGAAACAGACTTGTGAAGTAAGTCCAGAACAATGTGCTACCAGTTGTGGAGTGGCCTGCTGAAAACAGGCATTTCACCTCTTCAGAAAAGCAACAATCGGTCCTCTTGTTCATGTATAATGGGAGATAGCATTAACTGTAATAGCCCACAATCTCCAGTACTATCATCAATAACTTATCATCATGAGAGATTAAAGCATATATACTTGATATTTTTTAGAACAACATTAATTGTGGATCAACATTGCTGAATCGTCATTAATGTAAAAAAAAAAAATGTAGGAAAATACTTTCTGCAGCTTTGTTGCACAATTGTAGTGTATGCCAAAACTACATTAATCCATTCCTGAACAATAACAGCAGTTCAAGAACTTAGATGATTCATTTATTTAAACTGTCTGTGCTTTTGAGCAATAAATCATCTTTCTTGCTTTTGCTAACTTAAACATTACTGAAATTGCTTTTTGTTTGTCACCTTTACTCTAAATGTAGGATGTTCGGCAGTTTATACTGGAGATGGGTGCTTATGTTCCAACCCATATAGAGTTTGTGATGTTCAAAGAGAACTATTCAGTGTGGTATGTCAGCTTCAAGGATGAAACAGCAGCCTTAAACAGTTTCTTCCAGTTCCATAATCAGAAGGCTGTCTATAAGGATCACACAATAGGGGTGAGTTTCAGAAATAGATTTATTGTAGGAAGACAAAAAAAATCAGGGTGTTAAAAGAAAAGCATAGAGAGCGGTTGAATTTGTAGTAAAATTTTTCACATCACATTGTCTGGATTTTTTTTTCTAGTTGCCAACTAAATTGTACTTCTAGGCTAGCTTGTATGTGGTGTTCTACTCTGCATTCATTCACTGACATAATTGCACTTGTTATAATCCATTGTGCCACACTGTGCAGGCATATTTTCTCTAGTTTCAGTTTTATTTTTCTAATAAGATACATTGTGATCACTTTTTGAAAAAAAAAAATAGCTAGTTGACTGGAAAGTCCCAGTATTTGATCTGCAACTCACAGCCTCAAGTGAGAAGACATTTCATGTTTAATTGCAGTAATTGGAATCTTATTTCATGTGTAAAACTTTCGGGTGTCTTCGCTAATACCGTAAACAGTCATTACACAAGTTTTATTACTGCCTGTCCTTGACATGCCATTGCGTAAGTTCGTTATTCTCAGCTCTTTTGCATTGATATATATATTTATCAGTCACTTAGCTGGTTTATGCTGTTTGTCATCTGACTTATGTGAAGGACAGAGTTTTTTCCTTTGTTTGATTGATTCTTTATATCAGCCCTACAGCTCCTTAAAGTAGTGTAAGGATAGAGATTGGTGGAGGCTTCAGTTTTTGGAAGGTTTTTTTTTTTTAAATTGAATTGCTTTTACATGAAAATGAGTCAGAATCTGAGCCCATTCTTTTCACAGGCTTTGACAAAAATGTGAGCATTATTCTCCATAGATGAACACATTATTTAATTATTTATTGTAAACATCAAACAACAGGTACAGTAAAACAGTTGCTAAAGGGTAAAAGTAAAAGCATTTGGAAGGTGCACTTTTAAAGAAAAGAGAAGTGAGGAAAAATGCAGTAAACAACAAAAGGAGTCTGTGAAAGATCAGATTTTATGAAATGTCATCATGTCATGAAATATGGTGAATAAGCTGTAAGGTTTTGTTTTGATTTTTTTTTTCAGTGCTGTATCAAGTCATCAGGCACTCTTGCTGCAGCTGGATACTTTCCTTCGATGGAAGAATCCAATCAGAGGAGACTGGCATATCAGAACCAGGCTGCATCTGCTGTCTCGACTCCAGTTCATCCAGTGCAGAACCCCATACCTCAACCACAACCCCAGCAACCCCAAGCTTTGATGCAGTCATTCAGCACCATGCAGTTACATTCTTACATGCCTGGCTCACCTGCAAGCATTTACTACCAGCAGGTGAGATGAAAGTAGAAATTTAAGCTTGTATGTGCTATCGTCTTGCCTCTCTTTTTTTTTCTTCTGTGCAAAAAGGCACATGACAAACAAGATCTATTTCTAAGAATCATTTGTATCTAGCATGTTGATTTGTATATTTTCAGTAGATAAAGATTGATAAATTCTGTTAATTTTTTACATCCACAGGCACCACAAGGGCCATATATGCCGTACATGACAGGAATGATTCAAGGTTGGCCAGGACCCACTACAGCCATGGAACCTGGTTTAGTGAGTATTGAGGCCATCTGTATGGCATACAGACAAAGACAGGCAACCAGTCCACAGGTAGAGACAGCTGAGGCAGTCTTTAAGCCTGGCATGACATGGTGTGCTCTGAACCTCAGAAACCTGCTGTATCACCACTATCATTTCTGTTATTAGTATCTTGGTCTCTGAACATTATCAATTTTTTCAAATGCTTGCTATACCACTACCATATCTGTTGCTAGTTTCTTGGGTTGCTGAACTTTATCAGACATCTGCCAAATGACCATTTCTGTTTCTAGTGTCTTGGTGTGCGTGTGTGTTATTGGGAAAATTGAATAACTCAGATTGTCATTGTCTGTAGTCATGTTCATTTGGAACATGTCTTCACAGTGTAAATTGTCCCTTAAGATTCGACTTAATTGTAGTAAAATTGTCATATCTTGTCAGTAAATGTATTTGTAGAGGGAAAGGTGTTGGAGTTTGATATGAGGAAAGGGATGCTTACCCTCACCTTGATGAACCATCATTTCCCAACTTGTTCTCCAGAATTGTGGCCCGGGAATGTTACTAGGAACTGCTGCAAGGTTTTGTTCAGATTGATTCACTAGCTTTGGCATCAAAGTCAGTGCCATTACAACCTGCTGGCTGTTATAATAGATCAAGTCTCTTTTCTAGCCGATTTTTTATTTTTTAGCCATTGGTCCTGACTTTGTTTTATATTAACATTTTCTGTGTTTATTTCCTATACTGTTGGTTTGCGGATTAGTTTTCTGAATTTTGACTTTTATTCGGTGTTTCTTCATTTTCAGTTTTCTTCACTTTGTTAAGCATAGGAAACTTAGTATTTTTTAAAAGATACTTCCAAAGTTTGTTTGTTTTTTTTTTTTTTTTTTGAGAGAGAGAGAGATAATTATATCTGGAGTCAAAAATCCTTTTATTTGTGTCTGTGTACTGTTGCATGCCTGCATTCCTACCCAGATAGAATGTATTTTAAAGTCTAGTCTCTCACTGTCTTTGTGGTAAGGTATAACATGAGGTCTCAGTGATTGAGAGGTTAGAAATAGTGTTGATAGTGAGTCATAAAATGTTGCATGTGTACATTGAAAATGCAGTGTGTGTGATGTGCATGTGCGGAAACCTATTCTCCTAATGTCAGTTTGTTCTGTGTTACTATGTTAACATTGATTCATCAAGTCTAGGATTGTCCACTCTTTTTTTTTCTTTGTACAGACTTCATTTGTTGTTTTAGTTCAGGCATATGCTGTTGTAATAATTTCACAGGCTTGAATTAAGCATATCATGACTGCTAACAGACAGAAGCAAATCTGAATAAAACATGACATGCAGATTGCTTAATGTTTTGTACTTGGCCCTCTTGTTCTCTCATTGCTTGATCTTTCTTTCTTTCTGACTGTCTTTCTTCTCTTTTCTCTCCCTCTCTTGCTTTCTCTCCTCCTCCTCCTCTCTTTAACCACCACCAAAAAAATTTTTTTTAAGATTTAATGATTCCAGTTTTATTAGCTCCATTCCCCAAGCTGCCCTTAATTTCTAACAGTAGGCAGTGCAATACAGTGCTTTTTTAATTATTTAATTAATGTCTCAGATGTGAGATGAACTTGTATCTTATGATATGACACAACAAAATCCAGGTAGTGGATATCCTGATACAGTGGTACCTCGGCATACATCATTAATCCGTTCCAGATGCTTGGACTTATACCAAACTGGATGTATACAGAATTAACTTTTCCAATAAGAAATAAAGGAAAATAAATAATCCATTCTTATGAAAAAATCCTATTATTATTATCTTATATTCTTCCTGTGCCTTTAAATGTCATGTAGGGCTCGCAAGGTAGTTCGCTAATTTTTCCTGTCTTCAACGAGCCTTTCAGCGTCATCAAGGGATTTTATACCTATTAATTTGGCCTCTTTTAACAATGTCCTCTTTAGAGTTTCACATGATCTGCTTCTTTTTCTTTGGCCAGTTGTGTTCCACTTGATAGCTTGTTTTGGGATTCTCTGACTGTTTCTTCTCATCACGTTACCAACATATGTCCATCTCCTTTTCCTGATCACCCATGAGACTGGTTGTTCAGTCATCTGTCTTAATTATTATTATAACAGTTTAATACTAAAATATAAATGCATGGGTGAAATATATATACTGTACATAAATGAAAATTTACTGTATTTATTTATCTCTTTTCTGTCTCTTTTCTTCTGTCAGGTCCCTACTTGGACCTGGTTGAGGATCACCGGGTCTGACCTTTACTAAAAATCTGTCCAAAGAACTTTGCTTCTGCCTTCTCCTCAGGATGTTTTGGAAATGTGACATTGTTTGGTCATTCTAGACATTGCTGTTACGGCTTGTTTGAGCTTTGTTGGGATGGTACTTCTCTGCAAAGTTTTTGACATCCATCCATTTGGCAAAGATTTTCTTGATTATTTATACGAAAAAAACACAAAATCATGCAAAAGTTCAGAGTTATAGCTTAGGTTGTTTACTGAATAGTAGCAACAGGCATGCTGACGCTTGTGGGCAGTTGTAGCATTGTCTCGAAAGAGGTAAACAAGGGTAGTGCATGCAGTTGTGACTCATTGAACTCGAGTCATTTTCCAAACAAATATTGCATACCAAACAAAATTTTTCGCTTCCAAACAGGACGTATATCAGGTTGGACTTATTTTAAAGCAGACGTATACCAAGGTACGACTGTAGTTGTGTACTTGAAGCACTGAGCAAATGATACTATAAATGAAAAGCTTGGTTATCTTTTGTGATTTTTTATCACAAAATATCACACATATATCTGGACTAAAATGACATCTTTTTTTTTAAAATAATAGTAGAACATATTTTATGAGACTAGGTTTGACATTTGCATGGCAAGAGTTTAGTTCTGTTTTATGCCATCATAATTAACATTGTGACATATAAACAGTAGTAGCCACAGGAGAAGATAATACTTTAGAACAGGCTGCTCAGAATGTTATATTAACCTGTCATTTTATATGGGTTTCATTTTTTAAACATCTTTATTACTGTTGGAGTAATGGGTTACAATAGTTAGAATCTTTGTTGTTGTCATATCTTACTGATACACACTGGAGCCAAACTTATTCATAGAAAGGAAGAAATCCCTGGTGTTTTCCATCAACCACTTAGCTCTTCCCATGCCACAGGAAGAAAAGCGGACGTTCAGTTACTTGCCAGAGTAAAAGCGCGGGTCTTGATATGTTAGGGGGTATAGTTGTAAAATGGAATGGAAAACAGTATTTACATGTACTTCCATGTACTTATTATGTTTAAAAATATAACTAATTGTATGAAAATTTCATAAATGCAGTTTTTTTAGGAAAAAAAAAGAAGTAATGTGATGTTTTTAGACAGTGATTGTGCCCAGCTCCCCATCGGCTAGGTCTAGATCTGCACTACTTGCCATCTGAGATGTCTAGATCTACTTGTCGATCTCATATTCTGATTCTGTGTTGCATTCTCGCTAAATTAATGTCTGAAATAACCTCCTAACTACTTCTCCAGTCATCTAAATATGTCTAGATCTACTTGGGATACATTCAAGAGCAGTGGGGTGGTCACAGGCCATGTCCATACCCCAATATACATCATCAAAAATTGAAAATTTTCCATGTTTCTCTTCCTTTTTCTCGCTCGGCATCGCTCGTATCTAAGGGCTCTTTCACCATTTTGAAAAGTGTCACCGGAAACGTGGACGAAATATATACAATCTAAATGTTACACCGGCTCTTTTATTGAAACAAACCATGATTGAAATTTTGACTATTGGCACGCATCGGGGAAACCAGAAGGATCAAAAATTCGACCACTGGCACGGAAAGAGTTAGTGAATATCTATCATATATGAAAGCCCATAATCTCTCTCCCTGCCTTCCTCAGTTGTAATTTAACATACGCATATGTAGATATTTTTGATGTGCAGGTCAAAAATTATATGAAATCCACAAATGATTTTCATTATCTCTTAAGAGTTTACTGATCATTGTGAATATCAGTGCAAAACTGTAATATTGTAAGAGTGATGTGTCAGTGTAAGATGCTAAATCACTTTAAGGCTGCAACATAAATGCTTGGGTGCTGCATCAACATGTGAGTGCTAATATGAATGAATAGTCTTTCAGAAATTGAGTACTCACCAGAAACTGCACACTGTATCTTTTCAGATTATGCAGAACAATGGACTCCAACCCCAGCATATACGTACATCAATGCCCAGGGCACATATTATGCCCACAGGTAGTGCCACTCAACACAGGTTTACAAGGTGAGACTCTTATTGTCATGGTGTATTTATCATGGTATATTTATAACAGTAGTGACAAACTGCAATTCAAAGGACTCAGTGGAAACAGATGTGTCATAGCAGTCTGGTGAATGAAGCGGGAATCTGTGTGTGATCACTGTCAAGGTAGCACAGCAAAACAAAAATCGGCTCATCAACTCAGGGTAGCGCAGAATGTGAGGAGACCCACAATAGATTGTGCTACCATCTGTCAGGATCTTTTTCACTGGACGAAGGAATTCACCATTCAGAACAAGAACAACACTCCATATTAGTTATTCATGCTTAGAATAATTGACTGGCGATAGAATATAGAAATTCATTAACAAGAATGATTTTAATCTGTTGTTGAGCATTCATTTTAGTCAGATATGCAATATTTCTGTGAATAAGACTGTATGTACAAAAGCTTGAACAATTTTTAAAATTTCGTTAATTTTTAAATGTTTGTATGGACTCTTCTGGCCAGGTCCCTGTGCTCAGTGTTTCACTTGGACACTTGTTTATTTGTAGTTAGTGAAAACCATTAGATCTTTTTTTTGCCTAAATAATGAAGAATATGCTACATTTATATTCTTGGCAGACCACAGCGTGCCAGACAAAATAACCTAGAACGTGGTTCATCTGAGCGCCCACATGACCGACCTTCCATCGTATCAGTGTCTGGACCATCTCGATCTAGCCCTCATGGTGCTGAAACCAGTGTTTCTGCCATAGTAGTTCCACAAGGGACTTATGTCCCACGTCACACAGCTGTCCCAGAGGATATTACCCCATCAGTGATACCCCAGCCACATGTGATGTCTCACCAGTTTGTCACCCCTTTAGTTGCTCAGCAACAGCCACATGCTGTTCAGACAGCTGCAACTTCCACAGCAATTGTCAGTCCATCAGGCCTTGAACATGTGGCTGTTCGACATTACCAACCAGCTCCTACTCATCAACACCACCACCAGCATTCAGTTGTGGTTCAGGCAGCCCCTACTGCCTCTGTGCTGCCACCAACCACAGCACAGATGAATAATCCACTTCCTACCACTCAGCAACAGGTACATCACCACCACATTCAACCACCACCCAAAATACCTCAGCAACAGCAGAATCACCAACTTCAGCAGCCACAGTCTGCTCACTACCATCATCAACAGCATTTCTCGCAGCAAACCAGCCACCCTGTCCAACACAATAATCAACATTACAGCAGTCAACAGCATCACAACAGTCAACATCACAGTAATCAGCAACAGCACAGTAATCAACAGCACCACAATAATCAACACCATAGTGGTCAGCATCACCACAGTAATCAGCCACATCACCACAACCAACCACCCCCACCACCAAGCCACCATCAACAGCATAACCTACATCAGCAACACAGCATGTCTCCTCTTCACCACCACCACCACTCTCAGCAACAGCAGCATCAGTTTGTCCCTCCCCCACAAATTCAGCACTATCACCATCAACAGCATCAGCAGTCACCTCCAGGTGGTCGTTCTGAGAAGTAAGTACAAGTTTATACTGAAAAAAAAAACCAGTTAAATTTGTTTAAACCTTTGTTCTACGCATTTAATTACACTTTTGTTCTTTTGCTATGCACATTAGTGACTTTCCCTCTTTTCATTTTGTATGTTTCCCAGCAGAGAATGAAAGGTTATTCATAAAAATCATGATCATAGCATAATAAATTTTGTACCCAGTCTGGTTCTAGCATAAGAGCACAAGAAGATCTCTTAACGCAAGAGCTAGTTAAGCTTATTAATATTTTTTACATCCTTCCCCTGCCATCAAACGTCACATAGGGCTCACGAGCTTTTCAACCTCATCAAGGTATTTTGTCTTGTCCTGTCCTTCCTCATTTACTGTTAGGTGTAGAGGTGAAGTGCAATTGTCTCCCAATGGTTCACCTGTTGGTTTCATACATTGAGATATTCAGGGACTCTGCTAAAACATCGGTCCATCGTTTGCATGGGCAGCCCCTTCCTCTGCCTTTGTGTGGTCTGTAAAACATTGCTGTCTGTGGTACACGTTCTGTTGGTAGTCGTGATATATGACCAAACCATTTTATTTGCTGTTTTTGTATATAGTTTAGAACGAGTTCAACTCCTACTTTATTTCTAATGACATTTCTGATTCTGTCCTTTCTTGATATTCCAAGAATTCTTCTCAAGAATCTCATTTCAGTTGTTGTAATTTTCCTTTTGTCTTTTGCTGTTAGTGTCTGTGCCTGGCATTGGTAGCACAAAGTTGGCATGAAGATTGTCTTATAGATAGTTCTTTTGGTTTCCAGTGAGACATGCTTGTTGTTTAGTATGGGAGCCATTTGCCCGATAAGTTGGCTCACTTTGTTACATCTGTTTTCGATCTCTATCAAGGTATTTTATGCCCACTAATTTGACCTGTCTTAACAGTGTCACCTTTAGAGTTTCACATAGCATAGTCAACCTCTTTTTCTTTTGCCTGTTGTGTTCCACTTTATAGCTTGTTTTGGGATTCTCTGATTGTTTCTTCTCATCACGTGACTGATACATCTCTTTTTTCTGATCACACATGAAACAGGTTGTTGTTCACTCATCTGCGTTACCTCTGCGTTGTTCTTGAATTCGTTCCACTTTATGCAGAGTATTTTCCTTAGGCATTTGTTTTCAAAGAGTCTAATGTGTTGTTTATTTCTTTAGTTGTTTTCCAGTTTTCACATGCATAAATGAGGGTAGATATTACATTTGAATTGAATAATCGTAGCTTTGTTTTTGTGATTATAACTTTTGAATGCCATATGTTCCCAAGATTCTTGAAGGTCAGTGCTGCTTTTGCAATTCAAACTTCCTTTCTGGTGTCACCATCCTGGTCTATGTAGATACCGAGGTATGCAAATTGGAGTGCTTCTTCAACAGCTTTTCTTTCTACAATATTTTTCCTTCTTTTTGTTTTGTCCTTGTTAATTTCAAGTCATATTTTGCTAGCCAGTGAAAGCAGGGTATCTGTTTTTTCTTGCATTGAATTCACATTGTTACTGATAAAAAGTTATGGCATCTGCAAAATCAAGATCTTCTAGTTTGGTCTCATGCCCACTTTACCTGTGCAACATTTTTTCATTATGAAGTCGGTGGCAATTCCAAAAAGCAAGGGAGATCTTCTTCTTCTTCGTTCGCACTGTCTGTCTATATCTGCAGTCCTGTCTCTTGGATAAATTTCACTGTTTTTTGTAACTCATGTATGGAACCATAGAGCTTATCTTCTTTAGTGGTTTCACTGGGCCAGTAATTATTTCTCAGTGTCTCATAGTTGATGCAGTTCTGGAGGATATGTTCCACGGTTTGGGGCACCTGGGCACATGTACATAGATTAGTAGTACCAACCTTAAACTTTGTATACATATGACTTCGGAGTCGGCTGTGTCCTGTTCGGAGACGGAAGATGGTGACTTGTTCCTTTCTGTTTAGCATGTGATAGTCATCATGTGGTGGTGTTTGTGGCTTCCTGTAGGTTTTTATCATGCTTTTCTTCTGATTATAGGTGACTGGTATGTCTGGTTGCTCCATTTCAGTGCCCTCTTTGGCCAGATGGTCAGCTTTCTCATTGCCTGGTATCCCACAGTGGGAGGGAATCCACTGCAAAGTGACTCCATGTTGTAAGCCAATTTTTGACAAGGCATCCTTAAGGTCTGGTAGTTTGTTGCACTGAAGAGCCTCCAGTACTGATCTTGCATCTGTGAGAATTACTACAGGACATGTATCAATTCTGGAGTCTGATAGTTTTTCAACTGCAGCAATAATTGCCCTAACTTCTGCATCAAAGTTGTTGCAGTATTTACCAGTGGGTATGGAAATCTTGTCAATGGTGTTGTTTGGATATTCAATATGCTCCTGCCCCACCATTTTTATAGCATTATGTGCAGATCCATCTGTATACACACGTATCCAGGTGTCACATGGATATTTGTCATCTAGAACACTAAGTGTGGCTACTGATCTTACAGGACTGCTCTGCATCTCACCATTCTGCACATCTTTCACTTCAGTCTGAATAGTTATTTGTGTATAATCTGCTTCTTTCCATGGTGTATGCTCTGGTACAGATGATAATGGAGTGACTACAGTTGGAAGGTCAGGTATCAGCTTACGCATACGCTTGGCCTGATGAATGAAGCTGCTTCTTTTAAGCCGTCCTAATGCCAAGTTATTGAATCTCTCCTTCAGGGGATGGCTTACAGAGCTAAGGAATTTTTCTCCCATGGTCATGACCTTTGTGTCTCTACGTTCCTTTAGCGGTTGAACACCAACTATTTTCTGCATTTCTACTATTGGTGTGGACCTCATGGCACCTGTGATAATCCGTAGTGACTGATTTTGAACCTTGTCTAGATTATGCAGCGTAGTGTTTGATGCTGTGCACCAAGATGTTGAGCCATATTCTAAATGTGGTAGAATACTTTGCTGATATACATTCTTGAGGATTCTTTCACTAGCTCCCCATGTGGTTCCACTCAATTTTCTTAATATGGCTAGTTTTCTTCTGGCTTTTGCTTCTGCACTGTTGATGTGTTGCTTCCAAGTCAGTTTTGAGTCAAGAGTCACTCCTAAGTAAGTGGGTTGGTTGTCCATCCTTAAGGGTATTTCATTTACAAAGATCTTACCTGCTTTCTGTTTAGATGAGAGGGTGAACAGAGTGGTACTTGATTTCTCTGTGTTGATACTTACACACCATTTGTTTGTCCATGATGTCAAGATGTCTGCTGCTCTTTGGAGTCTCTGTGTAGCAACTGTCGCATATTCATCTGTACACCACATGACCAGATCATCTGCATACAGTGCTGCTTTGATTCCATAGGGAAGTTCCTTGACCAGGTCATTAATGAATACAAGGAATAGTGTAGGCGAAAGGACTCCTCCTTGTGGTACACCATGTCGCAGAAGTACTTTCTGGCTTTTGTGTCCATCCATTACTACTCTAGCTCTTCTATTGTGTAAATAGGACTTTATCCAGTTGTACAGTCTTCCATTCACACTGCAGTTTCTTAGTTTCCACAACAGACCTTTTTTCCATACTTTATCAAAGGCTTTCTTCAGGTCTATCCACACTGCTAGTACAAGGTTTTTCTCTTGGAATGCATCCTCAATCTCTTGAGAGAGATAGGTCACTTGATCTTCCGTACTGTAGTACTGCCTAAATCCTGCTTGTTGTGGAACGAGAAGGTTTTCACTTTCTAGGTACCATTTTAGCCTCAGGTCAATGATGCATTCCATCGTTTTGCATAGGCAGCTAGTGAGACTGATTGGCCTGTAGCTGGAGGCAGTATCACTGTTTTTCCCTGGTTTTAGCAGTGGTACCATGCTTGCTTCCTTCCAGATTTGAGGTAACTTACCTGTGCTCCAGCACATATTGAAAATATCCAACAGCTTTCCCATTGCTGCCATTCCCAGGTTCTTGATCATTTCATTGGACACTCCATCTGGTCCTGGTGATTTCCTTGGTTTCAGTTTACTAACTGCTAGGTCTAACTCACTGCGTGTGATTGGTGCATCCATGACCTCCACTTTTCTGACTTGTTCCTCCTCTTTCTGTGGCTCGATGCGCACTGTACGCTCCTTCTCTGGATGGATATCAATGTTGCAGTCCTGTGCAAACATGCGAGCAAAGTGATCTGCTACCTGCTTACCTGTAAGAGTTTTCCCATCCTCTATTAGTGTAATCTTTGTACTTCTTCCAGTACTCTCATCATTTAACTGTTTGATTAGTTTCCAGTTTCCTTCCATCCTTTTCAAAGTTTAGGGACTCTGTTTTCTCTCTCCAACTTTCCCGTCTGGCTTGCAGCTTTGCTCTCTGAAATTTGGCCTTAGAATGTTGGTAATTATTGTGGTGTTCTTGGCATGGTCTATTTTCTGCTTGCTTTCGAGCTGCTTCCACGTCATCATGGAGTTTTCCCAGCTCACTAGACCAGTATGGTTTATAGTCCCTGCGAGCTCCTCTGGGAATGGTTTCACGAGCGGCCTGAAGGATACAAGCATTGAACTCCTTCACTATGCTGTTAATATCCTTACCTTCTATGGACAGCTGTCCCACCAGGATACCTGTACGATGTCTGTACATTGTCCAGTTTGCTTTTTTATAGTTCCATCTGGGGAGAGGGCTACTGGTGTTAAGGAGTTCATTTTCTATTGTCAGGAAGACTGGTCGATGGTCGCTACCTCCAAGTTGTTTTCCAACTTCACGTGTAATGTTCCACTTCAGATCTGGAGAGTGGAATGCCAGATCTGGTGTTGATTTTGTATGCCAAGCCCTTGAGTAAAATGTTGGGGCATCCATTGGCTGGTTGATCAGGAGAAGTCCATTATCATCCTGCCAGCTCTCAACTTCCTCTCCTCTCTTGTCTATGTGGTCATAGCCCCAGCTCTGGGAATGACTGTTAAAATCACCACAGACCATCAGTCTCTCTTTGTGTGGGATTGTTCCTAAAGCAAGTGGGCGGTCATTAGGACAGTAATAGTTAAGGAGGTGGAAATCTGTATTACTACTTTTTAGATGGATCATCTGGTATTCGGCTCCTTCCATGTACACTCCCACCTGACATGCGCTGATGTTATTCTTAACAAGTGTGAGTACTCCTCCTTTTCTTCTGTCCCGTTGGTCTGATCTAAAACACTGGTAGCCTCTGATTTTAAAGGCGGCATCTTTGGTTAGGTGTGTCTCCTGTATGCAGCATATACTTACCTGCTCTGCAAAAAGTATGTTCTCTAGTTCAACCTTTTTGCTATAGCCATCTCTAACACTGCTGACACCCTCAGCATTCCACTGCATTATTTTAAGTTCTTGCTTTTTGGCTGTTTTCTTCTGTTGTATTTTTTGGCCAGTAGCTCTACTCTCATGTCTCCTGACTCCACAAGACGAACTGAGAGGACCTCCAGTAGCATTGGGTGGACCCTTTCGAGGCAGGGGGCCCGGCACTGCACCTGCCTGGTTAGTCTTCACAGGGCGAGCACCATGTTTGAAAACTGTAGATATAGACATTTCATTAGCGATAATGCGTGTTACCCTGATTTTTGCGATGCGCCTTTTGGCTGGGTAACTCCGACTTCAGCACCTTTCCTTGCTAGGGCAGACTGTGGTCTTGCTCGGACTGCCATGAAGACAGTGTGGCTGGCCTGGCCAAAACTTTGTTTTCCAGCCTCTGGTGGCTGTACTTAAACCCCTTCTCCATGTCAGATGGTTTGAGACAGTTCCACAAAGACACTCTGACTCTGAGATGAGGAATCTGATGAGTGCTTCAACGATATCCATTCCCCACCACCTATAGTCTACTGGCTCTGTTTTGTTCACATCATTCTGATAGCCATTGTTGTAAAGACCCATAGGCTTGTCACGTCCTGGATTCATTGGTTTCACACCAGACTTCCCTCATCCCCGCCAGAGATCTCCATGTCCCCATCCGTCCACCAACCTGACATTACATTTTGCAAAAATAACAATTACAATTAGTGTTGATTGCTACAAGTTTCTGGGCTACAGAGGTAGGTCAGAGTTTTTAAGCAAACAGATCTATGTTCCCTGTCTCACAAACACTGTGTTAAGATAAGTGTGCTCTTAACACAGTTGTTCCCAGGGGGAGCAAGGGAGATAGTGTATGTCCTTGTTTCACGCCTATTTCAATTTGTAACCATTCGCTCATTCCTTCTTATGCGTTTACTGCACAAACATATCCATTGTAGAGATCCTTAATGATAACAGTTTTAGATGGTATTCCATGTAGTCTTAAAATTCTCCACAGTGAATCTCTGTGTATGCTATCAAATGCATTTTTAAAGTTTATAAAGTTCAGGATTAATGGCTTTTGCTTTTCAATATGTTCTTCAGTATTTCTACATCATTAACAGTTTGTGGACCACAGTTATTTACCCTGAAAAACCCCCAGTTCCCAGCCATTTTTCTGAAAAATGAACTTTTTTGAGTGGACTTAGAAAAACATGCATATCTCTACTCATCATTGAGATAAATTAATCCAGGTTGGTAGACAGACTCCCAAGACCCTCTAGTACTTCTTGAGTGTGTGATATCTTGTGAAACAATTATCTGGATGCAATGGGACTTGACAACTTTTACAAATAAATTTTGTTTCACTCTTTTTCTCATTGACCAAGCACACTCTGCACTTCCTAGATGATGCTTTTTTAGTGCTTTCATCCTCAGGCTTCACCAGGATACGATCCTTTACTATTCCAGATAATCACTGTTGTGCATTATTGATATCATGCGGACAAGTCTTTTGTCTTTCATTTGTCAATTGAAAGCTGCTGCTTCGGTTTACACAACTCTTGAAATTTAGGCAAAAAATAATCAAGCAGAGGTTTTATTTTGATAATTCTACTTGTTTCTAGAAATGTCTGAGAGTTGTCCGAGAAATGCAGAAGTATCAGAAGATGCTCAAATTTAGCTCTGCTCATTGTTTTTGAAAATGTTGGTGTTTCCAGAAGAGGGTCTGTTGTCCAGTAATCTTTCCAGTGTGGCTTCCTAGTCTGGCCCATCAAAATGATCAATCCAAAGAATTTGTTCATGTCTGAATGTGTTATATTTTCAGACAAAAAGGCAGTAGTTTGTTCATATGTTGGGTCTGTGCACAGTATAAATTTTAATGATGAGCTAACAGTTTTAAAAAATCATTGCCAAACACTGTACTGAAAATTTCCTCTATGCTGTCTGGTTTGTTTACATTCACTGAAACACCAGGATTTCCTATAAGTTTTTCAAGAACTGGTGTAGAATCCATGTTAGTCCACACACTTATATCACTGCTAGCTATATCACATGAAAAATGTGAAATACTTACTGTTGGAGCATCATATCCTTAATAATTATTTTGATATCTTTGTTACTGAAAAAACTGTAGCTGATTCTGGGTTGTCAGCTAACAGACTATGAATGTCCAGTTTCTGTCACTTTGTCAACCTAATTATTCTCTCTCTCTCTCTCTCTCTCTCTCTCTCTTGTGACTGACCTTCCCCAGACCCTTTTTTTACTTCATCACTTTTCAGTGAGCAAAAGTGTAATGATTTTTTTTTTTCTGCCTTGGAAGTTTTCCCACTAATTCTGTCCTTTATGATAATAATTTCTGATATCATTTAGACCATGGTATTCTTTTTTTCGTGTTGTATAATCAATCATTTTGATATTATTTGTGTTATGCCTGATTTTCTTCTGCTTCTAACATTTTGCCTGGAACCTTGCTTACTTTTTTTTTTATACTCTTCCTTGCTTTCTTTTCTTTTTTTCTGTTTTGTTTTGTTTGTTTATTTTTTCCACTCTCTGTACATCTGTTTCAAATACTTTCATGGGTGATCAGAAAAAGAAGATGGACATATGTCGGTCATGTTCTGAGAAGAAACAACCAGAGAATCCCAAAACAAGCTATCAAGTGGAATACAACAGGCTGAAGAAAAAGAGATCGACCATGTGAAACTCTAAAGAGGACATTGTTAAAAGAGGCCAGTTTAGTAGGAATAACATCCCTTGATGAGATTGAAAAACTTGCTGAAAACAGGAAATCTTGGCAAACTACCTTGCGAGCCCTATGTGACATTTAACAGCACGGGAAGGATGTAAGATTTTCATCTGCCAGAACCTTATGCACATATATATGTGGAACTAATTTTTTTTTAAAATTTTTTTCTTTTCTTTGTGCACAACAGCCGTGTGCATGGTGTAATCTAGTGTGCCACAACCTGCAGGGAGATATGAGATATTCTCTATTTTCAGAGGTGGTTTCTCTCAACACTTTTTTTTTTTTTTGTCATTTTTTTTGTTACACTTGGATAATGAGGAGGACACCAGTATTGGGTTTCCACCAACCTTCACAGTTGTTTTTTTTTATGTTTATCTGTGATGTATAAAATAACATATACTTACATCAAAGATATTTTATTACATGAATATAAGCCACAGACTATGAGACCTTTACAAAGTTTAATCAGTTTTATAATATGTAGAACTCATGAGAATTGTAGGTAATTGAGAAAACCCACATAGAAATTATAAATTTTTTATTGATATACATTCACAGTTCTCAGGCTTATATTTTTTAAATGTATTTATATCTAAATGTTCATATTATAGTTTTCTGTATTAAAATTTGCGGCACCTACCACCCAGCAACAGCATCTATTATCCTGTACCATGAAATTTGAATGGAAAGCGAACTTTCTTTCAGTTAACTCTTTCCATGCCACAGGAAGAAAAGCAGACGTTCAGTTGCTTACCAGAGTAAAAGCGCGGGTCTTGATATGTTAGGGGGTATAGTTGTAAAATGGAGTGGAAAACAGTATTTACATGTACTTCCGTGTACTTTTTCAAAGTATAACTAAATGTATGAAAATTTCATAAATGCAGAGTTTTTTAGGAAAAAAGAAGTAATGTGATGTTTTTAGACAGTGATTGTGCCCAGCTCACCAACGGCTAGGTCTAGATATGCACTACTTGCCATCTGAGATGTCTAGATCTACTTGTCGATCTCATATTCTGATTCTATGTTGCATTCTCGCTAAATTAATGTCTGAAATAACCTCCTAACTACTTCTCCAGTCATCTAAATATGTCTAGATCTACTTGGGATACATTCAAGAGCAGTGGGGAGGTCACAGGCCATGTCCATACCCCTATATACATCATCAAAAATTGAAAATTTTCCGTGTTTCTCTTCCTTTTTCTCGCTCGGCATCGCTCGTATCTAAGGACTCTTTCACCATTTTGAAAAGTGTCACCGGAAATGTGGACAAAATATGTACAATCTAAATGTTACACCGGTTCTTTTATTGAAACAAACCATGATTGAAATTTCGATCGTTGCCATGCAGTGGGGATACCGGAAGGGTCTAATAATCGACCACTGACACAGGAAGAGTTAAGAGTTTAATGGTTCACTTCTTACTTACAGGAGCAAATATTGTCAGGCTTTCACAGTAGTTAACTAATTTTCGTGTCTAAAATATTGCCTTTTATATTTTTATTACTTGTCTATCAGTGTGTCTAAAATTTTAGCTTTTTTAAATTCTTTTTGTCTGTCTAAAATAAAAGATTTTTTTGTTTAACCTGTCTGTCTAAAATATTAGCTTTCTTAATTTTCAACTTGTTATGTTTCAAATGTCAGCTTTTTTTTTTCTTTTTTTTTATCAAGGTGTGTTTGTAATACCTAGTTTGCTTGGTTTTGTTTAAAACATCTAATACACTCTCCCTTTTTTTTTTTTTTTAACTTGATGTCTGAAATATTCTCATTTTATAGAAGAAACAGACGTAAGAGAGAAGACGATACCAGAAATCAGGTAAGTTTGTGAAAACCATTCTTTTGCATTTGTCAACTATTTATCCCCCCCCCCCCCCCCAGCTCAAATTTGTTATCTGTGGATTGGGGTAAATTTAATCATATTTAATGAAGTTAGCTTGAGTTATGAATGATATATTTGTTAATTCAGCAGTCATTTAAGCGAATGAAGAAGAAGCAGTCATTTGTATTAAACTGTTTTCCCTTTTTTTATTACTTTTTGGTTATAAACAGTGAAAATTACAAGTATAGGTATTGTTTACTTTCCCAGTTTACTAGCATTCACTTCGAAATTTCTGTCTCATCATGTCAAGATTATGTATACATATATTCTTGGATAATTCTTGCAGCGTATAGAACGTGGACAATCCAGCAGAGGCAATTACAGCTCCCAGTCGGCCGTAGATAATTTTACCATGGAGGCCAATTCTTTTCCTCCTCTACCTGGAGCACAGGTAAGTTTTTTTTTCTTTTCTTTAATATCTTCTTCATGTCATCCCCGTTGTTCCCCCTGTCCCATTCCTCCTTCCCCCCCCCCCCTTTTTTTAAATAGAAAAATGTTTTCTATAGCTGATGCTGTAATAGCATTGAAGCACAGGCATCATGTGTGAATAATGGGAAGTGGAATACAGTGACTTGCTTGAAGATATAGAGTGGACCTAAATGAGCTGCTCTGTAGACTCTTCCACAGTGGCAACCATGTTGGATCCTATCCAGTTAACCAGGCAGAAAGAGTACAGCAATAAGGAGCACCATGAAAAGGTGGAGTAGACTCTTGACCAGCTCTGATTCACACACTTGATAACTTTTCAGCATGCTCTTCTTTTCTCTCAACCTATGACTCGCCAGCCATCAAGTACTAAAATGACATAGTTTGAAAAGTAACTTGTTAGATATTATTTTAATGTTTGTTAAAAAAACACATGTTAGAAGATCTGTACTACTGAAAATGTAATATTGTTTATGGATATGTGTATGTGTGTGTGTGTATTTTAATTACTTCTTCTCTTTTACTCTGAATGTAACAGTTTAATCTTACACTCTTTTGATGTTTTTTTTTTCCTAATGTAATTTGTAAACTTATATTAAATCGAGTGTGTGGGAAGAATGAAAGTCATAATAAATGAATGTGATGAAGGGCAGAATGTAAGACGGGCCTGCATGCCCAATTCTTTACCCTTTAAAAATAAAGACCATTCATTCATTCTCCTTGAACATGTAGTTAAAATGTGTTTTTAAAATGTGCAGTTCAGTAATGAATGTCGCTGTTGCCGATATTCTTCGGCTGCCGTGCGTGGAGCGGTGCTTCTCCCGGCCAACGAAGAAAAGTGCAAATGGGGTTGCCACGCAGCATCACTGCAGAAAAGTTGGTAGAAAGGATAATGCAAAGCAAACAGTCAAATCACGGCACCTCTGGTCTGGAGGTCGGCCACATCCTGAATGCAGTCATATCGGGTGAAATGCATGAACCGGCTTGTCCCAGAGGTTAAGACACTGCTGGCGAGACTCTTCGAATGCCACACGTGGAGTGAAGCTCCTCCAGGTCAAGGAAGAAAATGAGGAAAAGAAATAAAGGTTGCTGTGCGGTGCTGATGTGAAAAGGTGGTGGAAAGGATAAAGTGAAGTTTAATCGGTATGTCCAATAGTATCACTGACATACCATGGCACCTCTGCTCTAGAGGCCGGCCACGTCCGAAATACACCTACACTGGTGAAATATGCCTAAACCGGCACACACCAGGTGTGGAACTTGATGGCTAGACATGTCATGCCACCTCCACTCTAGAGGTCGGTCACGCCTGATATACACCCATACTGGTGAATTTTGTCTAAACCGGCTCACACCAGGGGTGAATCTTGAAGGCTATGCATGTCACAGTACCTCTGCTCTAGAGGTCAGTCACGTCCCAAACACGTCCATACTGGGATAATATGCCTAAACCGGCTCAACCCAGGGGTGGAAGTCACTAGTGGCGAGGATTCGTCCTCCTGGACAAAAGCTCCATCCTGGTCACAACTAGGAAGGGTAGCGGCCACGACCGCAAAATGCTGAAGTCGGAGACACTGGACCAGGGCAGTCTAGACAGGCAACCACCTCTCACCCAGCGGGGATGTTTGCGTATCCTAATCACGCTGAGGTTTTCCGGTGAGAAAGTCCAACTCTGGACTGGATGGGCAACCACCTCTCACCCGGCGGTGATACATGGGTATCTCAAAACACGTCGAGGTTTTCCGGTGAGAAGGTCCAACTCTGGTCTGGGTGGGCTGCCGCCTCTCACCCAGCGGGGATGCACTGATATCCTAAACACGTCGAGGTCTTCCGGTGAGAAAGTCCAACTCTAGACTAAACTGGTGCAACGAAAACCACGGTGTCACGCAGTCCACTTCAGAGACCCACCAAGAATACAGGCTAAAGCCCTGCGATACTCTGAACCCCTTGTGGTCCTCTCGTGAATCTCATGTGGTCCTTTCGGGGACCACATAGGAGACCACCGGACCTAACGAGGACCACAGGCGTAAATTCAGTAGCATCACAGTGCGGTTTTGGTGGTAGAAGCGAACGAAGAAGAAGAAGAAGGCTCTAGTATTATCTTAAAGTAACCATGACAGTATTTATTTACTATCATCTGTAGAATAGGGTGTGCACATGAAACCAGCCCTAGCCGCAGAATACAGTTTTCATATTTGATATTTCTGCACTGAAAACTGTTTGATGCTGTCACTTGTGCATATGGGTTCACCAAACCTTTTTATTTCAGTGTGTTTGTCTGCTTTTGAGCTATACCTTATTCATTTGAATTGTGGAGGAGTATTTTCACACATCTTCATGTTGTTTTGTAAACAGTCATTCATTCATTCATTCATTCATTCATTCATTCATTCATTTGCATGTCCCTTGCGGAACTTTGCGTCCCAAACAGCATTCCTGTAGGCCTCTCGGTTGTGACCAAGATGGCCTGCTGCTGATTCATCCATTTGTAGATCATCAACCATGTCTTGCAGCCATCTTCACTTTGGTCTTCCTCTCTTTCTTTTTCCCATTATGTACCCTTCCAAGACGGTCTTCTCTAGATTGTCATGTCGTTTAATGTGTCCAAAATATTTCAGTTTTCTCTGTTTAATCCTCTTTACTAGCCAGCCTTCTTCAATATTAAGTTCTTGTAGCATGGATATATTTGTTCTTTTTTGTGCCCATGATATTTGAAGAACTCTTCTGTAGCATTTACATTCAAGAATGCATAAAATAAGAAAAAGTAGGAGCGGCTTTATTACTTAACGATTACAAAGTTGTGACGTTTCGGCGTAAGCCTTAATCATACAAAAACACACAGGACGAAGAAATAGAGAGAGGAGATAAAGTATAGATTCACATGAATACTATTTTTAAAAAAAAATTTTTTTAAAAAGAGTACTTAGCTGTAAATTGTAAGGTGTGACTTGTCCAGCGGTGTGTGTCAGGAATGGATTTAGTAGAACGTGGAGACTGTTTAAATAGAGACCTGTGATATGTGGTCAGGGGTTGTAACTGGGTGTGGTGGCTTTGGAACCGTGGAGGGGAGAGAGAGTGATACAGTATTGACCTAGCTGGGAGAAGATGAAACAGATGATTGGGGAAGAGGGGTTGCAGAGTGATGCTGTGAGGAAGTTTGAAAAGTAAGAAAGGGTGGACTTAGTGGAGAGGTACTATAATGACTGAAGAGAATGTTAAGTGTAGCCGAACAGCGAGTTTAACCCATGCGGCTCTAACATCCCATAATTTTGAATGCAGCGGTTTTTTATGTGTGCCACCTTGTACTAAGGGAATTTGTGTGTGAGAGAGAGAGAGAGAGTGTGTGTAATTTTTATGCAGTGTGATATAGCATTCATATGTATATGATCTGACTGAGCTGCTGTCTGATAATTGTATGAATGCTATATTTCAACAGCAGAACAGTGTAACTAATTCTGAAGTTTCCCGTGAGAGCAGAGTGTCCGAGCTTGTTTGGGGAGCATCACGCAACTCAATGCAGGGTGCCTCTAATGCTTCACAAATCCCAAGCCCAGTCCCAGCACATGTCCCCATCTCAGCATCTTCAGGAGCTACAGCTGCCCAGCATCACGGCCTCTCAGTGTCTGCCATTGTGGATGCTTACCGTGGGGATGATGGAGACGTGGTGCTGGATGATGATGCAACATCATCTTCTCAGGAAGATGTGGACATAGATATTGATTCGCTTGAGACGAGATCTGTCAGGTCAGAGTCACAGCCCACGTCTTCAGCTGCTGAACCTCTAGTGCTTCCCTCACAGTCAAGGTACAGCTGTTTTTGTCTGTATCTGTATCCACTAATCTTATTGGCAGATTTTTTTTTCCCCCCATTCTGTAATTGGTAATGTAAATATGTCTTTTCTCTTTCACTGGTAGAATACCCACTTTTCACTCTTTCAGTGATAAAGATATCTCACAGTCATTAGTAAAGTAGGCTGTCTTCTGTTCTCAGTTGTAGACATTTTTCATTTCTGACTTTATTAGTCATTTTTTATTTTTATTGCAGACACTCAAGATTTCTTTTATTAACAAAATAAACACATTTGGCCTTTGTAACTAAGAGGCAGACATTTGGTCAGTGTTATTTCTGTTGTTCCCTCTTCGTTTCTATTGATAAATATTATTAATCTCATCCTAAATAAGACAGACAAATTGTCTGTAGTAAAATAGACCCTCATGATCTCTGTTATTAGTGAATTAGACGCTTTTCATCTCTATCTTTAGTAAAGTAGACATTTCTCATTGATATTTTTTGGTAAAATAAACACTTTTTCATCACTGTCTTCATTTTAATGTCAGATCCCACAAAGTGTGTACTCCAGTAGCATCACCAGTGACTGTATCAGCCCCAAGACAACTTGAAAACCGTCATGTGTTGTCACCTCAAGTGCAGACCCAAACAAGAGATCTTTCACATCAGTCTCACCACCATCAGCCACAGCAGCAGATTCCATCTGTTACTGTCAGTGCTGCTTTCTTAGCATCCGTAAGTCAATATTTTATATATTTCTTTTTACATAAAAGTACTGTTGGATTTCAGTGTGCAAAGAATAATTGGTTTAATCTGCTTTTTCTGTCATTTTCCTTTTTTCTCTATGGAATTTGTACAGTCCAGTATGAAAGTTGAGGTGTGGGGAAGGTGTATAACTGAATTACTTAATATATAGATCTAAAAGACTCACAGATTTAACTATTGCATTTTCTTTGGTTTCTGCTAGTGAATTAGTTGATAATCTCCCAATGATTTAACTAGAATTCTCTGAAGTTCAAATTGAGGCGATAGGCTTCAAACATAGGCACTGAGTTGAATGAGAAGTAGTACACTCAGTTTAACCTAAAAATCCCTTGTGGCTATTTTTCTATTTTGCAGATTACTTCCCACTTCATCCCCTAAATCAGTAGTTCCAAATCTGTGGTCCTCGGTGCATTATCAGCTGTGTTAAGATTTTATGCTAAGTGCCCTATATTTATAAAAAGGCTTTATGGCATTTTCATATTACTTATAAGACAATGGTCTGCAACTTCAGTGTAGTTGGAAAAGTGGTCCTTGGATTTAGGAAGGCTGAGAACCATTGCCATAGAAAGCAAAAATGTTGGCCTCATGGTTGAAATCAGCAGCTGCACAGATGGGAATTGTGAAAAAAGTAGCATATGTGAGAAGAATCAATATTGTTCAGTATGTTAAGTTTTCACAAGTCAGTCATAGCTCTTTAGGCTAAAGTATCATGTTTCTAAGAGCAGACACATTATGGAGGCAGAATAGGGTTCATGGCCACTTTTGCTCTCTGATTCTGATAACTGCTCCATTTAGCACTCTAGGTCAGTCATCATCACTTCAGATCTTGGTGGTATCACATATTTGTTGTACAACACTGAGTGATAAATGTCATGTAAAAACATAAAGAATAAGCAAGAATATTTACTCAGTTTCTCACTTATTAGTGAAACAATGTCTTGTCTTCTATCTCCCTGGAACTGTGAGCTGGTGTTCTCTGCAGCCAATGCTGTGAAAGTGTTGAGGCACAGCAAGTGGAACAATAAAAGAAGGAATTTAAAAGGAATGAACACAAGAAGTCTCACTGTCTTAAGCACATGAGACAGTGTTAATAGCATACGGTGAAAGCATTTTATAAAGACTGTTGAACATCGTTATCAAATGTAACAATATGCAAAAGGATTCAAAGTAGAAAAACAGAAGCAGGGTGCAGCCCAAAAGTTTGAGGAATGTGATCATTTTAAAAAAAATTGGTTACTTAAGCTCCTAGTTTCCAGCGTCTCGTTTGAAGTAATTCCTTCGGGCTCATATACAGTGATTCCAGTGTGTTTCTCATGATTTCATGAATCCCCAGAAGTTGTCAAGTGTGATTCTACCTGGATCTTCTCTGCCGTGTTAAAAATGATGTCCTTTCAGTTGTAGTTTTACGTTGGGGAATTTTTTTTTTTTTAAGTCGCATGGGCAAAGTCAGGCAGATAGGGTGGGTGGGGAATCAATGTAATGTTTTTGGAAGTCAGGAATTGTTGAAAAAGGAGTGGTGTGTGAGTGGGCGCATTGTCATGGTTGAGAAACCAATGGTTTTTATTCCGCTTGTCTGGACATTTGTGCCGAATGCCCTCTCTCTGCCACTTAAAACCTCACAGTAAAACTTGCTGTTGATGATTTCACCAGGGGGAATCATCATGGACAGTTCCCTACAATCTGCAAGGATAGCCACACGAACTTTCACTACATTTTGCAGTGTTGTACATGTTGACGGTCATCAGAACACCTGTCATTGTTCACAGATAATTGCCCTTCCTTGAAGCATTTGTACCATAAAAAAAAGGTTTTGCTGCCTTATCACCAAAGGCTTCCTGTAGTATTTTATGTGTTTCTGCAACGTTTTTTTTTTTAAAGATTGAAACAAGATATGGTGCAGATTCTTTGCTCCTTGAAATCTGTCATATCAGTTATCAAAAAAAAAATTGACCAGATCACTCAAACGTAACTTCACAAAAAATGCACATAACTTAAAAACACAATCCCTCAGCTTGTCTTCTGTTGACACAATGATTCACAAAGCATACAGCTAGCCCCATTTAGGGGCAGAAGGGCACACAATAACAGGCTCTGGCACATTGTTTAAATTCGTGGAACTTTTGGGTTGCACATCATATAACATTAAGTGGAAACACCAGAGTGCAGTATTCATTCAGACAGGAATCGACTGGAACAACAAACCTCAGATTGATGATAGCAGCAGAAAGAAAATTCAGTTTAACTCTTAGCCTACCATGAGCCATTTAAACAGTGTTTGTTTGTTTGTTTGTTTGTTTGTTTGTTTAAGCCTCGGGTTTTGTTCCATAGTTCGGAGTTTACAGTTTTAAATTGCTATAAACATTAAAAATAGGCCTTGTATCATTTCCACTAAAACAAGGCAGCATGATTTTTTTTTTAAGAACAAAAAAAATGTTCTTGTACTGTTAATGTCTGATAGAATTAAATTAATTTGATCTTTCCAGACACATTTATTCTCCTCCCATCACTGAACATTGCTTGGATCTTTCTCATACATCAGCTTTGTTGACCTTTTCTCTCATCACCAAACATATCTGTTATTATCTTTCATCACCAAGCATGCTTCATTTTGTCTTTATTCACTAGATACACTTAATTGTGCTATTTATCACAGGAAATACATAATCCCGTCATTTTTCACCAGACATACGTGATCTTGTCTTGTGTCACCAGACATACTTGATATTATATCATCAGACATACATGGTTTCCTTTTGCCACTACATTAGCTGATATGTTTACACTAACATATCTGTCTTTTCTTCTACCCTGTTGCCAGACTTACTGTGTTCTTCCTCATTACGAGATTTTGTTTTTTTGTCATAACCTGGTTTAACTTGTTCTTTATCACCATTAAGCCTTCTGAATCTTTTCACTACCATGTACAGTTATCTTGGCCTACACTCCTGTGTCACCGCCAAACCTGCATGAGCAATTTGTATCATTTTATCATCCAGAACTAGTCATTTTCTTTTCAAACAGAGCTACAAATATTCTCCTTAGCATTGCACATTCATTCGTCCTGTTGATGAATTTATTTCTGTGGTTGATAATACTAGTCAAATGTTGGTAGAGTGTGCTCCGAAAAGTGATGCATAATGCTTTCATGAACTGTACCGTCCACCATCTTTATTTTTAGTACTGTCATCAAAGATCAAAAAGCTCTGCTGCTGTCTTTTCCTCTTTTTTATGTACCATTCAGTTTTGAGGGGACAAAGAGCTTCTTGATAAGGTTTGGCAGTTTGCTTCATATAAAGAGGTATTTAAGGTTTGATATTTCAGACCTCATTAACATGATTAACAGAGTCAGACCAAGAGCCAGATTGAGACATTGGTGGTGTGACAACCTGGAAGAAGACCTACTAAACCTCAGAGTGGACAATTGGCAAAAGAAGACTAAGAACAAAGAGGAATGGAGACAAGTATTGTCAACAGCAATGAGCCACAGTAACTCATAAAGCTGATTGAATGTATCTCATGCATGGGTGGCCTTTCTCTCTGTTTCCTGCCATTCTTTGTATAAATGTTTCCTGTACTGTACTGTCCGTGGGACTGTAAAGTTAATAAACAGACTTCTGATAACCAGTTCTGCTGTCCAGTTTATATTTGTCATCACCATTTGTCCACAGGATGCCCCTAGATTGTCATATGCCCAGATTCTGGCACAGAAAAATCGTGAAATTACCAGCAATGCTATAGGTGGAGAAACAACCACGACTGGAGGATTACCTCCAAATTCCACCCCAGGAACTTTGAATGGGTCAAACTTGGTTCAGAATGACAATGGTGTTGCAACATATGGAGGTGGTCGAGCTTTCACTCAGTCCACAAATGCCTTCCGAGAACATGGTAATTACCATGGTGGTCAACAGCATGGTCCACGCTCATCTCAGCGTGGTCCATCTAAAGATGGACTCAGATATGAAGGGCCGCCACAGTCCTCACAGCAGCCCAATAATGGTCGTAGAAATTCAAAAGAAAATAGGATTTCTAGCAAATTTGATAGGAGAAAACATGATACTCGCCTAAAATAACCGAAGACCTGGACAGCAGTTTCAGTGTTAACTTCAAGGATGATCAGAACATAATGCACGTCTGTGATCTCCTGAACCTCAGTCTCATGATTTTCAGGATGACATTATTTGTGATACCTTCCTCATACATCAAATAATTGATGTTTTATTATTTAACAAAGTCTAGTTTTGCATCACCTTTTCATTATCACATGGGGATTTATTGTATTCATTTGATGTCACGAGTTTCTTGATTGATTTCAAAGTGATTACTGTAGATGATAATAATTTTTTGCAGGTGAGTTGTAGATTTATTTGTAGAATAATTCTTGAGAGTTGTTGATGTCATGGTGAGGCATGAATTATTTTTTCTTATTTTATGGTAGCTTGTTAATGTTGTTTGTATATGCTAATGATAAATTACATCATGGTGAATGAAAGAATTCATCCATTTCATAATGAAACATGAATTTCTTCTAAATGCAAGGTAATCAGTTTTCATTTGTGTCCGCATGTGTTGACTGCTTTATAATGAATAAATGAATTTGTTAGCTGTTAGTTTATTTTTATGGTGATTTATCATGTCAATTCATTGCAAGGTTTTTTGTTTTTTATTTTTAATAATGAATCATGTTGAACTTCCTGACTTCCTATGAAGTCATTGTGGATTTATTGAGTTCATTTTGTTGATTGCTTTCATGCAGTCTTTGTAAATTAGGGGCTAGAGTTGATTGTAAACCTTGATGGAGTTAATGTATTTTATTTTCTTTTTAAATTTAGAGAGCTTGTCTTTTGATGATGTTGGTTTACTCAGCCACCAATTTGTTATGTGCTGAGGAAAATCTCATTGGAAAAAATGATGGACAAAGTAATGTCATTATCACTTATGTGTTTCATTTGATACTTCACATATCAGAAACTGCTGCATGTTTGATTTATAGTTCACATGTGGCATTAGTGCAAAGTTTGATTTTTTTTGGACCAGAGAAAACATAATGAAAAAATATAAACCACATTGGCCTATGGATCCTTTCTTGTGACAGGCAAGGGCTGAAGTTATTGTTTAGTATGATTGATCTCAAAAGTTCATAAGCAAAGTACTTTATATATGAGAAAAGAGAAAAAAATAGAAGTAGGAGAATGACTGAGAATATAATCCAGGACACTAGTGGAATAAGCAGTTGCCTAGTTACAAGAGGGCAGTTCCCTAACCATTCAGCGATAAGTCTTTTTTTAATAATAGTAGTACTAATAGTAGTAGTAGTAGCAGTTGCAGTGTCTGTTCTTCAGTCATATCATCCATTGTGGGTAATTTGCAGTTGAAGCAAAAACAATCTTTCAGTAGCCAAGTTGTCATTTGTTCTGGATGGTTTAAACTTTGTTCTGTTAGTATATTTTCATGTGATATCATTCATTTGCGGAGTTATATATTTGCCAAAAATGGTAAACTTATGAGGTGTATTGAGGGAAGAAGAGACAGAGAGAGAAGTTACTGGATGGGCTGTCAGTGTGGCTAGGAAGAAAGTCACTGGTGGATCTCATAATCAAGTCTAAAGACAGGGAATTGTGGAGAGAAATGATCGCCTATGCCATGCGGCATGGCATTTGATTGATTGATGAGATATATTAAAGCATATCAATCTTACCTGCATGCAAGTGCTATTGTGACCAGAAACTGCCCATAGTGTAAGAAATTTTTTCTTTGCAAACTACTAGTGTTAATTTTCTTTTATATTTTTTAGTATTTTTTTTAAACAGGTTTGGAAACATTTAATAGTTGGTCCCCATTTTGTGAATGAATCTAAAGGAAAGACTTAGGGTTCTTTTTGTAGAGACCGTTAAACCTTGGATGTTTTTAAGAAGTTCTTAGAGAATCAAACAGACTACTTATTCTTGTTGATGACATTAACACAAATGAATCAACCAACTTTACTTTCCGAAAATAAAAAAAAACTAGGCACACATGCCCATATGACATTCAGCCCCTCATCTCTCAACATTCACACTGTCACAAATGTCATGATAAACACAAAAGTGAAAAAAATACATAATATGTAAATGTTTCCACAATCATTATAATCAAGAAGATACATAATTAAGAAATCTACCAGAAGATGATCGTGATTTCTTGCAGTAACCACTTTGAAGTTTGATGAAAGATAGATAATAAACAAATACAAGGCGTGTTGAAAAATTTGGTGAATGGTCCAATATCTCAACAGTAACATGGACCAGATGCGTGGCCGTGCACATGGCTATCCAGAGACACATCGAGAAGCACCACCTAGTGTGGGTACATGTGACCGCCAGGGTAAACCTGCTGTGGGCATTTGAATGTAGTAAGTGTTAGAGGTACGGTCACAGTGCAGTGTAGCAACAAGTGAACATGAAGTTCTGCTACAAATTGGGGAAAACGGTGACAAAGATGCATGAGATGTTAGTGCAAGTGGAAAGGATGGAAGCTGTGAGCAGAAACTGTGTTTATGACTGGTCCAAATGCTTTCACAACAGGAAGGAAATGACTGAGAATGAGCCATGTTCGGGCCAGTCATCAACAAGCAGAAACACAGATATGATCTGTGTGCACCAATTCTTGGCTCAGTGTGACATACCTCTTCTTGGTCGTCCATGATATTCCCCTGATATGTTGGTCCCTGCAGGCTTCTTTCTATTTCCCCACCTGAAAAGTGTCATGAAATGCGCATGTTTTGCAGACATGGCGGCAATCCAAGAATGTGTGACAGCGGTTCTATGATTGATTCCTAAAGAGGCCTTTGCAGACAGTTTCCAGAAGCTTTATGAACGTTGCCAAAAGTATGTTGTGAAGGATGGTAATTATTTTGAAGGCAAATAAAGGTAATTTGTTTATGTCTTCTGTTTTGTTTTTTTTTTCTGATTCCTTGCACCACATAAATGTAATCAGTGAATTTTATGATCTTGCATTCGTCACCATTGGTATATGACCAACACCTGTTTTCAGGCTAGTCACTATGACAAGGCATCGAGGAGACATTAACAGAGAAAAACACTGGTGTGTAGAACATGGAGACATTCACAGTCAGATCACTGGCATGTAGTGTAAAACAGCACTATCTGGAGTACATCAGGAACAAGACAGCCATAATCTGATGATTGAAATAAATGCCCCAAGCATGTGAAACATTAGCATATTTAACAATATATATAGCTGACTCTAAATTATGGGTGTTAGAAAATATAGTTTGTATGTTATACTAACCCAACTTTCTTCTTCCTTGCTAGCAAGCTTGTCATCCATGTACTTAGTGTATTTAGTTCACAATTCATATTACTGTACCTTCATGAAAGTCATCTAGAAATATATCACTTTTTGCCCCTCTAGGTTGCATCTTTCAAAAAAGTGACTGTGCAATATGATAACCTTTTGATAGTGCAAGTGTAAAATAACTGTAAAATAATGATCCAAGACTCCCCATGTTCTATTTAAAGCAGGGAGGAAATATTTACCTGAATGTAAATGATACATTTTGCATATTACTTTTTATTCTTAAATTTTACAAGGCAGATGTCTGTATTGGGAATTTTTTAACTCATGAATTTTTATCTATGTGTTGTAAAAACATTATTTATTTAGAAAATTATGTGGTGTTCTGTATGTTTTCTGTATTTGAATGTATGTTTCCTGACTATATAAATGCAAGCAAAACTAATAGATACATACGTATTTTCTGAAGTATTATATCCTGGTGAAGTAGGCTTTGTAGCTGTTAAACATTTCTGTCCATGTTGAAAAGATAAAGGCTTGCATCAGAATCCAGTTTATTACTGCTTTAGTTTGTTGTTTTTGATTCAGAATAATTGAATGTTTTTAAGTGAATGCCTTGTATTGAAAACTTTAACACAGATTAGGAAAGGAGACTAAAAAACAGCTTTATCTAAGCAGTGCTTGATTGATTGATCTTTATTTCAAAAGGGTTAAGAATTGGGCACGCAGGCCCGTCTGACATTGAAGGATAGTGAGAACAACAAAAAAACAGCTTTATCTAAGCAGTGCTTGAAGGATAGTGAGAACAACAAAAAAAAATAGCTTTATCTAAGCAGTGCTTGAAGGATAGTGAGAACAACAACAAAAAAACAGCTTTATCTAAGCAGTGCTTGAAGGATAGTGAGAACAACAACAAAAAATAGCTTTATCTAAGCAGTGCTTGAGGGATAGTGAGAACAACAACAAAAAAACAGCTTTATTTAAACAGTGCTTGAAGGATAATGAGAACAACAAAAAAACTGCACTATTTAAACAGTGCTTGAAAGATAATGAGAATAACAAAAAATTGCACTGTTTAAACAGTGGTTGAAGGATAATGAGAACAGCAAAAAACTGCACGATTTAAACAGTGCTTGAAAAGATGGTTAAGGATTAAAGTTCGTATGAACAATAGGTTTGTACATTTTTTTTTTAACTTTTATATTTCAGAAAATCTATTCTTACAGCCAGCCGAATACTTTAATCATGTATGAAAAATTTTTTTTTGAATAGCTACATCTTGGTTTCATGTTTTCGTCTATTATGAAGCCAAAACATGCACTTGTAAAGAACTTTTGATTGACTGCAACAGGTTAGACAGACCCCACAAATTACTTGTCTTGTGATGAAAGCTGAATCTTTTATGTGAGTGTTGACAGCAGCATATAAATAGAAGCTATTAGAGACCCCATTCACATGAAGCTGTGCTGTAGATAGGTGATTGTGCAGTCCAGAAAATGAGACCTATAGATAAGTGTTCTTGCAGTTAAGAAATTGAATCTGTGGTGAGAAGATCATGTGACTAGAACATGAGATAGGCCACTGATAACATAAGGCTATAAGGTATTGATAACATGAGGCTGCTGTCCAGAACATGAAACAGGCTATTGACAGTATGAGACTGCTACAAGCTGTTGACAGCATGAGACTGCTGTCCAGAACATGAGACAAACTATTGACAGCATGAGACTGCTGTCCAGAACATGAGACAAACTATTTACAACATGAGACTGCTACAAGCTGTTGACGCATGAGACTGCTGTCCAGAAAATGAGACAAACTATTATCAACATGAGGCTGGTGCCCAGAACATGAGACAATATATTAGCAATATACTGTTGCTGTCCAGAACACGAAACAAGCTGTCGACAACATAAAGCTGTTCTCCAGAACATGAGGTGAGATATCGATAACATGAGGCTGCTCTCCAGAACATAAGGTAAGATATCGATAACAAGAGTCAGTATATTGATTACATAAGGCTGCTCTCCAGAACATGAGGTAAAATATCGATAACATAAGGCTGCTCTCCAGAACATGAGGCAAGCTATCGATAACAAGAGGCTGCTCTCCAGAACATGAGGTAAGATATCGATAACAAGAGTCAGTATATTGATTACATGAGGCTGCTTTCCAGAATATGAGGCAAGCTATCGATAATATAAAACTGCTGTCCAGAAATGAATATGACTCTTGTCCAGAACATGAGACTTGCCCATAACATGAGACTTGCCCATAACATGAAACTCTTCTGTCAAGCTCTTGTTGGTTGTTAAAACTAAAGAGATTTTTCACCTGTGATGGTTGTAAGCCATTTTACAACTCAGCAATATTTTTTCTCTCTGTAACATAGACCTGACCTGCGTTTTACCATTGTTTTACTATTATTATTTTTGTCATTTCCAGTAAAGAATTTCATCTTTGTGCAAAACATCTTCGTTGTGTACATTGCTCTGACAGTTTAATAAGTTTTAAGTTTTAGTTATCAAGATTAATGTGCTTGGTGGTGCAGTGAACAAATTGGGGGATTGTTTTGAAATAAAATCTCTTGCTTCGTGTTGTTATGGAATATAGAGGATAATTTGTCCTGACAATATTTGGTAAGTCTCAGCCTTCCTTCCTCAGCTCCAAGAAGAGCCTGGATCCATGTTTACAGATTGGTATTACATGTTAGCGGTGTTGTCACTATTCTTATTTGCGCTCCATGGCCGCTGCTAGTTTGACCTGTACACGCTTATTAATTCAAGTATGTATTCACGGTAATCTCCATGTCAGCAGTGCTTTCACTACCTTTGACTTGCTGGCTTGGAGATGTAAACATTTGTACATATATATTTTTTCATAATTCGTGTGCAAGTAGAGATGAGATAAAAGTGTGTTACTTGGTGTGTTTAGCATGTGTCTTTAATGAATGCTATGCAAGAACTACTGTTCTGTTCATGAGCTTTAAAGCTGTGAGATAATCCTCTCTATTTCTTGATCTTTTTTTTTTTTTTTTGGCCGTTTTTGTTTGTTTGTTTGTTTGTTTTTAAGTCAAAGTAATATTTCAGTATTACAAAAATGTAGTGCTTCTCTGTAATTGCTTTCTTTTTGTATCAAGAACTGTGATGCAATTCTTCAAATGCAGATGAGTCAGACTGTGATTGGTCAGCAGTGGTAGGAAAAATTCTACAGTTGATCAAATAAAACAGCTACTTAGCTAGATCCACACAGATGGGAAAACCATTGATCCTGTTCTTTTTATCAAGCTAAAGAAATGTAGCTGTCTGTTTTTAGTATTCCTAGGGAAACAGGATAGGGTCATAACCCACACAAGGGCATAGTAGCTCTAACATACTTGTAACAAAAATTAAAGGATTTGCAAAAGATGAATTTTTAAAAGATGTTTACAAAACATTTATGAAAGAAATAAATGACATGAATTTATCATACTGCGAAAGTGTAAAACTGGAATCTGTGCTTAAGAGAAGGAGAATTTTTTTTTAAAATGGAAATATTTCATCTGCATTCTTCTGCATCTCTCCAGCTTCAGGAAGAGCAGTAAAAATGTTGCAGGTCTTTATCAGGTGGCCTACTCTTAGAATGGTAGGAGTTTAAAGGCCAAAATGCTTGTCTGAGGGGGCTTTTTTTTTTTTTTTAATGATTATAGAAGCTGAGTGGTTGTTTCATTCAGTATGACATTTCCTGGCTTAAAAGGTTTCAGAAGAGAAATAAAAGAAAGATTTGGTTATAAGATGTAAAGATTTTTTAAGAACAATTTCTTTGTTCCTAGAACGATGTATCTCCTTTGTAATATTAACTTTGTATGTTTTTGTATGATAGGTTGCATTTGTTATTTATTTATTCTCATGTCTTTTATTGTAGCTGTATGTGTACTGCCTTTGTTACCTTCATTAGATTATACAGAGAGAGCAGTTGCAGAGTTTTTTGTTTTTTTTTTTATGGTAGCTTTTCTTGTTGATACATATTTTCTGGTCAGATATAACTGTTAGCTGGAGACTTTCTTTCCAAGTTACTGTACTGTCTGGTTGTCAGTTAACACATTTGTGTGTTGAGTTTCTGTTTCAGAATATGATGCTTGATCATCTCATTGACATGGCAGCATCTTTTTATCATTATTTTCTTATGGTCCATTACTTCCACATAGCCAAATCATCTTTACAACACAAATAGTACAAGAGCTGTGGATTGGTTGCAGTTTATAAATAATTTTCTGATATGCACAATCTGTCCAACATGAGAGATCAGCATCATCGTATGTTTTGTTTATACTAGAGGTTTACTGTATTGAACCTCTGTATATTCTGTTATCTTACTGTTTTGCTTACAAGGGTCATTTGATAAGCATGAAAAAAAAAGCTAGATGAACACTTTTTTGGAGAAAAATTGATGTCGTTTCTCAGTATAGTCTCCATCGAGGGAAGTTCCAACTTTTTTTATCTTGTTTGCACAGTTGTTTTTCTTAAAGGCTGCAAAATATGAGTTTATGGCATCAGTGACATCCTCATTTGACAAGAACTTCCCACAGAGTCAAACTTTTAGGTTTGGGAACTGGAGTAAGTCACATGGGGCCAGGTCTGAAGAATAGAGTGGATGAGGAATAATTTGGAACCATAATTCATGAAATTTTGTCATAGTGATGGTTGATTTGTAGGAAGAAGTGTTTCACTTTTTGCACACCAGTCTTGGCCATTTCTGTTTGAGATCTTCTTTCAAATGATCAAATAATATTGCATAATAGTATCCTATTATTGTTGTACCTTTCTCCATATGATCAGTCAGAATGATTCTTTGGGAGTCCACAAAAAAAAAAAAGGAACAGTTTTTGGCTTCTCTGGTGCATTTTCACAATTCATTGTCCACTGCTTAGAATGCTTCTTACACATACGTGCGTAGCGGTAGATCCATGTTTCATTCACAGTCATGAATTGACACAAAAAGACCCATGGATTCCGTGAAACATCTACAAACACTTTCATGACCTTTTTTGGTCGACAGCCAACAACTGCGGCACTTATTGCGCACAAAACTTTTTCATGTGCAATTTTTCATGCAAGATGTTATGAACTCATTCAGTTGAGATGCCTACAGTCTCTGCTGTCTCACACACATTCACTTGGCGATCTTTCATAAGATACCTCTGATTTTTTTAAAACAATTTTCCGTGTGGTGACCTCCACAAAGGCATCCAGAGCGCGATCCATCTTCAGTGTTTGTTCAGCTATGTTTAAACTCATTTATCCAGAAGTAAACAGTCTTCATTGATGGAGCAGAGTCCCCATGAGCTTCATCCAGCTCCACTTTGATCCGTGAGACAGTCCACAACTTTAAATAAAAATGCTTTATCATTATACAGAATTCATTTTGCATTCATTTTTGTAAGTTACTGTTACCTTGCTCATTTAAAACAGCTGCTGAGCATTAACAATGCATTGCTTTTGGCTGAAATTTTGTTTGACATAGTTTGAATAGTGATACTTTCCAACAGTAATGTCACTAATTGATTTGTTTCGCCACTTTATTTAAATCTATCTTACTTATCAAATGACCCTCGTAAGAAGGCTTGTTCTTGTTAATTATTTGATGCCAGCCTCCCTGCAGATATTATTATCCCACTGTTTGTCTGCCTTGAGTTTGTTTCTTGAGAGTGAGCTCCAGTAAAACGTATCAGTTATTATGGCCATAATACTCTGTTTTATCTCATGTTAGTGTCTCTCATCATCATATCAATACTTCTAATAGCCATCTACTGTGTTCGTAAAAGGAACATCATTTTTCAGTACATCCATGAAACACACCCTGCTTTTCTGTGTGTCCATGATATATATATACCATATTGTTTTGTGTATGCATGAAATAAATCCCATTCATTTGCATGTCCATGAAATACCCTGCTTAAGTATATTCATGAAATACACCCCATTCTTTTCTGTACATCCATAAAATATATTGGATTCTTCTATGGATCCATGAGGTACATCCAATTCTTCTGTATGTCAGTGAATATACTTCTTTAATTGGTATATCCTTTAAATACACCCCATTTTTCTTTATGTGCATGATATACATCTCATTCTTATTTACATGCATTTCTTCTGTATATCCTTGAAATTTAGCCCATTCTTCAGTACATTCACTAAAATAGTTTTCTACATGTCCATACAGTACACTCCATTTTTGTGTATATATACATCTCAGGGGTTTCAGAATTTACTTCCCTCATAAATGTCCTTGTCTCAGTCCCATAATGGAGAGTAATATGTACCACTGAGCAGTTTTAATTGCCATATTTGTTAGATGTATCATGCAACCATCTCTTTTCTCATTTCCATTTTTCTCATTCTTATATCTGTGATTCATGATAATTTATGCCAGCTAAATATTTCGCTATTTTATATTTTAATCTTTAATCCTCCTTTTTTAAATTGATTAATGGATTGCCAAACTCATTGTTAATTTCAACCGTAAATGTTTTCAGACTGTTGTAAATCTTATAGATTTTCTGCCACAAGCACTTGTCATATGCATGCCTGCGGTTATTAATTGCTCTTCCATTAATGTTTATTCCCAGCATTTCTTTGGTATACTTGAAGGCACTGATGTTGAATAAACAAGATGCCCACCTTTATGTTGCTAATGTTTAGTATTCCATGTGAGATACTGTCATTCTGCATTCTTAGTACAGATTGTTCGTTAGTCTAACTGTGATAGACTAGAAGGCTTCACTCAGGGAAGTATCATATGGTATGAGTATGTGATGAAGATGTTATATGAGGGTTGATCATAAATGCTGAAATGAGTACAAGAAATGTAACATTCATAGTTACTGGTAGAAAGTTATGAACAATAAAAGTAGAATAGATTTTTAGGAAGTGGAACTTTGTGATATGGAATAAATTATCTGACCATACACTATAAAGACAGACATGTCCAGGGAAGAATTCTCTGAAAAGACCACAAGAGAAAATATTATTTTCCTTACTTTATGTCTTGGAAGGGTTGGATGAAGTGAGAAAAAGCAAGAGGGTTGGAAATGATTGGAAAGTCCTGAGTGATTGGAAAGATAGTTTTTTTTTTTTTTTAAATGTTCTTGTGTTTCACACAAGGTCATTTCTGTGTGGGATTTTTTAAATGTGTGTGTGTGTCTGCTGTGAGATATAAAAGAGGCATAAAATCGTTGCATTATAAGCTGAAGGATTGGTAGCTAAGCAATGTTCGTTAAAGTTTTTATTGTAGAATTTCAGATTACTACTTCTCTAGCTAAAATCTTTATTGCTGCAGGTGATTTGCCTTCATATGTCTTAAGAAATATGGTAAAAGTTTTCTTGAAGAGTGTCATAGAATATTTTAAATATTTTGCACTTTTTTTATTTGTAATGGTGTCCATCTAGCATTTTCACACTGTCAACATAGTCATGAGTATTGTCATTATTGAAAAGTAAATATTTCATTATTATAGCACTGTAAATATTGAGATATTCATCTAGATCCCTCACTTCATCATTCTCACCTACCCCTTCCAAAAAATGAAAAATAAATAATGTGTGAACAGACTTATTCAGGAATCACCCAAAAAAACCCAATTAATTTCTTGAAAACATTGCTTACTATTATTATTATTAAATAGCTTCACTTTCACCTGTTTTTTTTTTTTTAATGAGCTGATTTGGGCCATTCAAATTTGTGTGTGTGTATAAGCCTTTGATTTTTGTTTAAATGTTCAGAGATTAAATTATCTTTGATAAAACAGAATATTTGTATAACATGAATTTATACTGAGGCAGATTTCATTTCTTTTGTTTGTATTTTAAATACATGTTTGATGGTTTTGGTCTGAATCTTATATAAGAATGAACTTGAACTCGGTGATCATAAATATTTGAATTTGTGAGAGGTTGTTGTCTTTTTTAACTTACACATCTTAAGTTTCAGGAGGTGACACATTACACCCTGAATAAAAAATAATTTAATATTGAGCATAAATCATGGAGCTAATAATGATTGAGTTTGCGGTTCCATACAAAACAAGAATAGAGGAATAGCATGAATTCAGATGTGAGAAGTACAATGATCTGGTCAAGCAACTAAGGCAGGGGGCAGAAGTCAAGGCAAAAGTGATAGCAGTAGAAGTGGTTTCGAGTTGATTCATAACAACATTAGCATATGACCCATGTAAGCTACTGGACATAAAGGGACAAGCAAGAACAAAGGCATTGAAAAGCCTTTCAGAAACAGCAGAAAAGGCCTCATGCTGGCTGTGGAGCATGCATAACAAGCATTGAGAGCTTAAATAATTTCGTTTGTCACAACTAATACCGATCCTCCTTAGCTAAATCACTAAGATGCACTTAAAGTGCAGTGCCAATTGGAAGATTGTAGGTTCTTCCTCTGATGATCTGAAGGAGTTTTGTTCCGCTCTCTACAGTAGATAGTTTCCTGCATAGTCATATCAGATATTCTGAAGTATTTCATATGATCTTATTCCTTTTGTAATTTCCAGAGATTAATTTGGTTTCAGCTCTATACTTTACATCAGCCCCCCCCCCCCCAAATACTTATAGTCTGTCATGAATTGGTACTCTTGCATGAGATTTTTAAACAAATATTAATAGGAAGGGAAGTTATAGGAATATGAAGCTTATGATGTAGGAAAGTATATTGTTACTCACATTCTTATAATTGATGGGAAACCAAAGCAGTGATTTCTGTGTGATGACATGTTTTATCCTTTTTTTTTATTTAAATACTTGAAGCTTCTCAGCCTACATGATTTGGAGATCCTGCACAGAATTTGTGGTTAAATAACTATTAAAACTTATCTGCAAATCATAAGTGTGCTACTGTAATTCACCAATAATGATGCACAGATGCAGAGAAAAAAAAATTTGTTTTTCTTCTGTCAGATAATGAGAAAAGTGGTTATATTGTCATCAGTGTTTTAATTATTTGAACATAGTGTTCGAGAAACAGAATGAAAATTTTGCACTATTTCTCGGAAAGAGAATCTCGGCTGTTGTATCTAGAATTTAGGGGTGAAAAGATGGTAGGCAAGCTTTGCATATAAAAGCAAGACAAATCATGCTCTATTCTGACTTCTGTCCTTGTCAAACAACAATAATAGAGAAATGAGAACAGATTGTAACAGAACAGTGTGAGTGACAGTGAATATTGGTATTTACACTTATGTTCATGGGTGTCTGAGTGGCGAAATGGTTAGTGCACTGGTCTCTCATGGCGAAGGTCGGGGGTTCAAATCCGGCCGGCGGCACCCCAGTCACCCAGCTGTAGAAATGGGTACCTGATTTCTTCTGGAGTTGGGGAAGGAAAAGGTGGCCAGGCGTGATACTGACCATATCACCCTCTAGTGTGCTGACAGGTCAAGGAAAATATGGGCACTAACACCATATCCCTATGTGCCTCTAAGGCATGACAGGGTTACCTTTACTTTTTTACTTACTTATGTTCATGTGTAAGTGTTTCACACTGCTGTATCTGCAACATGAGACATCTGAATCACAAAGCTGTATCAAAAGTGACTAGTAAAATGTTACGATGGGTTTAAGATAACACGGCCTTTGATCAGGAATTTGAGTTCACTGAATGCTGCCATACCCTTCTCCATCCATTTCTCAAGATGATTGAGATTTATCATTTAATTGAAATACAACTTTTGATATTCTGAGGATAAAGGATGTGGTAGTAGAAGCAGATGTGCTTCAGTGATGAATGAGACCATAATGCATATAAATGTCTGCTTTTCTTTGTGAACAAAAAAAAAAAAAAAGAATGTTATTATTTGGATTTTACTTAATATATTGGCTGGAAGTAATTTTGTCTATTGATACCTGCATTAATCACTGACAGACTTTCTTTATCCATGCAAATTTTTGCAAATGTAATCATACTTTCTACAGAGAAGGCAAAAATTTCTCCTAAAGGTGAACTTTCATATAAATTATTCTATGCACTATATTTTGTGTGCATGTGTGCATGCACTTCTCTATCTTATAACTGGCTCTTTATTTTTACTTTAAATCATGTGAGAAACAGGATATCTTTTTTTCTCTTTATAAAATTACCACACAAAATAAATTGACTACAGTTGTTTTTTTATGGAGACGGATGGCTGTAGTAGATGTTATCACAACTGAAATGGTTTGTTGGTAGATAGTCAACAGAGACAAATTATTTCCAGCGCATAATTTCATAAGAATAACAATGAGACAGTCACTTTTACTGTTTTAAATAAATAGTTTAGTATGAGGGTAAACTAATCAGCATGGTGATGATGATAATGTCATTCTCTTATATTATAAAATACAGACACTTGTTACTGAAGTCTCATTTCTTCATGTTTTGATATTTAGAAGCCTAACTGTGAAGGGAGAGTGAACCACATTTTTTAATGTTTTGTCAAGTTATGTTTTCATTGCTTTGTTGTAAAGATGATGAGGGAAATGTTTTTTTTTTTCTTTACATGCAGCAGTAGTTTTTCTTTAAAACTGTTAACACAAGATAATTGCGTTTTATTTGTTCATCTCTGTGAAAATAAATATATAAATATCACAGCATTGAAATGTCACATTAATTGTATTATGAAATGAAGTTACATAAACAGTTAATGGCTTGAATGTGATGAACTGTAAAGTGTCTAGAAATCATGGTCACTGATAATAAATTGGAGAAAGTCTGTGTTCACTTGCTTTAGCTTTTATTCTACTGTGAGCCATTAAACAGGTTCTTTTAATAAATAAAATAGCTGCAGTCATATAGTTTAGCCTAGTAGTTGAGAGTTTTCATTTTTAAAATGATATAAAGCTAGACAGCATGTCATTACCTAGGAAGTCATTACCACTATAATGTTTGATTGCAAAAAAATGTGTCATGGGTACTCTGTAGGGTTAAAGTTAAAACTATGTCTGTATAGATGCATTTATGTAATGACTGTTTGAATACCCAGCCAGATAGGATTTCAACGTGCTCCATACACTAGAAGCCTGATGTTTTATTCCATCTGTGTCATACTTGTCATATTTCCTGTGGGTTTTTTCCTCTCCATTTGCTGTGTTTGCCACTGAAGAGTCCATATTATTAGAAATATATGCAGTAAAAATCATAGAAGATGCTGATATAGCAACCTCTATCTCTTTATCTGTTAATGCAGTCATTGGTTCTGTTTCTGTGTCTGTTATTAAAATGCTGGTTGAATTATTTTTTTCCTTACAAATTATTTCATTCTTTCAAAAATAAGTCTGTTAGGATATTGGGACCGCACAAGAAAAAAAAATCAGACATACAGGTGAACTAAAGATTAGAATCTTGTATATAGATGCACTGACAGAAGATAAACCTGTAAGATGGAACAAGAATACAGACCAGGATAACACACACCTGTACAACTACTGGGAACTAGAAGACAGACCAAGATCTCACATACATGTACAACTACTGGGAACTAGAAGACAAACCAAGATAACACACACCTGTACAACTGCTGGGAACTAGAAGACAGACCAAGATCTCACATACGTGTACAACTACTGGGAACTAGAAGACAAACCAAGATAACACACACCTGTATGACTACTGGGAACTAGAAGACAGACCAAGATAACACATACCTGTATGACTACTGGGAACTAGAAGACAAACCAAGATAACACACCTGTATGACTACTGGGAACTAGAAGATAAACCAAGATAACACACCTGTATGACTACTAGGAACTAGAAGACAAACCAAGATAACACACACCTGTATGACTACTGGGAACTAGAAGACAAACCAAGATAACACACACTTGTATGACTACTGGGAACTAGAAGACAGACCAAGATAACACACACCTGTATGACTACTGGGAACTAGAAGACAGACCAAGATAACACACACCTGTATGACTACTGGGAACTAGAAGACAAACCAAGATAACACACACCTGTATGACTACTGGGAACTAGAAGACAGACCAAGATAACACACACCTGTATGACTACTGGGAACTAGAAGACAAACCAAGATAACACACACCTGTATGACTACTGGGAACTAGAAGACAGACCAAGATAACACACACCTGTATGACTACTGGGAACTAGAAGACAGACCAAGATAACACACACCTGTATGACTACTGGGAACTAGAAGACAAACCAAGATCTCACATACATGTACAACTACTGGGAACTAGAAGACAAACCAAGATAACACACACCTGTATGACTACTGGGAACTAGAAGACAGACCAAGATAACACACACCTGTATGACTACTGGGAACTAGAAGACAAACCAAGATAAAACAGACTAGTAAGGCTGGGAACAAGAGAAAAGACATACTAAGATAAAACACCTGTTAGACTGGGGACAAGCTATCAGTAAGAAATGTTATATGAAGACATAATATTAACATTTATTTTAAAAAGCAAGACAAATTTGTGTGGAAGAAAAACACTAATGCACAACATATTTGCATAATATGTAGCAAATGTATATAAAATTTGTATATATATTACCATTTGACACATTACATAAATTGTATACAATAGGGGCAGGCTTGTGTCCACCAAAACATACTGTGTACAGTCATATGTTAAGTGTACACTGAATGTCCAGGTGGTGCGTGACTTAGCAGATGATGATCATAGCTCAGGCTGTGAAGTATGATAATATTTAAAGTTCTGTGTTTGGAGTTGTATGTTTGATATGGTAACACAAGAAGTCATTGCTGAATCAGATGCACAAAAGTCAAGGTCTACGCTGTGGGGAAATATGTTATCAGACTTTGAGCTTTGTTTCCATTTCTCACAAGCATGTTAGCAGATTTGATCTCAGGCTGTCTGCGTGAAATAATATCTGATCACTGGCTAAAGGTTTTTAGTAGTTATTGCATAATATTCATTGTTTCTTACACACAATTGATTGTTGAGATTTGGAGTGCAGTTGTAACTATATAAACTTAGGTCAGAGGTATAGCCTTGTGTTCATGGAATCATGGCATACTAAAATGTGATTTGCTCATGGAAGAGTGATAGGAAAGTGAAATGCATATGTACAGAGTCAGTATTCTAGTGAATGTGTTGTATGTTTTGTTTTTTTTTTTGCCTGTCCAGCAGCAAATCTGTCTGCCACATCATTGCCATATACTCCCATTGCCCTGGACAGTAAAACCACATTAGGCTGACTGGCTTAACAGATGAACCCATTCTTTTTTAAGCAAGTTCTTCTCAATCTTTTGAAGCATACTCTGTGAATCTGTCACAATGACACCATTAACCACAACATGAGCAACTAACCATTCCATTGCCGCGGACACAGCCTCAATTTCCTTTCGCATGCTTGATGTTGTGACTTCAAAGTCTCCCAAACCCTTTGCCACTACTTTTCCATTTCGGTAGACAACAAAACCCCAACCACTTCTGCTGTTCTGAGTCACTGATTCATCTGTACATATTACCATGTCGGAAAACCCACAGTGATGCTGTTTGAGATCTTGAACCCAAAGTTCATCTGGTCCTTATGGCCAATCTCTACATTCACAACCCTTCTGTATAATAACCTTTGTTAGCTGAGGTTGGTCCGGTACCCGTAACTAGTCATCACCTTTAGGCACCTCAGCCAGATTTCAAACTGACTTTATTGTATCCTCTGCCTCAGCCAATGGACAAGGGGGACATTGCTAAGGCTGTATTGGACAGTCTGTTGGAGAATGAAGAACGGGAATGGAAGAACAATGTAGCTGTGAAAAGACTGCTGGAGCTAGGACATATTACAGGTGCTGGCAGGAAATATGAACTGCGTGGCAGAAAATGCATCATAAACAACCTGACATTTGACAGGAACTATTAACAAACATACTCTTCAATGGATGCTGCAGCATGCAGCTGAGCATATATGGGGTTGTTCTGAATGCAGTGAAGCCAGAGTCTGAATTTTGAACTTTGATCTTGTATGTTTGTATATGCTGTCTTAAGTTCACCATTGAGATGTCTTGATGCAAACACTTTTGAGACTGATGGAAAATATTGGTGATCATGATAGCAACAAATATGTGATCTGATAGCAACAAATATGTAATCAGAGACAGGCATTCCTGTATGTGCTCTGCCTTCTATTCCAACACTCGCTTAATCATACACCAACTGACGGAGCCAGTCACACACTGGTTGTGGTTAACACACGCTTAACCACTTTGTGCAGAAAAACATCCACTTCCCCCCTCTTCTCCCAATTTGGCAATGGTTTGTTTCCTGGCCAACTCTTGTTACAATATTAGCCTGCATTAGTTAGCTTATTTTGTTATTTCTGCTGTACATATTGAAAAATCAATAGTCACTGCAGTTTTTTTTTATGTGAAGTTTCAGCTTAAGAGGCAACTAACTGATCAAAGTGCCAGTATAAAATAATATGGTTTAAGTGTGTATTTTCAAAAAAATTAATGTCGTATGTTAATTATGTTTGTGGATCTGTCCATGGTTTGAAAGTTCTTGACATTTGATGATGTAGTTAAGAACTTGGCTGTTTTACTTAGCATGTTTGGTTTGGGTGCAGGAAGCGTGTGTCATGGGAAACACTGAAGAAAAGCGTGGAGAATATAGTGATAGTTTCTTTTGTCAAAATCGTTGTGTGGACTTTGGTGGTAAAGTTTTTCACCCATTGCAAATATCATTGTATGATGTAGGAAACTGTATTTTATCATGCACTCACAGTATGCTTTTTGCTATCCACCACACACTGGAACTGCATGTACAAGGTTTCTTACTTAGGTGGTGATAGTTTTTTTTTTTTACCTTGTCTGTATTTTTCTTTTGTACTATTTGTTCTTTCATTCTTATTAGAATTGCTGCGGTTTTAATATGGCAAGTTAATGGTGTGTTCATCACTGCTTTAAAAAAAAAAATACTGCTCATTGTCTTAGTCCAGTATGGAGTTAACAGACTTATTTGTACTTTTTTCCACATTATCTTTTTTTTTGGCCAAAATTTGGTTAGTCTGATCTTATTCTCCTGAGTTTCCTGTACAGATTCACAACATAAATAAACATTTCTCTTAAGTTTATCCAAATTTGATATCACTGAGTAAGTTTTGTGGCACAGTGATCATCAAATGAATATTGTCCGCTTCTGAATTTTACTCATTATTGTTGTAACTGAGTACAGATTTTAATTTTAGACAGATTTGTTTGTTATAGGCTACATGATGTATTATGCAGAATAATGATTGCATTTTTAAAAATCCATGTTTGGTTTGGTTACTGATGGGAATGGTAACATTAAAGGAAAGAAAATATGAAATTCAAATCAGTACTTCCTTGATCCACACAGAAAGGACTTCTATGTTTTTTTGTTTTAAGTAAACTATATTATGTAAACTTTTATTCATGCACAATCTTTGGCTGAAGACCAGATTAAATGTTACGTAGATTATAGTGCCTGCATTATTTGAGGAGAAAACAAGAGACAGTTTGGAAGATGCAGTTGTGAAGATTCTGAATTTTTCTTACAAACATTGACAGAATCAGCTATGAGATAAGCTGCTTAGCAGAATGGAGCTTTGTGGTTTCTACAAACAGACAACATCTCCCTGCTTTATAACCAACTTCAAAGATGAAAAGTTCCATAGTAAAATTGTGGAGATAATTCTTTGAGGGAAGCTGTAGACTTATTGAAATTACTTCTTGTTGCAAGATCTGTAGTGTTGCTGCATGAATTCTGTTTTTATATGTACAATGTTATAGAAATATGTCATTTTATTCTACTGCAGGCTGCTTCCGTGAGAGTCCCAACGGTGTTTTACTGCAGGAGGTTGAGAAAAACTGACAAGAAGATAGTTCTGACAGGAAATCTGTGGGAAAAAAAAAATTAGTGTCTTTTTAACAACCAGTAAACAGGAACTTTTCATTTTTCAGTCCTTGAACGATGTCATATTATTAATTCATTAGAAAAAATAATAAAGTGAATATTCACATTGACATCAAGATATATATGCAACTATAAGGAAGATTATTACAATGACCATTTTCTTCATAATAAATAAGCTGAAGGTTGTAAAATTGGAGCCTGAAACATCACTCATTTCAGAAACTAGCATTTTGACCCCCTACATTTTATTATTCCATTTATTTTTGTCCTGTTTTTACTGTTTGTAATTATACAATATTAGGAAGCTACATAGCTCATAAACTGTATATAAACATCTAATCTTTGTGTACTTAATGAAGTACACGGACAATCTGCACTGTAGATGCAGAGGTAACAATGATGAAAGTAGATTTACTTATCAATATCACATCATATTTTAACTAGTGCCATCATCACATAATAATAATAAGATAAAAAGAAAGGGATAGAAAACATACTGTGAATGAAAAAATGTACGTAAAATTTCACATTTTCACTATTTCTTTATGAATCAGAATCGTGAGGAATTTTCACTGGCATCGATTGCTCATATTTACTAATATTTTCTGTTATGTGGCAGTTTTTATTTCTGACTTTAACCCTTTCTCTTCATCCTGTGTTATCTGTTGAAGGCACAAGTTGAAATATGTTACTGGCTTGTTTACTAGGTAAAAGTAGCACACATCATTTTTTACAGTTTATATTTGTCCACAGTTTGAACTGTATTTACTGTGTGTTTAAGTATATGAACTATGGTAATGAGAGTTTTGTATTGTCAGACTGGCAGTGATTCATTCAGTAAGTTGGAAGTCACCAGTCTGAAGAACAGGGTCTCAGAAGAATTCTTGGGTCCAGCTTGTTAGCTTATCTAATTACATGTTTACAGGATTATAGTATCAACATCATTTGGAGGGGAAACCAGAGCCTGTATTGAGGGCAGAAGAGGCAAATGCAAGGACATTAGATTATAGCTTTACTTCAGTATAATTAATTCATATGTGAGGTACACAACATATTGTTACAGAGTTTGTAATTAAATGTTATGTTTTCCAACATTATTTGCCTCATTATAGTAATTGAAGACTAGTGTATATAACATAAATGTCATTTAGTTTAGTTATTTACATTTTGTTCAAACTCTTTTATGCAAGTCTTGTTAGTTTTATTATTTTATATTTTCTGTGAGAATTAAACAAATATTTTGCTAACTCGGTATGAGGGCATGTTGAAAAGTAATGACTCCCTTTTTTCTTTTTTTTTTTTTTTGACTCAGAAACAGGTATAGGTATTTAAATAAAACTTTGCTTGTTTGCAGTGCCAGATTTGTCTGCAAACTGTCACTGAAGATTTTGACAGTTCTGTTTAATGAATTCATCAACATAAACCTTATCAGTAGACTATGATACCTTCATGCTGTGCCGTGTCACACAAGTTTTTGCCTGATCATAAGCAGCTTAAACTGAACTGTACTGATAACAAAGGTATCAAACTACAAACAAGTTTAACCCAAGAATTTTAGCGCTGTGCATTTTTTTTTTTTTTTTGCACAGCAACATATTTTCATGACATATCTGTGTTTTTTCTTAAATGCAGAGATCTAGAGCATGAAAGAAAAAAAAAAAAAATCAGAAACTGGTAACAGTGAAAATCTAGATATTTGAACACATCTCAGTGTGCACTCTCATGTGGATTTGAGGAATTTCTTTTTACTATATCTACATAGTTTCTGCCATATTTTAAATGTCAAATGAATTATTTTCATTTCCTTTTTCAACCATTTTGAGTTTTTTCTCTCCATCATTTTGAGTCATAAATTGAGATTTTGTTCATCTTGTATTTTCTTCTGTCATGATTTTTGTGGGTGTGTGTGCATGTGTAAATGTGTGTGGTGTGTACTTGCTTGTCGTGGTATCATCAGAGTTTGTTAATTCTTATTAGTGTTATTAGTTCAAGTCCATGTGCATAGTTTTAAAAATATGTACAAAAAAGAAAACTTTTTTTTTTCATGTCATGCCAAAAGCATGATTTGTGTATGAGAGTTTTCATATAAAAAGTTCATGTTTCGTGTGAATGCTGGTTTCACTGGGTGTAAAATCCATTGATGAGATTTGTTTGTATTTCAGCATTTCATGTTCATCTTGTAGTTACAGTGTTATTTATTTTTGTTTTATTTTTTGTTATTTTGAAGTTTATATTAAGCTGGACAGTTTGATTTATAGTTACTATTACAGGGTTTGACTGTGGGGGAATGAGAGAGAGTGTGTGTGTGTGTGTGTGTGTGTCTCACGTGCATTTTTGTTAGGAAATATTTGAAAAATAATTAGGGCTAGTTAAAAGGTTATATTTTTCATACTAGTACATTTTTATCATATTTTGACTTTAAAAGTTATATTTTCTTACCAGCAGAAGAGATTTTTTAAAAACTGATTGATTTGTTTATAGTTTAAACCTTTTGTAATCTTTTTTCAAAGATTACTTAGACAAAGTTTTTTTTCCTCCAGTCCTTTGTTAAAGTATTTTTAGACAAGTAGCTGTAAAGTCAGAATTACATTTTATATTAAATGTAAATAAAAGAAAAAAAAGACAGTTTATTCAGATCTGTTGTCAATTTATGTGTTATTTTATATCTTTTATAAATTTCACATAATAACCAGTAACTTTTAAATTGATCAAAATCAGCAAATGAAACTGAAAATAAATTGGATTCTACAGAAGTCTTCATTTTTTTTAAACATGGATAAGAGAGCATTTTATTAGGAGTAAATCTGACCAGCTTTAGTCTCAGTTAACTTGACTGAATCTTGCTTGCAGGGACATTTAACATTGACATGTGAAGTAATAGATTATTTCTAATATTTCTCTACCAGTTGACTGTCCAAATTTTGACATTTATTGCTTCATAAAATTGAAGGGTGCATCATTTTATGATACAGAAACAAATGACAGGAGAGAGTAGATGATCCAGTGGTGAAATTTTCTCATATTAGCTTCCATTCTTCACAGTTTTACCCCATATGGTGCTTAACTATGTTTACAGTATGAAAGTAAGTTTCATTTTAAAGAAAGGAAGAAAAACAGTATAACATATACAAGTTTTGGCTACTTTCATGGGGTACATATTGTTTGTTATTTCAGCTTATTGTGTGTTTTGTATGAGATTTTCTTGTTTGTTATATTCTTCCTGTTTCTGTATGTTCTAATGTTATGTTGTGGTGGAAATTTCTGTTCAATAATGTGTACATAAAACATTTTACAAATTTTGAGAATTTGTTGTAGCTCTTATCTGTACTCTTCTGTGTTACATGAGAAGTTTTTTTGTGTGTGTGTGCGTGTGTGTGTTTTTGTTTGTTTGTATTTTCAGTTCAGACTTAATCCCAGTTGTTGGAACTCGTATTTCCCGTGAATATCTTATTTTCTCCATAATGCACTATCCTTTAGGTTTGGTGTGCATCATCTGGCAGACAGACATCTACTGTTTTCAGAGACAGTTTTATGAACACAGTGATGACAAATAGCCATTTATATACATCTATGGTTGATTGGAAGTTGCCAACTGTGGATCAGTAATCCACTTTTTATGAAAGGACAGTTTGTGATTTCAGTATAGTATTAACTATTGTAGATTACTATGCTTTCTATTACTTATTCCCAGATGAATTGTTGAGTGGTGACTGGATTTTGCTTATCATTCAGCAAAGATTTTATGTGCTGGTTGCTGGTACTTAACACCTTATGTGTGTATATTTTTCTTGTACATAACACTCAGCTCTTTTGCCCAGTGGTGATGATGATGAAGAGTAAAAGTGATAACAGAAATCTTCACTTAAACAAGTGATTCACAGTGATCCTTATCTTGTTTGTCAGGCTCAAGTGACAAGCCCTCTCATGAGGTTAGTTTATGGAGGGTATTTTTTGGTTATAGTTTACCACTTGCTATTAAGGGCAGGCATTTGGGAGTGAGTAGAAAAGCTGTGTCAGGACATGCGCTCATTTAGAGAAATCAGCAATAGCCTTCAAGATCTTCTTTCCTCAGCGAGCTACAAGGGAATTTCTGGTTTTTTTTTTTTTTTAAAGGAAGACAGTTTTGCAAATATTCGTATATGCTTTGTGTGATGTCTGATAAAATGCTGCAGATATTCATATATGCTTTATATGTTGTCTGATAAAATGCTGCAAATATTTGTATATGCTTTGTGTGGTGTCTGATAAAATGCTGCAGATATTCGTATGTGCTTTATATGGTGTCTGATAAAGTGCTGCAGGTATTCATATATGCTTTATGTGGTGTCTAATGTTTCACATATTTGAACATGCTTTTTTTTTTCTTTGCAGTTTTGTAGCGTCTCATGGGGTATCAGATCTATTTATATAAGCTTTTGAGTGTTGTGTGATGAATTTTGCTTACTTTTGTAAATGTTGTTATTGTATGATAAAATTGTTCATACATTTGTATATAGTTTTTGTTTGTTTTTTTTTTAATGTGGTGTCTGATGAATTGTTGCAAATACTTGTATGTTTTATGTAATTTCTGATGAAATATTACGTATATATGTATATGCTTGCTTGTTACATGGCACATGAATTTTCATATATTTATATGTGCTTGTTGTATGTTTGGTAACATAATTAAGCACTAGAATGGGGTAAACTTGTGATTTAATTAAGTTTATGATCTCTGTAACGTCGGTAATGAGGTTATGAGATTAATGTAGACATTTTCATTATGAATAAAAAAAAAAAAACTTGGAATGTTGCTGTGTTTGTGTGAATGTTATTCACTTAGAACACGTGTGTCGGCAGTACACTAACCCAACACAGACACCACAGGGATGCACGCGTTCTGTACCCTTCTCCGAACATTCTCCATTTCGATTGTTATTCAGCGATAATATTTCACAATAAGCCCTGCATGATGATCGACATTGTCCGACAGTGCGTGAGCCGTATTCTATCACACTTTCATGCAGTTTCAACATGGTGAAACTAGTCCTTATTATCCGTGGTTTTTTTTCTTTTATTTAAATCTTAACTCTCTCATTTCTTTCCTAGAATTCGAACCTGAAACAAGGAGACTTTTTAGAACCTCCTCGGCTGGTATATGCGTCAAATGTCCGAGAAATTTCTCTAGTCTCCAAAGTCAGCTAGACTATTTCTGGTGCGCCAAGAGTATCTCCGCTGGTGTCAAATCGCGATGGTTTTTTGTTGACATTGATAAAGTAACATACCACAAGGCCGAACGATTCACGGATACTGCACTCGCGCATATCTTGTATTTAGGCACATGTCAGTCACAGGACTCTTGAATATATTCTTTTTCAGACAGTCAGCAGCCGTCTATCCAGTTGTTGTTTTCGGTTCTCACTCTTTCCTTTGTTATTCTGTGAAGGGGTGCTGAAACGCTAGAGCCATGAAACTTGCACATATTTACTACAAAGTTCATCACACTTGGCGCATGGTTTTTTTTTCTAGTTTCTTTATCCTTTCACAACAAAAGTAGATATCTGATCGGTGAAACACTGCTCTGTTGCTGCTATCAGCTCCGAATCATTGGAAAATGTCCTCCCTTTCAGCCATTTTTTAAGGTTGGAAAACAGGAAATAGATGGAACAAGATCTGATGAACAGGATGAATGATTTATGCACTCACATTCTGAAATAAAAAAAAAAACATCCAATGCCTCGTGAGCAGACGCATTGTCTTGCAAAAAAAAAGTGAGCAACTTTCTTCCGTCGTTTTTTCTTTGGTTTCATTGTCTGATCAGCAGAGTAATGTAGAGCAGTATTCTGTATTAGTCAGTCATTAAAATACCATCCTTATGTGTTGATAATATATATATCTACAGAGGATGAAAGACAGGCGTGCGGAGGAGGAAGTAAGGAAGAGTCGGGAAGCTGGCTGGTAAAATTCGATGTTGTCAGAACCAGCAACTTACTGGCATAATTAGTGTTCATACTCTTCGCTGATTACTGAAACAGAGGGTGTGTCCCGAGTGCGATGATGCTGATTCTAGATTCAAGGTTCCTTACTCCATGATCTGCCCCGCTGTCATTTGGGTCCTGAGTGTCTTCGGCCTGAAGAACCAGCGAGTCACCAATGTAAGGCTTGTTGTTTGGCCTAAGGATCATAGTGGTGTAACTGACGATTCATTCCAAAAGTTGTGACTCAAAGTGCTGCAGAATCAACTCGGAGGTTTCGACTTCGTTTCTTTCCGCCATTCAGACATTTCGGCAGTCACTTTGCCGACAGTTTTATACCCAAATGTTCATGAACTGTAAATCTGCACGTTCTCTGGTGTCTCAGCAGTTGTTTCTTCGATCCGCAAAAACCAGGTCATGAAAATGATCAACAATTTCTGAAGTTAACACAGTTGAAGGGCTTCCACATCTTCGGTCTCAAACTCTGAAAGTTATCACCGCACTTATTTACAGTTGAGTTTGATAAGCACCTGTTACTCAATGTTTGCAGCGTACATTCATTGATTTCCTTTGGCGGTTTCTTCTGTAGGAACAGGAACTTCATGACTGCCCGGAGTTCCACTCTTGATAATTCCACACATTTCGTTAACATGGTTCCTTCAATGATCTGAAAAAAAAAAAAAAGAACGGGGAAAAAAATAGCGCTATGATTATGCAAAGTGGCACTCGTTTTCAACATTCTTTCCAGCTAGTGACAAAATTATGCTCAGATTTTGAGACGTGGGTGGAGCCGATATCTTTTCAGTAGTCTGTCGTATATCTGAAAAACTGTGAAAAGCAGGGTACACCTGTACTCATACACGAACATGTGGCTATAAACAGCTATCTGCCTGAACTACTGAAAATATATCGGCTAAAGTCCTCGAGTACAGATTTATTTATAGGAATATTATGTATAGTTATGAAAGGGCGAAAGTTAAATAACTTTTATCAGCGCAATATACCACGTGACTTGATAAACTTGACAGTTATTTACCTTTGTTGAATTCCCTCGTTAACTTTTTTAAAATGGAAATTCAGTCAAGTGCTGGTATATGGGCCAAGATACCAGACGGTAACAGGCTTAGAAAACACGAATAAAAATAAACAACCAACATTTCGGCAAAATCTGATGTAAGGCCAACAGAAAAGACAAAATGACGAATAAAGACAAGTTAACAAAGGTCTGGCTTCTGAACTACATTTATCTGTTGTCCAGTGCTCAGTGATCTTCAAAACATATTCACGCAAGAGTTGCCATTCTTATATGGAGTTCACAGGCCTCAAAATATTTTATAGACTTTTGCTTTTATGCCTTTTGCTTTCTTTTGTTTTGTTTTTAAAAACATTTATCCACTTGTCAATCCATGCTAATTTCTCATCTCCATTGCCTTCTAACATTCGTCGTTTTAGATACGTAACTTATACTGCATTATGACGAACGCGTCTGGTCCATTGCCTACAAAATTTAATGCAAATTGTGAGCTGGGTCAAAGTCATTCCTTTTCATTCCCTGCGAGCAAAGTCTTCAAATGAGAATCGAATGACTCTATAATTAGCAATCTTCGTCACTCATAAAGCAGATGAAGGGCACATACAGCAAAATTAAGCTTTCCATTCGACCTGGTCCTAAGCCCACTTCTCATTCATGTCTTGTCTGCGTCTCTAAAAGCAATAAAACAGCAATTTCTCTAGGTCACATCGTGTAAAAATGATGAGTTATGTCGGTAAGATCAATCGCTAGGTCACAGCGTATAAAAGTGATAAAACAGAACTATGTTTCTAGGTCACATCATATAAAAGCGATAGAACAAGAGTTGTGTGGTTAGCTTCCTAAACTGCAAGGAACTGAAAACGTGAGAGATAAGAAACATTGTAATACCATGACCTGAATCATGGACTCTAGCAGGGTGAACAACTGCCTGGCCCCGAGAGGACAGCGTACTATCTACTCGGGACTAAGTTTAGTTTTGATCTGTGTGTGGCATAACTCTTTCACAGCTGAGTTAGCTCTCATAAATTTCTTGTTTGATTTTCACCAGTAAATCGTGTTACGTTGACATAGTGTTTATTTCTAAGGTAAATGATTTTCAGTCCGTATTTCGCGAGGCATTAGTGTTTACGAGGCACATCAGTTGTGTGTTTGAGATATTTTTTTTAAACATGAATGTCACCCTACTTATTTAACTTGTATACTGAAAATATAATGAGGAATGCTAGAGAAGATGTAGACAAAGAATATTACGATGCCATAACAATTGGAGGTTATGAAATACCAGAGATTAGATATGCTGATGACACAGTGTTACTGTCCACAACACAAAAAGGAATGGAAAAACTAATTATGTCCATCCGTAAGAACAGCGATGAGCAGAACCTCTATCTTAATGCAAAGAAAACTAAATTGATGACAACTGACAAAACAAACAAGGCAGCTAAAATACATATCAATGAGGAAAAATTGGAAGAAGTGAAGAGTTTTGAATATCTTGGATCACTACTAACTAATAATGGAGATACAATGAGGGAAATTAAAAGGAGGACATCTATCGCTCTTCATAAAGTAAAACAAATAAAGAATCCGTGGAGATGAGCAGACAGAACTACAAAAATAAGATTTTTAAGGGCATGCATCTTTCCCATCGCAACATATGCCTGTGAGACCTGGACACTTAACAAAACAGCTGAGAAACACATAAATGCCTTTGAATGTAAATGCTACAGAAGAGTTCTCCAAATATCGTGGACACAAAAAAGAACAAATATATCTATACTACAAGAGCTTAATATTGAAAAAGGCTGGCTATTAAAGAGAGAAAACTTAAATATTTTGGACACATTAAACGTCATAGTAATTTAGAGAAGACCGTATTGGAAGGATACATAATGGGAAAAAGAAAAAGAGGAAGACCAAAACGAAGATGGCTGCAAGACATCGTTGACGATCTGCAAATGGATGCAGCAGCAGCAGGCCATCTTGCTCACAACCGAGAGGCCTACAGGAGTGCTGTTTGGGAGGCAAAGTTCCGCAAGGGACATGCAAATGAATGAATGAATGAATGAATGAATTTATATATAAATGGGAGCAAAGACGTTGTTGGACTTGACAATCAGCGACCCACAGCTGATATGCTGGCGTCTAGCTGACTCACCTCTCCGTTGGTACGTACCGCCAGTAACAGGTAGTAGGGATCGTCGTTCTCCCCATGGCGGTGGAATCTGCTAAGTGAAGTTTCTCACACCCGCTGCTTCCTAGCTTCACTCAGGTCAGACTATGCATGGTCTGTTCCTAAAGTACCAGGGGAAGAGGGGGGGGGGCGCTATCGTTCGTTAATCCTAACCCAAACAGTCAGTTATGGGTCATTGACTTATATCTCATTCAGCCTCAGTACTATGTCTACGTCTGGGTCACCCCCATCCTTTCTTATTCTATGGGTCAGTAATTTCTCATTTTGCTGAAAGTGAGGTTAGCCAGGCATGACCTCCATTTGAGTAAACTCACCTGATGCTTTGATGTTCAGAAACTGTCAGCTCTTCCGAAAAGGGAAAAGACCGAGTCACATAATAAGCGACTTTACGTAAAGGCGTCGCATCATTTGAAGAGAAATCTAATGGCAAAATTGAACAGAAGATGTAAGCGCAAGGAGACTGAACTTTGAAACACAGTCGAGCAACACATCTTCCTGATACGGTGGCCATACAAATCCAACATCGGTAGCATCAGTTATGAGAATCTGTTCCACAAAATGATATCGACAAATCCCACATGAGCTAACATCTACTACTTGGAAGCCGACTTTAAAGTCTGAAATGTGGTACCATAGCACTAGAACTAACGATATTTCACTTTTATAATCACCCTGTGCCTTCTGCACATGGCATGCATGATGGAATGGATCTTCATCAGTGGTTCCCAGTCTTTTTTTCTGACCGCTGTCCTTCTGACTATAGTGACAATCCGTCCCGTATTATAGCGACAGTCCCGCATTTCAAGGATTTGTCCAGGGAATCGCACTGCTTCGGTCGGGACGCATAAATTTCCCCTGTTTTAAAACGTATAGCCCATAGTGTTTATACCAGTCCGTCTATTCTTCCTGTGTTCTCTAACAGCGGTAAAGAGATTACCACCGGCTTGCTGTGCAGTCGCGGTTTGAGGGCAGAATATAACACAGCGGAACCAATCTCCCTGAGCGGGACATTAGCTTGAAATTTGTACGCTGTGTCATGATTTCACAACACATGAATCAAGCTTGCTCGCTTCATGTTACATTTGACACTGTGTACGTCAATGTGCATGCCCTACCAGAAACAAATGAGCAGAAACAGCAAGTCAAATGGTTTGGCCATGTTACACAGTTACCGTCAGACCGAAAACATTCACACTAAGATTTATATGTAACAGAGGAAAAGGTCACTGGGAATATAACCACTGTTGTAAATGTCGTTCAGTTAACTTTATTATTTTTATTCCTGTCTCCTATAGTGCCTCTATTTCTTCTATTGTTATATTATCAGGCCCAGTCGCTTTTCCTTTCTTCATGTGTTTGATGACATCTATGATTTCATCTTCAAGTATTGGTGGTCCATCACAGTTTTCAGTATCTGGTGTTAGTTCTGGTCTTTCTCCTCCATATAGCTCACCGATATACTCTGTCCACCTGTCCACAATGTCTTCTTTTCCCATTAACATTTTACCTTCTTTCGATTTCAGGCATCCTGTGGTATATTTTGTTTTCCTGCCTGTGAGTTCACTTATTCGTTTGTGCATGTTTTTACTGTCTTTACTATGAGAGTCCTCTATCTGTCTGCACTGTTCATTTAACCACACTTCTTTTGCTTCTCTGCATTTGCGTCTTATTTCTTTATTTATCTTGCTATATTTTTTCTCATTATTTTTACTCATCCTCCTCTTGTCCATCAGTCCTAAGATGTCGTATGTCATCCATTTATTTTTAGAGGCTTCTTTTTTGGTGGTATTATCTCCTTAACAGTTTGGTAGATAGAATCTCTTACCATTGCCCATTGTTCATCTATACTATTTATCTTTGCTATTGTATTTTATCTATTTGTTATAATAACTTTGTATTGTTCTCGCAGTTCTTGGTCATTTTTAAGAAGTTCTGTATTCAGTTTGATGTTTCTCACTTGTCTGCATGTTTTCTTTAGCTTTATTCTAATTTTTCCACAGAATGGGTCATGGTCACTATTGCAGTCAGCTCCTGGCTTGGTTTTTGTTGTCAGTAATGCATTGCGGAATCGTTTGTTGATTAATATGTAGTCTATCTGGTTAAAAGTCTTTTTTACAGAATAGGCCAAGAATACAGAATAGGAACAGAACAGACCAAGCAAAGACCGCATTTCAGAGAATGAGAAACATATTAACTAACACATCCTTATCAATGAATGCTAGAAAATGAGTCCTAAAATGCTATATTGAACCTATCTTGTTATATGGAAGTGAATCATGGACAATAGGCAAGTCTGCACAAAAATCATTGGAAGCAGCAGAAATGTGGTTTATTAGAAGAATGTTGCGAATCCCCTGGACAGCAAAAATAACTAATGAAGAATGTATGGGAAGAGCTGGAGAGACAAAAAACATTGTCAAAAAGACAAGAGAGAGACAATGTACTTTCATAGGACATGCAATGAGAAGAGGGGGCATTGAAAATATTATAAGAACAGGAAAAAATAGAAGGAAAAAGATCAAGAGGAAGACCAAGAGAAATCTTCTTCTTCTTCTTCTTCGTTCGCATACCAAGAGAAATGATACTGGACAGTCTGACGGGATGGTGTGAGAGGAGATCACCAACTGAGCTGATAGTCTGCATGAAGGATCGTGTAGTCTGAAGAAGCATAACAGCCAACGCCAGTCGACACGGCACCTGATGATGATGATGAAGGGAAGAGGCCGCCAATGCAGGAGATGGAGAGAGGTAATTACAGAAGCATTAAATACCTCATACGAAGCAAATCGTCGAGCCCTATCAAGACGTCTATTTGTCCCCTCAACACTGAAAGGTATATGAGATAGGAGACAAGACAAGACCCATACTGTCTTATATTCTCATCTTTGATATCCGCATGTTCTAAAACATCCAGTAAAGTTATAAATCTGGATTAGTGATTAAAATTGTGGCTTAGAATTTAAATTTAACTTAAACACTCTATCCCCCTTCCCCCCCCCCCCCCAACATCCCATCAAGTCTTTGACTGAGTGTCCCAGTCCCATATTTGAACTTAGAAAAGATGGTCAGGTTGATTCCTACATAACTCTGACGCCCCAAAAAAAACACTTTTTTTTCGCCCATTTGGTTCTGGTGTCTCCTTGCTGCTCTTCGAGAACCTCTGATCTAGAGACTTGTTCTCAGCGGCCATCTATCCAAGATGTTTGTTTATCTCCCTCGATGTTGTCCACACATCTACTTCAGTGTCGTCATTTCTCTTCAGAGCTTTTGCCTCAGGTGTGATCTTCATTATTATCGCCAAGTCTTTTGATACTGCCGGATATTTTAGTTGCCTGGTACTTTTTTTTTTTTTGTTTACTTCAGTTCATTCATTCATTCCTTTGCATGTCCCTTGCGGAACTTTGCCTCCCAAACAGCACTCCTGTAGGCCTCTCGGTTGTGAGCAAGATGGCCTGCTGCTGCTGCATCCATTTCCAGATCATCAACGATGTCTTGCAGCCATCTTCGTTTCGGTCTTCCTCTTTTTCTTTTTCCCATTATGTATCCTTCCAATACGGTCTTCTCTAAATTATCATGACGTTTAATGTGTCCAAAATATTTAAGTTTTCTCTCTTTAATCCTCTTTACTAGCCAGCCTTCTTCAATATTAAGCTCTTGTAGTATAGATATATTTGTTCTTTTTTGTGTCCACGATATTTGGAGAACTCTTCTATAGCATTTACATTCAAAGGCATTTATGTGCTTCTCAGCTGTTTTGTTAAGTGTCCAGGTCTCACAGGCATATGTTGCGATGGGAAAGATGCATGCCCTTACTTCAGTATCAGTCATTTATTGCTTGTTTGTTTTCCTTTCTATACATGGACCACACATTTCAATGGTTTTAATGATCACTATCATAGTTCTGCACTAAAGAGGAGTGTGGAGTATACATAGCTGTCGTCTTCATAGACCTCATTCGAGACTGCGTTACTTTCAAACAGTTCCTTAGTTTCTGACAACGCGGACGTTGGAGAAGGGCGCGGACATTTTGGAGAACGGGGGGTCCCTGTGTACAAGTTATTGTATCGACTTAATTCCATGATCACCACGTGTGTATCACACATTAAAATAAGTGGAAATGAATGAAGATTCCATAAATGAAGTTATTTGTAATTTAAAAAAAAAAAACAAAGAAAAGAAAAAACTGGTGTGAAACGATGGAACGATTTTTTGGCTCTAAAAAAGTTAGGGCTGAGCAATAAAATCTACTTTATACTTACCTTAATTGTGTCATAATCCAATATAGAATACATAGTCATTCAAATTTCAAAACAGAAAAATCAATATTTGTGGATTTTGTGACATCTGATAAATCTAACAGATCTACAGCTACTAGAAACACATATAGTAAGATGGGTCTAGTCGGTCGGTGTGACCATTCTACCACTCAATCTCGAAATAAACTTGAATTTTACCCCCCCCCCCCCCCCCCGCATCTATGTATCCAAAATGGCGTCTTTATCCCTCATGCTTAGAACACCAGTTTAACGTTGGATTCAGAAGAGTTCTAACTGGTTAAATGAAAAGTAACATCGTATTTTCAACGAAAGAAAGTCGGAAGCCTTATAGGGCTCTCGGTTGGAAACAGCCCGGTGCACAAAGATCCTTTTAGGGATCTCTCGTCTTCTTGTTTGGGTGTATGATCTTTATTATTCTGTTGAACTCATGTCTTTTTCACAGTCTTTTATACCGTGTGTCCGTAAAAAAAAAATCAGAACCAAACGTAGCAAAGTCACGATACCGACATTAAAGAGCAAATGAAATTTTTTGGATTTGCACAATTGGTTTCGGATACGTGGTTGGTCACGCAACTGTGACGCATACAAAACGTCATTACGCCAACAAAAGTTCACGATGAACAGACAGTGCTGAGGGATGTTCGGTGTGTTCTCCGGGTTGCCAAATTTTAATATGTGAATAGTTAAACATGTCATGGTTTACCCTTTCATTTAGTATATATTTTCAGTATATAACGTGCATGGTTATAAAATGTTTTCAGGCCGCAACATGATTTTCCTGACACACTCTATGTCCATGACGAGTGTATCTTCATTTATTAGATTTGCATATAGTTTTTGTTCACCCCTGCTGATTACTAAGATCTTTTATTTCTGACATTGATGAATATAATCGCTTTAATTCCCATAATAACCGACATTTTAAAAACAAAAACACTAGATGCGGTTCGTTTCCGACCGTTGGCGTCGATTTACTGCGTTCAACTTGTGAGATATAAATAGTTTTGAATTTGATTGGCTAGGGCTATCACCTGACAATGCTAGAGGGCCGGAGCAGACGACATCAGGTTTGAGTTGTGGCCCTTCTTCGGGTGTACTTCCGACGCCGGTAAGTTTGATGGAATGGTACAATGATGTCGATGCCTTTCTTTCTTCTGTAGTAAGATTGTTTTGTTTACTGCAGCACATATTATAAGTGTATTGCTCGTGCTTCCATGTTTGTGGATTAGTACAACAAATGGACGAGTGTTGTAACCCGTTAATTTGTTTGTAAATCTCAAGTTCGTGTTTGTGTTAAGTTCGTGCCAGTTGTGTAACAGTTAGGGTCACACGAGTTCAAACGTGGCGAACGTCTAGGACTCTCTGAAATGACCGAATGCGTTAAAAATATTTTGGAAATTAGAAATGAAGTTTGCTTTTTATTCACATTTGATTTGATACAAAATATTTATATATTACAATATCTATTACATTGATCGAGTTTGCAATATGAAATCCAGTATCCGAGTAAAAAAGACAATAGAAGTAAATCTAAACACGACTTGTTTCACAGAAAGGCATGCAGACCACTGGTTTATACGCTGTCGAGTCGGGCGCGTGATTTTTATGTGAATATCATGTTTTACCATGATACATGTCTGTGCTGTGTGATCTGCTATGCAAACAAATAATTGTTCGTTTTGAGGGGTAATTTCCAAACGTAATCGGCAGATTTTATTTTTACAACCGAGTTGGATAACAAAATACATTAGTCTTATTAGAGCACTACTGTGTAATTTATTGGTATTTGAAGTACTGAGCATTCTTTTGAAACATGTTTTGTCACCATTGATTTTACTGGCACAGAAGGTGGAGATGAAAACATTTTCTGTTTCGCATTCTCATGCACTTTGGAGTTGTGATTGAAAAGTTCTTCTTCAATATGTCAGTGGGCTTGCCCCGTGTTTTTGTTTTTGGAGTCCAGCTCAGTTTTTGGTTTGGTTTTTCTTTTTTTTTTGAGAGATATAAATAGTGTAGAAATATGGTAATTTTACCAGTCCCTACGTCCTTTGTTGTATCTCAAGGTCTGTGTCACTACTTATCTCTGATTGCTCGTGGATTTTTGTGACTCTTGACATGTTTATATTGTAAATGCCCACAAATCTCAGTTATTGAAAGAAGTCCCAGGTGATCGATTACTGAAAAAAAAATTGCTGGAATGATGTTTTTTGGACTTGTGTTAGTCCTGGTAACAGTAAATGCATGCAGTTATTTTTATTACTCTGCACCTACAGCTTATAATATTTTAATGTGTTACATCATACAAAAGCTGACAAGTCCTGTTGTTCATGCAACAGATAAAATGGATGGCAACTGCAGTAAAACTGGTTTAAATAATAAAGGTAGATAGAGGTGTATGGTGTAGTTTTACAAAGTGGCAGAGGGAGTGAGTAAAGTGAGAAAAAATAGAAAGTATGGGAATGTCATGCTATTATGTGCAAATGTTGTAGTGTGAAGTACATAAGAGAGACTGGTTTACGCTTAGGAGATCGAATTTCTAAGAGGGCCTGGACACCTGTGGCTAAGCATTTTTGCCTTAGCAACCATAGGGGAAAACAGGACATTTCTGTTAGTGCAATCCGCTCTTGTTCTGCTGATGTACGATCTCAGAGCATCCCAGAACAGCGCCTTATTTTCCAGGCTGGCTGTCTCCACCCAGCTGGAATTAACAATCTCTTCAGCTTTCTGTAACTTCTTTAGTTTTCCACCCCCTTCTTTTTTTTTCTACTTTCTTTCTCCTAGCTACCCCTCCCTACTGCCACCCTCTTTTCTTCTCTGGCAACATATTGGTGTTTATAGGGTCTTGTCCTATTCACTAGTTTCACATTTTCTCCAAACGTGTGTTTATGTTCTTCATTCATTATCTCTCCGTTGCTTTTTTCACAAAAATCTTCATTTAGTAACTTTTGTGGTAGAAGAGAGTGGGTGTTTTCTCTTTATCTTCACTGGAGTTCAACCCAAGATTGGGAAGTCCATAGTGCATTAACAGACATAAGAGATAACATAATGTTATGTCATTATTGACAATGTGCTATACTAGTTGTAATCTTATATGTTCCTCCTACAAGTGCATAGAAAACTGCTTGTCTGGACAGGTGTAGGGTCTTTCTAAGTTTTTTATTTCTGTAGAGAGGAAATGAAACGGTCAATATATTGAAGTTTACCAGCTTAACTTTGTAGAGTCTAATCTATCAGTGTCTGACTCACCACTGGTTTTGGTTAAATAAAGTGACAGTGAGATCTTAGTATCCAGTATGTTTACTAGGTGGTCTGAACTTGTCATATACAAGACTTAGTAATTTGATACAATTGTTAAGTGATAAAACCTTTGGTGTATTGTGGCTGAATAATGTATACAAAGGCTAATGTAATATAAATAGTTTTGAATTTGATTGGCTAGGGCTGTCACCTGACAAGGCTAGAGGGCCTGAGCAATACAAATAACACAGTTCATTGTTATTGTTCTATCTCCCAGAAACCATAAGTAAGATGTTCCCAAAATTTGATGTGTAGAGTTGTAAAAACATAGGCATTACATAGAATATATACAGTGTATATATACTGTTTACGTATGTGTGTTAGATCAGCTTGAAAACCCAAAGCAGATCAAAAAAAAGGAAGCTTCTCAGCAGACTTCACCACCATGGGAGCAACAACGAGTCCTGCCCTGCTAGCTAGGTTGGGCTTGTTATTAGGAGCCTATTGGAGCAGTGGGACAGGGTCTTTGCCAGCTCTGGTTCACGCGTCCATATTATCACACTAACATAGTTGTCTTTGCTCCCAGTGTAGTTAGTTCATTAACTTCCAAAAAATGACTTTGTTTTTGTGACTGATTTGCAATCTTATATAGCTTTTGCATGTATAATTTGTAGAGCTGAATAAAACATGTCATAGATAGAATATAGTACAGATAGCAAATATATGGCATAAACTAATTAGATCTTTAAAAAAAATGTTCTTCACTTTCTAGGGCAAGTTATGTGGATTTATGGATATATTGCTGTCACCCATCACTAAACACCATTAGCAACAACAACTCAGCATCACATCCACAACATAGCTGTTAGTAATATTGTTTCGTCCTCTTTCTCTCTCTCTCTCTCTCTCTCTCGCACACACCCACACACCTACACACCCATGCACAGAGAGAAAATACATTTGTCTCATCTCATACATTTGTACAACAGGACAAAAAAATGAGACTGTTGAAAATGTCACATGAAACCACTTATGTGAAACCTTTAAATGATGGCAGGTTAGACTGTACTTGTCTGTATGGTGACTTTAAAAGCTATTTTCAGTCTGAAAAGCAGAGTACTGAAAGATGTCACATTGAAATGTTCTTATCATCACAAAAGCACAAGCAAGCACATCACAGATATGTACAATGCCACAAAAATAAATCAAAAGCAGCAAACTTGTACTAATTCATATTGATATCATGGTGTGTGGCAAAAATGATTGCCCATGATATTCCATGTAGCTTTGATCTTTATAAAGAAATGGATGTTATACTTTCACACATTTTATGAAAAAACAAAAAAGATCTTGGCTTTCATACCTTTACATAACAAGGTTGAAGTAAAGTGCTTGACAGTGTATTTTTCTTTAATGGTGACTTTTGTTTGAGATTTGAAAATGTTTCACATTGTTTGAAATATTTAGTAATTTGGTTTCATTCATGTTTTGTTTTGGTTTTTTTTTTACAGAAAAGTTAAGAGTAAATAATTAACACAGAAGTAATGAGGATATCATGTCACCCATGACAGCAAACATTGTCACAGTCTCAAGTGTTTTTGTCTAACTCTGATCCTCCTGTTAAATCTGAACTGTGAGGGTTTGACATCACCAGTTTGTTCTCTTAATGAGAGTGAATTATATGCCCAAAGGTGATATTTACTTTCCTGTCAGTTATGGGAAAGGGTAGCCAAGGAGACTCCAATGGAGTTGATGTAAAGAGACAGTTATCAGAATATACATGGGATGATATAAAAGACAAGACGACCAATGAAAGTAAATGGCTGGTTGTGGATGGTCAAGTTTATAATGTTACCAGCTGGTGTCGGCGTCATCCAGGAGGATCAAAAGTTATAAGTCATTATGCAGGTCAAGATGCTACTGTAAGTTTGCGGTTTTCTTTCATGTGTGTTTTAAAAAATTAATATGATGTAAAATTGTTTTTGGTCATCAAGTAAATCAGCAGTGTGCTTAAATGCTGTAGTTGAAAAAAAAAAAAAAACCCTCAAAAAGTAATGTCAGGCATTATGCACATGACATAATTTTATTGTTCTGAGAGTAAACTGGAAGTTGTCTGTTATATACATATAGTATTATCAGTATTTAAAGATGGTCTGCATTGATCTGGTATATCATGTCATATATGTATTTTATATCGTGTCATACATGTTTTTATAAACCAATGGGAGAGAGATCAGCCTGGTATCAGAAAAATGATAATTATCACTTCAAAGGAGAGAACTTGTAATATTCAGAGTCCTGTATAAGAAACAACAGATTGAGAAGGCACCAGTACAACAAAAGCAAAATTGGAATGATCAGCCATTCTGCATAATGTACTGTCAAAATGAAAGCAAAGTATTTTCTGTAGGAGCACCTGAATTATAAGTACTAAGGAAACATTGCAGCTATAGATATCACTCTGTGATAAACTAGGGACATGAATAATTAAGTGGGCTATTATTGAAAATATCCATATTGATGTCTAAAGATGTGTTAAAAAGAAAACAACATAATAAAAACATGGCCTTTTTTAAAAGTTGTGCATGAGAGGGACAAGATCACTTTTAGATCACCATCATAACAGCCAGTCATAGACCAGCAGTCATCATTTAGCTTTTTTTTAACCTGTTTCCAACAGCTGTACTGACAAAGAAGAGCTTAACTGTTTGCTTATACAAAATTGGCGAACTACTTTGCAAGCCTTATGTGACGTTTAACGGCACGGGAAGGATATAAGATATAAGATAAGATATACATAGTGTTAGCAAGAAAATTGTATAAGAGATAAGGAATTGAATAACTTGATGTATGTCACTGGAGTAAAAATTACAAACAGGTCATGTTTGTAGATTGAGTACTATAAATAGCATTTTGTCAACATCATCATCAGGTGTCATGCCAGCAGGCATTGGTGGTTATGCTTCATTCCTTGATATTTTCCATCAGCTTAGTTTGTGGTTTTTTTTAATCCTTCAGAAGGCAACAGGAAACCACTGTCATAACTCCCAGGAAAAGTCATATAGATTTACAATAATGAAATTAAAGTGTATGAAATAAATGGATGTTCACATAGAATAACTTCATCTGGTAGGGCATTTCATGTGCCATAATTGATGACAGATAATCTTCATGCTCAGTTCCAAGGACAGTTATTGTTGGAGGTGGGGTGAAGAATTTCGCTCTCTGCTCCAACGGCGTGCATCTGAAATAGCCTTTGGCAGTCAAGTCCAGCTCCTGGCCTTCTTGTGGCAGAACTGTTTAAACCTACAGGAGAAGGGGCGAAGGCGAATATCTGGCACCTAAAAACCAGACACTTAGGGTAGATGAGAGGCACGTTTGGTATCTCATCTACTGCTGCTGGTGAGATTCTTCAGCTGCCGTGCGTGGAGTGGTGCTCTTCCCGGCCACTGAAGAAAGGTGCAAATGGGGTTGCCGCGTGGCACCACTGCAGAAAAGGTGGTAGAAAGGATAAAGTGAAGCAAACAGTCAAATCACGGCACCTCTGGTCTGGAGGTCAGCCACGTCCTAAGTGCACTCATATCGGGTGAAATGCCTGAACCGACTTAACCTAGAGGTTAAGACACTGCTGGCGAGATTCTTTGGATGCCGTGTGTGGAATGAAGCTCCTCCTGGTCAAGGAAGAAACTGCAGAAAAGAAATAAGGGTTGCCGTGCGGTGCCAATGTGAAAAGGTGAAGGAAAGGATAAAGTGAAGTTTAATTGGTATGTCCAGTAGTATTGCTGCGTGACCTACACATACCACAGCGCCTCTGCTCTAGAAGCCGACCACATCCAAAATACACCTACACTGGTGAAATATGCCTAAACTGGCATACACCAGGGGTGAAACTTGATGGCTAGGCATGTCATGCCACCTCCACTCTAGAGGTTGGTCACGCCCGATATACACCCATACTGGTGAAATATGCCTAAACCAGCTCACACCAGGGGTGAAACTTGAAGGCTACACATGTCACAGTACCTCTGCTCTAGAGGTCGGTCACGTTTCAAACACACCCATACTGGGATAATATGCCTAACTGACTCAACTCAGGGTTGGAAGTCACTAGTGGCGAGGATTCTTCCTCCTGGACAAAAGCTCCATCCTGGTAACAACTAGGAAGGGTAGCAGCCACAACCATAAAATGCTGAAGTTGGAGACACTGGACCAGGGCAGTCTAGATAGGCAGCCAACTATCACCCGGCAGGGATGTATGCGTATCCTAATCACGCTGAGGTTTTCCGGTGAGAAAGTGCAACACTGGACTGGATGAGCAACCACCTTTCACCTGGTGGCGATACATGGGTATCTCAAAACACGTCAAGGTTTTCCGGTAAGAAAGTCCAACTCTGGCCTAGGTGGGCTACCACCTCTCACCTAGCGGGGATATACTGATACCCAAAACATGTCGAGGTTTTCCGGTGAGAAAGTCCAACTCTGGACTAAACTGGTGCAACGAAAACCACTATGTCACGCAATCTTGCTTCTGAGACCCACCAAGAATACAGCCTCAAGCCCTGCGATACTCTGAACCTCTTGCGGTCCTCTCGGGGATCTCGTGTGGTCCTATGGGGGACTGTGGGACTTAACGAGGACCACAGGGGTAAATTCAGTGGGATCACAGGGTGGTCTTGGTGGTAGAAGCGAACGAAGAAGAAGAAGATCATCATGCTCCTCCTAGCAAAACAAGCTCAATAAATATTTATAAATATGTAAACATTTATGCATCATGAGTTGCTGCTGGTGATCTGTGGCAAATAACTTAAATCTCTCATGCCAAAACAACACTGGCAATATTGGTAGATGTTTGCACATCTGTGTGCGTACGAAGAAGAAGAAAAAGCACATCTGTGTGAATCGGTGATCATTCAGGCAGAGTCAAAATAAAATGAAAAGTAGCACATTTCTGATTGGACCCATATTTATAAATTACAGAATAACTTTTTCCAGTTTATTTTTACCAAACATTTCTCTTAAAAGTGTATTCTAGCAGAGCATGAAAATGAATTCAGGAGCAAAAGAGTTCAGGCACATAAAGTAGAAACAAACTTTAGTTCCTAACAAGATACAAATGTGGTATTTTTTGTTTTTTTTTACCTTTGCTAACAACAGCAAAAGACTAGATGGATAAAAGATAGTATATTTAAACAAATAAACTACAAGTAAGCAAAAAAAAAAAAAAAAGTAAAAATAACACATCTTAGAAACATGTATTGAATGGAATTGCTATTGAAAGCAAGGAAATAGAAAAAAAGAAACTCTTGAATTAAAGGAGAAAATAAATATTAAAAGTGGCCATTTACATATTACATATTATTTACATATTATCAAGCAGTCACAAAGATATGCAAGATAAAATAAACAAGCTAACTCAGAATGCAAACAACATAGGACTAAAGATCAACGTAGGAAAGACAAAGTTAATGAAGCAAAATGTGAACAACAGAAATGTACTCAGAGTAGATAACAAGTTAGTGGAGGAGGTCAACGAATTTGTATACCTTGGTAGCAGAGTAGTAGAAAATGGAGACAGCACAGAGGACATCAACAGCAGACTTACTAGAGCAAACCAGGCTTTTGCAATGCTGCAGACTATATGGAAATAAAAAAAACTAAGCATAAATATGAAAATCAGGATATTTAAGAGTAATGTTCTAAGTGTACTACTCTATGGAAGTGAATGCTGGAAAATCACCAAAACCATAGAAAACAAGTTGAATTCTTTCCAGACTAAATGTTTACGAAGAATTAGAAAAATATTTTGGCCAAACACCATAAGAAATAACATCTTATTGGCAGAAATGCAGATGAAACCACTGACAGCAATTATTGAGGAAAGACGCTGGCGATGGTTGGGACATGTGCTCCAAATAACAGACAACTCACTACCAAAAATAGCACTAAGATGGACACCACAGGGGAGCAGAAGTAAGGGTAGACCAAAAGAGACATGGAGAAGAACAACAGAAAGGATGTTGAGCAATAGAGGGCTCACCTGGGCAAGAGCAGAAAAAAAGGCGAAGGACAGGCATTTGTGGAAAACCCTTGCGGAAGCCCCATGTGCCCTGGGGACTTAAGGTTCAGAGAGAGAGAGAGATTTACATATTGAAACAAAACACGCAGACGTTTTGTGCTAACAAAAAATGGAATGTGTATATTTCAGCACACTTTGAAATAGAAACTCTTAGTAAAAACACTGTATTAAAACACTGATTGTCTTAACTCATAATTTATCTTTCATTTTACAGGATGCATTTAAAGCATTTCACAATGACCTGAACCATGTAAAGAAGTACCTAAAAGCTATTCACATTGGGAGCTTGAAAGAGTCACAACAGGAAGTCACATCTGTTGAGAGAGACTTCAGGGATCTGAGAGAAGTTGCTGAAAAGATGGTAAGAAATTTGTCTATACATTATAGAATTTTCCAATATGATGATTTTAAAGCCTGGATTGACAATGATATTCAGTCAGACAGATTTGCAAGTTATGCCAACATTTCTTTTGATTCCTGCCCTATTTGTCTGGCTCCTGGCTACAGCATTACTTTTCTAGAAGCACTAGAAAGTTAGAATATTGTCTTTGCGACCACCAACTTTTCCTTCTGCATGTGAGAACAGCCCAGAACAGTACTATATTTAACTTGTGCTTGGATAAATCATTTATTATGTGTAGCGTTGTAATTTGTTTATTATATTCAACATGTGTTAATGCCATTTTCTCAATCATAATATAGTCTTATGGTGAAAACTATATGAGCCAAATATTTATAATGGTGGCATTTTTTTGTCTTTGAAAATGGCTTTGGATCAGATATACAATGTCTGCCCAACAAGAAACCAAACTTTAAAAAAAATGTTTATTAATATCTCTCTGAACCTTAAGTGCCCAGGGCACTTGGGGCTTCTGCAATGGTTTTCCACAAATGCCTGTCCTTTGCCTTCTTTTTTCTGCTCTTGCCCAGGTGAGCCCTCTATTGCTCAACATCCTTTCTGTTGTTCTTCTCCATGTCTCTTTTGGTCTACCTTTACTTCTGCTCCCCTGTGGTGTTCATCTTAGTGCTATTTTTGGTAGTGAGTTGTCAGTCATTCAGAGCACATGTCCCAGCCATCGCCAGCATCTTTCCTCAATAATTGTTGTCAGTGGTTTCATCTGCATTTCTGCCAACAAGATGTTATTTCTTATTGTGTTTGGCCAAAATATTTTTCTAATTCTTCGTAAACATTTAGTCTGGAAAGAATTCAACTTGTTTTCTATGGTTTGTTTATTAATATACTTACAGCTTAATCAGACTTGTCTCCTTCAAAGCATTCCCTCCTCTGTTTATATACTACTCCCAACATTTTTTCCCACGTCTGGAACATATCATGAAACTTGCTTTTTAGAATGGTATGTTGGTCCAGTATTTTCTTCTATCTCTTCTATCATCTGAAACTGGCAGCATCCCGTTCTTGTTTCTGTGTTCTTTAGGCTTCATTCATTGCACTGCTCCTGTCAAATGCTTCATGATATTTAAGTAAAACTGTCTATTTATTTTCTGGCTACATGGAACAAACTCATGATAAATGATGCCCATCCAGTCAAAAAAGATGGTCTACAAATCCTTTCACTTTTGATTGGTGGTGGTGGCGGTGGCAGGTGGTGGTCTTCTTATCCACGACAGTGATTGCACTCATGTTTAACATCTTTTCCATCCACCCACATTCATCCCCTTTTATGGCATATTTCAGAAAGTTTTCATGAACATTTTGAGCAGTGTAACAACTCCTGGCATAATTTTTCAGCAGCATGATGCATCTGCAGTTTTTTAATTAAAATTGGGTGATATGAACTTTTACTAATGTCTAGTTCTTCAGCAACATCATGGACAGTTAGGCAATGATTTTCTCAGAACGAAGCACATACTTTGTCCAGGTGATCATTGTCTATTGATGCAGAGGACCATCCAGTTTTGGGACCATCTTTGATGGACATTTTGCCCAATTTGAAATGCTTGATCCCTTTATAACATTGTATGGAGCTTAAACAATTCTCAGCAACATCTGAAAAGTCCCAGTAAAAGTTTTTGTCAGTTTAAACCAGAATTTCACAGAAACACATTGCTCTTCCAGATCCTTCATATTAACCGGCAAAGAAATTGCAAATGGACAGGAGACAAGTTCACTCTACTGCATGAACTCCAAGATTAATTGATGTGGCATGATCAAACAAATCAGAGACTGAAGCTCAAAGTCATTGTTAAACACCATCACTGTCATGTGTTTTCTGTATTGATGCTTTGGTGACATATTTAAAAACTTTGGTTTCTTTTTTAGCAGACCTCCTATGTTGATTTTTTTCAAGCATTTTGATGAACAGTTTCAGTTTTCATGACAACATCATTTAAAAATGAAGAAAAGGAGAATACTATGAATAAGGAACAGTGTTATCTGTCTTTAAAAAAAAAAAAACTTTAATGTCCGAGATAGTGGCATTTTGATCAGTCAGACCACAGGTTTTTACAAGAAAAATGTAATAGTGGAGTGTAGTGCTCTGTGACAGGAGCCAGCAAACTTATATACAGATGAGTTAAAAAATATTTACCTTCTTGCCAAGAGGATGTGGTACAGTTAACCCAGCTAAATTGGAGTGTGAAGGTTAGACTCCCTGTCATCAGATATAAACATGCTCATTTGTTAGGCTGATCTATAACAAAATATTGTTTGATGGTAGACTCCCTATCATCAGATATAAACATGCTCATTTGTTAGGCTGATCTATAACAAAATATTGTTTGATGGTAGACTCCCTATCATCAGATATAAACATGCTCATTTGTTAGGCTGATCTATAACAAAATATTGTTTGAAGGTTAGACTCCCTATCATCAGATATAAACATGCTCATTTGTTAGGCTGATCTATAACAAAATATTGTTTGAAGGTTAGACTCCCTATCATCAGATACAAACATGCTCATTTGTTAGGCTGATCTATAACAAAATGTTGTATATACTATCTCTTAAATATCATGGAGTAAGTAAAACTGTTCTCTAATGTGCTGGGATATAGGAAATATATTATTGTTTTATAACATTGATTAATTTTAAACTCCTATCCTGTCATCAGCTGTTGAAATATTTTTATTTAAAAAAAAATGTTTGTAAATAAAATAACTGCAGTTATATGATTTTGTCCCATATTCAGGAGTTCATAATTTTAACTATCTTAAATGCTAAAAACAGGCATTGTGTTATCTGCAGGTAAAATGTCATGGTTGAGATGTTTATTACAAGAAATGTTCATAGGTCATGGGTGTTGATGGGTAGGTTAAGAATTTAGTGATCTAGATACAATTATACCAAGGACCAGCTCCAGCTGTTTGCCAGCTTCTTATCTCTGATAAAGTGAAGCCTGAATACACAGCTGGCTAATACTGAAAGCGTGAGAGACTGGATGATGTTAATTTAACCTATTGAGATGCGTTAGACAGATACATCTTCAAATAACATTTGATTGTCTGAACCCCTTTACATTATCCTCTAGGGTCTCTTCAAGCCAAGCATCACGTTCTTTAGTCTTCATCTACTTCACATTCTGTTCTTAGACTGGGCAGCATGGGCAGTTATGTACTACTTTGGCACCAGCTGGCTACCATTCTTGGTGTCACTGCTGTTTATTAGTATAACTCAGGTAAGGAACATTAAGCTGGCAAAAGGTGAATAACCGTTTCAGATTTTTGTTTTCAAACCTTTTTAATTTCATGGCATGCTTATTTACTAAGAGAAACATATACTTGTATATCACATACAAACTTTTGTTGTGCAAGACTGAGCACAAACAATGAGCAGTGAATAAGAAATTGAAAAAGACAACTGATGATGTACAGATACATGGGAATTATTTGGTAGACATAAGTGTGAGAATTATTTGATGGGCAGAAACATGATAATTATATTATGAACAGAAACATGGGAGTTATTTGATGAACAAAAACATTGGAATTAATTTTATTGTCGGAAATGAAAAAAGAAGTCTTAAAAAATGTATAAAAAATACTTATTTGTACTTGTATGAACTCCCTGTAACTGCAAGCTGTTGTTCATTGCAGCCGATGCTGTAGAGATGTTGAAGCACAGCGTCATATCAGTGTGGGAGCGGGTTATGGTGGCTACTTTTTCAGTCCCGGAGTACAGCTAAAAAAAGCAGGGGGTGTGCAATGCTTTTTTACCAGACTCCACCACCATGGGGACTGTGGTGATCCCTGCCCCGTTAGCCAGGTAAGGGCTGTTACTGGGGGTACCACAGAGAGGTGGGACAGGGTCTTGGTCAGCTGTGGGTCACTAACCCTGACGCTGGACATGTCAGCTATTGGTCGCTGATTGCCTCATCGGGCATCTTCGCCCCCCAACAAAAGAACCTGACATTGAAGATATCTTCACATCGAGAGTTATAATATGCTGAAAATCACACCAGGATAAATGAGGATGACAGTGGTTTAGGTGGGTATATTATGTTAAGGGAAAAATATGGAAAAGCTTTACTAGGTTCACCATGAGCCCAAGAGATAGAGAAGGATGTAGATACACTGGGGCCAAATTCATTTGGGGAGATGACACAGAATGATGATGATGATGTGAACTTGGGATTTACACAGGGAATAGATGTAAGTAAAGAAGACACAGAGAGCTTTCCACTCTACCCTGAATGTCTTTTTTCCTTATCATATTCAAGTCTTTGGACTTTGAGTGACTCTTTGCTCCCCAGAGGGTTGTGCACTTTTCTTGGATACCAGTGCTTGCTTAAGTAGTTGCTTTTTGTTTATTGTAGGTGCCAGCATAACATGTATAACTTAGTCTGTTATAGCCAGGTTTATAAAATGTAATAAATGAGCCATTAATCTTAGTTATTTAGTTAGTTGATGAATCGTCCTCATTGCTCATTGGACATTTAGTCCATAAGTACTCTGATACCATCTTCAGTATTTCCACCAATGTTTGGTGGCTGATGACAGCAGTTCTGTGTTGATTAACCAGTCTTCTTTGCTTCCCACTTAACTGCTCTTGTCTAGCCACTCCACATTTGATAGAATGTTCCTGCAATCTGTTCATGGTTGCAGATTCAGATCTGTTGCTTGAATTGGCGATCTAACTAGCTTCTCTGAGTCATCATCATCAGGTGCCATGCCATGCCGACTGGCGTTGGCTGTTATGCTTCTCCAGAGTACACGATCCTTCATGCAGGTCATCAACTCAGTTAGTAATGGATGGACACAAAAGCCAGAAAGTAGTTCTGCGACACGGTGTACCACAAGGAGGAGTTCTTTCGCCTACACTATTCCTTGTATTCATTAATGAGCTGGTCAAGGAACTTCCCTAGGAAATCACCAGGACCAGATGGAGTGTCCAATGAAATGATCAAGAACCTGGGAATGGCAGCAGTGGGAAAGCTGTTGGATATTTTCAATATGTGCTGGAGCACAGGTAAGTTACCTCAAATCTGGAAGGAAGCACTGCTAAAGCCAGGGAAAAACAGTGATACTGCCTCCTATAGGCCAATCAGTCTCACTAGTTGCCTATGCAAAACGATGGAACGCATCATTGACCTGAGGCTAAAATGGTACTTAGAAAGTGAAAACCTCGTTCCACAACAAGCAGGATTTAGGCAGTACTACAGTACAGAAGATCAAGTGACATATCTCTCTCAAGAGATTGAGGATGCATTCCAAGAGAAAAACCTTGTACTAGCAGCGTGGATAGACCTGAAGAAAGCCTTTGATAAAGTATGGAAAAAAGGTCTGCTGTGGAAACTAAGAAACTGCAATGTGAATGGAAGACTGTACAACTGGATAAAGTCCTATTTACACAATAGAAGAGCTAGAGTAGTACTGGATGGACACAAAAGTCAGAAAGTACTTTTGCGACACGGTGTACCACAAGGAGGGGTCCTTTCGCCTACACTATTCCTTGTACTCATTAATGACCTGGTCAAGGAACTTCCCTATGTAATCAAAGCGGCACTGTATGGAGATGATCTGGTCATGTGGTGTACAGATGAATATGCGACAATTGCTACACAGAGACTCCAAAGAGCAGCAGACATCTTGACATTATGGACAAACAAATGGTGTGTAAGTATCAACACAGAGAAATCAAGTACCACTCTGTTCACTCTCTCATCTAAACAGAAAGCAGGTAAGATCTTCGTAAATGAAATATCCTTACGGATGGACAACCAACCCATTTACTTAGGAGTGACTCTTGACTCAAAACTGACGTGGAAGCAACACATCAACAGTGCAAAAGCAAAAGCCAGAAGAAAACTAGCCATATTAAGAAAACTGAGTGGAACCACATGGGGAGCTAGTGAAAGAATCCTCAAGAATGTACATCAGCAAAGTATTCTACCACATTTAGAATATGGCTCAACATCTTGGTGCACAGCATCAAACACTACGCTGCATAATCTAGACAAGGTTCAAAATCAGTCACTACGGATTATCACAGGCGCCATGAGGTCCACACCAATAGTAGAAATGCAGAAAATAGTTGGTGTTCAAGCACGAAAGGAACGTAGAGACACAAAGGTCATGACCATAGGAGAGAAATTCCTTAGCTCTGTAAGCCATCCCCTGAAGGAGAGATTCAATAACTTGGCATTAAGTCGGCTTAAAAGAAGCAGCTTCATTCACCAGGCCAAGCGTATGCGTAAGCTGATACCTGACCTTGCAACTGTAGTCGCTCCATTATCATCTGTACCAGAGCATACACCATGGAGAGAAGCAGATTATACACAAATAACTATTCAGACTGAAGTGAAAGGTGTGCAGAATGGTGAGATGCAAAGCAGCCTTGTAAGATCAACAGCCACACTTAGTGTGCTAGATGACAAATATCCATGTGACACCTGGATACGTGTGTATACAGATGGATCTGCACACAATGCCATAAAGAATGGAGGGGCAGAAGCACATATTGAATATCCAAACAACACCACTGACAAGATTTCCATACCCACTGGAAAATACTGCAACAACTTTGATGCAGAAGTTAGGGCAGTTATTGCTGCAGTTGAAAAACTATCAGACTCCAGAATTGATACATGTCCTGTAGTAATTCTCACAGATGCAAGATCAGTACTGGAAGCTCTTCAGTGCAACAAACTACCAGACCTTAAGGATGCCTTGTCAAAAATTGGCTTACAACATGGAGTCACTTTGCAATGGATTCCCTCCCACTGTGGGATACCAGGCAATGAGAAAGCTGACCATCTGGCTAAAGAGGGCACTGAAATGGAGCAACCAGACATACCAGTCACCTATAATCAGAAGAAAAGCATGATAAAAACCTACAGGAAGCCACAAACACCACCACATGATGACTATCACATGCTAAACAGAAAGGAACAAGTCACCATCTTCCATCTCCGAACAGGACACACCCAACTCCGAAGTCATATGTATACGAAGTTTAAGGTTGGTACTACTGATCTATGTACATGTGGCTAGGTGCCCCAAACTGTGGAACATATCCTCCAGAACTGCACCAACTATGAAACACTGAGAAATAATTACTGGCCCAGTGAAACCACTAAAGAAGATAAGCTCTACGGTTCCATACATGAATTACAAAAAACAGTGAAATTTATCCAAGAGACAGGACTGCAGGTATAGACAGACAATGCGAACGAAGAAGAAGAAGAAGAAGAAGATCAACTCAGTTGGTGATCTCCTCTCACACCATCCCGTCAGACTGTCCAGCATCATTTCTCTTGTTCTTCCTCTTGATCTTCTTCCTTCTGTTTTTCCTGTTATAATATTTTCAGTGCCCCCTCTTCTCATTGCATGTCCTATGAAAGTACATTGTCTCTCTCTCTTATTTTTTTGGACAAGTGAGTGCAATCAGTATATCATCCTGCTCCATTGCCTGTCCACCCTCCACTTAGCAATGCCAACAAGTCAGTCCGCTTGTTCATTATCTCTCACCACCGCATGACCTGGCACAAAAATGAAACAGATTTTTCCCAACCATGATCTTCTATGTGACTAACCAGTGCTTTAGCACCCAACCCAACTCGGTCTTCCTGAGCATATTCATTAAGTCATTGAGAATTCATATCCTGGTGAAGGTCCATGTCTCCAGCCATACCATTGCCTTGGTTACTTCCATGACCTCCATAGTCAGGCTGCTTGTGATCAAAGCAAAAGCACCACTGTCTTCTATCACCATTCTCCCTCCAACCTGCACCACAAAAGCCCAAGCGCTTTGCCTGTGTCTGATAATCAGTGTAGATGACTACATCAAGCTCATAAGAGTTCTCGACAATCAAGGCCTGAACCTCTGCCTCCACAGCCAATAGGTTTCGTTGTCTGCATTCCCTATCCAGTGTGATGTATACTGAGAAGGAAGCACAGCAGTCCGCTGGCATCGGAACTCATTCTTCACCAGGTTCTGTGTCTTCAGTTGGACAGACCTGTCCTCTGCTTTCCCCATCCAGATTTTCCTCTTTAATCTAGTGCCTTTTTTCCTATAACCTCAGTATGCAATGTGTGGTGTGTTTCTGCACTGACTCAGATGTATGCATGTGCCCGGCAGATTCTTGCTCTGTCCATCATGGCTGGAAAATCAAGATGATAGCTCATAGCCCGCACAATGTGTCTTTTGTGCACCTAAGTATGATTCGCATTGCTTCATTAGTCTTGGGATAATAGAAATAGTATAACAATTGAGTAGTGCTGAACTTCAGTGTGTTGAAGAAGAGTATGGCCATAAAGTATATTGATGAAATTATGCATGATTATGTATTTACTAATTCATTAATCTGAGAACTTTTATATTCTCCCACAAGGCTCAGTGTAGCTGGTTGCAGCATGACTTTGGCCATGTTTCTGTATTCAAATCTGCCAGATCAGACCGTGTCTTTCATTTCTTTATCATGGGTGTGATGAAGGTACTGTACTTTTATTTGTTATTTTCATTATCATCTCTTGGTGCATTGTCATGGCACTATTACTTTCACATTCCTTTCACCATAGGACATTGTATCAGAGCCTTTTGTATTTTATTCTTCAAACATCCTTTTCAGCTTCACTGATTTTTTTTTTGTTTTGGTCTGATTTATCTCCTATGCAAATGTGGTAGGATGATGCAGTTGTTAAGGTCATTTGCAAAAAAAAAACCAGAAATGATCAAAACCTATTCCTAACATCATTGCTTATCTACTGGAAACAGGCTATTTTATCTCTACAGGCAGGATAGTGAGTGGTGGATGTTATATTCCTGTGGCAGAGTATGTCAAAAAGCCACTGTTTTGGGTGTGCTCCAGGGAATTTAAGAAGTCTCCATGAACCACTCCCAGTCTAACTTGGTAACACACAAACATTAGTGTATAAGTATACAAATATACACGAGGCACTGCAGTAAAGCTGTGATATCAAAATATATAAACTAGGGAAAAAGTAGGAACAGCTTTATTACTTAACAACTACAAAGTTGTGATGTTGCGGCTTTAGCCTTCATCATACAAAAGCAAACAGGACGAAGAATTGGAGAGAGGAGACAAAGTATAGATTCACATGAATCCTGTGTTAAAGAAGTAATAAAAAATTTTAAAATAGAAATGTATGGAACACATAGCGGAGGATAAGTAAGCTATGACTGAGATGCTTTGGATTTGGTGAGGAGATGTGGCTAAAATGATGGGAGAGGTGTGTTAGAAGATAAATGAGAAGTAAGCCGTACAAAAATGTTTGTCACAGTGAAAATAACTTAGTAACACACAATAATTTGTGTATAAATATACAACTATATACGAGGCACTGCAGTAAAGCTGTGATACCAAAATATATAAAGTAGGAAAAATGTAGGAACACCTTTATTACTTAACGCCACAACCAAAGAACTATAGATGATATTTAAATTTGCAGCATTTGTATATTTTAATACTTTTCTGTTTATAAAAAAGAATACTGAAGAAGAAACTGAAGCACGGAGTAAGATAGGAAACCTACAGAATATTTTAAATGAGTTAGTTATGTGAAAATATAAAAGCTGTTCATTTAATTGTTTCTGTTGTTTTTTTTTTATGTTTTATATAGGGGGCCTCTCCATCCTGGTGGAACCACATGCACTATCAACATCATGCCAAGCCTAATGTTGTAAGTTGCTTTTATAGTGGATGTAATGCTGTCCTGCTAGATTTTTGTTTGTGTGGTTTTTTTTTTTTTGTGTATGTTTGTTTGTTTTTGGTTGTTTGTTGGTGGTTGATCTCCCTGTAACAGCAAATTGAGTTACTTCCTCTGATGATCTAGGGAGTTGTGTTGTTGTTCTGCATTCTGCTCTCTACAGTAGAGTTTTCTGTATACAGAAGTATGTGCTCAACATGAAAGTGTTAGAGAAATGAAAATGATGCTAGGAGAATGTGAATACTGTATTTGACAAGGTGGTGTCAGCGACATGAAATTAATGCTACGAAAATGCAAAGGTGTTGACATGAAGGTGTTTGAGAAATGAAAATGATCTTAGAAGAATGTGAAACATTGTACTTGAAAGTGTTAGAGAAAAAGTATTCTCTGGCTTGTTGCAGATGAACAAAGATCCCGATGTACGCATAGAGGCCTTGTTTGTTGTGGGTGATAACATGCCAGTGCAGATTGCCAAGGAGAACAAGAAAAGCATGCCTTACAACTGGCAGAATTATTACTTCTTTCTCCGTAAGTTCAATGATTTCTCTCTCGGTGAGAGTCTGTGGTCATCATTTGCACAGTGTGAAGAAAACAAAATGTTAGTTTATTTGCTTCGGTTATGTTTCATGTCTGTTTGGCAAACAAAGCCATCCTACATTTCCCTGGAAACAGGTTGTCACAGCAGACTGGCAAACTAAATAGGGATTATTGTGATACCTGTAGTGTCAGAGGTTACTGAGAAACCTGCAGCAAAGAGATATTCAGTTTTTTTTTCTTATGTATGCTCCAGGATATAGAGAAAGACAGAGCAGTCTACTTTCACCAAAACCATCTGCAAGAATGTCATCATTATCAAGGAAACAATTTACATCTGGAGCAAAAACATGTGTTTCTTTTCCATTTTTGTAATTTTTCTGTTTCATTCTGTCATTTGTTTTTGAAATCCCTAATGAGATTATCTCAGTTGTTTCATTTATTCTTTTCTTTTGTCTTGCATTTGTTTTCTTCTGCTTTTCTTTTAAAAAAATTTTTTTTTCATTCTTTGTACTTTTTAAATTGTGCTCTTCTTTGTCTGTGGACTAAAGTCTGCGTATTCTTATTTCAGTTGGACCTCCACTTCTATTTCCAGTCTACTTCCAGATTATGTTGTTCAGATATATCTTCACTAGACGGGCATGGATGGTAAGTCTTTGTACTTGTTGAAGAGTTTCAAGAGACTCAATTTTCTGGGCATAAGCTGTAGCTGAAGGATAAAAATGACAACAGATGAGTGTTTTAGTGGGAAAGAGAAGGCAAGTAGTTATATCAGCGGACAAAAATGAGGATAGACAAATGGGATTGACTGCAGGAATGAAAAGACTGAAGAGATAACAAAAAAAGTATTATTCGGGGGGGGGGGGGGGGAGAGAATAAAACAACACGTGGACAAAGTGTGGACAGAACTGAGGTAAAGAGAATGCAGTGAAGATAGTCGATTGACAATATTGTAATGAAAAAGAAGAGATATTACATATAGTCAGTGGACAAAGTGTTATGATAGGAAAGACAATTTTTCAGAAATAGTCAACAGATGATGTAATAATCAAGATCAGAAAACAGTCAACAACTGAAAATTGCTTTCTCAGATAAATCAACTGAAAAATCAGGAGTTAGTCCCGTCTGAAAAGAAAAGAAAATTCCGTCAAATCAGATTTGAAATTTATACCTTTGTTGTTTCTGTGTCCTGCTGAGTATTACTGGAGGTCCCAGCATTTCTAGAAAATATGTATGCCAATTCATAATTTCTTCTTTTACTTGAAACTATCTAGAAAATATATACACCAGTTCATTATTTATTCTTTCACATAAAATCATCATCATGAAGTACGCACACCAGTTCATAGCGTATTCACTCACATGAAGCTCATACATTTTTTTTTATCTTCAGGATCTTCTTGTGGTGACAATTTTCTTTGTCAAATTATTCTACTTGTATGCACCCCTGGTTGGATTTTGGGGAGCAGTTGTCTTCTATTTTTCATTTAGGTAAGTTTCTCTGTGTTCACTGTGTGAGCAGGAAGATTTTTAGAGTATAATAATGTTGTGTTGTCCAAACAAGCAGAAAGAAAATGTCAGAGGACTGGATTTATGATATTAATGTTTCTCAAATGGTGTGCTGACAAATTTTGATAGTGAAAAATATCTTTGTTCAAATTACAGTATGCTTTTGCTTGTTTGTACTAGTATATGTGCATTTAAATCCAACCTAATATTTATGTGGCATAAATTAAGAGTGTGTTTGTCCACTATTTCTCCAGAAATAAATTGTATTTGTTGTCAATAAAGTGTGCCTCCAGGCAGTGTAATGTCTTTGTCTGAAAGAGACATGCTATTTTTTTTCCAGATGGAGAAGAAAGAAATTATGTAAAAGTTTCCTAAAAGTCTATGACAATATTCAGAAACATTGTGGTGATAGTTTGATGTGGTGTGATTTTATAATTTTTAAACAAATTAACGTACGAACAGAACGGTTTTTAAATAAACCGTAAATTATGGAGTGGAGATTTCTTGTTTTTAGATTCAGTGACACAAAGGCAGTTAAGGTTCTTAACTGTAAATATAACTTTGGTAGCTAAAGATTGTCATCTGTCAGAATGTCAGTTTGTATTTATCACACACAGATGTCTAGAAAGTCATTGGTTTACCTGGGTTGCCCAATCCAATCACATCCCCATGGAGATAGACCATGACAGTGCTCTCCCCTGGCTCCGTCTTCAGCTGCAAGCCACCTGTAATGTAGAGAAAAGCTTCTTCAATGACTGGTTCACAGGCCACCTTAATTTTCAGATAGAGCACCAGTAAGATATTTTTGTAGTCGCATCAGACAAATTCCATCCTTGTTTTCTTATAAACAGAGCATTTGTGTTTTCTTGTTAACATGTTTTATGTCATATCCATTTTCACTTCCTCAGTTTTTATTGTTTCATTCATATCTATATTTGTTATTGTTTTCTCATCTTTTTTTTCCTTTCTTAATATGGCAAAATATTCATTGTAGTTCTTTTTCTTTGCATTTTCTATCCTTTCATTTCCTTCCACATTTAATCTAATGTATCTTTTTGTAAAACTTCATGTTGTCACTTTATCTCATTTTGTATATTGTGAAAACAAATTTAGAGAACAAAATTTTAATTATAAAACATGTATATAAAATGATTTAATATTATATTTTATGTGCACAAAAATAAAAAGCAAAAAAGAATAGTGTTTCATATTAATTGAATTGTAATCACAACAGCTGGATTTGACCATCACACTGATCAGTGTTAGTCATACATAGAAAGCACGGACATCAGCTGTCAAAGCAGCTTTGGTTTTTCTATATTTCTCATCAAGTCTTTCCATTGCTATGTAATCTGTGTAGTTCATAATTTGTCTTGGTTGTCTTTTTTTTTTCATTCATTCATTTTTTTTTTTTTTGCATGAATAGTTCCTCATTCTGTAGGTTGATCTCCATGTTCATGTCAGTTATGTCAGTGCTTTCTTAGATATTGAAATCCATTGCTTTGTCTTCTTATCATATTCCTGATATGCTAGATGCCTTGATAATATCCCAGTAATAGTATACAGAAAGAGAGGAAGACCAAGGTGAAGATGGCTGCAAAACATTGATGATCTGCAAATGGATGCAGTAGCAGCAGCAGGGCATCTTGCTTACAACCGAGAGGCCTACAGGAGAGCTGTCAGAGAGACAGAGTACCGCAAGGGACATACAAATGACTGTCTGAGTATACAGAATGTGGCTTAGGGTCATTAGACTATAAATGACATTGCCATAGTTAATTGTCATTATTACTGGAACCATGAAAGTTGTAACAGTAATATATGGCTTCCTTTCTCTGCAGCCTGTTCCCTACAATGCCTCGTCATAATCTGTACAAGATTGCACCTCTAGTCAAGTCTGCATGTGAAAAACATGGGATCTCATACCAGGTTAAGCCACTTCACACAGCTTTTGCTGATATCATTAGGTGAGTTGCATCATATTAATCTTGATGAGTTTTGGCTTTGACTTTTCTGATCCCTGGGTTTACAACTTTTCACTCTTTTTCCCTTGTGTCAGATAATGAAATGTACAGGTCCTCCTCATCTGTTCTACATCTCCATACAGAATGTTGGTGATTGAGGAGTTTGGTGGTATCAGGTTCTTCCGAAGGCCCTTCAATGCACTGCAGTCCAGCAGATGGTGTTTAACCATTTCTTCTTCTTGTTTTATATCTTGATATAACAAGAAAATATTTTACTGCATCTCCAGTGATGGAATAACTATCTCCAAGCCTAACAGAATGTTGGAAAGCATTTAGTATCATGGATGACATTGTTGTAGTTAGACATTAAATGAAGTAGAGGTCAAAGACTTTTATTGCTGCTGTTCACACAAAAAATATTGTGATTTTAAAGTTGTGAACAGTTTTATTAAAGTCTTCATCAGTGAACTAGGGCATAAATACATATAAAAAGCTGCATACGAATTTAAAGGAATGATTCATGACATGAAGTTGTAAAAAGCAGAGCACCAGTGAGGAGAAAGAGTGTAGTACGTATGGTTACCCTTCAGACTATACGTAGCATGCTCTATCAGTTACTGTGCACAAGTCTTGTTGCTTCTTATTTGAAAAATTGATACAATGAGGAGAGAAAAAAAAGACAGTGCTTTCAGTAGTTCATTGATACATCGCTCATGTCTTTCTTTGGATAAAGACATCAAATTGTTCAACAGTGTTAGTAACTTTGGCAGGTTAGAGCCATAACTCCAAGGAGAGGCAGCAACAGAAGCAACTGAGGTAAAACATTTATGTGAAAACACAAAAAAAATGAGAAAAAATGTGGCTTAAAAAAAACTGAAAAGATTTTAGCACAGGACGAAATATTGAAGAATTGAAGTCAAGAAACTCACCTGTCACTAGAAATGAGGCCTGTCCATCTCTGTCTTTCTCTTTCAGTTTTGTGCGTGTGTGTGCTTATTTTCATATACATATATTTTCTTGCTAGAATCTCTCACAAATAGAGGAAATCAGTAGCTTTTTTAAAAATACACAATAGTGTTCATAGTAATTTCAGTAATCTTGTCAGAGTTTATTAATCTACTTTAGTAGTGCTGTTTTCTCATCCCATTTTAAAATCAGTTACATGTTTAATTCTTTATCTCTGTTGGTGCAGGTCCCTCAAGCACTCTGGTGAACTTTGGTATTCTACATATCAAGCCTACCATGCAACATCTGTATAAGAGCTTTACAGAAGTCATGTTTGTCTATGACTTTACCAAATTATTTTCATATGCTGGCACTACTTAACCAAATTATTTTCATATGCTAGCACTACTTGACCAAATTATTTTCATATGCTAGCACTACTTGACCAAATTATTTTCATATGCTAGCACTACTTGACCAAATTATTTTCATATGCTAGCACTACTTGACCAAATTATTTTCACATTATAGCACTACAATATTCATATGCTACCAAATTATTTTTGAATGTTATCATTATCAAATATTTTCATATGCTGACTTTTCTTTACCAAGTAAAAAAATGCTAGCATTTACTTTACCACATTATTTTTATATGATAGCATTGCTTTATCAAATTATTTTCATATTTTGTTGCTATTTTACCAAATTACTTTCATATGCTGGCATTATTTCACCAGATTATTTTCATATGCTAGTATTACTTTATTAAATTACTTTAATGTGTTAGCATTACTTTACAGAATTATTTTCATATGCTTACCTCTTACATCCTTCCTGTGCTGTTAAACGTCGCATGGTTGTTTGCCAAGTTTTTGCATATGCTAGGTATACTTTATTTATTATATTATTGTCATATGATAACATTTACTTTAATCAAATTATTTTCTAATGATAGCTTTTACTTTACTAGACATACTAGGAATACAAGAAGCAAGATGGACAGGACAAGGCAGAAGGAAATTAACAACACAGCACACAGAAGATACAATAATATGGTCAGGTAAAGAAGATCTTCATGAAGGAGGAGTAGCATTGATTATAACAAAAGAAGCATCAAGAGCATTGCTGAAATGGACCCCAATAAATGAGAGATTATTATATGCACGGTTCAACTCAAGATTCACGAAGCTGTCTATTATAGTTTGTTATGCACCAACAGAAGCAGCTGAAGAGGAATTAAAAGAAGATTTTTACAACAGCCTCCAAGCCACAGTAGAAACAATACCCAAGCATGATATGCTACTCATCTTGGGCGACTTCAATGCAAAAGTAGGTGAAGGAAATGAAGATAGAAGAAGAATCATGGGAAGAGAAGGAATCGGAGAAATAAATGAAAATGGAGAAAGACTGTGCAGTTTCTGTGAAGAAAACATGATGACCATCGGAGGGACAATTTTCCAACACAAAAACATCCATAAGGTGACTTGGAGGTCACCAGATAAAACCACAGAAAACCAAATCGATCACATACTAATAAACAACAAGTGGAAACGGTCACTACAAGATGTGCGAGCAAGGAAAGGAGCAGATATAGGAAGTGATCACAACCTTCTGGTAGCAAAAATAAAACTAAAATTAAGGAAAGCCAAAATCGGAGAACACAGAAAGATACATTTTGATACAAGAAAACTGATAGACCAGCAAACAAGAAATGAATTCTCAATAATACTTAAGAACCGCTTCAGTGTCCTACAAGACGAAGCAGAAATGTCCATATTAGAGTTCAATAAAACACTACAGGAAACAGCAAAAGAGGTGCTGGGATATCAGAAAAGGAGAAAAGAGGAATGGATAAGTGAGACCACATGGGAAAAGATAGAGCAAAGAAAAGAAATCAAGAAAAAATTACTGAACACCAAATCACAACGGCTTAAAGAACGAGTTTTAAGTAATTATGCACAAAAAGACAAAGAAGTGAAGGAATCATGCCGTCAAGATAAACGTCAATATTATGACAACTTAGCAGAAACAGCAGAGAAAGCAGCATATACAAATGACATGAAAACCATATATAAAATCACAAAGCAGATGACAGGTAACTTCAATACAAGATGTGAAAGTGCAGTAAGAACACAAAATGGACAACTGGTCAGTGGAGAAAGAGAAAAAATTGAAAGATGGAGGGAACACTTTAACACCCTACTAAACAGAACACAAGCAGCACAAGCAATAGATATACCTGAAGCAAAAGCGGAACTAAACATCAATACAGGACCAATAACAATAAATGAAGTAAAAGAGGCGATAAAGATGCTAAAATCAGACAGGGCACCAGGTGAAGATGAAGTGACTGCTGAGATGTTGAAAGCAGAAGAAACAGAAACACCAAAACAACTTTGCCGGATATTACAACAAATTTGGGATCTAGAAAAAGCCCCAGAGGAGTGGAAAACTGGTCTTATAGTAAAACTACCAAAGAAGGGTGACCTCAGAGATTGTGGGAACTGGAGAGGCATTACCCTACTGCCACTCACTAGTAAAGTATTTTGCAGAATAATCATCAACAGAATTGTACCAACACTTGAGGAAAAACTTCGGAAAGAGCAGGCAGGATTTAGGAAAGGAAGATCATGCATAGACCATATATTTGTACTTAGACAAATATTAGAACAGGCAAATGAGTGGCATAGCACAACATATGCATTATTCATAGATTTTGAGAAAGCCTTTGACAGTGTCAACAGAGATGCACTGTGGAAAATCCTAAGATGGCATGGCCTCCCCCATAAAATAGTTAATGTAATCAAAGCCCTATACGAGGGTTTCCAGTGCAAAGTTATCTGTGGAGAACATACCTCCAGCAGCTTTAGGGTACAAACAGGAGTGAAACAGGGATGTGTACTATCACCAACATTATTTATCTTGGCAGTAGACTGGTTAATGAAGGAGGCAACAACAGACAAACGCAGAGGATTACAATGGACCCTTGACACAGTGCTGGAGGACCTTGACTTTGCGGACGACATTTGTCTATTATCAAGCAGTCACAAAGATATTCATTCATTCATTCATTCCTTTGCATGTCCCTTGCGGAACTTTGCCTCCCAAACAGCACTCCTGTAGGCCTCTCGGTTGTGAGCAAGATGGCCTGCTGCTGCTGCATCCATTTCCAGATCATCAACGATGTCTTGCAGCCATCTTCGTTTCGGTCTTCCTCTTTTTCTTTTTCCCATTATGTATCCTTCCAATATGGTCTTCTCTAAATTATCATGACGTTTAATGTGTCCAAAATATTTAAGTTTTCTCTCTTTAATCCTCTTTACTAGCCAGCCTTCTTCAATATTAAGCTCTTGTAGTATAGATATATTTGTTCTTTTTTGTGTCCACGATATTTGGAGAACTCTTCTATAGCATTTACATTCAAAGGCATTTATGTGCTTCTCAGCTGTTTTGTTAAGTGTCCAGGTCTCACAGGCATATGTTGCGATGGGAAAGATGCATGCCCTTAAAAATCTTATTTTTGTGGTTCTCACAAAGATATGCAAGATAAAATAAACAAGTTAACCCAGAATGCAAACAACATAGGACTAAAGATCAACGTAGGAAAGACAAAGTTAATGAAGCAAAATGTGAACAACAGAAATGTACTCAGAGTAGATAACAAGTTAGTGGAGGAGGTCAACGAATTTGTATACCTTGGCAGCAGAGTAGTAGAAAATGGAGACAGCACAGAGGACATCAACAGCAGACTTACTAGAGCAAACCAGGCTTTTGCAATGCTACAGAATATATGGAAATCAAATAAACTAAGCATAAATATGAAAATCAGGATATTTAAGAGTAATGTTCTAAGTGTACTACTCTATGGAAGTGAATGCTGGAAAATCACCAAAACCATAGAAAACAAGTTGAATTCTTTCCAGACTAAATGTTTACGTAGAATAAAAAAAATATTTTGGCCAAACACCATAAGAAATAACATCTTATTGGCAGAAATGCAGATGAAACCACTGACAACAATTATTGAGGAAAGACGCTGGCGATGGTTGGGACATGTGCTCCGAATGACTGACAACTCACTACCAAAAATAGCACTAAGATGGACACCACAGGGGAGCAGAAGTAAGGGTAGACCAAAAGAGACATGGAGAAGAACAACAGAAAGGATGTTGAGCAATAGAGGGCTCACCTGGGCAAGAGCAGAAAAAAAGGCGAAAGACAGGCATTTGTGGAAAACCCTTGCGGAAGCCCCATGTGCCCTGGGCACTTAAGGTTCAGAGAGAGAGAGAGAGAGCTTTTACTTTACAAAATTAGTTTAATATGCTATGATTTCTTAATTAAGTATTTTCAAATTCTAACATTATTTTCCAAATTATTTTGGCATGCTGTAATTACTCTGTCAAATTATTTTAATTTGCGAGAATTGCATTACCAAATTATTTACTTGTCCTTGTGTTTATTGTGTATGAGGATAACAGTCATTTACTGGGTCACAAATTGCAAGCACATTTTCATGCATTTATTTCGATGCCATGTTGTGAGTAATCGAGTCCGGCTCCAAGACTTGTTTCTTTGCTTTATATAGATATATATAACTATATGAACTGTTGTATGACAAATATTAAAATATTATATACATGATTTAAAAAAATTTTTTTTTTGTTGCTTATCACAAGTTAAGTGTGGGTTTTTTTAATTTATGTAAGCGTAGGGAAAATTGTGTAACAAACATTGTTTCTGTCCAGAGAATGGGGAGATAGTCTCTCAGAAGTCAGTTCCATCTTTGTTCACAATACCAATATCATTGTTGATATTTGTAGGAAAAGGAAAACCTACCAGAGCATTTCATATTTTCTAGGGGTAAGATTTTTAGAGGGGGAGAGATTTGAAATCATTAAGAAATATTGAGTTTACAGAAAACTTCAGAATTTATGTTCACCATTAAAACATTCAACATGAAAATGCTGAAACACTTTCTTTAAAAAAATGTTCAGGTTTGGTGTACCACCACACAAGTGACTTTGTTGATAGAGACCTTTGAAGATGGATCCGTAGAGAGACACTAGCATCTATGCCAGTCAGTACAAAGTAGTGATAGGTCTTGATGAGAGGAATGAAATAAGCACATATTATTTGAGATTTTGTTGTTGGAACAAGACTTTTCCTTCTTGTATACATTGTGCTTTCATCCACAACCTTCATGGGCTTAGTTTCCTGATACGCATTTCTCCTTCCACCTGCATTTATTTTTTCCCTTGCTTCCGTTTCTGTAGCAGTCTGATAGTTTTTTTTACCAGATAGGGCGATGGTTGGGACATGTGCTCCGAATGACTGACAACTCACTACCAAAAATAGCACTAAGATGGACACCACAGGGGAACAGAAGTAAGGGTAGACCAAAAGAGACATGGAGAAGAACAACAGAAAGGATGTTGAGCAATAGAGGGCTCACCTGGGCAAGAGCAGAAAAAAAGGCGAAGGACAGGCATTTGTGGAAAACCCTTGCAGAAGCCCCATGTGCCCTGGGCACTTAAGGTTCAGAGAGAGATACATTGTGCTTTGAGAAGTTGCAACTTTCTTAGGTATTCCAGTGAACCCTGTTACTGGTTTTTATGTCTGAATACAGAACTTTCACAGCAGGAACTTGACTACACAGAGGACAATGGGAAGTGGCAGCTAAATTTTTCTTTAAAAAAAAAAAGATTAAACTTATTCAGACTTTCATGACTGGCATTGATGTTTATTTTCTTAAGAATGACATTCCTACTAAATTTTATTGATTATTATGACTGACACTTCAGCATTTTTGGTGGGGACTGTTGCTGATCCATTAGAATCAAATGAAATTGAGTTGGCAAACTGGAAATTAAAACATGAGTGAGTGCTAAAACATCTGCAGCATTATAGATTCAAGCAGAGAGACTCGTTAACTAGTGCTATTCAATGAAAATAATATTAACAAATTCTCAGATTTAAAATTAGAACAGAAATTGTTATCCCAAAGTCAGAATAGGATTTGCTCCCCCCGGAGCCATTTATGTTGTATGTATAAAGTGTTCTTTGGTTATAGGGTACTTAATTATCAGAGTTAGTTCACAACTGCTTGTATATGGCAAGCTGTATATATGACATACAAACAATATAATCTAAGTGATGTTTTTAAAATTGTACCTTACATCCTTCCCGTGTCGTTAAACGTCACATAGGACTCGCATAGTTGTTTGCCAAGATTTCCTGTTCTCAGCGAGTCTTTCAACTTCATCAAGGGATGTTATGCCCACTAAACTGGCTTCTCTTAACAATGTCCTCTTTAGAGTTTCACATGGTCAGCCTCCTTTTCTTCGACCTGTTGTGCTCCACCTGATAGCTTGTTTTGGTATTCTCTGATTGTTTCTTATCATTACATGGCCTACATATATCCATCTTCTTTTTCTGATCACCCATGAGACAGGTTGTTGTTTGCTCATCTGTATTATCTCTGTGTTGTTCTTAAATTCGTTCCACTTTATACCAAGTATTTTCCTTAGGCATTTGTTGTATATTTAACATTAATTAATCCCATTATGCAGGTTGTGTAATGCAGTGTGTTACTGATATATCTTCATATTATCTGTTCTTATATTGTTTTCACAATGGTGCTGCCCCATGGAAAACTATGTTTGATTATAAATTGTATTGCCTATTCTAGAGATTAACATTGTTAAGAGAGGCCAGTTCAGTGGGCATAACATCCCTTGATGAGATTGAAAAACTCTCCGAAGATAGTTATTTTGCTTGGAATGACTTTATTAAGTGTCCTGAAGTTTTTATATATATATACATGTAAATTTACAGATAGCTGCAGGGTGGTGTATGTAAAACCAGCTCCGAGCACAAAAATAAATTTTCACATTATATTTCCAAGCTGGGCTCAGTTTTAAGCATGCCACCCTGAAGCATAGATACAATCAATATATTTTTTCAGCTTTATCAAACATCTAATAAAAAGAATTTTTTTTTTTGTTGAGAAATTCTAACATTTTGTGAGCCCATCTGAGTGGGTTAGAATGAAAATATCATCATTTTGTGAATCTTTAATGTGCCCAACACTTTGTGTTTTTGTGAGAATTATGTTTCTGACAGTGTTTTCATTTTTTTTTTTTACATAATTTGTGGTCAGTTTGGAAATTTTCAACAAAGTTGGATGGGATTTATATGTATTTTAAAATTGCTTCCAAACATTGTTTGTGAGTTTGCTTTGTTTCATCAGGTGTTTTTTTTTTTTTAAGTGTAGCCTAGTATTTTCATACTTTTAAAACTTTGGAAATGATTTCATAAATATAGTCTATAAAGTCACACTGTTTGAATAACTACATTTAGAAGTTGCTTGGGGTGGCTGTCAACAGCATTTTTATAAGAGACTTTTTTGACAGAACAAAACCACCATGTATTTATTATATTTGAAAAATTGGCACTGCAGTTGAAGAGAGAAGCCATAATGTGGAAAGATTCATGTGAATGCTGTGACAGACTATACAAGTTCTGAGATGGAAAGACTCATCTAAACACTGCGAAAGAAGACACAAACTGTGAAATGGAAATATTCTTATAAGTGCTGCAACAGAAGATACAATTGGTGAGATGGAAAGATTTATCTGAAACTGTGACAGAAGTTACAAGCCATGAGATGAAAAGATTCATCAAAAATTGTAATAGAAGATACAAGCCATGAAATGGAAAGACTCATCAAAAATTGTAATAGAAGATACAAGCCATGAAATGGAAAGACTCGTCTAAACACTGCAACATAAAGAGACAGTCCATAAGACAAAGACTGATCTAAACTCGATGACAAGAATGATGTCTGATTTTTTTTCATATGAGAGATTATTGTGTAGACCTGCATCAGTGTGCTGAGATCTGCATTGCTATACAAAATAGATAATTGACATATATGTTAAGGGAACATCTCTGAAAAAAGAAGTGCCTGCATGCAAAGCCTGCATGTCTACACCTGTGTAGAAATAACCACATAATAATAAATAACACTGTATTCACAGTGGATGAATGCAAAATTAAACCACTGCTTTCTTTATTGAATTCAATGAAATATTAGCAGGAAAATTATATGTCAGTTTATGTTACCAGTGTTCTAAAGATATTGCAGTAAATGTCATATATTTGTGGTATCAGAGAATACTTATAAATATGAGTTATATGTGAGTAATGAGTGATGTTGACAACTTTAAGAGTAAGGTTCCTAAAATACACTTAATTCATTTCAACATTATAAATATGTATGTGTTCCTCTTTGCATGTTAATTTCCTGAATGTTGAACAGACGCCAGAGAGAAACATTGCCATTTGCACCATAAACTCAGTTATAAACTCATTATAATTATAAAATTATCAACTGTTTCACATGATTATCTGTACCTCACCTGGCTTGAAAAATCTGCATTGTTTTCAGATAATAGTGTTATATTAAACATTACTTGTGCATTGTTTATATTTGTTATAACACTGATCATTCATAAAGTTATGGGCTGATGTTTTGTCAAATGTTGCATACTTGCATTAGGTAAAATTGCTGTTTTATCCACCCAAGATCTATGGGCTGTTTAAAGATATGTTACGAGTTGATGCTTTGTTACATGGTTGTTTATAAAGTCTGTAGGCTGTTAATGTTTTCACAACATCTACACCCTGCTAAAGGTTATTTATATAGTTGGTGCTCTGTTACAGCAGAATTCATGAAGCATGTTTAAAGTTATCTGTGAAGTTGATGTTTTGTTACAGTCTTTAATCCGACTATCTAAAAAAAAAAAACTACAGGTTTGATATTTTTAGTGGGGCTTTTTTTTTCATCCCAAAAGTTGGCATAACTTCTTTTCACTCTTCTAACTCCTTTGTCCATGGAAAAAAAAGAATGCCCTTTGATTAGAAAGTGAAAAGTGACAAAAGTTTAAATTTTGGTTTGTTTTTCATAAACTAACAGATTTCCCGAGTGATGAATTTTCAATTCCACATTTAAGTTTGTTCATGTAAGTTAAAACAAATTTACAGATTTCTTGTGAAAATAATGTCACTTGCCTGGATGGCAAAGTTGTTGTTGGGTAAATATTGATGAACCTTATAGTAAAATATTTTAATTTCAGATGCTGGCTGCTTAAGAATTGTTAATCCACCAAGAAAAATCTGTTTTTTAATCATATAGAAGGTTTCTTAGTTTTTATTGGTAAAAATAAACCCGAAAACATTCACTGTGATCATTGTGTGTCAGTTGTCAGCTTTTCTGTGAGATTGTTGTACCAAGATACTCTGATTATATCATTTAAACAGCAGTGCTAAAGTGAAAATGGTGCTTCTGAACTATGCAGTACCTTGGATTTTGAAAAGACTCTTTCTCCTTTGTGAGAATCTGTTTATTGTTTCACATTATGTCAGTAAAACTAATGTTTGTATTTTAGTGCAGGTTTCAATGTGCTAAAAGACATGCAGAAAACTATAGAGAAGTTCAGCTTTATGTCTTTGAGAACCACAATAGAGGGATCATGATTTTCTGTCATAGTGGAGTTTACTCATTAACTCCCAACCTGCTTTATAATGGAAGCTAGAGCAATGTCATTAGCAAAAAAATCATCTATCAAGAGTGCTTGTGTTCACTGCACACAGAAGCATGCAAGGTGTATGTTTAATACACAAAGCAAACATTTCTTTTTATACAGGTAATAGTTAAGGCTGGGTGCCTGTTCCCCTACACAAAGTACTCCCCTCAACCTAACACAGTCCATACATTTATCACAGAGCAACCAAAGATGAGTAAATTGTTGAAGGAAACATGTTGTTCCTGAAAATAATGTCAAGGATCCCATGGACAGTCAGGATAACTAATGAGTAGTGTTTGAGACAAGCTAAAGAAAAATGTAGTATAATAAACAGGATGAGGAAAAGGCAATCATCAGAGAGAAATTGTAAAACATCACAACAGTGAGCAAAACTATATATAGGAGAGGCAGAGGAACAGACATTTGAAGCCTGACATTGGGGCTTGAAAAGAAATCAGCAACAGTTACTCAGAAATGTCAAGGACCAAGATTTGTGGAAAAGTATGACCACCCATACTGCATGTGATGATGATGATGAATCAAAGTGACATTAGCACACACCTAAATTATAATATTTTTTGTATAAGTTATTTGAAAACAGCTAACATTGAAACCGTACAGATTGCAATTGACACACACATTGAAATCAAATGACAAAATCAGATGCAATTGACACACACATTGAAATCAAATGACAAAATCATATGTCATCAGTTCTGTGTGGAAATCCAAGCAGACATGGAGTATGAAGATTCTGTAGGATGCCTAGTTTTCTCCGATGAAGCTACATTATACATTTAAGTGGAAAGGTGAATCGCCATAACATGCAAATATAGGGCTCAGAGAACCCTCATAGTGTGAGGAAAGTACACTAAACTGAACAGATTATTCTGATTAGGCCATGCAGAAGAATGGAAGAGAACTCTCTTCTTTCTCTCTGAACCTTAAATGCCCAGGGCACATGGAGCTTCCGCAAGGGTTTTCCATAAATGCTTGTCCTTTGCCTCTTTTTTTTTTCACCCTTGCCCAGGTGAGCCCTCTATTGCTCAACATCCTCTCTGTTGTTCTTCTCCATGTCTCTTTTGGTCTACTCTTACTTCTGTTCCCATGTGGTGTCCATCTTAGTGCTATTTTTGGTAGTGAGTTATCAGTAATTCGGAGCACGTCCCAACCATCGCTAGCGTCTTTCCTGAATAATTGCTGTCATTGGCTGCATCTGCATTTCTGTCAACAGGATGTTATTTCTTATGGTGTTACTCAAAATGTTTTTCTAATTCTTTGTAAACATTTAGTCTGGAAAGAATTCAACTTGTTTTCTATGGTTTTGATCATTTTCCAGCATTCACTTCCATAGAGTAGTACACTTAGAACATTACTCTTAAATATCCTGATTTTTGTTTTCATGCTTAGTTTTTTTTATTTCCATATAGTCTGCAGCACTGCAAAAGCCTGGTTTGCTCTGGTAAGTCAGCTGTTGGTGTCCTCTGTGCTGTCTCCATTTTCTACTACTCTACTGCCACGATATACAAATTCGTTGACCTCCTCTACTAACTTTCTATCTACTCTGAGTACATTTCTGTTGTTCACATTTTGCTTCATTAACTTTGTCTTTCATATATTGATCTTTAATCCTATGTTTTTTGTATTCTAAGTTAGCTTGTTTATTTTATCTTGCATGTCTTTGTGGCTTCATTCCTTGTTTGCTGGTCTTTCAGTTTTGCTGTATCAAAGCATGCCTTCCTGTGTTCTCCGATTTTGGCTTTCCTTAATTTTAGTTTTATTTTTGCTACCAGAAGATTGTGATCACTTCCTACATCTGCTCCTTTCCTTGCTCTCACATCTTGTAGTGACCATTTCAACTTGTTTATTAGTATGTGATCGATTTGGTTTTCTGTGGTTTTATCTGGGGACCCCCAAGTCACTTTATGGATGTTTTTATGTTGGAAAATTGTCCTTCCGATGGTGTTTTCTTCACAGAAACTGCAATATTTCTCCATTTTCATTTATGTCTTTGACACCTTCTCTTCCCATGATTCTTCTTCTATCTTCATTTCCCTCACCTACTTTTGCATTAAAGTCACCCAAGATGAGTAGCATATTATGCTGTGGCTTGGAGGCTGTTGTAAAATTCTTCTTTTAATTTCTCTTCAGCTGCTTCTGTTGGTGCATAACAAACTATAATAGACAGCTTCGTGAATCTTGAGTTGAAGCGTGCATATAATAATCTCATTTATAGGGGGTCCATTTTAGCAGTGCTCTTGATGCTGCTTTGTTATACTTCTTCTTCTTCTTCTTCTTCGTTCGCACTGTCTGTCTATATCTGCAGTCCTGTCTCTTGGATAAATTTCACTGTTTTTTGTAACTCATGTATGGAACCGTAGAGCTTATCTTCTTTAGTGGTTTCACTGGGCCAGTAATTATTTCTCAGTGTCTCGTAGTTGATGGAGTTCTGGAGGATATGTTCCACGGTTTGGGGCACCTGGGCACATGTACATAGATTAGTAGTACCAACCTTAAACTTTGTATACATATGACTTCGGAGTCGGCTGTGTCCTGTTCGGAGACGGAAGATGGTGACTTGTTCCTTTCTGTTTAGCATGTGATAGTCATCATGTTGTGGTGTTTGTGGCTTCCTGTAGGTTTTTATCATGCTTTTCTTCTGATTATAGGTGACTGGTATGTCTGGTTGCTCCATTTCAGTGCCCTCTTTGGCCAGATGGTCAGCTTTCTCATTGCCTGGTATCCCACAGTGGGAGGGAATCCATTGCAAAGTGACTCCATGTTGTAAGCCAATTTTTGACAAGGCATCCTTAAGGTCTGGTAGTTTGTTGCACTGAAGAGCCTCCAGTACTGATCTTGCATCTGTGAGAATTACTACAGGACATGTATCAATTCTGGAGTCTGATAGTTTTTCAACTGCAGCAATAATTGCCCTAACTTCTGCATCAAAGTTGTTGCAGTATTTACCAGTGGGTATGGAAATCTTGTCAATGGTGTTGTTTGGATATTCAATATATGCTCCTGCCCCACCATTCTTTATGGCATTATGTGCAGATCCATCTGTATACACACGTATCCAGGTGTCACATGGATATTTGTCATCTAGAACACTAAGTGTGGCTGTTGATCTTACAAGACTGCTCTGCATCTCACCATTCTGCACACCTTTCACTTCAGTCTGAATAGTTATTTGTGTATAATCTGCTTCTTTCCATGGTGTATGCTCTGGTACAGATGATAATGGGGTGACTACAGTTGGAAGGTCAGGTATCAGCTTACGCATACGCTTGGCCTGATGAATGAAGCTGCTTCTTTTAAGCCGTCCTAATGCCAAGTTATTGAATCTCTCCTTCAGGGGATGGCTTACAGAGCTAAGGAATTTTTCTCCCATGGTCATGACCTTTGTGTCTCTGCGTTCCTTTAGCGGTTGAACACCAACTATTTTCTGCATTTCTACTATTGGTGTGGACCTCATGGCACCTGTGATAATCCGTAGTGACTGATTTTGAACCTTGTCTAGATTATGCAGCGTAGTGTTTGATGCTGTGCACCAAGATGTTGAGCCATATTCTAAATGTGGTAGAATACTTTGCTGATATACATTCTTGAGGATTCTTTCACTAACTCCCCATGTAGTCCCACTCAATTTTCTTAATATGGCTAGTTTTCTTCTGGCTTTTGCTTCTGCACTGTTGATGTGTTGCTTCCAAGTCAGTTTTGAGTCAAGAGTCACTCCTAAGTAAGTGGGTTGGTTGTCCATCCTTAAGGGTATTTCATTTACAAAGATCTTACCTGCTTTCTGTTTAGATGAGAGGGTGAACAGAGTGGTGCTTGATTTCTCTGTGTTGATACTTACACACCATTTGTTTGTCCATGATGTCAAGATGTCTGCTGCTCTTTGGAGTCTCTGTGTAGCAACTGTCGCATATTCATCTGTACACCACATGACCAGATCATCTGCATACAGTGCTGCTTTGATTCCATAGGGAAGTTCCTTGACCAGGTCATTAATGAATACAAGGAATAGTGTAGGCGAAAGGACTCCTCCTTGTGGTACACCGTGTCGCAGAAGTACTTTCTGGCTTTTGTGTCCATCCATTACTACTCTAGCTCTTCTATTGTGTAAATAGGACTTTATCCAGTTGTACAGTCTTCCATTCACATTGCAGTTTCTTAGTTTCCACATTCATTCATTCCTTTGCATGTCCCTTGCGGAACTTTGCCTCCCAAACAGCACTCCTGTAGGCCTCTCGGTTGTGAGCAAGATGGCCTGCTGCTGCTGCATCCATTTCCAGATCATCAACGATGTCTTGCAGCCATCTTCGTTTCGGTCTTCCTCTTTTTCTTTTTCCCATTATGTATCCTTCCAATACGGTCTTCTCTAAATTATCATGACGTTTAATGTGGCCAAAATATTTAAGTTTTCTCTCTTTAATCTTCTTTACTAGCCAGCCTTCTTCAATATTAAGCTCTTGTAGTATAGATATATTTGTTCTTTTTTGTGTCCACGATATTTGGAGAACTCTTCTATAGCATTTACATTCAAAGGCATTTATGTGCTTCTCAGCTGTTTTGTTAAGTGTCCAGGTCTCACAGGCATATGTTGCGATGGGAAAGATGCATGCCCTTAAAAATCTTATTTTTGTGGTTCTGTCTGCTCCTCTCCACAGATTCTTTATTTGTTTTACTTTCTGAAGAGCAATAGATGTCCTCCTTTTAATTTCCCTCATTGTATCTCCATTATTAGTTAGTAGTGATCCAAGATATTCAAAACTCTCCACTTCTTCCAGTTTTTCCTCATTGATACATATTTCAGTTGCCTTGTTTGTTTTGTCAGTTGTCATCACTTTAGTTTTCTTTGCATTAAGATAGAGGTTCTGCTCTTCGCTGTTCTTGCGGACTGACATAATTAGTTTTTCCATTCCTTCTTGTGTTGTGGACAGCAATACTGTGTCATCAGCATATCTAATCTCTGGTATTTCATAACCTCCAACTGTTATGGCATCGTAATATTCTTTGTCTACATCTTCTCTAACATTCCTCATTATATTTTCAGTATACAAGTTAAATAAGTAGGGTGACAATATGCACCCCTGACGGACCCCTTGTTTTATGTCAAACCAACTTGTTGTTTCACCATTTATTCTTACTGCTGCTTGTTGGTCTAAATACAGCAGTGATGTTAATTGTATCAAATGTATCAAATATTTCCACAACAGACCTTTTTTCCATACTTTATCAAAGGCTTTCTTCAGGTCTATCCATGCTGCTAGTACAAGGTTTTTCTCTTGGAATGCATCCTCAATCTCTTGAGAGAGATAGGTCACTTGATCTTCCGTACTGTAGTACTGCCTAAATCCTGCTTGTTGTGGAACGAGAAGGTTTTCACTTTCTAGGTACCATTTTAGCCTCAGGTCAATGATGCGTTCCATCGTTTTGCATAGGCAGCTAGTGAGACTGATTGGCCTGTAGCTAGAGGCAGTATCACTGTTTTTCCCTGGTTTTAGCAGTGGTACCATGCTTGCTTCCTTCCAGATTTGAGGTAACTTACCTGTGCTCCAGCACATATTGAAAATATCCAACAGCTTTCCCATTGCTGCCATTCCCAGGTTCTTGATCATTTCATTGGACACTCCATCTGGTCCTGGTGATTTCCTTGGTTTCAGTTTACTAACTGCTAGGTCTAACTCACTGCGTGTGATTGGTGCATCCATGACCTCCACTTTTCTGACTTGTTCCTCCTCTTTCTGTGGCTCGATGCACACTGTACGCTCCTTCTCTGGATGGATATCAATGTTGCAGTCCTGTGCAAACATGCGAGCAAAGTGATCTGCTACCTGCTTACCTGTAAGAGTTTTCCCATCCTCTATTAGTGTAATCTTTGTACTTCTTCCAGTACTCTCATCATTTAACTGTTTGATTAGTTTCCATAGTTTCCTTCCATCCTTTTCAAAGTTTAGGGACTCTGTTTTCTCTCTCCAACTTTCCCGTCTGGCTTGCAGCTTTGCTCTCTGAAATTTTGCCTTAGAATGTTGGTAATTATTGTGGTGTTCTTGGCATGGTCTATTTTCTGCTTGCTTTCGAGCTGCTTCCACGTCATCATGGAGTTTTCCCAGCTCACTAGACCAGTATGGTTTATAGTCCCTGCGAGCTCCTCTGGGAATGGTTTCACGAGCGGCCTGAAGGATACAAGCATTGAATTCCTTCACTATGCTGTTAATATCCTTACCTTCTATGGACAGCTGTCCCACCAGGATACCTGTACGATGTCTGTACATTGTCCAGTTTGCTTTTTTATAGTTCCATCTAGGGAGAGGGTTACTGGTGTTAAGGAGTTCATTTTCTATTGTCAGGAAGACTGGTCGATGGTCGCTACCTCCAAGTTGTTTTCCAACTTCACGTGTAATGTTCCACTTCAGATCTGGAGAGTGGAATGCCAGATCTGGTGTTGATTTTGTATGCCAAGCCCTTGAGTAAAATGTTGGGGCATCCATTGGCTGGTTGATCAGGAGAAGTCCATTATCATCCTGCCAGCTCTCAACTTCCTCTCCTCTCTTGTCTATGTGGTCATAGCCCCAGCTCTGGGAATGACTGTTAAAATCACCACAGACCATCAGTCTCTCTTTGTGTGGGATTGTTCCTAAAGCAAGTGGGCGGTCATTAGGACAGTAATAGTTAAGGAGGTGGAAATCTGTATTACTACTTTTTAGATGGATCATCTGGTATTCGGCTCCTTCCATGTACACTCCCACCTGACATGCGCTGATGTTATTCTTAACAAGTGTGAGTACTCCTCCTTTTCTTCTGTCCTGTCGATCTGATCTAAAACACTGGTAGCCTCTGATTTTAAAGGCGGCATCTTTGGTTAGGTGTGTCTCCTGTATGCAGCATATACTTACCTGCTCTGCAAAAAGTATGTTCTCTAGTTCAACCTTTTTGCTATAGCCATCTCTAACACTGCTGACACCCTCAGCATTCCACTGCATTATTTTAAGTTCTTGCTTTTTGGCTGTTTTCTTCTGTTGTATTTTTTGGCCAGTAGCTCTACTCTCATGTCTCCTGACTCCACAAGACGAACTGAGAGGACCTCCAGTAGCATTGGGTGGACCCTTTCGAGGCAGGGGGCCCGGCACTGCACCTGCCTGGTTAGTCTTCACAGGGCGAGCACCATGTTTGAAAACTGTAGATATAGACATTTCATTAGCGATAATGCGTGTTACCCTGATTTTTGCGATGCGCCTTTTGGCTGGGTAACTCCGACTTCAGCACCTTTCCTTGCTAGGGCAGACTGTGGTCTTGCTTGGACTGCCATGAAGACAGTGTGGCTGGCCTGGCCAAAACTTTGTTTTCCAGCCTCTGGTGGCTGTACTTAAGCCCCTTCTCCATGTCAGATGGTTTGAGACAGTTCCACAAAGACACTCTGACTCTGAGATGAGGAATCTGATAAGTGCTTCAACGATATCCATTCCCCGCCACCTATAGTCTACTGGCTCTGTTTTGTTTACATCATTCTGATAGCCATTGTTGTAAAGACCCATAGGCTTGTCACGTCCTGGATTCATTGGTTTCACACCAGACTTCCCTCATCCCCGCCAGAGATCTCCATGTCCCCATCCGTCCACCAACCTGACATTACATTTTGCAAAAATAACAATTACAATTACAATTAGTGTTGATTGCTACAAGTTTCTGGGCTACAGAGGTAGGTCAGAGTTTTTAAGCAAACAGATCTATGTTCCCTGTCTCACAAACACTATGTTAAGATAAGTGTGCTCTTAACACAGTTGTTCCCAGGGGAACTTTGTTATAAATCAACCTGCTTTGTTATAAATCAATGCTACTCCTCCTTCATGATAATCTTCTTTACCTGACCATATTATTGTATCTTATGTGTGCTGTGTTGTTAATTTCTTTCTGCCTTGCCTTGTCCATCTTGCCTCTTGTATTCCTAATATGTCTTGTGTGTATCTGTGCATTTCCTTGATGGTTTGTGCTAGTTTTCCAGTCTGATTAAGTGTTCTTGTTCTTACATTCCAGCTGCCTATTTGCATCTTGTGTTTAGGTTCCAGGAGGTCTGCAGTTGGGCTGGGGACTTCTAGTGTCTGGCTTTCATCCACAACCTTCATGGGCTCAATTTCCTGATAAGCATTTATCCTTTCACCTGCATTTGTTTTTTTCCCTTGCATCTGTTTCTGTAGCAGTCTGATAGTTTTTTTACCAGATAGGGCTGCTGGCCCTGTGCCGAACCCTCCTCAGTCGCCTTTTACGATCATGCGTGGTAGGGTACAGTGGTCCTATTCTTTGCTTCGCAGGCATGTGCCCAGGTCCTGGGTACCACAAGGGGGAATGGAAGAGAACAGACAAATGAAAATGACATATGTATAAGAGATGAAAGTAACAAAACCAAGAGGCAGACCAAGACAGAGAGTGAGAGACAAGAAAGAAGAGGATATAAAGGAAACCTGGTGTCAGTAACTGGAGAGAGAAAATTAAGAATAGAAAAGAATGGATTTGAACTTTATCTGAGGCAGTAAGGCTTAATGGCTTGGAAAGCTGAAGAACAACATTTGTACCAACAAAGGGGGTGAAGATGCTGTCTGGTGAGGCAATCAGCGACCCATGGCTGATATGCAAGCATCAGAGTTAGCAAACCATAGCTGACCAAGACCCTGTTCCACCTCTCTGTGGTATCCCCAGTAACAGGCATAGCCTGGCTAACGGGCCAGGGATTGCCATAGTTCCCATGGTGGTGGAGTGTCTGCTAAAGAAGCATTGCACACCCCTGCTTTTTATCCGTACTCTGGGACTGAAAAAAGTGGCTGCCATAACCTGCTCCCACTCCAATACACTGCTGTGTCTCAACATCTCTATGGTATCAGCTACAAAGAACAGCTCACATTTGCAGGGAGTTCGTACAAGTACCAACAAAGACATTTAGTCCAAGTGCTTCATTTACAACATGGCACTCAAACACCCCCCCCCCCCCAAACACAAACACACATCCTACTTCATTGTTCACTATCCATACACTAATCTATACCTATCCATTTCTTATATTGTAAAGCAAACTTTAGAATTCAGTCTGTCTTTTCATGTGGTTATTTCAGTTAGTTTAATCCCAGTTCTACTTTTGATATGTTTATCTCTTAAAGCAATAAGAAAAAAAAATTTAGTCTGCAAGTTTGTTTGTTTTTTTTTTTAAAATCTGCACCATTTGTCTAAGAAAATTCAGACACAGGAATACAATGTCAAAACTGATCTGTAACAAACACTGGAGAAACTTTGACTAAGGACTATTTAAATAACAATGTTTGTTCAGTTTTTTACCCCATAAATTATGCATTACAACACAGGACAATCCTGAAAGGATGTAATGATGACATACAATCAGCTAGGATTGGCCACATTTAACATACTAACATAACATTTATATTTTAAACATCTTAGTTTATTTATTTGAAACCACTGGGCCATATAATTTGTGTAAGCTTTTTCATAAAACCAAACTTCAGAGTGATGATATGATGAGGTTAAGAATTCTTCAGACAGACTGTTCTGCCTATTTTAAAATTTGTCACAAGACAGTGAGATTATGGGCTGGTAAAACTGGCATCAAATCCTGTAAAGTTGCATAATTAAGCACACTGAGCTTCTGTTAAAGTAAAAATATAGTGGATGAAACAAATGGAAATACACAGCAAATTATCATTGGTTTTATGGGTCCATTCATTCATTCATGCATTTGCATGTCCCATGCAGAACTTTGCCTCCCAAATGGCACTCCTGTAGGCCTCTCGGTTGTGAGCAAAATGGCCTGTTGCTGATACATCCATTTGCAGATCATCAATGATGTCTTGCAGCTAACTCCACCTTGGTCTTCCTCTCTTTCTTTTTTCCAATTATGTACCCTTCCAAGACTGTCTTCTCTAAATTCTCATGACATTTAATATGTTGAAAATATTTAAGTTTTCTCTGTTTAATACTCTTTATTAGCAGGCCTTCTTCAATATTAAGTTCTTGTAGTATGGATATATTTGTCCTTTTTTGTGTCCATGATATTTGAAGAATTCTTCTGTAGCATTTATATTCAAAGGCATTTATGTGTTTCTCAGCTGTTTTGTTAAATGTCCAGGTCTCACAGGTATATGTTGCGATGGGAAAGATGTATGCCCTTAAAAATCTTATTTTTGTAGTTCTGTCTGTTCCTCTCCACAGCTTTTTCAGTTGTTTTATTTTTTGAAGAGCGATAGATGTCCTCCTTTTAATTTCCCTCATTGTATCTCCATTATTAGTTAGTAATGATTCAAGATATTCAAAGCTCTCCACCTTTTCCAATTTTTCCTAATTGATATGAGACAGAATATGTAAACCCTAATTGATATGAGACAGAATATGTAAACCAGAATAAATCTCTCAAAGTAACACTCAACTTTGTTGATTTCATTGAGCTCTTGTTGAGATTTTGTGGTTTGTTTAGCTCTCCTGTTCACACCTTTTGTGCTGATGAGTGTTCCTGAAGTTGGGCTCTTATTGTTTTCCTTGTTTGTCTACTTACATCTTACATCCTTCCTGTGCCGCTGAAGTCACATAGGGCTAGCCTGGCAGAGTGTCAAGTTTTCCTGTTCTCTGTGAGCTTTTCAACTTCATCCCTTCAAGGGATTTTATGCCTGCTACTTGATTTTTAAGGGCATGCATCTTTTCCATCGCAACATATGCCCATGAGACCTGGACACTGAACAAAACACCTGAGAAACATAAATGCCTTTGAATGCCACATTTTCAAATATGGTCACAAAAAAGAAAAATATACCCATACTACAAGAACTTAATATTGAAGAAGGTTGGCTAGTAAAGAAGATTAAATAGAGAAAACTTAAATATTCTTTGACACATTAAACGTCATGAGAATTTAAAGAAGACAATAGTATCATGGAAGGGACATAATGGGGAAAAGAAAGAGAGGAAGACCAAGGCGAAGATGGCTGCAAGACATTCTTGATAGTCTGCAAATGGATGCAGCAGGGAATCTTGCTTATAACCGAGAGGCTAACAGGAGAGCTGTTAGGGAGGCAAAGTTCCACAAGGGACATGCAAATGACTGATTGACTTTGGCCTCTCCAAACGATGACCTCTTTAGACCTTCACATGGTCGACCTCTTTTTTCTTTGGCCTGATGTGTTCCCATGCAAAGAACTAGACAATAAAGTAAAAAGTTCAGCTAGAAGGGATAAAAGAGAATACACAGATAATATAGCAAAAGAAGCAGAGAAGGCAGAAAAAACAGGAGACAGCAAAACTATATAACATACAAAAGAGGCTAACAGGTACTATTGCATCCAAAGAAAGACCAACCCTTAGCAAAACTGGCACACTTTTAACATCAAGTAAAGACCAAAAGCTAAGATGGGCCGAACACTTCCAAGAAAAACTTGATCGACCACACTCAAAAGAATTGATAGACCTTGAAACTAACTTACCATTCCCACAACTAAATGTCAACCTAGATGAAATTACATTGCATGAAATTGAAACAGCAATGAATCTAATGGCTAACAACAAAGCTGCAGGTGAAGATGAAATAGCCAAAATGTTAAAAGCTATTAACAGTGACAATATGAACCTACTACAGAGAATGGTTAATAAAGTTTGGAAAGAAGAAAAGGTCCCTTCTAAATGGAAAAAAGGAATCATTGTTAAAACACCAAACAAAAAAAAAGGCAGCCTTAACAATTGCAATAACTGGAGAGGAGTAACCTTACTATCAGTTATGTCAAAAGTATTTTGCAAAGTTATTCTGAATAGAAATCAAGATATAGTGGATGCTGCAGTGAGAGAAAAACAAGCAGGATTTCAAAAAGGGAGAAGCTGTCTTGACCAGATCTTTACTCTAAGAATAATACTTGAAGAATAAATCGAAAAGCAAAAACCATTAATCCTGAATTTCATAGACTTTAAAAAGGCATTTGTAGATTGATTGTGGAGAATTTTAAGAATATATGGAATACCATCTAAGATTTTCAACATTAGGGACCTCTACAGTGGATATGTTTATGCAGTCAACACAGAAGAAAGAATGAGTGAGTGGTTCCAGACTGGAACAGGCGTGAAACAAGGACGTATACTGTCTCCCTTGCTTTTTGGAATTGCCATAGACTTCATAACGAAAAACTGCTGCACAGGTAAAACAGGCATTGACTGGGTACATGGACCAAATAGAAGATCTTGATTTTGCTGATGACATAACTCTTATCAGTGACAATGTGAAATCAATGCATGTAAAAACAGATACCCTGTCTTCATTGGCTAGTAAAATAGGACTTGAAATTAACAAGGATAAAACAAAAATAATGAAACTTCTCATTAACCACAAAGGAAAAATATACGCAGAAGGAACAGCTGTTGGAGAAGTAAACCAATCTGCATATCTCGGCAGCTACATAGACAAGGATGGCGACACCAGAAAAGAAGCTAGAATTCGAATTGTAAAATCAGCATTGAATTTCAAGAATCTTGAGAACATATGGAATTCAAAATTTATAAGCATAAAAACCAAGTTAAGATTATTCAGTTCAAATGTAATATCAACCCTCATTTATGCATGCGAAAGCTGGAAAGCAACTAAAGAAATAGAAAAGAAATTAGACTCTTTTGAAAACAAATGCCTAAGGAAAATGCTCGGCATCAAGTGGAATGAATTAAAGAAAAACACAGTGATAAGGCAGATGAGCAAACAACAACCTGTCTCATGGGTGATCAGAAAAAGATGGACATATGTCGGCCATGTGATGAGAAGAAACAATCAGAGAATCCCCAATCAAACTATCAAATGGAACACAACAGGTCGAAGAAATAGAGGTTCGATCACGTGAAATTAAAGAGGACAGTGTTAAGAGAGGCCAAATTAATAGGCATAAAATCCCTTGATGAGATCGAAAGGCTCGCCGAAAACAGGAAAAATTGGCGAACTACCTTGCGGACCCTTTGTGATGTTTATCGGCACGGAAATGGTATAAGATAAGAAGATCTAATATGTAAATCTCCCTTGATGAGACTGAAAAACGCTGAATACAAGAAATCTTGGCGAACTACCATACGGGCCTTATTTGTCGTTTAGCGGCACGAGAAAGACGTAATACGTTTTGTTCCACTTGATAGCTTGTTCTAGGATTCTCTGATTGTTTCTTCTCATCACACCACCGACATATGTCCATCTTCTTTTTGTGATCACCCATGAGATAGGTTGTTGTTCGCTCATCTGTGTCTGAACAGTTCATCGTCCATCATCATTGCCTTTCAATCCCTTGAGAACATAGGCCACGGATAGAGGCTCTCTAGTCATTTATGTTCTTGGAATTATTCTCTGTCTGAACAGTTAATAAAAAGGGGGGGGGAGTTAAGTATGTTTGTTTTAAAACAAGTAATTTGGATTTAATATGCCTCTTTTAATCCAACTAAAAAATGTTAACCTAACAAGAGTCGGGAACCGCTGGTGTATAACTACGGTGTTAACGGTTTAATAATTACTTGGGAAAAAAATCAAAACCGATCCAATAAATTGAGGAGACCGCATGACAATATGGTGGCAGCTAGTTGGTAAAAGAGTTATTGCCTGCGGTTTGAGCATGGATCAAACTGAAGGAACAATTTGGATAAAACAAGAAATAAACGAAGAGGTTTGTTATTATTATATCCTTGTTTTAGAATAGATTTTGTTTAAAACTCCATTGAAAGTATTCTTTTTATATAGAAATAGTTTTATTTATTTGTGGTTCCCAACCTTTTTTTTTTAACACAGAAGAAATCATTAATGATAGAACGAGAATATTAGGATATGCAGACGACATTGTAGAAGAAACTTTGCAAGAAGCCACAGAAGTATTCAAGCATCAGCAAGAACAAGAAGAAAAAGTTATGCTAAAGATTACGAGGAAATTATGAGAAAACTGAATACATGAATGAATGAATAATCTTTATTTTTCAAGGGTAAAGAATTGGGCACCCAGGCCCGTCTTACATTCTGCCCTTCAGCACTCCATCTTTCATTCTTCCTACACACTTGATTTAGTACAAATACATGAGTAACAAGGCCAAGAAGAAAAAAAAAGAAACAAGTCAGTCAGATCCAAATAGAATGTATAAATATCAAAAGAACAAATTCATATAAATATCTGGAGGCGTTATTCAACAGCTCCAACATTGTGAGAGATGAAATTAGAGCTAAGATCAGATCAGTGCCATGCCAATAGGCGTAGACAGTCCTCTTTCTCGATCTTCAGCGTCTCAAGTCAGTTCAGTTGTTTTCACACCAAATCATGCAGTCAGGCCATCTAGGTATGTCTGTCAACTTCAGCCTCACTGTCTTTTGCCAGTCATGATCAATTTTTCAAGACCGTCATGTCTGCTGATGTGTCGGAGAAACTTTTCTTTTTCTTATATATGGCACCAGTTTGGGATATTATTTAGCCTGCTGTAATGCTTCTTCATTTGTCTTTTTGGCTGTCCATAGTATGCAAAGCGTCCTTCAGAACCACATTTCAGTAGCCTTTATTCTTTGTTGTAATTGTTTATTCGTGGACCATGTTTCATTTGCATAAAGTAGAATAAGTTCTATAAAGCATCTTAGAACTCACCTTCTTATTTTCATTGACAGTTTTTGATTTGTCAATATGTTCTTCATTTTTCCAAAAGCTATCTCTGCCATTACTATCCTAGTTCTGAATTCTTCAGTGCACCTGCCATCAGATGTTATGACTGTACCTAAATATTTGTATCTGTTAATCTGTCTTAATATCTTCTCTGCACAATAATTCTGCTTTCTGGTATTTTCTTTTTCTTGGATATCACCATTACTTCTGTTTTATTGGTGTTTAACCCCTTTTTTGCACTTTCTTCTGTGACTTTGTGTAGGAGTTTTTGTAAGGCTTTCCTACTCTCTGCTATCTGTGCTGTGTCATCTGCATATCTGATGTTGTTTACTTTCTTTTCTCCAATCTTTGCTCCACCTGTTTACTTGATTTCTCTCATTGTTATTTCACTGTATAAAGAGAAGAGGTTGGAGGCAGAACATATCCTTGTCTCACACTTCTTTTTATTTGTCAGAACTCACTGATGGCATTGTCCACTCTTACTGCTGCTGTTTGTTGCCAGTAGATGTTCTTTACTATCTGTAGGTCTCTTCCATCAATTCCCAGAGCTAGGATAGGTAGGACACCAGCAGGAAACAACACTTATTTTGCCCTTAGACACTTGTTGCAATAACAAATTCTGTCCTGTAACACCAGACTAAATATATACAAGACACAGATTAGACCAGTTGTCTTGTATGGATCAGAAACATGGAGCACTACAAAACAAGATGAAGCACAGCTACAGATCTTTAAAAATTTTGAGAAGAATTTTTGGACCAATTAAAGATCCTATATCACAAGAATGGAAGGTTCTAAGGACTGCAAACGCGCCACAAACAGCCTCTGGCAGTCAAGTCCAGCTCCTGGCCTTCCCGTGGTAGAACTGTTTAAACTGACAGGAGAAGGGGCGAGGGCGAATATCTGGCGCCTGAAAACCAGTTACTTAGGGTAGATGAGTGGCACGTTTGGTAGCTCATCTGCCGCTGTTGGCGAGATCTTCAGCTGCCGTGCGTGGAGCGGTGCTCCTCCCGGCCAATGAAGAAATTTGCAAATGAGGTTGCCGCGCAGCATCACTGCGGAAAAGGTGGTAGAAAGGATAAAGCGAAGCAAACAGTCAAATCACGGCACCTCTGGTCTGGAGGTCGGCCACGTCCTGAGTGCAGTCATATCGGGTGAAATGCATGAACCGTCTTGTCCCAGAGGTTAAGACACTGCTGGCGAGACTCTTCAAATGCCGCTCGTGGAGTGAAGCTCCTCCCGGTTAAGGAAGTAAATGCGGAAAAGAAATAAAGGTTGCTGTGCGGCACCGATGGGAAAAGGTGGTGGAAAGTGAAGTTTAACCGGTATGTCCAGTAGTATCGCTACGAGAGCTATACCACGGCACCTCTGCTCTAGAGGCCGGCCACGTCCGAAATACACCTACACTGGTGAAATATGCCTAAACCGGCACACACCAGGGGTGGAACTCGATGGCTAGACATGTCATGCCACCTCCGCTCTAGAGGTCGGTAATGCCTGATAAACACCCATACTGGTGAATTTTGCCTAAACCGGCTCATATCAGGGGTGAATTTTGAAGGCTATGCATGTCACAGTACCTCTGCCCTAGAGGTCGGTCCCGTCCCAAACACGCCCATACTGGGAAATGCCTAAACCGGCTCAACCCAGGGGTAGAAGTCACTAGTGGTGAGGATTCGTCCTCCTGGACAAAAGCTCCATCCTGGTCACAACTAGGAAGGGTAGCGGCCACGACCGCAAAATGCTGAAGTCGGAGACACTGGACCAGGGAAGTCTAGATAGGCAACCACCTCTCACCCGGAGGGGATGTTTGCGTATCCTAATCACGCTGAGGTTTTCCGGTGAGAAAGTCCAACCCTGGACTGGATGGGCAACCACCTCTCACCCGGCGGTGATACATGGGTATCTCAAAACACGTCGAGGTTTTCCGGTGAGAAAGTCCAACTCTGGCCTGGGTGGGCTACCGCCTCTCACCCAGCGGGGATGCACTGATATCCTAAACACGTCGAGGTCTTCCGGTGAGAAAGTCCAACCCTAGACTAAACTGGTGCAATGAAAACCACAGTGTCACGCAATCCCGCTTCCGAGACCCACCAAGAATACAGGCTAAAGCACTGTGATACTCTGAACCCCCTGTGGTCCTTTCGTGGATCTCGTGTGGTCTATTTTGGACCACACAGGGGACCACAGGACCTAACGAGGACCACAGGCGTGAATTCAGTAGGTTCACAGTGCGGTGTTTGGTGGTAGAAGTGAACGAAGAAGAAGAAGACAAGAATGGAAAATTAGAAATCGCACACACAAAAAAAATACATGCGCTATTCCAGTCTCCACTTATAACTACCATTATAAAAAACAACAGATTGAGATGGCTTGGACACTTGGAGAGGATGAACAAGAATAGACAGACAAAAAAGGCTTTTACAGAAGTGATTAATGGAGACAGACCAAGAGGCAGAACAAGACAACAGAAGACCTACGAGCCCTGAGAGGACAGACCAAGAGGCAGAACAAGACAACAGAAGACCTACGAGCCCTGAGAGGACAGACCAAGAGGCAGAACAAGACAACAGAAGACCTACGAGCCCTGAGAGGACAGACCAAGAGGCAGAACAAGACAACAGAAGACCTACGAGCCCTGAGAGGACAGACCAAGAGGCAGAACAAGACAACAGAAGACCTACAAGCCCTGAGAGTGGACAGTTGGCAGGAGAAGACTAAGAACAGAGAGGAATAGAGACTGGTCTTGTCTGCAGCAATGAGCTGCAATGGGTTGGAAAGCTGAATGAATATAGAAGTAGTAAAATAATGTACAGTAAACATCTTAACATATAAAACTGTGCTGAGATAAAACTGTTCTCATTCATACAAATGAAAATACAAATTAAGCATATTTTTCAGAACAGTGCACTTTCTTAAGGAGGCCTTTCTCCTCCAGAAGCGTTGTGAAAAATGCGGCACAAGCATCATCGTAGTTTAATATAGTCACTAAAATTGCCTTCAAATTGTCGATACCAAGCTTGGGTTTTGTACTGGTCCATGTGCTGTTCATGAGGGAAAATACAGCGCTAGTTCCAAGAAGGCAGAATAGGATCTCAACTAACCTAAGCACATTTGAAAAAAGAACATGGTATATGTTGAAATGTGAGACTTTCTGTTCATTTTGTCGCTGGTAAAGTTTCATTACCGCTCCATTCAGATACTTTTTCTCCTATTATAAACTGCTTTATATAGAAATAATGATTATACATTTAATTTTCTACAGACAGTACAGTTTTAATCACAAGAGATTAATGGTTCCTTAACTAAGTAGTTACAAGATAGAAATGTGCAGTAGAGCACCAAAGCTAATGTGAAGATACTGTGATAAGTATATAATTTTAGTTAAACTGAAACAACAGCAGACAGCAAATGAATGATGTAAATCAAATCAGTACTACCACAAGCAGCTTTGAATAGCATGAAGACGGTAAGAGAATGAGCTTAATAGTGAGAAAAGTAATAAATAAGAGAATGATGTTCTCTCTCTCTGAACCTTAGGTGCCCAGGGCACATGGGGCTTCCGCAAGGGTTTTCCACAAATGCCTGTCCTTCGCCTTTTTTTCTGCTCTTGCCCAGGTGACCCCTCTATTGCTCAACATCCTTTCTGTTGTTCTTCTCCATGTCTCTTTTGGTCTACCCTTACTTCTGTTCCCCTGTGGTGTCCATCTTAGTGCTATTTTTGGTAGTGAGTTGTCAGTTATTCGGAGTACATGTCCCAACCATCGCCAGCGTCTTTCCTCAGTAATTGTTGTCAGTGACTTCATCTGCATTTCTGCCAATAAGATGTTATTTCTTATGGTGTTTGGCCAAAATATTTTCCTAATTCTTCGTAAACATTTAGTCTGGAAAGAATTCAGCTTGTTTTCTATGGTTTTGGTGATTTTCCAGCATTCACTTACATAGAGTAGTACACTTAGAGCATTACTCTTAAATATCATGATTTTCATATTTATGCTTAGTTTTTTAGATTTCCATATTGTCTGCAGCACTGCAAAAGCCTGGTTTGCTCTAGTAAGTCTGCTGTTGATGTCCTCTGTGCTGTCTCCATTTTCTACTACTCTACTGCCAAGGTATACAAATTCGTTGACCTCCTCCACTAACTTGTTATCTACTCTGAGTACATTTCTGTTGTTCACATTTTGGTTCATTAACTTTGTCTTTCCTACATTGATCTTTAATCCTATGTTGTTTGCATTCTGAGTTATCTTGTTTATTTTATCTTGCATATCTTTGTGACTGCTTGATAATAGACAAATATCATCTGCAAAGTCAAGGTCCTCCAGCACTGTGTCAAGGGTCCATTGTAATCCCCTGAGAATGATGTTAGCAGAGAAAAAACTACTTGATAAAAGAATGGCATTAACACTGAGAAAACTGACTGGTAAAAGATTGGTGATAACAGTGAGAAAACTAACTGATAAAAGATTGGTGATAACAGTGAGAAAACTGTTGGATAAAAGAATAGCAGTGACAGTGAGAAAACTAACTTATAAAAGACTGGCGGTAACAGCGAGAAAACTAACTGATGAAAGAATAGTGGTAACAGCGAGAAAACTAGTCTTGCTGTGTCATATAGTCAGTGTTACTCTTTTATATTTAGGCTATCTTGTTAATGATGGAGGAAAAAAAAAAAAGGCTAAATACAGACTTTCTTTCATTGCAAAATCTTTTGTAAAGGAATTCCAAACATCCTTCCTCAAAAAAACTTGTAGCATCACAAACCACCACCACCAAAAACCCCCCCCCCCCACACACACACACACACAAACACACACACATACACACACACACACACACACACACAGATAGAAAGAAATGTGGTCATTTAGTTTAAGACCGATGCCATCAATAAATGTTATCTTTCCTCGCACACAATGGCTAATCCTTTATAGAATGTGAGGATAGTTTTGAGAAAGATATAACTGATTTTGTTTTGAAACTACAAAGGCAGATGACACAGGGGAATTGGTTGAATTTTCCAGTTCAAAAATAACTGGGCTGTCTTAGATGGCTATGGTCTGGGAGATATCTTTCAGGTTGGGTTCCTGTGAACAGGCTAATAGGTGAGATTCAGATATGATGCAAATTTCTTGTTTCAGGTAATGGTAAAGATGGAAATGCCAGTTCCATTCCTGGCTGATTTAATAAAACAGGAAATCAAGTCAGATTATGATGTAAGTTTTGTTTGTTTGGTTGATTGGTTGGTATGTGGTCATAGTTTGGGTAAAGTGTGTTCTGTAGCTGCTTCACAAGCTGTTACTAGTACTGTTATGATTGTAAAGAGACTGTAAAGTTGTAGCATTGTTGTTAAATGATGCTGCAACAACTATTACAACTGTTATTTGAGACAAGGTATTATAACATGAAGAGTGAAGTAAGCTGACAATTGTGCACTTTGTAGAAACCATTGTTGATTATAAATATCCAGATAAACAGATGTGTATATTATTTGGTAGCTTAGTCCATAAATGTTTTCTGTTTGTTTAAGTTTACAAAACTGTTATGTATTTTTTTTTTCATTGTAAGTTTGAGAGCAAACTCAATCATTATTCGTTTTGCATATATTCATAGTTGTACACAAATTTTCTCAGCTTCTATTAAGTTTATACCATGCACATATTGCGCTTCCAAAGATAGAAATGCATGTTTCTATTCAGTGTGGTTGACAATAAAAAAATAGTCTAGGTAGGTAACCCTGTCATACCTTAGAGGCACATAGAATTATGGTGTTAGTGTCCCTAATTTCCGTGACCTGTCAGCACACCAGAGGGAAGTTCAAGTTTATTGTCCACAAGCTGTTTTCTCAGAGTTCAAGTTTATTGTCCACAAGCTGTTTTCTCAGAGTTCAAGTTTATTGTCCACAAGCTGTTTTCTCAGAGTTCAAGTTTATTGTCCACAAGCTGTTTTCTCAGAGTTCAAGTTTATTGTCCACAAGCTGTTTTCTCAGAGTTCAAGTTTATTGTCCACAAGCTGTTTTCTCAGAGTTCAAGTTTATTGTCCACAAGCTGTTTTCTCAGAGTTCAAGTTTATTGTCCACAAGCTGTTTTCTCAGAGTTCAAGTTTATTGTCCACAAGCTGTTTTCTCAGAGTTCAAGTTTATTGTCCACAAGCTGTTTTCTCAGAGTTCAAGTTTATTGTCCACAAGCTGTTTTCTCAGAGTTCAAGTTTATTGTCCACAAGCTGTTTTCTCAGAGTTCAAGTTTATTGTCCACAAGCTGTTTTCTCAGAGTTCAAGTTTATTGTCCACAAGCTGTTTTCTCAGAGTTCAAGTTTATTGTCCACAAGCTGTTTTCTCAGAGTTCAAGTTTATTGTCCACAAGCTGTTTTCTCAGAGTTCAAGTTTATTGTCCACAAGCTGTTTTCTCAGAGTTCAAGTTTATTGTCCACAAGCTGTTTTCTCAGAGTTCAAGTTTATTGTCCACAAGCTGTTTTCTCAGAGTTCAAGTTTATTGTCCACAAGCTGTTTTCTCAGAGTTCAAGTTTATTGTCCACAAGCTGTTTTCTCAGAGTTCAAGTTTATTGTCCACAAGCTGTTTTCTCAGAGTTCAAGTTTATTGTCCACAAGCTGTTTTCTCAGAGTTCAAGTTTATTGTCCACAAGCTGTTTTCTCAGAGTTCAAGTTTATTGTCCACAAGCTGTTTTCTCAGAGTTCAAGTTTATTGTCCACAAGCTGTTTTCTCAGAGTTCAAGTTTATTGTCCACAAGCTGTTTTCTCAGAGTTCAAGTTTATTGTCCACAAGCTGTTTTCTCAGAGTTCAAGTTTATTGTCCACAAGCTGTTTTCTCAGAGTTCAAGTTTATTGTCCACAAGCTGTTTTCTCAGAGTTCAAGTTTATTGTCCACAAGCTGTTTTCTCAGAGTTCAAGTTTATTGTCCACAAGCTGTTTTCTCAGAGTTCAAGTTTATTGTCCACAAGCTGTTTTCTCAGAGTTCAAGTTTATTGTCCACAAGCTGTTTTCTCAGAGTTCAAGTTTATTGTCCACAAGCTGTTTTCTCAGAGTTCAAGTTTATTGTCCACAAGCTGTTTTCTCAGAGTTCAAGTTTATTGTCCACAAGCTGTTTTCTCAGAGTTCAAGTTTATTGTCCACAAGCTGTTTTCTCAGAGTTCAAGTTTATTGTCCACAAGCTGTTTTCTCAGAGTTCAAGTTTATTGTCCACAAGCTGTTTTCTCAGAGTTCAAGTTTATTGTCCACAAGCTGTTTTCTCAGAGTTCAAGTTTATTGTCCACAAGCTGTTTTCTCAGAGTTCAAGTTTATTGTCCACAAGCTGTTTTCTCAGAGTTCAAGTTTATTGTCCACAAGCTGTTTTCTCAGAGTTCAAGTTTATTGTCCACAAGCTGTTTTCTCAGAGTTCAAGTTTATTGTCCACAAGCTGTTTTCTCAGAGTTCAAGTTTATTGTCCACAAGCTGTTTTCTCAGAGTTCAAGTTTATTGTCCACAAGCTGTTTTCTCAGAGTTCAAGTTTATTGTCCACAAGCTGTTTTCTCAGAGTTCAAGTTTATTGTCCACAAGCTGTTTTCTCAGAGTTCAAGTTTATTGTCCACAAGCTGTTTTCTCAGAGTTCAAGTTTATTGTCCACAAGCTGTTTTCTCAGAGTTCAAGTTTATTGTCCACAAGCTGTTTTCTCAGAGTTCAAGTTTATTGTCCACAAGCTGTTTTCTCAGAGTTCAAGTTTATTGTCCACAAGCTGTTTTCTCAGAGTTCAAGTTTATTGTCCACAAGCTGTTTTCTCAGAGTTTAAGTTTATTGTCCACAAGCTGTTTTCTCACATTTTCAGAGTACAGACAGCAGCATTACAGCATCCACACAAACTAGTGAGTCCATAAAAGTGCCAGAAGTCAAACAAGAGCAGTCATATTCATATGTAGATGGTAAGATTATCAGAATCTGTATATATATATATATATATGCATGTGCGTGCACAAGTGTGTGTGTTTTTTCGGCATAACTCTGGAACACCTGGAGCAATTTCAACCAAATTTGGTACACACATGACTTACAATCTGGAAAAAAATACTGGGGGTGTAAGACACCCCTAGGGGTTGGGGGTGGGAAGGGGGTGACATGTAAAAATGATCGAAAATGAATCCATAGTTTTCAGAGTCACTAAGCTGATTAGTGACAGCCCCAATGACATTTTTTTGTGTGTGTTCTTTTACAGATTTCATTGCCATAAAAAAACCTCAAAGAAAACGTAAGATGATTGGCCAAGTGCAATCAAAGGCTAAAAAATGAAACAACAGCATAGACAAGAAACTCTCGAGGAGAGGAATAGAAGACTTATGATGCTGTGGGAGAGAGCTGCTACATCTAGAGCTTCAGAGACAGTACAGCAGCATGAGGCCCGACTATAGGATAAGAGAGAGAGAGCTGCTACATCTAAAGCTTCAGGGACAGTACAGCAGCATGAGGCTCGACTATAGGATAAGAGAGATAGAGCCAGACGATCACGGAATGCACATTTTAGCTTAGCTTTAGAAGGATTCCACTATGATCGACATAAGGACTACTTGCAACATGGAAACTGACCAGAGGTGTGCCTACATCTCAGGAACAAGAGTCACATTACATGTTTCTATTCAGTGTGGTTGACAATAAAAAAAAAAATTAGTCTAGGTAGGTAACCCTGTCATACCTTAGAGGCACATAGGATTATGATGTTAGTGCCCATATTTTCCTTTATCTATCAGCACACTAGAGGGTGATGTGGTCAGCATCATGCCTAGCCGCCTTTCCTTCCCCAACTTCAGAAGAAACAGGTTACCCATTTCTACAGCTGAGTGACTGAGGTGACTCTGGCTGGATTCAGAAAGGATGTTTCATGAGCACAGTGATCTTATTAAAACAGCATTGGAACATATGCCAACAGATGAATATAAAGTAGTCATAAGAGCAGACCAACGACCAGCATGGGAACACGAACTTCAAGGAGCTTCCTCAGGTAAATGAAGTCATGGTGGTTATATCAGGCGATGAGGTTGATCAATGGGATATCATAATTCAACGAGGCAAATAATTTCAGTGCAATTCAGAAACACATCGATCTTATGATGGTCTACAGTACCCAGTGATATTCGCCCTTGGTGAAGATGGATATCATTTTAATCTGAGGCAGGTCAACCCAGCAACAGGTAAAGCAACCAGCAAGAAAGTTTCAGCGATAGATTTCTATGCATACAAACTAATGGTTCGAGATACTGAAAAGAACCACATAATAAACTGCAGACAATTGTTTCATCAGTTTATCATTGATATGTATGCAAAGACATTGTTACATCCTGAGATACCTCGATATTACACATGGAAGGCATCGAGGAAAGTTTTCTGTAGAAAAAAAAGTTGGCTACTCTGTTCCTGGACATGATGCAGTCACGAGTGACACTTTGAATCGAGTGTACACAGTTCATCCCAGTAACACCAAATGCTATTTCCTTGGGATGCTTCTTCACTCAGTTTGAGGACCAAGATTTTTCTTGAAGCTAAGAACAGTAAACGGCGAGGCATGCCAGACATTTAGAGAGGCCTGTCAGAAGTTGGGTTTACTGGAAGGAGACCGGCATTAGGATGACACGTTGCGAGAAGCCAAATTGATCTCCCTCCCAGAGCTAATCAAAAGCCTGTTTGCTGTAATATTGACTACATGCAGTCCATTAAATCCAAACACTTTATGGGAAAAATATAAAGAGGCACTAAGTGAAGATATACTCACCAATTTCTGGAGGCAAAATCTGATGTTAGAAATTATGTTTGGTCCAGAAATTTTCAACAAGGATTTGGTTATTCTTGAGGACCAGTGTGTGGCCATGATCAGTAAAACATTATTGCAACTCGGCCTGCCTGCATCATTACGAGATGGACAAGATGTACTTCACACAGATTACATACGAGAAAAGAACTACAGTGTTGAGGAGCTGAGTGCATACATCTTGGACAAGAAGCCACTTCTAAATCAAAATCAGAAAAAAAAAAAAAACCAAATTATCATTAATCAAATAGCAAAAGAACAAGGTGGTATCATTTTTCTTGATGCTTTGGGGGGCATAGGGAAAACATTTTTAACTAATTTAATTCTAGCTGAAATCAGGGTTCAGGGAGAAGTTGCTCTTGCCATTGCCTCTTCAGGAATTGCGGCAACGTTAATGGAAGGACAGCCCACACTTAAGTTGCCACTTGACTTCGCCAGGCAGGAAAGTCCTACCTGCAACATAAGCAAAGCAAGTGGTTGGGCGCAGGTGCTCAAGACATGTAAAATAATCATATGGTATGAATGCACCATGGGTCACAAGAAAGCTCTCAAGGCCCTTGACGTCACTGAGAGATCTAAGAGGAAACGACAGCCTGATGGGAGGAGCTATGGTACATCTCTGTGGAGACTTTTGTCAAACTCTGCCTGTCATCCCAAAGTCAACACCGGCAAATGAGATCCACACATGTTTAAAACATTTCTTTTTGTGGAGACATTTAAAGATAGCTTTAAAGCAAAACTTGAGAGTACATCTTTGGGAATGGGAGTGCTCAAATTTTTTCAAACAAACTACAGGAGATTGGAGAAGGCAGATTAGCAGTCAAGTCTTCTGGCAAGATAAAATTGCTGTCCGATATTTGTACTCTGGTATCGTCTGTCACGGAGCTGATAGATGCAGTCTATCTGGCTGTTTTCCACAACTATCAGAAGTAAGGGGCATTCTTGCTGCTAAAAATGACGATGTGCACAAAATAAACAGTCAAATACTCACCATCTTACCAGGCATAGTCACTGAATACAAGTCTATCGATACCGTAGTAGATGCCAATGAGGTCATCAACTTCCCACCAGAGTTCCTAAACTCACTTGATCCGGCTGGATTGCCACCACATCATCTTTTACTTAAAGTGATATCACCAGTTATTTAATACGAAACCTCAACCTGTCAAAACTTTGCAACGGCACAAGGCTGTGTGTAAAGAAGATGCTGGGCAATGTAATTGAAGCGACTATCTTAACAGGAAAGGGAGAGGGTGAAACTTTTTATCCCACGGATACCACTCGTTTCGACGGATTTCCCTTTTACCTTTAAGAAATTGCAGTTTCCAGTGAGACTTGCATTCTTGATCACGATCACCAAGTACAGGGGCAGTCTATTAAGTACTGCAAGTAGATTTGAGATCACCATGTTTCACCCACTGACAGCTTTATGTTGCTTGCTCAGGGGTGGGTTCACCCAAGAATTTACTTATTCTTGCTCCTGGGAGTGAAACTAAAAATGTTTATAAAGTTTTGAGTTAAATTAATATTATAGTGAATTTGTAAAAGGCTTTACTTTATAATTTGTATACTGTCATTCATTCATTCATTTGCATGTCCCTTGGGGAACTTTGCCTCCCAAACAGCACTCATGTAGGCCTCTCGGTTGTGAGCGAGATGGCCTGCTGCTGCGGCATCCATTTGCAGATCGTCAACGATGTCTTGCAGCCATCTTCGTTTTGGTCTTCCTCTTTTTCTTTTTCCCATTATGTCTCCTTCCAATATGATCTTCTCTAAATTATCATGACGTTTAATGTGTCCAAAATATTTAAGTTTTCTCTCTTTAATCCTCTTTACTACCCACCCTTCTTCAATATTAAGCTCTTGTATACTGTACTTATACTTAAATACCTGTAAATAAAATTACTTTGAAATTACACTATAGATATAATTCATTCCTTTTTCTGTCTAATAGAAGATTGGGATAAATAAATACCTGGGCAATGCCGGGTAATCATCTAGTAGAAGATATATATAAGATATATATATATAAGGAAAATTCAAGTCAAATTTTATGAAGCTTTTGTGGGCAGATTGTGTTATTCAGTCAACATTTCTGGATAATCTGGATATGTTTTATAAATTGCAATGAATTTTTAGTAAGTAAATAATTTCAAATTTTGTTTCAAATTTCTTTTAATAATTATAACATTACTATTATATTCTTACTTTTAGTCAATATTGTTTCATGAATTTCTTGTTTATAACTTGCCCAGAATATCATATACAGGCATTTCTCACTCTTTTGTGAGTTAGGAGCCAGGGCACTTATGAAAAGTGTAAATCAGTGAAAAATGAAGCATATCCTTTATTTGGCTTGCACATGCTGTAGAACACGCTCAGAAGACATAAATATAACACTTGTGAATCCCCACAACATTAAAATAAACAGAAATAAAAGAACCAGAAAATTTGTATTGAACAAAATCTTACTTTAATCTGTTTACTTTTTTGCATAAGTGGACAATGAACATTTACATTATGTACACAGATGATGAATCATTCAGAGTGTGGGCTTCGAAAGTTCAAAAGAGAAAACTGCTGGGTTGATCTTCAAAATTTCTCTTTCCACATTTACTTTTTGGGGTTTTGCTTGGATAAGACCTTGACTAAGAGAGAAGTTGTGCCTGGCTTGGTCTTGGATTCACAGTTTTTTTTTTTTCATATCAGCAGTTAGTCTGTCATGCTCTCTCATAACTTTAGTAAGCTCTGGTGTACCATTTTTAGTCTCATCTAACATTTTCTCTTTATTCTTAACTATTATTGGTAATGTGAGGCACACCTAGCTTTCACCCTGCTTCAGCATTGAAAATGGCTTTGTCATTAAGCTTTATCTCAGTCTTGTCTTTCGAAGTAAGAACCTTGTAGGTTCCTTAGCTTTATCACCAGACTTACCATCTGTTATAATCATGTTAAAGCTTGGAATATAAGCTGAAAAATGAGTATTGTAACGTAATAAAAGCACCGTACATGTGTTTTATATCATTAAATTTGTTAAGTATATGAACTCTGTAATTATGCTGTTAGCACAGAATTATTATACATTCTTTATGATATAGTATACAATCACAAAAATAATGTATTTTTAGTCACACAAATGAAAAAAAATGTTTAAGCACAAATACAGGAAGCAGGAGAGAAATCTTACAGTTGTGAGGATTATGATAAAGGATTTTCTCAGAGTGATAAACTACAGCAAGATAAAACATTGAACACAGGAGAGAGACCTTACAAATGTGAATTTTGTGGTGCAGGATTTAGTCGGCCAGGCCAGCTAGAAAGTCATGTAAGAATTCATACAGGAGAAAAACCTTACAGGTGTGATGTTTGTGACATATGTTTTACTCGGGCAGATTATCTTCAGTCTCATAACAGAATACATACAGGAGAGAAACCTTTCAAGTGTGATGTCTGTGATGTGTGTTTTACTCGGAAAGATAGTCTACAGTCTCATTCAAGAACACATACAGGAGAGAAACCTTTCAAGTGTGATGTTTGTAATGTGTCGTTTATTCAAAAAAGTAAACTACAAATGCATAAAAGAATACATACAGGAGAGAAACCTTTCAAGTGTGATGTTTGTGATATATCATTTACTCTCAAAAGTAACCTACAAAAGCACAAAAGAATACATACAGGAGAGAAGCCATTCATGTGTGATGTTTGTAGTATGTCATTTACTCAAAAAAGTAGTCTACAAATGCACAAAAGAATCCACACAGGAGAGAAACCTTACAGATGTGATGTTTGTGGTGTATCATTTATTCAAAGAACTAACCTACAAATACACAAAAGAATACACACTGGAGAGAAACCATATGTGTGTGATGTTTGTGATGTATCATTTACTCAGAAAGGTAGTCTACAAAAGCACAAAAGAATACACACTGGAGAGAAACCTTTCAGGTGTGATGTTTGTGATGTATCATTTACTCGCAGAAGTAACCTACAAAATCACAAAAGAATACATACAGAGGAGAAACTTTACAGATGTGATGTATGTGGTGTAGAATTTCACAAAATGGTAGTCTACACAGATGCAAAAGAACAGTGCATTAAAGAGAGAAACCTTTTCAAGTGTTACAGTTGTGCTGCCAGTGTTTCTCAGAATAGTAAATTACAGGAACATGAAAGAGTAATACATGTAGGTGATAAACAGTATATGAATGAAATTTCTGCAATATAAGGTTTTCTTGGAATATGGAATTAGAAGTGATATTTATAACTTCTTTGTATTAATGCATGTAACCAATAAGGATATGAATGGATGCCTGCAGGAATGATAAGAACTACAGAAGTGATGGATGTAGTGTGATGTTGTTATTTTTTGTCAGTGGAAGGTCTGCTTCAGAATGAGAGCCAATGTCATTTCTTTAATGTAGGACACTTACAAAATCTTCACCACAGCATCAGCTTTCAGGGTTTTCAAGTTTTCAATTCCTGGAATATAAAGCTGCAAGGACCACATATTGTAGATGGTGGTAAACATACAGGTCCAACACTGAAGATGCTGGATGTGTGCAGCAGAATCCTAGGCAGATGAAAACATGGACCATCCTTAGGTCATACACTGAAGATAGATGGAAATATGCATTAAGTTCAGCATGATAGGCATAATAATATGCATCAGTATTAGGTCCAATGTTGTAGGTAAATGGAAAACCAACATTAGGTCAAACACCATAGATAGAGAATGGTTTATGGTATATGGTCTGGATCATCATCATTTCACTCTGGACATGATCAGAACCCCCCCCCCCCCCCCCCCCCACCTCAACATATCCATCAGTGTCCCATGGCAGATAGTGTCCTTCCTGTGTTGGTTGACACACTTCTTGTGTGTCCAGTAAGTCTGTTGTTCTTGGCTGTGCCAGTCAGTACTCCCAACTCTTTTAGTCAAAGTGGTGGTGTGGATTCATAACTCTTGAAATCCTCCACTCTGCCTATGTCTCTGCATGCATTAACAACATAAGCTCAATCAAGTGGTTGTCCATCTGTGATTATGGCAGAGCCAGCCAGCCTATCAGCTCTCTCATTTCCCTGGATGCCTGTGTGCCCAGGGACATATATGAAGGTGACTTTGCAGATCATTGATTTCTGCAATGATTCCACTGCCTGCATACAAAACCCACCTTGACCTAGATCATTATCATTGAATCACTTGGCAGACACTGGCATAATCCTGTGACTCCAGCCAGACAGATGCTTTTGTCACTGCCATTACCTCCATCGCCATGCTGCTTGTGGTCATAGAGTAGGCACTGCTGGCTTCCTGGATTGTTCTGCCCTTGCAATCCTTTGATGTCATATAATTGACCAGTCTGTGTAAATAGCATCTGCCTCATTGAAGTTTTCACTGATGAGAGCATTGACCTCAGCATTCACAGCAATCGGATTCTGCTTCCTGCCCCTCCTGTCAAGCCTGACAGTGCAAGAGAAGACGCACCTGAATGCTAGAGGCACAGGTATCCGTTCCTCGCTGAGATTGGTGTTGTTAAGTTCACAGACCTGTTTCAGTATCAGGTTCTTGGTATCATCATGAACAAAATGCTCTCATAATTGCTCCACCACCTGTGCCAGTGATATCACACAGAATGTTCATCAGTGATCCCTTGCATCAGTCCTTGATGATGAGCCACCCACTGAGGATGTCATTTTAGAAACTACAACAGTCTAAATGCGAAACTAGTCAGCTCTCAGCACGAACTCCATAGCTGAGGCGCCAAGCTGAACCAGGACGCACAAAGACCATCATCTTCACCACTGGCTGTGTAGACACAACGAAGAATGCTGTTTGTGTGAAGTTCACAGCTTACAGTGGTGCCATAGCACTAAGCTCAGTAGCTCAGCACACAGAACCAGCCTCCATCTTTAAAACAGTGGTGACACTGATGCTCATTTGACAAATTTGTGCATTTCTATTCTCATCATACTCAACCAAACTGTAGATAGTCACAACAGGGCACGGGCGTTTTGAACCAGCAGTGCAGAAATCAAACTCCAATGTAAAATATAACAATCGGAGTGCCACTTGTGAGAGCATGAGATGGTCATATGCAACGTACCGCCATTGCTGAGTCAAAACTTTTCCTTCTTCTTCTTCTTCTTCTTCGTTCGCATTGTCTGTCTATATCTGCAGTCCTGTCTCTTGGATAAATTTCACTGTTTTTTGTCATTCATGCATGGAACCGTAGAGCTTATCTTCTTTAGTGGTTTCACTAGGCCAGTAATTATTTCTCAGTGTCTCATAGTTGGTGCAGTTCTGGAGGATATGTTCCACAGTTTGGGGCACCTGGGCACATGTACATAGATTAGTGGTACCAACCTTAAACTTTGTATACATATGACTTTGGAGTCGGCTGTGTCCTGTTCAAAGACAGAAGATGGTGACTTGTTCCGTTTAGCATGTGATAGTCATCATGTTGTGGTGTTTGTGGCTTCCTGTAGGTTTTTATCATGCTTTTCTTCTGATTATAGGTGATTGGTATGTCTGGTTGCTCCATTTCAGTGCCCACTTTGGCCAGATGGTCAGCTTTCTCATTGCCTGGTATCCCATAGTGGGAGGGAATCCATTACAAAGTGACTCCATGTTGTAAGCCAATTTTTGACAAGGCATCCTTGAGGTCTGGTAGTTTGTTGCACTGAAGAGCTTCCAGTACTGATCTTGCATCTGTGAGAATTACTACAGGACATGTATCAATTCTGGAGTCTGATAGTTTTTCAACTGCAGCAATAGTTGCCCTAACTTCTGCATCAAAGTTGTTGCAGTATTTTCCAGTGGGTATGGAAATCTTGTCAGTGGTGTTGTTTGGATATTCAATATGTGCTCCTGCCCCTCCATTCTTTATGGCATTATGTGCAGATCCATCTGTATACACACGTATCCAGGTGTCACATGGATATTTATCATCTAGAACACTAAATGTGGCTGTTGATCTTACAAGACTGCTTTGCATCTCACCATTCTGCACACCTTTCACTTCAGTCGGAATAGTTATTTGTGTACAACCTGCTTCTTTCTATGGTGTATGCTCTGGTACGGATGATAATGGAGCAACTACAGCTGGAAGGTCAGGTATCATCTTATGCATACGCTTGGCCTGATGAATGAAGCTGTTTCTTTTAAGCCGTCTTAGTGCCAAGTTACTGAATCTCTCCTTCAGGGGATGGCTTACAGAGCTAAGGAATTTCTCTCCCATGGTCATGACCTTTGTGTCTCTACGTTCCTTTCACGCTTGAACACCAACTGTTTTCTGCATTTCTACTATTGGTGTGGACCTCATGGCACCTGTGATAATCCGTAGTGACTGATTTTGAACCTTGTCTAGATTATGCAGCGTAGTGTTTGATGCTGTGCACCAAGATGTTGAGCCATATTCTAAATGCGGTAGAATACTTTGCTGATATAATTCTTGAGGATTCTTTCACTAGCTCCCCATGTGGTTCCACTCAATGTTCTTAATATGGCTAGTTTTCTTCTGGCTTTTGCTTCTGCACTGTTGATGTGTTGCTTCCAAGTCAGTTTTGAGTCAAGAGTCACTCCTAAGTAAATGGGTTGGTTGTCCATCCGTAAGGATATTTCATTTACGAAGATCTTACCTGCTTTCTGTTTAGATGAGAGAGTGAACAGAGTGGTACTTGATTTCTCTGTGTTGATACTTACACACCATTTGTTTGTCCATAATGTCAAGATGTCTGCTGCTCTTTGGAGTCTCTGTGTAGCAATTGTCGCATATTCATCTGTACACCACATGACCAGATCATCTGCATACAGTGCTGCTTTGATTCCATAGGGATGTTGTTTGACCAGGTCATTAATGAATACCAGGAATAGTGTAGGCGAAAGGACCCCTCCTTGTGGTACACCGTGTCGCAGAAGTACTTTCTGGCTTTTGTGTCCATCCATTACTACTCTAGCTCTTCTATTGTGTAAATAGGACTTTATCCAGTTGTACAGTCTTCCATTCACATTGCAGTTTCTTAGTTTCCACAGCAGACTTTTTTTCCATACTTTATCAAAAGCTTTCTTCAGGTCTATCCACGCTGCTAGTACAAGGTTTTTCTCTTGGAATGCATCCTCAATCTCTTGAGAGAGATAGGTCACTTGATCTTCTGTACTGTAGTACTGCCTAAATCCTGCTTGTTGTGGAACGAGAAGGTTTTCACTTTCTAGGTACCATTTTAGCCTCAGGTCAATGATGCGTTCCATCATTTTGCATAGGCAGCTAGTGAGACTGATTGGCCTGTAGCTGGAGGCAGTATCACTGTTTTTCCCTGGCTTTAGCAGTGGTACCATGCTTGCTTCCTTCCAGATTTGAGGTAACCTACCTGTGCTCCAGCACATATTGAAAATATCCAACAGCTTTCCCATTGCTGCCATTCCCAGGTTCTTGATCATTTCATTGGACACTCCATCTGGTCTTAGTGATTTCCTTGGTTTCAGTTTACTGACTGCTAGGTCTAACTCACTGCGTGTGATTGGTGTATCCATGACCTCGACTTTTTTTACTTGTTCCTCTTCTTTCTGCGGGTCAATGCGCACTGCACGCTCTTTCTCTGGGTGGATATCAATGTTGCAGTCCTGTGCAAACATGCGAGCAAAGTGATCTGCTACCTGCTTACCTGTAAGAGTTTTCCCATCCTCTATTAGTGTAATCTTTGTACTTCTTCCAGTACTCTCATCATTTAACTGTTTGATTAGTTTCCACAGTTTCCTTCTATCCTTTTCAAAGTTTAGGGACTCTGTTTTCTCTCTCCAACTTTCCCGTCTGGCTTGCAGCTTGGCTCTCTGAAATTTGGCCTTAGAATGTTGGTAATTATTGTGGTGTTCTTGGCATGGTCTATTTTCTGCTTGCTTTCGAGCTGCTTCCACATCATCATGGAGTTTTCCCAGCTTCCTAGACCAGTATGGTTTATAGTCCCTGCGAGCTCCTCTGGGAATGGTTTCACGAACGGCCTGAAGGATACAAGCATTGAATTCCTTCACTATGCTGTTAATATCCTTACCTTCTATGGACAGCTGTCCCACCAGGATACCTGTACGATGTCTGTACATTGTCCAGTTTGCTTTTTTATAGTTCCATCTGGGGAGAGGGTTACTGGTGTTAAGGAGTTCATTTTCTATTGTCAGGAAGACTGGTCGATGGTCGCTACCTCCAAGTTGTTTTCCAACTTCATGTGTAATGTTCCACTTCAGATCTGGAGATGGAATGCCAGATCTGGTGTTGAGGTTGTACGCCAAGCCCTTGAGTAAAATACTGGGGGATCCATTGGCTGGTTGATCAGGAGAAGTCCATTATCATCCTGCCAGCTCTCAACTTCCTCTCCTCTCTTGTCTATGTGGTCATAGCCCCAGCTCTGGGAATGGCTATTAAAATCGCCACAGACCATCAGTCTCTCTTTGTGTGGGATTGTTTCTAAAGCAAGTGGGCGGTCATTAGGACAGTAATAGTTAAGGAGGTGGAAATCTGTATTACTACTTTTTAGATGGATCATCTGATATTCTGCTCCTTCCATGAACACTCTCACCTGACATGCGCTGATGTTATTCTTAACAAGTGTGAGTACTCCTCCTTTTCTTCTGTCCTGTCGGTCTGATCTAAAACACTGGTAGCCTCTGATTTTAAAGGCAGCATCTTTGGTTAGGTGTGTCTCCTGTATGCAGTATATACTTACCTGCTCTGCAAAAAGTATGTTCTCTAGTTCCACCTTTTTGCTATAGCCATCTCTAACACTGCTGACACCCTCAGCATTCCATTGCATTATTTTAAGTTCTTGCTTTTTGGCTGTTTTCTTCCGTTGTATTTTTTGGCTAGTAGCTCTACTCTCATGTCTCCTGACTCCACAAGACGAACTGAGAGGACCTCCAGTAGCATTGGGTGGACCCTTTCGAGGCAGGGGGCCCATCACTGCACCTGCCTGGTTAGTCTTCACAGGGCGAGCACCATGTTTAAATACTGCAGATAGAGACATTTCATTAGCGATAATGCGTGTTACCCTGATTTTTGCAATGCGCCTTTTGGCTGGGTAACTCCGACTTCAGCACCTTTCCTTGCTAGGGCAGACTGTGGTCTTGCTCGGACTGCCATGAAGACAGTGTGGCTGGCCTGGCCAAAACTTTGTTTTCCAGCCTCTGGTGGCTGTATGTAAGTCCCTTCTCCATGTCAGATGGTTTGGAGACAGTTCCACAAAGACACTCTGACTTTGAGATGAGGAATCCGATGAGTGCTTCAATGATATCCATTCCCCACCACCTATAGTCTACTGGCTCTGTTTTGTTTACATCATTCTGATAGCCATTGTTGTAAAGACCCATAGGCTTGTCACGTCCTGGATTCATTGGTTTCACACCAGACTTTCCTCATCCCCGCCAGAGATCTCCATGTCCCCATCCGTCTACCAACCTGACATTACATTTTACAAAAATAACAATTACAATTAGTGTTGATTGCTACAGGTTTCTGGACTACAGAAGTAGGTCAGAGTTTTAAGCAAACAGATTTATGTTCCCTGTCTCACAAACACTATGTTAAGATAAATGTGCTCTTAACACAGTTGTTCCCAGGGGTAAAACTTTTCCTGTCTATGATATCTTTTGCACCAGCCATCCATGATTTGCTCCTCTTTATTCTGTCACCCTTCTCTTTTAGGAGTTGTTGGTGCAGTGGATGCTCCTTGTCTGCGCTTATCTTGAGACATGCATGTGCCCTCCATATTTGGATCCTGTGATTCAAGGTTGGGAAATCAAAGATATCTCATTGATACACAGGAAGTTCTCTCGCACACCTCAAGATAATACACATGGCTTCATTTTGCACCTTTTTGAGTTTTTTGATCTGCACAGGGCTGGAAGTGAGAATGGTTGTGGTGTACTCAGGTGCAAGGACCAGCCCCTGGTACAGAAGTAATAGTAGCTTCTGCCGGATGTTGGCAGCCACCAAGACCTTCATAGCTGATAGACCTTTGGAAGCTTTTGTTATCACATGGTCAGTATGTTCTTTGAAACATAGACTGCAGTCAGACTTCACTCCCAAGTTGTCATCTAGTTGATTCTGGTCACATCCTTTAAAGGGCAGAATGTCAGACGGGCCTGCGTGCCCAATTCTTAACCCTTTTGAAATAAAGATCAATCAATCAATCGACACCCACTCTCACATCAGGCATATCAGTGGTATCAGTATGGTTGTTCAGTGAGAACCATGTTATTGTTGCTTTTGTAGAGTTGATAAGGGCATTAGAAATGTCACACCAGGAGGAAGAATGATCAAGTTAGCTTTGCAGTGCAAAGTGTCTCTTTCCTGCCAATACACTAGAATACCATCAGCAGATATACTTGTAAAATGTGCAGGAACATTAGATCCAAAATCATGGATAAGTAGAAGTATCCTTAACTTTGATGCCTCAGAGAATGTATGTTTTGCATTGATGATAGATTGGGAATATGCAGGATTGGCTTTAAATAAAATATTCATTTAGTATTTTTGATGAATGCTTTCATGCACAATGCATTTTCTGATATTGCTCTGTTATTGTAACATTTTTGGTGTCAGTTTTAAATGGTCTGTAGATGACATAAATGTAACTTGACATCACAAATCAAACTTGATGTCAGGATTGCTAGTTTTACAAATAATCTTAAATCCTGCATAAAGCTTAAAATGAAGGTAATTCTTCCCTTCCATCATAATTATTTACCATCATAAGCTATCTGGTTTGATTTTAATTTAATTAAAGCTATGATAAAAACATTTTTTTATGCATATATTGTCTTCTATATCCACAGTTCTGTCTCTGGGATATATTGTATTTGTGTGTGTGTGAGTCTGGGTCATGTAATTGTCATCTGTTGTATTTTCTAGCCAATAGCACTAATCTAGTGACTTCAGACTCCACAAAATGATATGAGGGGATCCCAAGCACTATTAGGGTGACCTCTCTCTCAAGGCAGGGATTTCAACACTGCCCCAGCCTGGTTAGTCGTCATAGACTTTATAGAGACTTCAGATGAGGATGACATTTTATTCTTTAAGCTGACTGGTACCCTTCTTGTTGCAGCGTGTGTCTTCTGATCAGGTACCTCAAACTTCAGCACCTTTTCTTGATTGGTCAGACTGATCTTTGCTTGAACAATTTTTACCCTGTTTTATAAGAGAAGCAGTCTTTATTGTTTTGTAAGAGAAACATGATTTACTCTGTTTTGTAAGAGAAACATAATTTACTATTTTGTAAGAGAAACAAACTTTATCCTGTTTTTGTAAGAGAAACAAGCTTTACCCTGTTTTGTAAGACAAACATAATTTACTGTTTTGTAAGAGAAACATAATTTACTGTTTTGTAAGAGAAATAAACTTTACCCTGTTTTGTAAGAGAAATGTACTTTCACTTGTTTTGGGAAAAATGCTTTACTCTGTTTTTGTAAAAGAAATACCCTGTTTTGTAAGAGTAACAAGCTTTACTTTGTTCTGTAAGAAGACAAAGCTAGTTTTTCCTGTTATTTTTAAAGTTCCAGTCAAAGTAATAAAGATTTTAAAAATTACTATTTTTCTCAAAGGATAACACTTTTCTCATTTATAGCCTTATGTACGATATTTTACTTTACTTATGTTTCAATGAATGCTCTACTTGTCTCTCTTTGAATGTAAGACGGGCCTGCGTGCCCAATTCTTTACCCTTGAAAAATAAAGATTATTCATTTATTCATTCATTCATTCTCTAATTATTGCATGATGCTGTAATTAACCAACCTCTTGATTGCCTGATGGTATCATGATTCACCACCAGCAAGTATTATCAAGCTTGTATACATTGTTAACTATTCATTCATTCATTTGCATGTCCCATGTGGAACTTTGCCTCCTTAACAGCATTCCTGTAGGCCTCTCGGTTGTGAGCAAGATGGCCTGTTGCTGATGCATCCATTTGCAAATCATCAATGATGCCTTGTAGCCATCTTCGCCTTGGTCTTCCTCTCTTTCTTTTTCCCATTATGTACCCTTCCAAGATGGTCTTCTCTAGTTTATCATGACGTTCAATGTGTCCAAAATATTAAAGTTTTCTTTGTTTAATCCTCTTTACTAGCCAGCCTTCTTCAATATTAAGTTCTTGTAGTATGGATATATTTGTTTTTTGTGTTCATGATATTTGAAGAGCTCTTCTGTAGTATTTACATTCAAAGGCATTTATGTGTTTCTCAGCTGTTTTGTTAAGTGTCCAGATGCATGCCCTTAAAAGTCTTATTTTTGCAGTTTTCCTATCCACAGATTCTTTATTTGTTTTACTTTCTGAAGAGTGATAGATATCCTCCTTTTAATTTCCCTCATTGTATCTCCATTATCTCCATTATTAGTCAGTAGTGATACAAGATATTCAAAACTCCCCACTTTTTCCAGTTTTTCCTCATTGATACATATTTCAGCTGCCATGTTTGTTTAGTCTGTTGTCATCAATTTAGTTTTCTTTGCATTAAGATAAGAGGTTTTGTTCTTATCTTACCAGAAAATCAGATTTGCCTCTGTGGTTTCAGTGGCCCCAACCACAGAGGCAAATCTGATTTTCTGGTAACAGCCATCAAACAATGTCACGCAGATGATACAAGCCACCTGGCGCTTGAGAACTGCTGCATTCAAAATTATGGGACACTGGAGCCACATGGGTTAAACTCACTGTTTAGCTACACTTAACATTCTCTTCAATCATTATAGTACCTCTCCACTAAGTCCACCCCTTCTTACTTTTCAAACTTCCTCACAGAATCACTCTGCAACCCCTCTTCCCCAATCATGTGTTTCAACTTCTCCCAGCTAGGTCAACATTGTATCACTCTCTCTCCCCTCCCCAGTTCCCCATCCACCACCCCCAGTTACAACCCACCAACCACATATCAAAGGTCTCTATTTAAACAGTCTCCATGTTCTACTAAATCCATTCCTGACACACACCGCCGGACAAGTCACACCTTACAATTTACAGCTAAGTACTCTTTTTAAAAAAAAATTTTTTTTTTTTCATGTAAATCTATACTTTATCTCCTCTCTCTATTTCTCCGTCCTGTATGTTTTTGTATGATTAAGGCTTACACCGAAACGTCACAACTTTGTAATCATTAAGTAATAAAGCTGCTCCTACTTTTTCCTATTTTATGCATTCTGGTATCACAGCTTTACTGCAGTGCTTCGTGTGTAGTTATATACTTATACACTAATTATTATGTGTTACCTGCTAATAGTAAGACATTAATTAATATAGAACAAGAAGAGAGACAAACATACCTGCTAATAGTAAGACATTAATTAATATCATAGAACAAGAAGAGAGACAAACATACCTGCTAATAGTAAGATATTAATTAATATCATAGAACAAGAAGAGTGACAAACATACCTGCTAATAGTAAGACATTAATTTTTATCATAGAACAAGAAGAGAGACAAACATACCTGCTAATCTCTCTCTCTCTCTCTTAACCTTAAGTGCCCAGGGCACATGGGGCTTCTGCAAGGGTTTTCCACAAATGCACGTCCTTTGCCTTTTTTTCTGCTCTTGCCCAGGTGAGCCCTCTATTGCTCAACATCCTTTCTGTTGTTCTTCTCCATGTCTCTTTTGGTCCACCCTTACTTCTGTTCCCCTGTGGTGTCCATCTCAGTGCCATTTTTGGTGGTGAGTTGTCAGTCATTCGGAGCACATGTCCCAACCATCGCCAGCGTCTTTCCTCAATAATTGCTGTCAGTGGCTTCATCTGCATTTCTGCATCTAGTAACAGAAAATATGAAAATTATAAGAATAAACAGATATAAATATCTATGAACAGTTTACAATAGCTGCAGCAAAGTGATAATACAGATTAAAAATAATAGTCTACTATGCTGTACATCAGTTATTAAAATCTATGCCCTAAATAATCATATATAAACACCATTGTAAGCTGGCGTCCCTGCGTTACCCAGAAACAAGTAATACTTCTGTCACTTTGAAACTGCAGGCTGGTGCTCTTTGTAGCCAATACAGTGAAGATGTTGAGGTACAACTAGGCAGCAGGCTATGATGTCTATTTTTTTATTCTCTGGATGGAAATAAAAAGCTGGGTGTGTGCAATACTTCCTTAACAGACTCACCCATCATGGGGAGTATGATCCCTGCATATCCCTTCCACGTTAGCCAGGCTAGGCCTGTTACCTAGCGGGTACCAACGAAGAGGTGTGACAGGGTCATAGTATATTATGTTTGTCAACCTGACACCAGTATCTCAGATATAAGTTGCTGATTGCCAGAATGGGCAGCGTCTTTGCCCCCAGTAAATCCTATAAAATAAATAAATAAATAAAGAGACTGGGAGGAAATCCTGAAGAAAATAAAATCTAGAGGAAAGGACATTAAGTCTGTTGGTTGCAAAGTTTTTTTTTTAAACCTATCAACATAGTTTTGCAACATCTTCATATGTACAGACCCTGTGCATCTTCTGGAATGGATTTGGGCGAACTGAGAGGGGAATAAAGCGAAAGCACTTTCTCCAGAATCATTAGCCCTGGTGAAGTAGGATAAGAACTTGATGGAGATGTCAGCTTCATCGCAGCGTTCAGCTCTGGCACAGAACTGAAAGTAGTAATTACAGGTGCTAAGTCCTTAGAGCCAAGACAAAACAACTGAAGTCCATTATTAGGCTGATTCTGTTTGATGATGACAGCTCTTATGGCTCACAACGAGACTACTCTGCAGTCCTTGATTAACATTATTACATCTTACATCCTTCCCGTGCCGTTAAACGTCACATAGGGCCCGCATGGTAGTTCGCCAAGATGTCCTGTTTTCGGCGAGTTTTTCAACCTCATCAAGGGATGTTACGCTCACTGAATTGGTTTCTATTAACAATGTCCTCTTTAAAGTTTCACGTGGTCGACCTCTTTTTCTTCGGCCTGTTGTGTTCCGTTTGATAGCTTGTTTGGGGATTCTCTGATTGTTTCTTCTCATCACATGACCGACATATGTTCATCTTCTTTTTCTGATTAGCCATGAGACAGATTGTTGTTTGCTCATCTGTCTTATCTCTGCGTTGTTCCTGAATTCATTCCACTTGATACCGAGTATTTTCCTTAGGCATTTGTTTTCGAAAGAGTCTAATTTGTTGTCTATTTCTTTGTTTGTTTTCCAGCTTTCACATACATAAATGAGGGTGGATATTACATTTGAACTGAATAATCTTAACTTGGTTTTTGTGCCTATAACTTTTGAATGCCATATGTTCTCAAGATTATTGAAGGTCAGTGCTGCTTTGGCAATTCGAATTCAACTTCTTTATTATTATTATGTTTATTATTATTGCCGTAGTATAATTCTCACTGACGGTAAGCATCAACAACTCAATGATTCTTATACTACAGAGTATAACTACATCTACCGAAAGATGGATGGCGCATGTACCAAGAATGAATGACGACCATATCCTCAAGAAGATTGTATATAGTGAACTTGTTTAGGGAGGGAGACTACCATGTAGACCAAAAATTGAGATACAAAGTTTTTTTTTTCTTGCAGGAGGTCAGTGTAAGAATTTTCTATCAGTTACGAGAACTAGAAAGCATTTGCAAAAGACCGAGTCATATGGAAAGCATTTCAGCGTGAGGGCAAAGCATCATTGAGTAGGAACTGGTGAGCAAACTTTACATTAAAAAGATGCAAGCACCAAGGAAACTAGAACTTGCAACTCAGACATTGTGTGCTGTTACTTGGGCCGTTATCTAAACTCAATATAGCCAGTCATGGGATGGAACTCTTCAGCCAAATAATGCTTTGCAAAAGTACAGCAGCTAATGTCTGCTTGGTTCAAAACTGTCTTTTTAGATGAAAAGTGCCATATATTTTATCTTATATGAACGCTCATAAATAAACGTTGATACATTGTATAGGAATGCAGGAAACTCTCTACTGTAGAGAGCAAACAACAACACAACTCCTTCAGATCATCAGAAGAAGTACCCCCCCCCCCTCAGACAAGTGTTTCGGCCTTATTAAACTACTGACACTCTAAGGGGGGGGGGGGCCCTCTGGGTCGTGACTCCCAGAGTTCTTGTGAGTTGTTGCTTTTTTCGTCCCGGGATTGAGTTGGCACTGCACTTTGAAGTGCGTCTTTAGCGATTTAGCTACGGAGGACTGGTACTGGTTGTGGCAATAATTCAGCACATCTCCATGGTGCGATATAACTTGATACAACGACAGCTTGAAGAAGCACTTCAACATGAATCAGGTTGTTGGCTAGAAAGTGAAGTGTGATAAGTAAGTTGTTGGGAGAGGTAAGTTTACCAGTGAACAGACGTGTTTGTCAAATGCAAACTTTTAGCGTTATCATAATATCGATCATGAACTGTCAATAACAGTTTGGGTCATCCTAATTTTTTTTTTTTAACAGACAACTTACAAATTTTTGGCCAGAAATTCCTTTTAAAAAGTTGAAAAATGTTCTACTTAGTGTCGGTGTTTTACGTATAAGTATCATAAAGTACAAATTTATGGCGAGCACAAGTGCCAGTGGAAGTGTGAAACACAAAACATTTCACTTCATTTTATGTACAGGGTCCGGCATAAAGCACAGCTGGATTTTTTAATGGAAAATAAATGAGCGGCATACATGTTTTTGGTAAAAACAACACCAAAAAAAAAAAAAAAAGTGAAATGAAACTCAGAAAAGTGGATAATTTTATTATTACTGACAATCATATTTAGGTTGTGAAAATTACGCCGGTTAGAAGCCCGCCATTATATTTTGATATATTTAGCCAGGCGTCTGGAAAATTCCTGCATAACACCATTTAACATGTTCAAAGGGATATTTTGAATACTGTTAATAGCGATCACTATGTGCAGATGCTAACTGAATACTTCATTCCAGAGTTGACCAATGAGACTAGTATGGTTTAAACAAGATGGAGCAACTCCCCGCGCACCCCGTCAGTCCATGGCCATGCTGCGACAAGCATTTTCCACTCGTCTTATTTCCAGATTTGGGGATATTCATTGGCCGGCAATGTCACCGGATTTATCGGCCGCAGACTTCTTTTTGTGGGGATATCTCAAGAATTATATGGAAGTGAATCATGGACAATAGGCAAGTCTGCACAAAAATCGTTGTAAGCAGCAGAAATGTGGTTTATTAGAAGAATGTTGCGAATCCCCTGGGCAGCAAAAATAACTAATGAAGAATGTATGAGAAGAGCTGGAGAGACAAAAAAACCTTGTCAAAAAGATAAGAGAGAGACAATGTACTTTCATAGGACATGCAATGAGAAGAGGGGGCATTGAAAATATTATAACAACAGGAAAAATAGAAGGAAGAAGATCAAGAGGAAGACCAAGAGAAATGATACTGGACAGTCTGACCGGATGGTGTGAGAGGAGATCACCAACTGAACTGATGGCCTGCATGAAGGATCGGGTACTCTGGAGAAGCATAATAGCCAACGCTAGTCGGCACGGCACCTGATGATGATCTCAAGAACAAGGTGTATGCTAGTAGACCACAGTCAATCTGGGTTGAATCCGAATATCCCTTTGAACATGTTAAACGGTGTTATGCAGGGAATTTCCAGACGCCTGGTTGAGTGTATCAAATATAATGGCGCGCATCTAACCGGTGTAGTTTTCAAAACCTAAATACGGGGGGTGATTGATAATTCTCGGCATAAGGTACAAATACTTGAAACACACAGCTGATATTAAGTGCATTTGTAGATCAGGTTAATGTAGGATTAAACACCAAGTTTCATGAAATTAACTGTAACTAAGTTTTTTTACGGGCTACTGAAGTGGTAAGGGGCGGCAAAAATTGATAAATTTTCTAATCGAGCAGTCATTCGCTACTTCTGCATCAAGGGCTTATTATCGAAGGAGATCCATGAGGATATGGTGGAGACTAAGGGAGAGAGCCCTTTCTTACAGCACTGTGAAGAAATGGGCAGCTCAATTCAAACATGGAAGGGAGAATCTGGAAGATTATCCCCGTCCAGGAAGATCAAGAACAGTAATCACCGATGAAACCACCGGCAGAATCCATTACATGATAATGGAGGATTGACGACTAACTGAGCGGTACATTGCTACTGAGTTGAGCATCTCCCAGGAACGTGTTCATGCCATTATTCACAATGATCTTCAAATGACAAAGGTCTTTGCTCGATGGGTCCCGAAACTTCTTGGAGCTGATCACAAACGACAGCGTCTCAACATGTCAAGAGACAATCTTGGCCATTTTTCTGCAGATCCTGAAAAGTTTCTTCAGCAATTTGTGACTATGGATGAGACTTGGGTTCATCATTTTCAACCAGAAACCAAAGAACAGTCAAAGCAGTGGAAACATCATGGATCCCCACCTCCAAAGAAAGTAAGAGTGGTTCTGTCTGCAGGCAAAGTGATGGCTTCCGTCTTTTGGGATTCAGAAGGTATGTTATTGGTAGACTATCTTCAAAAAGGCAGAATGGTCACCGGGGCCTATTACGCTAAAAAATCACGCACCTGCGGGTCAAATTGAAGGAAAAGTCGAGGGAAATTGATGAGAGGAGTCATCTTTCATCAAGACAATGCTCCAGTTCACAAGTTGGCGGTGGCAGTGGCTGCCATTCATGAATGCGGCTTCCATCTTCTTGAATATCCTCCTTATTCCCCAGATTTAGCCCCTTCGGACTATTATCTGTTTACCAACCTCAAAAAAGGAGCTCAGTGGTCTCAAACTTGCTTCAGATGATGACCTCATTCATGCTGTAGACCACTTTCTACTGGCACAAGATGCTGACTTTTACAAAGAAGGGATCCGTATGCTTCAAGATCGCTGGAGTACATGCATAAACTTGCAATGGGACTATGTTGAGAAATAACCCAAAAAAGTTGTCCACAAATAATCCGTTATACCTTATGCCGAGAACACATCAATCACCCCTCGTATAACTGTCAGTAATAATAAAATTATCCACTTTTCTGAGTTTCATTTCACTTTTTTTTAAAAACCCAATAACATGTATGCCGCTTATTTATTTTCCATTTTTAAAATACAGCTATGCTTTATGCCGGGGGGGGGGGGGGGGGGGGAAGGAGACACGCACGTACGCACACACACACACACACATATATATATATATATATATTCTTCAGCTTTCCGAGCCTTTAGACACATTACTGTAGATAAAGTTCGCTTCCATTCCTCTCTATTCCTAATCTCTCTCCAATTGGTGACACCAGTTTCCTCTATACCCTCTTCTATGTTGTCTTTCTATTGTCTTGGTCTACCACTTGGTCTTGTTTCTCTCATCTCTGATGCATACATAATTTTCGTTTGTCTGTTCTCTTCCATTCTTTCCACAACGCCCAACCAGGGTAATCTGTTCAGTTTCAAGACAATAATTCACTGGGATTTAAATAAGTTGTTCAGTTCAGTGTTCTTTCTAGCTCTCCATTCTCTTTTATCGGTCCAAAGATTCTTCTTAGGATCTTGTTCTCAAAAGACCTGCAATTGTTGTTCATCTTTCTTTGCTGTACTCCACGTTTCTGGTCCATGCATGATGACTGGTCTTATTATAGTTTTGTTGAGTGTTATTTGGTGTTGAGGGACGGGATTTTAAAAAAAAATTTGTTAACAGATGCTGCAAGTAAAGTATATTTTATTCTCTATCTGTACTCTGCTTTAAATTTCCTCGCTACTAAGTTGCTTCTTTTGAAGGTTCAGCAACACTCCAAACCACATGATCCTGTGATTTTATTGCAATAGACTTATCTGCCGTAATGGCGAACTGGTAGCAAGTAAATCAGGAGCCTATGCAACCGCCACTTTGAGCATGAAAATGTAGGTCCAGGCAGCATCAGAAGCAATTTCCTGGTTAGTTTAGCAGGGTGACTCACATGGAGGTCATTATGACTGACTGCCAAAGCATGTTACGGCGAACTGAGAGACAGTTTGTTTTTTTTTTCCCAGTGGAGTGGGTCCAGCTTTTAGAGGGCTCTCATTTATCCAGTTTGACGTGGATCTACTGCCAAGGTCACGCAGGAGTCAACGGCAATGAGAAAGCAGACAAGCTAGCAGGCACGGAAGTGATTCAGGGTATCCTCATAATGGACAAGGAGAAGATTTGGACAGGCTGCGTATAGAGGACGACATTTGGCTGAATGATAACAATCACGTCAGGAGGATGATTGGGCTGGGGGAGGACAGGGGAAGTGGATGTATTTCCGAACGCATTGGATTAGCGCTCGTTAGCCACACCCAGTGCGTGACTGGTTCCATCAGCAGGCGCGCGATTCAGTGGGTGTTGGAACGGAAGGCGGGGCACATACGGGAATGCAGGAATGCCAGTCTCAAATTACACATTATAGATTCTGTTGAAGGTTGCGCCTACATATTTGTAGGATGTTTCTACTTTCTTAATGATCATATCTCCAAAATTTCTATAATCTGGATCATATGTGTGTGTGTGACTTGCCTGAATATGTGTTTTATATTGGTTAATGGTCAAGCCCACTTTTAGTAATATACGAATAATTAGTGTATAAGTATATAAAACTAAGTATGTAACCATACGCGGCCTGGTTAGCTGAGTGGTTAGGAGCTCGGTTTACTAATCAGGTGGTACCGGGTTCAGTGGGATTTTTTTCTGGTACACACCATTTAGGCCTCGGGGTTCACCAAGCCTCTAAAAATAGGTACCAGAGAAATCTGGAAAGGTGAAGCGGCCATGCGCGATACTGACCACATGTGCCGAAGGTCATGGAAAATACGGCCCTAACACCATATTCCCCAATATGCCTTAATCGCGTAAAACGAGAATGTTACCTTTACCTTTTATGTAACTATACACAAAGCAACTGCAGTAAAGCTGCGATAACAAAATGTATGAAGTAGGGAAAAAACCAGGAACAGCTTTATTACGTACCAAGCACATAATTATTGTGACATTTCGGCGTGAACCGTAATCAACAAAAACACACAGGACGAAGAAATAGAGAGGGAAGATAAAATATAATACTATGGAAAAAACTTAGCTGTGACTTGTAAGAAGCTGTGTTCAGTAGTGCGCATGATGAAGCGTAGAGAATGTTTAAATGGAGACTTATGATATGTAATAGGCGGGTCGTAAATAAGATGGGGGGGGGGGGTGGAAAGGGGGGAGAGAGTGATACAATAGTAATCTAGTCGGGAGAAGATGGAATAGGATTATAGTTGGGGTAGAGGGGTTGTAATCTGATGCTGTGAGGAGGTTCTAACTATGTGTTACAAGTGAGAAAGGAGTGAACTTAGTGCAGAGGGATTATGATTATGGAAGAGGAGAATTTTAGATGTAGATAAACTGCGAGTTCAAACCATATGGTTCCATGTGGTTCTCAAGCGCTAGGCGGCTTCTGTCATCAGCGTGACATTGTTTGATGGCTGTTACCAGAAAATCAGATTTGCCTCTGTGGTCTGAGCCATTGAAATGATTAGGGACTGGTTTCGACGCATGTTTGGTGATATCATACAGACGTTTCTGCATGCGGTCACCTAATCTGAGACCAGTTTCATCAATATAAGTTATCTTGCATCTTTTGCATTACAATGGCATGTCTCGCATGGAGAATGAGTATAGTGTTTGGAATGGTGATTGTTTTCGTTCCCCAGACTACAGGACAGGTAACACAGCGAGGGTGGTTACATTTTCTAGTGTCAACATGTGCAAGGTTTCGCTTCAGGTAGCTATGGGCGAGGATGTCCTTAAGATTTGGCGCCCGTTTGTAGTTTGTATGCTAATAGGGGTAGATCAGAGAAAATATTGCTAGTATCGGTGTTGAGTTGGATTAGTGGCAGATGGCCATAAAGAATTATATATATATATATATATATATATATATATATATATATAAAATCAGGTGCCGTGCCGACTGGCTTTGGCTATTATGCTTCTCCAGAGTACCCGATCCTTCATGCAGGCCATCAGTTCAGTTGGTGATCTCCTCTCACACCATCCAGTCAGACTGTCCAGTATCATTTCTCTTGGTCTTCCTCTTGATCTTCTTCCTTCTATTTTTCCTGTTGTTATAATATTTTCAATGCCCCCTCTTCTCATTGCATGTCCTATGAAAGTACATTGTCTCTCTCTTATCTTTTTGACAAGGTTTTTGTCTCTCCAGCTCTTCTCATACATTCTTCATTAATTATTTTTGCTGTCCAGGGGATTCGCAACATTCTTCTAATAAACCACATTTCTGCTGCTTCCAATGATTTTTGTGCAGACTTGCCTACTGTCCATGATTCACTTCCATATAACAAGATAGGTTCAATATAGCATCTTAGGACTCGTTTTCTAACATTCATTGATAAAGATGTATTAGCTAATATGTTTCTCATTCTCTGAAATGCAGTCTTTGCTTGGCCTATTATGTTCCTAATTTCTGTTCTACATTTCCCATCTGAAGTTATTACTGCTCCAAGGTATTTGAATTTCTGTACCTGCTTTAGGATAGTTCCGTTTAATTTAATACTGCATGCTGGTGGATTCTGTTTCTTAGATATAACCATAGTCTCTGTCTTTTTTATGTTCAAAGTAAGGCCTTTCTGTTCACTTTCTTTGGCGACTTTATCCAAGAAATTTTGCAGGTCTTGTTGGTTCTCAGCTATCAGTACTGTGTCGTCAGCATACCGAAGGTTGTTAATATTGTATCCTCCAATTTTTATGCCTGGTTCTGTGATGATTGTTCTTAGAATATTCTCGCTGTACAGAGAAAAAGATCTGGAGATAGTACACATCCTTGTCGCACCATATATATATATATATATATATATATATATATATATAATTCAATCATTCATTTGCATGTCCCTTGCGCAACTTTGCCTCCATAACAGCATTCATGTAGGCCTCTCAGTTGCGAGCAAGATGGCCTGCTGCTGATGCATCCATTTGCAAATCATCAACGATGTCTTGGAGCCATCTTCGCCTTGGTCTTCCTCTCTTTCTTTTCCCCATTATGTATCCTTCCAAGACGGTCTTCTCTAGATTATCATGGCGTTTAATGTGTCCAATATAAAGAATAATTGACTTGTCTAGATAGGCAAGCAGGTCGGGTGGAAAATCATTTAACAGTGTAGAAGTGTCTATGAGAGAAAAAGTCCGAACCAATAATTTCAGAGAAACCACGTGACAAACATGCCGGCGATTAGTGTGATACAAAAGTTTTGTGAGTGGCTTAACTAGTTTGTGCCTTTGCTACATACGAAATGTGATCAGAGAGTAACCAACAGCGACAGACACCACTGGAAGCGGATAGGCGCAGACTGACATTGGCATATACCACATATGTAAGTATAAGTCACGTCCCCCCAGGTTGTCTACTTTGTTTATGGTAGTATTTTGCTCGTACGTATCTGAATCTGTTCGTAGCATTTGTCATATTGGAAAAACTGGATCAACGAATTTGCATCAAATTTTGACAAAAACTGTCAAACATTAAGTGGCACATACTTAAACTTACAGGCAGTCTAAGGGGAGGATTGTATGAGCCATACTCAAGTTTTTTAGTGGTATAAACGTTTTAAAGATGGCCGTGAACGTGTTGAGAGTGATGAACGATCTGAAAAGCCCGCAACCAGGAAAAATGAAGAACTTGTCCGCGTATCTGTGCCTCACAGTCGCCGCATCGTGAGATATCTGAAGACTTACGGATTAGTTCCGGTTCAATTCAGTCAATTGTTATGGACAATTTGGGCATGAGACGGTCTCAGCTCAATATGTACCAAAAGTGCTGATCAGAAACAGGGTCAGGTTTTGGCTGCTTGTGTCTTCAGTATGTTGAAAACGACGAAAAATTGTTAAAAACATTCACAACTAGTGATGACTGATGACTCGTGGATTTATGGGTATCACCCTGAAACTAAGGCCCAGTCTACGTCTACACAATGGAAGACTAAAACATCACCCAGCCCCTCCCCCTCGAAAAAAAAACATGACGGGGCTGCAGCAGTGTCAAGAAAATGCTGACTATTAACAGTAGACATGGGCATCATAAATATGCTCCATCATGTCATACAATCAATAAGGAAAAATACGGTGAAGTTCTGCATTGTCTGAGGGATGCAGTTTGTTGCATGAGAGTGGTGAGTGGCAACTCCACCATGACAGTGCGCTTGCCCATGCATCACAACTTCTATGGTAGTTTCTGTTAAGTACTGCATTTCACAGGTCCAACAGCCACCATATTCACCTGATATCACTCCCTGTGGCTTTTTCCTGTTCCCAAAAATAAAATGCCACCTGAAAGGAAAGACATTTCAGGATGTCAAACCATCAAACATTTTTTCTCTGTCTACTTCTGTCTCTTATACTTTTGATGTTCCTGCAGCCACTATGTGCTCTAGTCCGCCTCTTCTCCAGACATGCCCCACAATTTTGGATTGTCGTTTTCTGATCTTTGTTATAATTTTCTTTGTTTCGCGAGAGAGTTCTAAAATGCTAGGTTGAACCTATCCTGCTCTGTGGAAGTGAGTCACAGACAATCAGCAGATCAATGGAAAGATTACTAGAGGCAACATAGATGTTAGAAAAACATTAAGAATACCACGGATAGCTAAGATGACAAACAGGGAATGTTCAAGAAAGCAGATGTAGAAAGGTACGTAATTAAATCCAAAAGAAAATAAGTCATCATTCATTGGATACATAAAGAGAAGGGGAGGGCTTGAAAACAACAAAGCAACAGGAAAGATATATGGGAAGAGAGACAGGGGAGAACCAATGGAAAAAAAAAATAATGGACAGTGTAATATGATGGCACAACAAAAAAATCACCAAGTGAGTTGTTGGAAAATATCAAGGACCAAGATTTGTGAGAAGCATGACATCCAACACTTACACCCACACCAGCTAGTAATGATGATAACAAGACAGAAACAATGAGTGCTTTATTGTTCCATTCATTCATCTCTCTCTTTCTGAACCTTAAGTGCCCAGGGCACATGGGGCTTCTGCAAGGGTTTTCCACAAATGCACGTCCTTTGCCTTTTTTTCTGCTCTTGCCCAGGTGAGCCCTCTATTGCTCAACATCCTTTCTGTTGTTCTTCTCCATGTCTCCTTTGGACTGCCATTACTTCTGTTCCCCTGTGGTGTCCATCTTAGTGCTAATTTTGGTAGTGAGTTGTCATTCGGAGCACATGTCTCAACCATCGCCAGCGTCTTTCCTCAATAATTGCTGTCAGTGGCTTCATCTGCATTTCTGCCAACAAGATGTTATTTCTTATGGTGTTTGGCCAAAATAGTTTTATAATTCTTCGTAAACATTTTGTCTGGAAAGAATTCAGCTTGTTTTCTATGGTTTTGGTGATTTTCCAGCATTCACTTCCATAGAGTAGTACACTTAGAACATTACTCTTAAATATCCTGATTTTCGTATTCATACTTAGTTTTTTAGATTTCCATGTAGTCTGCAGCATTGCAAAAGCCTAGTTTCCTCTAGTAAGTCTGCTGTTGATGTCCTCTGTGCTGTCTCCATTTTATACTACTCTACTGCCAAGATAAACAAATTCGTTGACCTCCTCCACTAACTTGCTATCTACTCTGAGTACATTTCTGTTGTTCACATTTTGCTTCATTAACTTTGTCTTTCCTACGTTGATCTTTAGTCCTATGTTGGTTCTAAGGACTGCAAATGCGCCACAAACAGCCTCTGGCAGTCAAGTCCAGCTCCTGGCCTTCCCGTGGCAGAACTGTTTAAACTGACAGGAGAAGGGGCGAGGGCGAATATCTGGCGCCTGAAAACCAGTTACTTAGGGTAGATGAGTGTCACGTTTGGTAGCTCATCTGCCGCTGATGGCGAGATCTTCAGCTGCCGTGCGTGGAGCGGTGCTCTTCCCGGCCAATGAAGAAATTTGCAAATGAGGTTGCCGTGCAGCATCACTGCGGAAAAGGTGGTTGAAAGAATAAAGCGAAGCAAACAGTCAAATCACGGCACCTCTGGTCTGGAGGTCGGCCACATCCTGAGTGCAGTCATATCGGGTGAAATGCATGAACCGGCTTGTCCCAGAGGTTAAGTCACTGCTGGCTTGACTTTTCAAATGCCGCGCGTGGAGTGAAGCTCCTCCCGGTTAAGGAAGTAAATGCGGAAATAAAGGTTGCTGTGCGGCGCCGATGGGAAAAGGTGGTGGAAAGTGAAGTTTAACCTGGTATGTCCAGTAGTATCGCTACGAGAGCTATACCACGGCACCTCTGCTCTAGAGGCCGCCTACGTCCGAAATACACCTACACTGGTGAAATATGCCTAAACCGGCACACACCAGGGGTGGAACTCGATGGCTAGACATGTCATGCCACCTCCGCTCTAGAGGTCGGTAACGCCTGATAAACACCCATACTGGTGAATTTTGCCTAAACCGGCTCATACCAGGGGTGAATCTTGAAGGCTATGAATGTCACAGTACCTCTGCCCTAGAGGTCGGTCCCGTCCCAAACATGCCCATACTGGGAAATGCCTAAACCGGCTCAACCCAGGGGTAGAAGTCACTAGTGGCGAGGATTCGTCCTCCTGGACAAAAGCTCCATCCTGGTCACAACTAGGAAGGGTAGCGGCCACGACCGCAAAATGCTGAAGTCGGAGACACTGGACCAGGGAAGTCTAGATAGGCAACCACCTCTCACCCGGCGGGGATGTCTGCGTATCCTAATCACGCTGAGGTTTTCCGGTGAGAAAGTCCAACCCTGGACTGGATGGGCAACCACCTCTCACCCGGCGGTGATACACGGGTATCTCAAAACACGTCGAGGTTTTCCGGTGAGAAAGTCCAACTCTGTCCTGGGTGGGCTGACGCCTCTCACCCAGCGGGGATGCACTGATATTCCAAACACGTCGAGGTCTTCCGGTGAGAAAGTCCAACCCTAGACCAAACTGGTGCAATGAAAACCACGGTGTCACGCAATCCCGCTTCCGAGACCCACCAAGAATACAGGCTAAAGCACTGTGATACTCTGAACCCCTTGTGGTCCTTCGTGGAACTCATGTGGTCTATTTTGGACCACACAGGGGACCACCGGACCTAACGAGGACCACATGTGTGAATTCAGTAGGTTCACAGTGCGGTTTTTGGTGGTAGAAGTGAACGAAGAAGAAGAAGAAGAAGAAGTCCTATGTTGTTTGCATTCTGAGTTAGCTTGTTTATTTTATCTTGCATTTCTTTGTGGCTGCTTGATAGTAGACAAATGTCGTCTGCAAAAGTCAAGGTCCTCCAGCACTGTGTTAAGTGTCCATTGTAATCCTCTGCGTTTGTCTGATGTTGCCCCCTTCATTAACCAGTCTACTGCAAAGATAAATATTGTTGGTGATAGTACACATCCCTGCTTCACTCCTGTTTGTACCCTAAAGCTGCTGGAGGTATGTTCTCCACAGATAACTTTGCACTGAAAACCCTTGTATAGGGCTTTGATTACATTTACTATCTTATGAGGGAGGCCATGCCATCTTAGGATTTTCCACAGTACATCTCTGTTGACACTGTCAAAGGCTTTCTCAAAATCTATAAACAATGCATATGTTGTGCTATGCCACTCATTCACCTATTCTAATATTTGTTTAAGTACAAATATGTGGTCTATGCATGATCTTCCTTTTCTAAATCCTGCCAGCTCTTTCCGAAGTTTTCCATCAAGTGCTGGTACAATTCTGTTTATGATTATTCTGCAAAATGCTTTACTGGTGAGTGGCAGTAGGGTAATGCCTCTCCAGTTCCCGCAATCTCTGAGGTCACCCTTCTGTGGTAATTTTACTATAAGGCTAGTTTTCCACTCCTCTGGAGCTTTTTCTAGATCCCAAATTTGTTGTAGTATCCGGCAGAGTTGTTTTGGTGTTTCTGTTTCTTCTGCTTTCAACATCTCAGCAGTCACTTCATCTTCACCTAGTGCCCTGTCTAATTTTAGCTTCTTTATTGCCTTCTTTAATTCACTTATTGTTATTGGTCCTGTTTTGATGTTTAGTTCTGTTTTTGCTTCAGGTATGTCTATTGTTTGTGCTGCTTGTGTTCTGTTTAGTAGGGTGTTAAAGTATTCCCTCCATCTTTCAATTTTTTCTCTTTCTCCACTGATCAATTGTCCCTTATGTGTCCTTATTGCACTCTCATATCTTGTGCTGAAGTTACCTGTCATCTGCTTTGTGATTTGTATATGGTTTTCATGTCATTTGCATATGCTGCTTCTGCTAAGTTGTCACAGTATTGATGTTTATCTTGACAGCATGATTCCTTCACTTCTTTGTCTTTTTGTGCATAATTACTTAAAACTTGTTCTTTTAGCCATTGTGATTTGGTGTACAGTAATCTTTTCTTGATTTCCTTTCTTTGCTCTATCTTTTCCCATGTGGTCTTGCTTATCCGTTCCACTTTTCTCTGTTTCCAAAATCCCAGCACTTCTTTTGCTGTTTCCTGTAGTGTTTTATTGAACTCTAGCATGGACATTTCTGCTTCGTCTTGTAGGATGCTGAAGCGGTTCTTAAGTACTATTGAGAGTTCATTCCTTGTTTGCTGGTCTTTCAGTTTTGCTGTATCAAAACGTATCTTTCTGTGTTCTCTGATTTTGGCTTTCCTTAATATTAATTATTATTATTTCCTTAATATTATTATTATTAATTTTGCTACGAAAAGGTTGTGATCACTTCCTACATCTGCTCCTTTCCTAGCTCTCACATCTTGTAGTGACCGTTTCCACTTGTTGTTTATTAGTATGTGATCGCCCCCGTGTGGTACCAGGGATCTGCAAAGAATAGGACCACTGTACCCTACCACGCATGATCGTAAAAGGCGACTAAGGAGGGTTCAGCATAGGGCCAGCAACCTTATCTGGTAAAAAAACTATCAGACTGCTACAGAAACAGAAGCAAGGGAAAAAATAAATGCAGGTGGAAGGAGAAATGCTTATCAGGAAACTGAGCCCATGAAGGTTGTGGATGAAAGCCAGCCACTGGAAGTCCCCAGCCTGACTGCAGACCTCCTGGAACCATCTAACACAAGATGCAACTAGGCAGCTGGAATGTAAGAACACTTAATCAGACTGGAAAACTAGCACAAACCATCAAGGAAATGCACAGATACAAACTAGACATACTAGGAGTACAAGAAGCAAGATGGACAGGACAAGGCAGAAGGAAATTAACAACACAGCACACAGAAGATACAATAATATGGTCAGGTAAAGAAGATCATCATGAAGGAGGACTAGCATTGATTATAACAAAAGAAGCATCAAGAGCATTTCTGAAATGGACCCCTATAAATGAGAGATTATTATATGCATGCTTCAACTCAAGATTCATGAAGCTGTCTATTATAGTTTGTTATGCACCAACAGAAGCAGCTGAAGAGGAATTAAAAGAAGATTTTTACAACAGCCTCCAAGCCACAGTTATAACATAACGTAAAAAAAAAAAATTAACAGTCAAAATTTTTTACATGTATTATAAGGTCAGAAGTTAGATAATTTAAAAATCACTGGAAAACTCATAGAAAAATGGAGACAGAAAAATTTCTGAATGAAACTTAGTCTACACCAAAGACCACACACAAAAAGGGGACATACGATCACCAAAGTCTGTTAGCATGGGATTAGGTGAATGGTTGAATGTTTTATAATTTTAAAGGTGTTAGTTGTCAACTGTACAAATGTATTAAGTGAAATCTGATGTTTTGTGATGTAATGTTTCCATGGACATGTATTATGAACAAAAAAAAGAATACATGATCTAGTATTTACTTGATATGCAAGGTTTACTGCCAGAAATGACCTATAAAAAAATCATATGTATCATTGCCGTCAGATGTTTATATGTACTTTTATTTCGTCTACAACTAACATGGCTTTACTTTAGGCAGCAGCAGCAAAGATGAATGTACCAATTCCATTCCTGGCTGATGTAATGAAACAGGAAATCAAAGCAGATTATGATGTGAGTTTTGATGTTTGATTGGTACATAATCATTTTTTATATTGCAGCTGTTGTCACTTGTTACTAACATGTTTCTAATGTAACACAGAAACTGAAACAAAGTAGTGCACTTGTGGAATGTTACTGCTACAGATATTACATCTATCTGTAACAGAGGAACATATAGAATAAAGTAAACTATCTGCTTAATCCAAACAGTTGTTCAGGACATGGATATTGTATGTTAACTTATTCTGTTTATATTATTGTATGTGCTGTAATTTTTTTTTCAGTGTTGTAAATTATTTTTTCTTATTTGCAGTTTTGCTGTGTTCATATTATGTCTACTTTTTTCATTTACATTCATCAAGTATTTATCATATTAAGCTTTTTTGGGCAGATATTCATGTTTCTCAAGCAGTGATTTATTGCTGATGAGAAAACTATTATAGTAAAATAATATTTCTGCCTTTGTTTGAAACAGAAACTTTCTGACTTCTTCATTTTGATACTGTATTACCAAGTAGTTTTATCACAGTTTCAGAATCAAAACAGTACAGAGCTTCATCAACACAATATTGACTACATGAAAATACCAGAAATAAAACAAGAACAATCAAGTTCACATTTAGATGGTAAGATTGTTAAAATGAAAAGGAAATATTTATGAGTGACAGATTCATTTCTGTGTATACTGAAAGTTTTCATCAGCTGTGTTACATTTAATGTCAGTGTGCAGAAAAGTAATTTTCCTATTAGGAATTATCAGACACAGAGAATAAACCAATTCAGACCTTTATGTTGTAGCATTGAACCTGAATGTCATGTCCAAAGTCGCTGCTGACACTTGCCTTCATAAATAAACTGATAATAGAACTTGTTACATTAACTTCTTCTGTGTGTGTTTAATCAAATACTTTATAATTTCCCAATCCTTTTGTGGGAACTGTCTTATCTCTGCATTGTTCTTAAATTCATTCCACTTTATACCAAGTATTTTCCTTAGGCATTTGTTTTCAAACGAGTCTAATTTCTTGTCTATTTCTTTAGTTGATTTCCAGCTTTTGCATGCACAAATAAGGGTAGATATCACATTTGAATTGAATAGTCTTAACTTAGTTTTTGTCCTTATAACTTTTGAATTCCATATGTTCTCAAGATTTTTTAAGGACAATGCTGTTTTTGCAATTCTAATTCTAACTTCCTTCCTGGTGTCACCATTGTGGTCTATGTATCTGCCAAGGTATGCAAATTGGTTTACTTCATCAGCAACTTTTCCTTCTACTTATATTTTTCCTTCTTGATTAATGAGAAGTTTCATTATTTTTTGTTTTGTCTTTGTTAATTTCAAGACCTATTTTGCAAGCCAAGGAAGACAGGGAATCTGTTTTTTCCTGCATTGATTTCACATTGTCACTGATAAGAGTTATGTCATCTACAAAATCAAGATCTTCTATTTGGTCCATGTACCTAGTCAATGCCAGTTTTATCTGTACAGCATCTTTTCATTATAAAGTCTATGGCAATTCCAAAAAGCAATGGAGATAATATACATCCTTGTTTCATGCCTGTTTCAATCTGAAACCATTTACTCATTCCATCTTCTGTCTTGACTGCACAAATATATGTGTTGTAGAGATCTCTAATGATGTTGACAATTTTAGATGGTATTCCATATAGTCTTAAAATTCTCCACAGTGAATCTCTGTGTATGCTATCAAATGCATTTTTAAAGTCTACGAAGTTCATATTCATTAATACATACATAATACCAAATAAATTAGCAGCATTGGCTTTTATTCCTGGATCAGATAATGGGAGTGGGCCTTTAATCAAGCTCCATTATCACAGAAAAGCATGTCATTGTTCATCCTCTTGGTAAGACTGTAGGAACTTCATACTATGAGGAAGATGTACTTGCAGAATGTATAAAAACTGCACCTATTGTAAATGAAAAATGACTGCCAGGTAAACACATCCTGTACTTTGGCAGAGAGAATTTGCGGCAGTTAAATGAAGTCACAGACCATTTATTTGTTAAATATTTGCAATCAAAAATTTTGTTTTTTTTTTTAAAATAACATTTGAGTTTTACATTTTTGTCATCCATGCAAAACATTTTCTCCCCAAAACTTGATGTCTTGAATGAGCACATGAGGACCTTACATAATGCTGATTAATTATTATTATACTGTGATCTCCTTGAGAACCACCTTCAGGTCAAAACTTTGCATTTCACTCAGTTCTTATGTGTTGTTACAGCACAGTAATGTGCAGCCATGCACAGCACATGCAACAGTTGAGAATCTGCATTTGGAGTGTCTTCCACGTCCTGCATATTCACTCAACTTTGCACCATGTAATTATAATGTATTTAGAGCCCTCTTGAAGGTACTAAGTGAGAATGAGTACAGTATGGACATATAGATTAAAGAGGCTCTGCATGGTTGGCTGCAGGGCCAGTCAGATTTTTTTTTTCTTGAGGATTCCAGGCATTAATAAAGCAGTGGCTGACCTGTACAGAATGTTTTGAAAATGAGGAGTTTTGAGTCATATTTGTACATTTTCTTCAAATAATTTTTTAAAAATTTATGTTACATTTGACTCATGATTATTCTGAGACTTGCAATATGAACATTCTAAAATTGGAATATGTACTGTAAAGAATGTTTTATCAGCTGAGTGTATGTGATAATGTAAAAAAAGACAAGAACAATATAGCAGTTAAGTGGGAGAGAATATAAAGAAAATTATAATTATACACAAAGGTCCATCACTTCTGCTAAACAGTTAATGGACATATTTTGACAGATTACAGTGGTTTGAAGAATACAAACATGGCATTTTTGTGACCAGAACTATCATTGATTTGTTCTTGATGGGTATCAGCCTATGTCCAACTCACATAAATATTTTAGTGCTATTGTATCTTCCTGGAACTGTGAGAAAGAAGTTTCAGAAGCTGACTCGGTGAAGATGTTAAAGCTCAGTCATCATCATACTGAATTGGAAGTGGATTGTTGAGGACCACTCCACAAAAAAAAACACTGCACGGACTCAGCCACTATGAGGATCATGGTGGGTCTTGTCTATTTAGTCGGTCTGAACATAGGAGCAACAGTGGAGAAACTAGATAGGGTCCCGACCATCTCCAGTTTCATTGATCCTGATAAGTGTACACTAATGTAGTCACTGAAAAGCTTAAGGTGATTTTATGGAAAATGAGAGCACCTTGTTGAAGGATCTCAGTGAAAGATGGGGAAAGTTTAGGTTAGATCTAAATATACATAAAAAGATGATGGCATCCATTTGATGCTATTTGGTCTTTTATTGATGGGGATGATGGTTGGTGGGGTTATAGCTTTCCTCATGTTCTGTGAAGTACACATGAAGAAGGGACAAGATGGGAAAATCAAGGTTAACCATGTAGAAATGTTATGGTGAGCAAATTCTAATTCAATAATTTCAGAGAGACCACATGACAAACATGGCAGAAACAAGTCAGACAGAAAGCTGTTGTGAGCAGTGAAAGTAATATTGTAGAGTTTCAGATGCTGATTTTAATCTTTCATCTTTACAAGTTAGTGAAATTTTCCACCTGGTTGGAGCTGTGTGGTAATGGTGGACTTGACTGTGTTTATTATAATGAATGTGGGTTGTGATGGCGGCACCATTCTTTATACTTGGAAGTGATCATTTAGTGATGGCTGACAATTAATTCTCTCACAGGTACTAAAAACTGTGCAAGCATGGAAGAAAGTGAAGAAGAGACAGCACAGATAAAACATGGACTGCATGAAGAGGTGGGTGAAGTTTACTTTCTTGTTATAGAATAACAAGGTTATTAAAGAGGGTTACAGCTGAAAGTGAAACAAATTCCTGATGTGCTATAATAACACTGAAGAAAAACATGATAACATTACATGAGTTTGTTTTCCTGATTTCTTTGAATTAGAGCATTTTGTCTTTGAGAACTTTACTTAGTACTTTGTAATCTGACATTATGAAGCATATTTGCACACAAAATTCTTTTAGAATACTTTTGCACACTGGCTGAAAATGTTGCACATAGAGGGCACATTGGTGTAGTGTCTATGTGAATGAGAGATGAAAAAAAGTGAAAATATGAAGAATAAACCCAACAGAATAAAATTCTTATGTTTATGGAAGGTTTATTTATTGGGGTAAAATGAGCACTGAGAAACAACATTGTCAGAAGTATATACATAATATTATTTCATCTACATTTTGTGATGTAATGTTTCCATGGACAAGTTGTTATGACAGACTGAATATATGAATCATAGACTCAGCATATAACTGAGATGTTAATATGAGGTTTACTGACAGAAGTAACAATCTGTAAAATAAATCCTGTGTATCGTTCCTATCAGATGTTTATGTGTAGTTGTATTTCACCTACAACTAACATGTCTTTGCTTTTTTTTTTTAAATAGGCAACAGCACCAAAGATGAAAATACCAGTTCCATTCCAGGCTGATGTAGCAAAACAGGAAATCACAGCAGATTATTATGTGAGTTTTATTGTTTGGTTGGTTTATAATTATAGTGTTAAAGATGTGTACTGCAGGTGTTGACAGCTGTTACTAATCTTTTAACAATATATGAGGTGTGTCTAAAAAGTTCAGTGAACGGTCTGATACCTCAACGGCAACATGGGTCAGGTGTGTGGCCATGCGCATGGCTGTCTGTCAAGAAGTGCCACCTAGCCTGGAGTACACGTGACTGCCAGGGTAAACCTTCTGCGGGCAGCTGAACGTGGTCAGTGTGAGAAGTAAGGTCACAGTACAATGGAGCAGCGAGTGAACATCAAATTCTGCTACAAATTGGGGAAAATGATGATGAAGACACATGAAATGTTGGTGCAAGTGTACAGGACGGAAGCCATGAGCAGAAAATACGTTTATGACTGGTTCAAACATTTTCACAATGGTAAGGAAACAACTGAGGATGAGCCACACTCAGGTCGGCCGTCAACAAGCAGAAACACAGACATGATTGAGCAAGTACTACAAATGCTGGCACAGGATTGGTGACTGACTTTACGATTGATGGCAAAGGAATTGGGCATTAGCAAGGACACTGTGCGTACCATCGTTTTCGAAGATTTGGGTAAGCTGAAAATCTGTTCCCAGTTTGTGCCGCATAAGCTGACGGAAGAACAGAAAGCAAAATGGATGGAAACCTCCTGAGATTTCATTACCATGTGTTACCAGGATCCATCCTTTCTGGGAATCATCATCACCGGGTGAGACCTGGTGCTACCAGTTCAATCTGGAATTCAAGTGGCAATTGATGGAATGGCATTCACTGTGTTCCCCATGACCCAAAAAGTCCACGGTCAAAACAATGTTGATCGCCTTCTTCAACAACAATGGCATCATCCATAAGGAATTCATTCCTGCGAGTCAAACCATGAACACACTGCATTCTATGAGGAAATCTTGAAATGATTGCCACGATGCATCTGCTGTGTTCAGCCAGAGTTGCACAGGACTGGACAGTGGATGTGCTGCACGATAATGCACTTGTGCATTGTGTGATCCATGTGTGCCAATTCTTGGCCCAGCGTGGCTTACCTGCTCTTGATCATCCATCATACTTCCCTAATCTGGCACCTGTGGATTCTTTCTGTTTCCCCATCTGAAAAATGTCATGAAAGGTGCGCGTTTTGCAGACATGGTGGCAATCCAAGAATGTGTGACAGCGGTTCAGCAGTTGATTCCAGAAGAGGCCTTTGCTGACAGTTTCCAAAAGCTTTATGAACATTGCCAAAAGTGATTATTTTGAAGGCAAATAAAGGTAATTTATTCTGGTTTTTTTTTGTTGTTGTTTTCTGATACTATTCACCAAACTCTTTAGACACACCACGTAATTAAGAAACTAGAATATTAATAATACACTTATGGAATGATGGTGCTACAAATATTACATCTGTCTGTAATAGAATAAAATGTCATTGAACACCTGTCACAGTGAGCTGAGAACTGTCTGCTTAGTGAAAATAATTGTTTAGGATGAATATTTTAGGAATAGAAGCAGACACAGATGTTGTGTTATACTATTTATATTTTTTTTATAAATACATTTTTTTTTCAGATTTACCAATGTGTGTTGTGTTGTATTTTTCTTGTTTGTAGTTCTGAAATTTTCATATTATGTCTACTATTTCTTTTGTATTCATCTAGTTCATGATATATTAAGCTTTCTTGGGCAGATAATGGTTTCCTAAGATATGTGGTGTATTGTTGAAGGGAAAACTGTATTATAGTAAAATAATATTTCCTCCTTTATTTGAAACAGAAACTTTCTGACCTGTTTATTTTGATACTGTATTACCAAGTAGTTTTATCACAGTTTCAGAATCAAAACAGTACAGAGCTTCATCAACAAAATACTGACTACATGAAAATACCAGAAATAAAACAAGAGCAGTCAAGTCCATGTGGAAATTGTAAGTTCATTCAAAGGAAGGATAAAAGGAATGTTTGCTTTAAATTTGTGTTAGACTGCAGAATTAAGAAATTTGAATGAGGGTTGTAGATCTTCTTCTTCTTATTCGTTCGCATTGTCTGTCTATATCTGCAGTCCTGTCTCTTGGATAAATTTCACTGTTTTTTGTAACTCATGTATGGAAGGGTTGTAGATGAAACAGGCAGGATGATGAAAATCTATTAACGTCTTATAATTGACAATCACCAGTTTTGACTTTGCAACAATTCACGCGTTGAACCATAACTGAACCTCTAGATCACACAACACTAAAATGTTAGCTGACAGAGACCTATCCTACTGTGAAACTAAGCCTTTGTGATGAATCATACAATCACAAGAATACATGCAGCTCAAGGGAGAGTTCTGACCACTCAGTGACCAATATCTTGGCTGGGCTAATCATTTGAGCCCACACAATCATGAAGGATGACTACACCTGAACATAAACCCATCTGGTCTCCATCGTTCTCCATCACTTCCTTTTTTCCCTCACTCAATCTCTAACGAGCTACACCAAATTGTGTACCTTCTTTTTATGTTCACTTTCAGCTTTTGTGCATGACAATATTACACACATAAAAAAGGGAATTTGGGGGGGGGGGGGGTACAATATATGCAGCTATACTGTAATAACATTTAGGCAACAATTTTTATGAATCAGAGCATGAATACTTTCAGTGTGATCATCTCACTGACATGGAAGCCCATCCAGTTTTGAGATTGTCTTTGATGGTCATTGTGCCCAATTTGAAATGTCAGTACCATTCATAACATTGTATGCAGCTTAAATAATCCTCTCCACAAGTCTGCTGCAACATCTGAAAAGTCTTGGTAAATGTTTGCGCCATTTTCACACAAGATTTGACAGAAACACATTGCTCTTCAACATCCTTCATATTTCAACCTGAGAAAAAAAAAAAGGCACAGGAAACAGGTTCACTCTACTGCATGCACTGGATGACTGATGTGATCAAGCAAGTGGGAGGCTAATGCTCAAAAGTTCCCACTACACACCATCATTGTCACTAGACTGCAGTGTTGGCTCATTGATACCCTGTTTAAGAAATTTGGTTTCTTTTTGGACAGACTTTGTAATTACTGGAGATCACCCAACTCTGACACCACATTAATATTTCAAGAAGGGTAGGAATGACCATATTGATATTATAATGATACTGTCTCATATCAGACTCAAGCTGAAGGCGGTGAGATAGATTCTCTCTACTGTTACCATCAGACTGACCCGTTTGTATGTGAAAAGAACTGCTTCTAAAGACAAGGAATTTCTGCAGAAATAGCAAGGCAGGGTAGATTATAATGCACACAGGAATGTCAGTTGATGAAAAGTTTAGTATATAAAGTACAACTCAGTCCCATAAAATGCAGGGATTTTTCCAAGTTAGAGCGGGGTTAAATGTCTCCCACACAGGTCATGGGAACTCTTTATTTAAAGATAGCCTATGTATGGTTCTTAGGTGGTCAGCCCAATCCTGTTAGTTAGCTGTGAACAGCATTTGCCCACTTCCACTCATGTAATTGACTTTCAGTGATATGAACAGCTAAAACAAGTAAATGAACAAGAAAGGATATTTTGCTCAGCTACAAACATTTGAAATATTCCTTGGTTCAGTTATATTTCTCATTCAGTATTTCTGGATAAGCTGAATGTTTGTTACAAAATTTTATGAGTTGAATTTTTATTAAATAAATAATTTGATATTTTATCCCAAATTTCTGTTAATAATTGTAGTATTGCTATCATATTCTTATTTTCAGTAAGTAGTATTTCTTGAATTTCCTGTTCATAACTTACCAAGAAAATCATTTAGGTAACTGAATATTTAGAGCTAGATCTTTAGTACATATCTTTGAAATAGTAATTATTAAAATGTGCCATTTGTGAAGTATAAGTTCATGTATTTTGATTTGATGCTTTTTTTTTCTTTTCATGCATTTCAGGGATGCATTCTTGTCTTCCATGCAGTGATGTCCTGGACGAGCATATGAAGGTAGTTCATAATGCTAAATTCTGGAAGCATGATGGACATCAAGATCTTCAAGAGGTACTGCCTCAAGACAGGAGAATTAACATGAGCAACATATTCAGTGCAAGCAGTGATATTAAATTTCCTTGTACAGAGAGTGAAAATTGCAGAGATCTGAATATAAAAGATAATAAAAAGATTATTTTAAGGGATGATCAAGACAGCGCAACAGATATTTATAGAACTCTGAGTGAATGTCACAGAAACGAACAAAATGAGAACTGCATAAAAATTTCTGATAAGGTATTATCTGTTGATGAGAATATTGCTAACATCAGTGAGTGGAACATAGTTGGTAGAATATGTGATGCTAATAAAGGTAATTTACAGGCCTGCACAAGAAGGCAAGCAGGCAAGAAATCTTACAAGTGTGATGATTGTGGTGTAGGATTTTGTCAGCTAGGTCAGCTGCGAAGTCATATGATTATACATACAGGAGAGAAACCATATAAATGTGATATATGTAATATGTGTTTTACTTGGAGACATCGTCTTCAATTACATAAAAGAAAACATACAGGAGAGAGGCCTTACAAGTGTGATGTTTGTAGTGTATCATTTACTTACAAAAATTGCCTACATGATCACAAAAGAATACATACAGGAGAGAAACCTTACAAATGTGATACTTGTGATGTATCATTTACTAACAAAAGTAATCTACGAAGACATAAAAGGGTACACACAGGAGAGAAACCTTTCAAATGTGATATTTGTAATGCATTGTTTGCTAACAAACGTAACTTAGAAAATCACAAAAGAATACATGCAGGAGACAAAACCTACAGGTGTGATATTTGTAATGTTTACAGAAGTAATATACAAGAACACAGAAGAATACATACAGGAGAGAAACCTTACAAGTGTGATGTTTGTGGTGTGTCATTTACTAACAAAAGTAACCTTCAAAGACACAAAAGAGTACATACAGGAGAAAAACCTTTCAAGTGTGATATTTGTAATGCATTGTTTTCTAACAAACATAATCTTCAAAACCACAAAATAATACATACAGGAGACATACCCTACAAGTGTGATATTTGTAATGCATCTTTTACTCGCAGATGTGACCTACAAAGACATGAAAGGATACATACAGGAGAGAAACCTTTCAAGTGTGATGTTTGTAATTCATTGTTTGCAGACAAAAGTAACTTGCAGAGTCACAAAAGAATACATACAGGTGACAAAGTCTACAAGTGTGATATTTGTAATGTATCATTTGCTTCCAGAAGTTACGTACAAGAACACAGAAGAATACACATGGGAGAGAAACCTTACACATGTGAGGTTTGTGGTGTATCGTTTACTCAGAAAGGTAGTCTAGGAAAACACAAGAGAATACACACAGGAGAGAAACCATACAAGTGTGATGTTTGTAATGTTTTGTTTACTACCATAAGTAACCTACAAAGTCACAAAAGAATACATACAGGAGACAAACCTTACAAGTGTGATATTTGTAATTCATCATTTACTTACAGAGGTTTTCTACAAAAACACAGAGTAATACATACAGGAGAGAAACCTTTCAAGTGTGATGTTTGTAATTCATTGTTTGCTAACAAATGTATCTTGCAAAATCACAAAAGAATACATACAGGAGAGAAACCTTACAAGTGTGATGTTTGTGATTTATCATTTACCTGTGAAAGTAAGTTACAGAGACACAAAAGAGTACATACAGGAGAGAAACCTTACAAGTGTGATGTTTGTGATTTATCATTTACCTATGAAAGTAAGTTACAGAGACACAGAAGAGTACATACAGGAGAGAAACCTTACAAGTGTGATGTTTGAGATGTGCATGTTACTCAGAAATATTACCTTGAATATCACAAATGAATAAATACAAGAGAGAGACCTTAGACGTGTGACACTTGTGGTGTATCATTTACTCACAAAGTAACCTACAAAGACAGCAAAAGAATACATACCTTCTTGTTACCTTACAGATGTAATCTTTGTGATGTAGAGTTTGCTCAGAAATGTGACTTACAGTTCCACAAAAGCATACATACATGAGGGGGGAAAAACTGATGTTTATGATATATCATGTACCCACAGAAGTAACAAGACACACAAGAATACATACATAAGATAAATCATACAAATGTGATGTTTGTGATGCAGTTGCAGACCTAGCAGATGGTACAGATGATTTTTTTTTTTGGTTTGTTTTTGTAAAACCCTCCAACTGTTATCTGTAGTAATACTAATTATTCACTAAATGAATAATATAAAGAACCAGAAAGAAAGTGCTTACAGTTTTATGTAGTCCCCTACACATAATTTTACCAGTCAAATAAAATAAATATTCATGCAAGAGAAAAATACATGCAGTGAAAGTTCTAATAGATTTCACACAACATGCAGTGGAAGTAAAATTCAAACTCAAAATATCACCAACAGTAGAACATACAGATAATATGCTTTTCTTCTCTTAATTTGATTCTAAGTGACCTTGGACTGTAAGGTCCTCCTTAATTCTATATCTGTTCCACTGACTAAATTATGATCCTACACTAAAAATTATCTTTATTACAGTCTAACATCTCCAAGTTTCTGATTCTTATTGTCCATCTTGGATAGAAGTCAGTAGTCAGTATTTCTGAATGTTCTTTTTTTTTAATAATCAGGTCTAAAGAGAAGTTACCACATGTTTAACTTTGCATCCCAGTTGAAGTTTCTCTCCTCCAAGAATTTGTCATCGTAATCTTGGACAGGATCTCCCATATTTATTTATACAGCTACCCCCTTTGCTGAAATACAATCTTTGGAGAAAGTTATCATTCTACAGGTGCCATTACACCACTTTCCAGCTCAGCCAGTCACTAAGACTTACCAGTTGTAGGTGTTTTAGTGTATTATTTTTATTATTTACTAGCTGATTACCCGGCGTTGCCCGGTGATTTTCTGGCCGCCTTTCCTTCCTTTCCCCAACTTCAGAAGAAGTCAGGTGCCAGTTTCTACACCTGGATGACTGGAGTGCTACATTTACTGGACTCTATAAATTTATATGAGTGAATCATTTAAACTGTATAAACTATTACTATTATTTGCCTGCTCTATTGGAGATGAAAGTGATACATTACAGGGCAAATGAGAGATAATTATGCCAGTATTTGTTTAACTCTAAATCTAACAACCAACATCTATGACACACGAACACTGTCTTCTGTTAGAAAGGAAAAGGAATGAATTCTATCTATAGTTTAAAATCGAAGTAATTTTATTTACAGGTATTTATGTATTAGTACAGTTTACAAATTATAAAGTAAAGTCATTTACAAATTCACTACAATATAAATTTAACTCAAAACTAAATAAATAAATTCCATCCTTGAGCAAGCAACATAAAGCTGTCTGTGGGAGAAACATGGTGATCTCAAATCCACTCCGCAGTACTTAATAGACTGGCCATGTGACTTGTTGATAATGATCGAGAACGCAAGTCTCACTGGAAATTGCAATCTCTTAAAGTTAAAAGGGAGATCCATCGAAATGAGTGGTATCCATGTAGGAAACACTGTGATACAATCCACTAAAAGAGCGAAATGAAATTGTCACATTCACTGAAAGATAATAAGCTGGAAGACTTGCTGAGTTAGCTTACTTTATATATGATCATCTAAGATTCAGGTGGGTGCATAAATTTTCTCGAACATCATGTCCAAGACCAAGGCATAATGATTTCTACAAATTTCCAGATGGTTCTACTCATTTCAACGTATTTGGCACAGGACACAACCCGAATTTATGGATAAATATAACAGGAGTTACATCCCTTCCTTCACTGGTCTATTTTTGCTATCGGTCATTTCGATTATGTCATAGACACCCCTAGGGGTGCTAAGGTATCTTACCCCCACAGTATTTTTTTCAGATTGTAAATCATATGTGTGCCAAGTTTTGTTGAAATACCTCCAGGCATTCCAGAGTTATGCTCCCCTCCTCTGTCTACCTCTCTCTCTCCCTCACACTCTCCCCGTGTCTCTATCTTTCCCTACCTCTCTCTCTCTCTCCCTCTCTCTCTCTCCCTAATTTGGAAATCTAATTTGAAAAAACAAGAAAAATGGCACACTGTCACTGAGCAATAAAATCTGCTATAGAATACAACAAAAAGCTAATATAAACATAAGAAAAAAATCAAAGTTAAAATTTATGTTTACAAATTTAATTAAAACTAAAAGAGACCATCAGAATTATTTGTACTTGACATGGGAGGCTACACATGTTCTTAGACCAACCGTTCTATTTCATGATTATCTCCCTTAGACTTTTGTTCTTCAATTTAGTGGAAAGTATGTTACCCCCTTTGTACCCTGATCCCTACAGGAGATAGGGGAGTATTACCCCCACATTATACATTTCCAGATTGTAAGTCATATGTGTACCATGTTTGGTTGAAATTGCTCCAGATCTTCCAAAGTGATGTTGTAACATACATACATACATACATTTTTACATATATAGATTTTTCTATTTTCTTATTACCACATGAATTTATTGCTAGTATCCAGTGAGGACTGAACCCTTTTTGTTACGTCAGTGTTGTGATGTACATTTTGATCAGAAATCTAACATGGGATACCATAAATTAATATATCCAGGAGAGAAACCTTACATGTTATGTTTGTGGTGAAGGTTTAACTAAGTGCAGGTGCACATGAAAGTTGCAGGAAGGAAACCTTACATGTTATGTTTATGGTGAAGGTTTAACTTAAGTGCAGGTGCACATGAAAGTTGCCAGAAGGAAACCTTACAAGTGTGATATTTGTTGTTCTTCTTAGAATGGTAGTTTGCATTGACACACAGAAGAGTAATGCGTTAAAGGGAGCAACCTTTTCAGTTTGGAAGTATGCACTGACATGAGGTCCAATGTAAAAGACATTAAAATATGCAGAAATATTAAGTCCAGTATTGTGGATATATGAAAATATGGACCAATGTTAAGACCTACTCTGTACATAGAAAATATGCATCAACATTACATCCAGCACTGATAGAAATTTTTCTCAACTTTAATGCCACTGAGTGTATGTTCTGCATTGTTCTTAAATAGGAACATGCAGGACTGCCTCAAAAGAGAATATTGATATAACACTGTTGGTTGTGAACAATGTACCTTCTTATATTGCCCTGTTATCACAAAATTTTTGGTTCTAGTTTTAAATGATCAGCACTTGACATGAATGTAACTGGACAACACAAATCAAACTTGATGTCAAGATTGTAGTAGTTAAATGATCCAAATAATCATAGGTCATTTTTCTGAGCAAGGAAGCATAACCTGAAGACATTTCTTCCATCCATCATAATTGTTTCCCATCTTCTGCTGTCTGATTTTTAATAAAACTAAGAAAATCTCTTCTCCACCTGTGTTTATTGTTTTCTATATCTGCAGTTCTGTCCCTCGGATAAAGCATCTCAAGAGCCAGGGTCTTTTAATAGAGGTCTGTAAAATAAACTCCAGTAGCATTGTGCAAGGCTTGCCCTGTGCTCTGCTAGTATGTGTGTATTTTGCAACCAACTGAGACTTGAAGTAATGAGTCTATATTCACTATGTTACATAACATCACTATTTACTGAGCAGATTTACTTGATGGCTACATAAATGACAAAACAGATGTTACATTGATAAACACCATGTAACAAATGAAAACCCAGGACAAACAACTGCTACAAATCCATACACGAACTTGACCAGTTTACTTAAGTACAACTCAACTCAGCACCTCAGCTGGCACAGATAACATGAATCCAAAGAGGATTTCAGCAGTATATTGAATGTTAGGATGTAAGATAGATAACTTATCTGAGAATTGGAACATTTGTATAAAATGAGTTATCTTCTGAAGTAATCAGCTGTTTGTGAGTAGAGTCCATCTGCTTTGTCTCGGGTTGCACGAGGGTCACAGTTAAGGTATGACAGGAAAAAAGTCAGGTGAGAGAGAAATCATATGACTGAGGGACAGTTGTATTTTGTGTATTGTCTGAGATAGACGTAGATTAGTCTGTTAGAAATGTTGTTTAGTGAATTAGATGTAGAGTAGAGTATATTAGGATGTTCAGATGGCGACAGCAGTCTGCCGGAACATATATTGTGGAGATGTCCAGTCTTGTGTCCATGGATTTTGTTGATGCTTTTGTCATTCTCATCATATCGCTCATCGACTCATCGTCACCCTGTGCATCATTAAAGTCATTTCGACTGTAAAGTTGCTGCTTCTGTATTACTATTTCCACTGAGAGAGAATGAACCTGGGAGCAAGTAAGTCTGTGAAGTGAATAACAAAACAATGTAGAATAGTTGTAGATAAAATGAGATAAAATATTAACAGTAATTGATAATGTCAACACTTGTTGTAAACAAAAAGAACATTATTCCAGTGGACAATAGTGGAAATTGACACAGAGATGAATAGCAATAAGCAGAAAGCTTACATTTATAGTTTACATTCTACACATGGAAGAGCAGAAGATTAAATCACCCCAAGAATACTGCTTTAAGGTCAACAAAAGTTTAATGATGAAATTCCCATTTTTAAATGAGTGCTATATATGGATGTAGATAATGGGGAAAAAGAAAGAGAGGAAGACCAAGGCGAAGATGGCTGCAAGACATCTTTGATGATCTGCAAATGGATGCATCAGCAGCAGGCCATCTTGCTCACAACCGAGAAGCCTACAGGAGTGCTTTTAGGGAGGCAAAGGACATGCAACTGAATGAGTGATGGATGTAGACTCTTAACTGGTGAGACAGTCATCATGAGTACAGAAAAATGGTCGCCATGGGACACTCATGCTAACATACAACACCGAAACATGCTACTTCAAATTCTCAACAAAAAAACCCTCCCACATACCTTCTATTATGAGTCCATTCCATGTCCAAAGGGATGAATCAACTTACAAAACCACACAGTGACTGTATACACGTTTTTGTCCTAAACACAACAACCAGAAACTAACACCACAAATCAACCCATTCTAGCAGACATTTCAGAACAAACTCCAACATGTTTCGTTTTTTTTGTGCTAAAAAGGACAAGCAATCAGAAACTTACGCTGCAAATCAACCCATCTTAGCAGACATCCCTAAACAACTCTAACACACCCTATCTCCTTAAGCGCTCGTCCATAAGTCTCATTCGTGAATCTCGCCAGCTCAAACCCCGTGACTCGGGTAGCCAATAAGAACATGGAGATGATTCTTTTCCCGTGTTCGCCTAAACAGCTGAGCCGTGGTCAACAACAGGGAGTAACCCCCACATTCTGCAACAAAACAATTATTCTGTTACAGAATATCTCCCTTCCCCAAAAATAGCTCCCTGCAAATCTCTCAGAGGAAAGCACTCCAAAGAAGTTCATAACTAAACATTATTTGGAAGCCTCTTGCACGAAAAAAAAAAAAAGCAAAACAAGTAAATTGACATTCCATCACATTATAGCACAATATAGTACAATTCAACATGTGAAGCAAAAAAACAGGGCCATAATTTTCAGAACTTTATTGTGAATAAACTTTTTTCTGGGCTCCAACTCGAGCGAAGGAAACTTCTTTAACAGTGCGCGATGCACCATTCTCAGGGTGAACGTATTATAGTCTTCACTCTTGAGAATCTGCCCCAAAGTGACCATTAACTTCTTATCAGAGACATACTGCTGATCTGTCTCTGTATCGCAGTCACAACTGGTTGAACTCTCATCTAAAATAAGATGTAAATTTTATGAATCATGGAGGCATGTAGTCGACATAAAATAGATACTGGAAAGGTTTATAGTTGGAGGAAGGGGTATAGCTTATATTTTGTATACAGGATGGGAGAGAGAGAATGGTTGTCGGGTCAAGAAAAGGATGGGTGGAATAGATTAGCATGGCTGAAGTAGAAGGTTTGTAATCTAGTGGAGTGAATATTCTGAAATATCGGTTACAGATGAGGAAAGAATAGAACTTAGTAGGGAGGGAATATGATTGAGGAGAAAGGAAGGTTAAGTACAGCTGAATTTTAGTTCAAACCCTCTGGTTCCAGTGTTCCATATTCCTGCATGTAGTGGTTCCCGAGCGTCGGGCGGCTTATGTTATTAGTGACATTGCTTTTATTTATATATTTAGTTATATGTAATCGTCTTTCACTCCCTTGAGGACCCCTTGGAACAACTGTGTTAAGAACACATTTATCATGAGGAAAGTCTGATGTGAAACCAATGAATCCAGAACGTGATAAGCCTATGGGTGTCTACAACAACGGCTATCAGAATGAGGTAAACAAAACAGAGCCAGCAGACTATAGGTGGCGAGGAATGGATATCGTTGAGGCACTCATCAGATTCCTCATCACAGAGTCGGAGTATCTCCATGGAACTGTCTCAAAGCCGTCTGGCTAGCCAGCATTGCATACTGGATCTGACGTGGATAACGGGTTTTAGCACAACCACCAGAGGCTGGAAAACAAAGTTTTGGCCAGGCCAACCCATATCACTGTCTTCATGGCAGTCCGAGCAAGACCACAGTCTGCCCTAACAAGGAAAGGTGCTGAAATCGGAGGTACCCAGCCAAAAGGCGCATGGCAAAAATCAGGGTCAGTCATTTGCATGTCCCCTGCCGAACTTTGCCTCCATAACACATCTCCTGTAGGCTTCTATTGTAAGCAAGATGCACTGCTGCTGATGCATCTATTTGCAGATCATCAACAATGTCTTGGAGCCATCTTCGCCTTGATCTTCCTCTCTTTCTTTTCCCCATTATGTACCCTTCCAAGACGGTCTTCTCTAGATTATCATGACGTTTAATGTGTCCAAAATATTAAATTTTTCTCTGTTAATCGTCTTTACTAGCCAGCCTTCTTCAATATTAAGTTCTTGTAGTATGGGTATATTTGTTCTTTTTTGTGTCATTGATATTTGAAGAACTCTTCTGTAGCATTTACATTCAAAGGCATTTATGTGTTTCTCAGTTGTTTTGTTAAGTATCCAGGTCTCACAGGAGGGAAAGATGCATGACCTAAAGAGTCTTATTTTTGTAGTTCTGTCTGTTCCTCTCCACAGCTTCTTTAGTTGTTATAGTTTTTGAAGAGCAATAGATGTCATCTTTTTAATTTGCCTCATTGTATCTCCATTATTAGTTAGTACGCCCCTGGGAACAAATGTATTAACAACACACTTAACTAGTCTTTGTGAGGCAGGGAACATAGATCTGTTTGCTTAAAAACTCTGACCTACTTCTGTACCCCAGAAACCTGCAGCAATCACCACTAACTGTAATTGTTATTTTTCTAAAATGTAATGTCAGGTTGGTGGACGGATGGGGACATGGAGATCGCCGGCAGGGATGAGGAAAATCTGGTGTGAAACCAATGAATCCAGGACATGACAAACCTATGGGTCTTTACAACGATGGCTGTCAGAATGATGTAAACAAAACCCAATATAGTATATAAAGATACCGTCATTTTTGCTCTCAAGTGTCCCGATCCTTTCCGTCGATGTTCGCAGATTCCCAAAATGTGTATCCCCGTTCTTTCCATCTCGTCACTTATCATTTGATAATTTCCCTCACACATACTTCTCACATTCCATGTTCCTACTCTTATTTTTCTTTTTAGTTTGATGCAGGGGTTTTCCTTGGAACACCGTCAGGATTTTGTCCGTCATCACAATTATCAGTATTGACCTCTGTCTCACACTTTCCCCCAGTGTTAACATTAGATCTATCTGGCCTGGGGGACTCGCCATCAAATCTTTTTTTTTTTCTGTCTGACCTTCCATATTGCTATTAGGGTTTCTTGGTATGTTTACAGAAGGTAGTTTGCCATTGCTTTCCTTCTGGACAGTGACTGTACTGGTCAGTGATCGTAGCCATTGTCCCTATATTGAGATTATCTGCTCTCCCATTCCATCCACCACCTGCTCATATGGCTTCACTTCACCCTGATTGAGGGGCTATACGGGTACTCCACCATGCCCAATGGTGTCTCGTAGACTGACGGAGGTAAGTAGGCGTCTTACTTCTCTTTTGATAGGGGATGCCCCTACCACGCTAACCTAAATATGTGAAATACTCTATTTCCTCAATTGGCACTTCTTCATTTATCATGAGGCTATTGCTTGCTTTAATATTTTTCATTATCTTTGTTTTTTGTCTGTTAATATATAGTCCCATTTTAGCTGAATTCTTGCTTTAAGATCTGAAGTTTCTCTTGGGTTTGTGTGTGGCTGTGTGCCATATCATCTGCGAAGTCAAGATCTTCCAATTTGTTACACAGTGCCCATTGTATCCCGTTTCTTGTCCCTTGTGTGGTAGTTTTCATGATCCAATCAATTGCTAGAAGAAATAAGAATGGTGATGGCAAACATTCCTGCCGCACGCCTGTTTCTACTTTAAAACTTTCTGTGAGTTCCTCCATGCACGATTCTACAAATAAATTGTTTCTTCATATACGGTCTTTATAAGCTTTGTTATCTTGGCTGGGATACCATAGTGTTCCAGTAGTTTCCATAGCATTCTACGATCTAAACTATCAAATGCCTTCTCGTAATCAATGAATGTAACTAACAGTGAAGAATTCCTCTCCATTGACTGTTCTACTATTATTCTCTCTCTCTCTCTCTCTCTCTCTCTCTCTCTCTCTCTCATTCTCTCTCTCTGAACCTTAAGTGCCCAGGGCACATGGGGCTTCCCTAAGGGTTTTCTCCCTTGCTTCTGTTTCTGTAGCAGTCTGATAGTTTTTTGTTTTTTTTTACCAGATAGGGTTGCTGGCCCTATGCCGAACCCTTCTTAGTCGCCTTTTACGATCATGCGTGGTAGGGTACAGTGGTCCTATTCTTTGCAGATCCCGGGTACCACACAGGGGATTATTCACTACTCGTACTAAAAAACTATACGTATGCATGGTAGTTTTCTGAACAGTTACTATACAGTACTTTTTGCAGACCTATATGTAGAAAAATTACTTTTGACAAAAAGTAGGATCAGTGATTTGGAAAGACTCAGGCGAACAGCTAGGATGGAAAATCAATGAACTGAGTAGAAGTGTCCATGAAGGAAGAAGTCCGATCCAGTATTTCACAGAAACCACGTGACAAACATGACAGCGACGACGGTGATAGAAAGTTTTTGCGAGTAGCTGGGTTAGTTTCAAATGTTAGTATTAATCTTTCATGTTTGCAAGAGACTGAACCTCTCCTTCTGGTGGGAACGGTGTGGTAATAACGAACTTGGCTGTGTTTATTATAATGAAAACTGGCTGCAATGAATATACCTTTGATGTGTACTTGGGACTGCTCGTTTAGTGATGGTTGACAACTCATTCTCTTACAGATATTGAAAATTGTACCGGTATGAAAGAAACTGAAGAAACAGTACAGATAAGGCACGAAGTGGATGATAAGGTGGGTTAATTTCACTTTCATGTTTTACAACAGCAAGGTTATTGAAGCGACCAGTAAAAAGAGGATTCTTTTTCTTTTAAATCCCCGTTTCCATGGCATATTGGGGATACGGTGTTAGGCCCGTATTTTCCATAACTTTCGGCACATGAAAGTCTGATGTGGTCAGTATCACTCCTGGCCGCTTCACCTTCCCAGATTTTTCGGGTACCCATTTTTAGAGGCTGGGTAGACCCTGGGGCCTTTTTGGTGTGTATCAGAAAAAATCTCCCACTGCTGGGACTTGAACCTGCTACCACTAGATTAGTAAACTGAATGCCTAACCACTCAGCCAACCAGGCCGCCAAAAAAAAAAAAAAGAGGATTGAAGCTAAATAATAAGGCATATGGGCTGTCAGGTAACTTCAGATAGGAAATGCACTTTTGAAATCAAGAATAGAATATGCCAAACCAAAAGAGCAATCAAACAAATGAGAAACATCCTGTCCAGTACAACTCTACAGTGAATATGTGGTTTCTTCGAAAAATGTTGATTACCATGGATAGCTAAGATGACAAACAAGAAATGTTTAAGAAAGCAAATGTAGAAAGGAACCTAACTAAATCCATAAGAAAACTCTCATCATTCTTTGAATTTATAATGAGAAGAGGAGGGCTTGAGCAACAGGGAAGATAACTGGGAAGAGAGACAAGGGAAGACAAAGGGGGAAAAAATCAAAGGACAGTCTTAACGTGATCCTGCAGCAGGAAATCACCAACTGAGCTGATGGAAAATATCAAGAACCATGACCTGTGAGAAACTTGACAGTCAACACTTACTTGCACATGACCTGATAATGATCATAACAAGGCAGGAACAATGAGTGGTTTATTGTTCCATTCATTCATGCATGTATGAGGGGCTTTCAGAAAGTAATGCACCACATCGTTTAATCGAAAATGCGGGCCTAACACTGTATTCCCCATTATGACATGGAAACGGGAATTTTACCTTTTTTTTTTTTTATTTCAACAACAATACTTGAACAGCAAATGCATACCAGAAGACATGAATACAAAAGGCAAATGCAGCTTTTATCCTTTTTAAGAAGAATGCAACAATATGTGCTTGCAGTGAGAAAATTAATGAATAAAGCCGATATTACTCTTTGATTATGAGACTTGAACAAAAGGTGACACAAAAATTGGAACCACTATGAATGTGATTTTGGAGAAAAATGCATCATATGTTTTGGATGGTGAGAAAAACAAATAAAGTTCTCAGAGAAATAACATAATGTAAAAAAAAAAATGCCATAAAGAATTAACAGTTGAAATTTTTTACATGTAAAGTCAGAAGTTTGAAAATGACTGGAAAACTCATAGACAAATGAAGTAGGTTGAGACATACTAATTTCTGAATGAACTGACCAAGTAACATAGAAAAAGACAGGCAGTTGATCTGATTAGAAACACCAAAGACCACACACAAAAAAAAGGGGAGATATGATCACTAAAATCTGTTGGCACGGGACTAGGTGAATGCTCGAATGTTTGATAATTTTACGACTGTTAGAATTATATAATAGTATCAGCATGAAAGACAATAATGTGTGAGGATAATAACAGTTTTTTTTTGTCTCAAAGAGGAAGTCAAGATAATAGTCTTCTGTCTCCTCCCTCATATACCTCTCAATGCTGAGGGACAAGTAGACTTCTTGTTATATGAGGTGGTTTGTTTCATGTAATTAGTGATTTTAACAATTCTGTAATTTCTTACCTATACCTCTAGCATGGGCAGCCTCATACTTTGTTTCTGACCATTATGTTTATATTCCTGGATGTAAATTAGGGTGTCATTTTCAGAAGTCGGTGAAGTTCAAATATGAATAAATAAACATGAATACCTGTCTGATGTTCTTGTATTATATCATTTATACTGAGAATAACATATTTTTTTTGTTTTCAGACATTAGGAAACATGAAAATACCAGTCCTATTCATGGATGATTTAATAAAACAGGAAAGTAAACCAGACCTTGATGTGAGTTTATGTTTATATTTTGTTTGGTTGGTACATAATCTGTTTTGATAAGATGTGTACTGTAGTTGTTGTCAGCTGTTACAAATGTAACACAGAAACTGTAACATTTGTAGTGCACATGTTGAATGTTACTGCTGCAAATATTACATTTGTCTGTAGCAGATGAGCATGTTAAAGAGCTAAGTAAAATGAGCTGAGAACTATCTGCTTAGTGCAAACAGTTGTTCAGGACATGGATATTGTATGTTAGCGTATTCTATTTATATTTTTATATGTACTGTGTATATAGTTTTTTTCAGATTGTTGTAAATTATTTTTGTCTTGTTTAGTTTTGCTGTATTTATATTATGTCTACTAGTTTCATTTACATTTATCAAATATTCATCATATTAAGTTTCTTTGAGCAGATATTCTTGTTTCTAAGGCCAGCGATTTATTGCTGATGAGAAAACTGTTTTATAGTAAAATAATATTTCCACCCTTGTTTGAAGCAAAAACTATTTGACCTGTTTATTTTGATACTATATTACCAAGTAGTTTTATCACAGTTTCAGACTCTAAACAGTACAGAGTTCCAGCAACAAAATACTGACTACATGAAAATACCAGAAATAAAACAAGAACAATCAAGTCCATATGGAGATGGTAAGATTGTTAAGTGGAAAAAAAGATGTGAGGTACCTTTGATATGAATTTATATTCAGCTCAAAACTCATAAATTTGAGTATTTAGATTTGAAAGAAACTTTGAACAGTAAAATTGTGAATATTTACATAAATATTTACAATAGATTGCCCAACTCTGGCTACATGTTACTATTTCTACATGTTGCTATTTCTAGAAAGGTAGGACTAAATAAGAATGGCAGCTGCTATTTGTAGCAAAATAAGAAGGGGGGGGGGAAGGCATAAAATAATGGAAATGTTATTAATGTCATGAGACTCAGACTTGAAGGCAGTGGGATAGCCTTCCCACTATTGGCATCAAGTTGACCCATTTGTGTGGGAAAAAAATGCCCCCAAAGGCAAAGAATATCTGCAGAAATGACAAGTCGCACTAGAACCGAAGTCTCTAATGAACTAGCTGTAGATGCCCCAATCACACAGTTGTAGAAATTTGTTGCCTGACTTCTGGAGCTAACAAAGGAAAAGTGACCAGGAGTGATGCTGACCATATAATCCTGTAATGTGCAACATTCCGACAGGTCAAGGAAAATATAGACACAATCCCCATAAACCCCACTAGTGTGGTGACAGGTCATGGGAAATATGGGCACTAACACGATATCCCTGTGTGCCTCTAAGGCATGACAGGATTACCTTTACTGTACAAGATTTGCACACACAATGTCAGGTGATGAACAGATTTGTATATGATAAATTAGTCAGTCCTATAAAATACAGGGCTTTGTCCATGTTAGAGTGGATGACACCATGACAATTTGACTCATATCTGATTTGATATAATAGGAAAATGAAATATTTATGAGTGATAGATTCATTCCTGTGTAAACTGGAAAATTTTATCAGTGTAATTATATTTAATGTCAGTGTGCAGAAAAGTAATTTTCCTATTAGGAATTATCAGACACAGAGAATAAACCAATTCAGACCTTTATGTTGTAGCATTGAACCTGAATGTCATGTCCAAAGTCACTGCTGACACTTGCCTTCACAAATATATGATAATAGAAGTTGTTACGTTAACTTCTTCTGTGTGTATTTATTCAAATACTTTATAATTTCCCATTCCGTTTGTGGGAACTTTTTAATAAAAGATAACCTGTGTGTGATCAGACCAGTTCTGTGAACTAATATATCAGAAGCACAGATGGGTTAGGTATGAACAATATTTGCCCATTTCCACTCACAAGATTGACTTTCAGTGATCTCAGAAACTAAAATAAGTAAATAAAGGCAGAGTGAAAACCTTGTGACCAGTTACAAACGCTTCAAGTATTTTTTGGTTCAGTTAGAACTACCACAGCTCAGAATATCACATTCATGCAAGTTGAAATGAATTCACATATTTTTGGTCTTGGTATGCTTTGTTCTTAATGGTTTGTCTAGTCATAGTAGGGCATTTAATCATATAGATCATACATAGTTAATTCATGGCCTTGTTGGTATGCTAAGTCAGACTTGCCCTCTATGTCTGAGAGTAGTGCTAGTAGTCTGGTGAAGAGAAACAGAACACAAGAAATACTGTAAACCATTCTGGATTATTACTGTATAAGGAATACATGATGACTTGACTAAGGCAAAGACATTAATAGATCGCACTGTTACAGCTTAAAAAATCTAGTTGTACAAGAGAAACAAAACACTTTTTAATTATTTGAAAATGTAACAGCAGAGAAATCTGTTTATGGAAGAAACTGATAACACATGGTGCTAACAATTAATAATACTCTGAATGTATGCATCAGTATATTATATCATTAGTCTTGCAGTTTCTCAGCTATTTCACAATATGTGATCTATTGTAGCTGTATATCCATGGAACTGAAAAATTGAAAATGTTACAAAGATTTTATAATACATACATAATACCAAATAAATTAGCAGCATTGGCTTTTATTCCTGGATCAGATAATGGGAGTGGGCCTTTAATCAAGCTCCATTATCACAGAAAAGCATGTCATTGTTCATCCTCTTGGTAAGACTGTAGGAACTTCATACTATGAGGAAGATGTACTTGCAGAATGTATAAAAACTGCACCTATTGTAAATGAAAAATGACTGCCAGGTAAACACATCCTGTACTTTTGGCAGAGAGAATTTGCAGTAGTTAAATAAAGTCACAGACCATTTATTTCTTAAATATTTGCAGTCAGAGTTTTTTTTTTTAAAAAATAACATTTTAGTTTTACATTTTTGTCATCCATGCAAAACATTTTCTCCCCAAAACTTGATGCCTTGAATGAGCACATGAGGACCTTATATAACGCTGAATGCTAAGAGGTTGATGAACATGGAGTTCTTCGGGATGATCTGGCTCAGAACAAGAGAGTGTATTCAGTAGCAGCAGTGGCCTTAGTTCTCCCAGGGAAGAGAGTGAAGATTGCAGGAATCTGAATGTAAAAGATAATGAGGAGATTTAAACTTTCACAAACAGTGAAGAGAGAACAACAGAAATGTTTGGGACTGTGAGTGAATGTCAGAGAAGCATGAACAATGAGTACAGCATAAATATTTCAAATAAGACAATATCTGTCAGTGAGAATTCTTCTTCCTCTGCGTTCAAGGTTGTTGGTCACTTCAGATCTTGATCCTTGTCGACGTGGCAAAGCCCGCAGTCCTTTCCAGATCCTGATAGGAGCCCCAAAGCTTGTGTCCTCTGGCCATGATGTCTCACGCCTCAGGTCTGCATGGTTTGGGCACTCTTATAGGATATGTTCTGGAGTCTGGACTCCACTGCCACATGGACACTCGTCTGTGTGAGATAATTTGAGTCGATGTGGGTGGCTCAGTAGTCTGTAGTGGCCCGTCCTTAGGCAAAAGAGGATGGTTTGCTGATGTCTTTGTAGTTGGTGTATTGGATCTGGTTCATTGCTGCATTTCAGTTGCTTTTTCTATTCATATCTGCACTGGTTACGGATTATGGTTTTTGCTTCTTGGTAGTTTACTAGATGATTTGTTTGATCTTGATTGCTGCCAGCTTTGGATAGGCTGTCAGCTATTTCATTGTCAGCTATTCCACAGCGGGATGGTTGTTGTTATTTGTCCATTGTCTTCGATGATGACCACAGATTCATCTTAGTCAAAGTAAGGAGAGATGTGTCCGTGCGTGACCAACTAGCCCTATACGAGCTCTAAAAGTTTTGCCACACATGGAACATGTATGTCCAGATTCAGTTGTGGGTGCTTGTGCTGCCTTGACTTTTCGCATTGTGCATTTGTGCTGGGCACTTTCAATTCTTGAGTGCTGCTCTCTGAGCACCCAGGTTGGTTAAAGCCCTCCATGATGGGTGAACTTGTGCTATGGCCTCCCAAGAGTTTGTCTATCCTGAAGGCTTTGAGTGAGATTTTGAGCATATCCTTGTAATGCTTTTTTTGCCCTCTAGCTTTCCATTTTCTGTTCAGTAGTTCCCCATAAAGGAGTTGTTTGGGCAGTCGAGTGTTACTCATTCTGACTACATGCTCTGTCCATTGAATTTGCGCCTTTTGAAGCATTGTATAGATGCTTGGAATATTAGCTCTTGTGAGGACTTCAGTATCAGGTATCATTTGCTGCCATTTGATGTTCAGTATTTTTCTGAGACAGCCTAGATGGAAATGATTTAGTTGTCTTCCATGTCTACTGTAGACTGTCCATGTTTCGGCTGCATACATTAGTGCGGTCAGAACAACAGCTTTATAAACCTTTAACTTGGTGGTTATGCTTAGTCCTTCTTTCCCATATATTTTTTCGTAGCCTCCCAAATGCTGCGCTGGCATTTGTAGGGCCGTGGTTGTTGACAGTGTAAGGTGCTTCAGTTCTGCTGTGATTTCCTGTATGTTTGCCTGTGGGTTATTTGTTGTTTTTAGAGATTCCAGAAGTGCCTTGCAGTCTGCAAAGAAGCCTATTTTGTGTGGTGGGTGCTGGTTTTCTGTTTTAAGTATTCTGAGGGCTTCAAGGAGGGCTGTTGTTTCTGCCCTGTAGTTGGAGGAAATATTTCCCATCGTGAAGGCCTTTGTGGTTTGTCTCCCATCTGTGTATCTTATGTAAACGCCCCCACCTCCATTTTTTAACTGCTTTTTCTGCGGACCCATCTGTTTACACGTGTCCATTCAGCTGGGTTGTATTTGCCGTCAGTCAGCTCCAGGGTCAGTGTCTTCATCTGAAGTGTTGTTAGGTAGTCCTTTTTGTGTATGCCTGGTACCTCTGTGTGTACTGTTATCTTTTCACAGTGACTGTGCTCCTCCACAATGTGGGAGAATTATTCTGATGTTGGTGTTGTAATAAAGTTAGTAAAATGTGCAAGAAATGTCACTCACAGACTTGCAGAAAAATGCGAGCAGGGGAGAAGTCTGATGTTCTTACTGTAAGCTTTTCTTCAAGAAGCAGCAAAATAGATCTCACATGAGAGAGGAACCATACAAATCTGATATCTGTGGTCCTGGATTTTTTAAGCCGAGGTGGTTACGGTTACATGAAGAATGCCATTTTTTTTTTTTTTAAACTTTCAGATTCTGTTGTTTTAACTGAATTTCTTCTGCATTCCAGTGTCTGCTTTTGGTGGACAAATTGAAATATTTTGGATCTATAATCACTTCCACTCTCTCTGTGTATGAAGAAATCAATATATGAATACAAAAGGCATCAACAATTTTTAACTGATCTAAAAGGGCATGGAATAACAGGAGATTAACACTGAAGACAGAGGTGATTTATCAGATCTGTGTGCTTGGCACATTCTTATATGGATCTAAGACATGGATGACATATTCAAGGAATGAGGAAAAAAAACTTCAAATTTTCCACCTTCACTGCTTTCATGAAAAATAATGAACTAGAAATTCTTGTCTTGTCCCCCTCTTCATCACCTTTTTTGATGTTATGGGATAAACAGACATCTTGCTATTGATGTTAGGGGATAAACGGACATCTTGCTATTGATGTTAGGGGATAAACAGACATCTTGATATTGATGTTAGGGCATAAACAGACATCTTGATATTGATGTTAGGGGATAAACAGACATCTTGATATTGATGTTAGGGGATAACAGACATCTTGAGATTGATGTTAAGGGATAAACAGACATCTTGATATTGATGTTAAGGGATAAACAGACATCTTGATATTGATGTTAGGGGATAAACAGACATATTGATATTGATGTTAGGGATAAACAGACATATTGATATTGATGTTAGGGGATAAACAGACATCTTGATATTGATGTTAGGGGATAAACAGACATCTTGATATTGATGTTAAGGGATAAACAGACATCTTGATATTGATGTTAGGGATAAACAGACATCTTGATAGTGATGTTAGGGGATAAACAGACATCTTGATATTGATGTTAGGGGATAAACAAACATTGATATTGATGTTAGGGGATAAACAGACATCTTGATATTGATGTTAGGGGATAACAGACATCTTGATATTGATGTTAGGGGATAACAGACATCTTGATATTGATGTTAGGGATAAACAGACATATTGATATTGATGTTAGGGGATAAACAGACATCTTGATATATTTAATGCTTCTGTAATTTCCTCTCTCCATCTCTTGTGTGGCCAGGCTCTTCCTCTGTTACCTACAAATCTTAGTGTGAATGTTTTCAGTGATATACTGTCTGGCGGTAACCATGTAACATGGCCAAACCATTTGACTTGCTGTTTCTGGTCTTAGTGTAATACTTGTGTTATTCCAGCCTTTGCCCTGATGGTGTCATTTCTTATTTGGTCTCTTCTTGTCACATTTAGTATTCTCCTTAAACATCTCATTACTGTTATGATGATTTTCTTTTTGTATTTGGCTGTTTGTGTCCATATTTGACATTGATAGCATACAGTAGGGAGGAAACTTGTGAAAACTAGAAATGGCAAAACAAAATAACAAACTCTTGAGGTTCTGCAGGATAAGCTTTCATTAAGATAGCACACTATACAGCAAAAGATTTAGAGATAGTTATGGCATGAAGCAAGAATGGATGACAGCCATATCCACAAGCAAGTTTTATATGGCAAATTTGTTTAGAGGAGGCCATGTGGTAGATTAAAACTGATATACAAAGATAAGAAAATTGTAGTTATACATAGAGTTGCATCACTTCTTCTAAATAGTTAATGGATGTATTTTGACCAATTACACTGGTTACACTGTTGTGTAATAACTAAAATAACAAAATACAAAATAACTAATGAAGAATGTATGAGAAGAGCTGGAGAGACAAAAAACCTTGTCAGAAAGATAAGAGAGAGACAGTGTACTTTCATAGGACATGCAATGAGAAGAGGGGGCATTGAAAATATTATAACAACAGGAAAAACAGAAGGAAGAAGATCAAGAAGAAGACCACGAGAAATGATACTGGACAGTCTGACAGGATGGTGTGAGAGGAGATCACCAACTGAACTGATGGCCTGCATGAAGGATCGGGTACTCTGGAGAAGCATAATAGCCAACGCCAGTCGGCATGGCACCTGATGATGATGACACTGTTTTGAAGGATAGAAGCATGGCAATTTTTTTTTTTTTGCGTAAATTATTGATTCATTCTTGAAAGGTGTCAGCCTCTACCCAACTCATCTTTTATTGTATCTTACTGGAACTATGAACAAGAAGTTCCTAAATGTTGAAACTCAGTCATCATTCTGAATTGCAAGTGGATTGTTGAGGACCCCCCAAAAAAACCAAACTATCTGCACAGACTCGACCACTGTGAGGATCATGGTGAGTCTTGTCCATTTAGTCGGGCTGAACATAGGAGCAACAGTGGAGAAACTAGATAGGGTCTTGACCATCTCTAGTTTCATTGATCCTGATAACTGTACACTCAGTCAGTGTGTTAAGTTTAAGGTGATTTTATGGAAAGAGAATACCTTGTTGAAGTGTCTCAGTGAAAGATGGGGAAAGTTTATGTAAATGTACATAAAAAGATGATGGCATCCATTTGATGCTATTTGCACTTTTATTGATGGGGATGATGGTTGGTGGGGTTCTAGTTTTCCTCATGTTCTGTGAAGTACACATGAAGAAGGGACAAGATGGGAAAATCAGTGTTAACCATGTAGAAGTGTTATGGTGAAAAAATTGTAATTCAGTAATTTCAGAGAGACCACATGACAAACAAAAACTACCCGACTCTAGAATTGATACGTCCCCATAGTAATTCTCACAGATGCTAGATCAGTACTGGAAGCTCTTCAGTACAACAAACTACCAGACCTTAAGGATGCCTTGTCAAAAATTGGCTTACAACACGGAGTCACTTTGCAGTTGATTCCCTCCCACTGTGGGATACCAGGCAATGAAAGAGCTGACCATCTGGCCAAAGAGGGCACTGAAATGGAGCAACCAGACATACCAATCGCCTATAATCAGAAAAAAAGCATGATATAAACCTACAGGAAGCCACAAACACCACCACATGATGACTATCACAAGATAAACAGAAAGAAACAAGTCACCATTTTCCGTCTCCGATCAGGACACAGCCGACTCCGAAGTCATATGTATACAAAGTTTAAGGTTGGTACTACTAATCTATGTACATGTGCCCAGGTGCTCCAAACTGTGGAACATATCCTCCAAAACTGCACCAACTATGAGACACTGAGAAATAATTACTGGCCCAGTGAAACCACTAAAGAAGATAAGCCTATGGTTCCATACGTGAATTACAAAAAACAGTGAAATTTGTCCAAGAGACAGGACTGCAGATATAGACAGACAATGCGAACGAAGAAGAAGAAGACATGACAAACATGGCAGAAACAAGTCAGACAGAAAGCTGTTGTGAGCAGTGGAAGTAATATTGTAGAGTTTCAGATGCTGATTTTAATCTTTCATCTTTACAAGTTAATGAAATTTTCCACCTGGTTGGAGCAGTGTGGTAATGGTGGACTTGGCTGTGTTTATTATAATGAATGTGGGTTGTGATGGCGGCACCATTCTTTATACTTGGAAGTGATCATTTAGTGATGGCTGACAGTTAATTTTCTCACAGGTACTAAAAACTGTGCAAGCATGGAAGAAAGTGAAGAAGAGACAGCACAGATAAAACATGGACTGCGTGATGAGGTGGGTGAACTTTACTTTCTTGTTGTAGAATAACAAGGTTATCAAAGAGGGTTAGAGCTGAAAAGTAACCAGACATAAACAGTAAAACTGTGAAAAATTATTCATATGACCATAAAATTTTCTAGTCTGTGGTTTGTAAGGTTAGTACAAGTACCAGTGGGGTGCAAAACATTGCTATTCTGTTCCAGTGTAAGATACATCTTTTTTTAAACTAGTAAAGTCATTAACATTACCCATCTCTCTCTTATCAGAGTCAGACATGGACATTAACTGCACAACAGAAATAATGCATTGAAGAAAAATGCTAAATGTAAAAAGAGGAGACAAAAGAAATAATCCCAGGACAAGGGTTAGAGTAATAACTGAATTAAACTACATTCACAGTCAAGTCAAATGCTTGGCTATGTTACACAATTATCACCAGACAGCAGGAGAAAACATATGGAGAGAGAGAATATCAGATATATATATATGTTTATGGTATGTGTTATAGGTCATGTGTTATTAAATCATGGTTGATTTAATAAAGCAGGAAAGTAAACCAAACCCTGCTGTGAGTTTACTTTTTTGGGAGGTTTTCTTTTTTCATGTTGTGGTATGAAGACATGAGAGAAAATATTCATGTCTTATGTGAGTGTTATGGGGTTGCATAGAATCTATGTCAGTAAAAGCAGAGAATGTGCAGAAAAGTATGGGAGCAAAGTGAGTAGTAGGATTAGCCTTGGAAAAACTGTAGACAGAGTTACATGGACAGGTATGACTCCAGTAAAATAAGAAACTATCTACCTACAGGAGAAATATGCTTGAACTGCTTCACCACAAAGAATCTCCCATACGAGTGAAACTTTGCACACGATGCAGTGTTTCCTCCTAACTGTGCCACGCACAGAAAATAATTTCCTCACACACAAAATTTCACGATACGCAAAAAAATAAAAGAAAAAAAAAACAAAATTGTTGCTTTTACTTTTTGAATTCCTAATCTGCCATAATAGCACTGAAGAAAAGTATATAGCATGTGCTTTTTTCCTGATTTCTTTGGGTTACAGTATTTTGTCTTTGAGAACTTTACATAGTACATTGTAATCTGACATTATGAAGCACATTTACACACAAAATATTTTTAGAATACTTTTGCACAATTGCTGAAAATTTTACACATGAACCTCAAAACCTGAGAGGGCACGCTGGTGTAATGTAATGTTTACGTGGATGAGAGATTATGAAGAAGACAAAAGCGTGAAGAATGAACCCAACATAAAATTCTTATGTTTATGCAAGGTTTATTTACAGGGGTAACATATAAAATGAGCACTGAGAAACAACACTGTCATAATATTATTTCATCTGCATGAAATGTTTTGTGATGTAATGTTTCCATGGACAAGTTAAGACAAACCGAAAATCTGAATCATAGACAGCATCAAATAGAGATGTTAATGTAAGGAAGAAGTAACAATCGGTAAAATAAATCCTATGTATCATTCCTGTCAGATGTTTATGTGTAGTTGTATTTCACCTACAGCTAACATGACTTTGCTTTTTTTTTTTTTTTTAATAGGCAAGAACAACAAAGATGAAAATACCAGTTCCATTCCAGGCTGATGTAGTAAAACAGGAAATCACAACAGATTATGATGTGAGTTTTATTGTTTGGTTGGTTTATAATTACAGTTTCAAAGATGTGTACTGCAGGTGTTGACAGCTAATCTTTTACTAACATAATTAAGAAACTGAAATATTATAGTGCATTTGTGGAATGATGCTGCTATGCTGATATTAGTCTGTCTGTAATAGAAGAACATGTCATTGAACACAGGGTATAATGAGCTGAGAACTATCTACTCAGTGGAAACAATTGTTTCGGGTGAATATTTTAGGAATAGAAGCAGACTTGAATATTGCATGTTATTTTGTTTATATTTTTTTATAGTTACATATTTTTTTCATATATTCAGAAATATGTTGTATTTTTTTGTTTTTAATTCTGAAATTTTCATATTATGTCTACTCTTTCTTTTGTATTAATCTGGTTTGTGATATATTAAGCTTTTTTTTGCCCAGAAACGATTTATTTGCTGAAGGGAAAACTGTATTATAGTAAAATATTTCCTCCTTTATTTGAAACAGAAACTGTTTGACCTGTTTATTTTGATACTGTATTACCAAGTAGTTTTATCACAGTTTCAGACTCAAAACAGTACAGAGTTCCATCAACAAAATATTGACTATATGAAAATACCAGAAATAAAACAAGAACAGTCAAGTCCACATGGAGATGGTAAGATTATTCAATGGAAAAAGATAAAAGGAATATTTTCTTTAAATTTTACTTGTCAGAAAAATTCCGAAATTTGAATATTCAGATTTGGAAGAAAATTGAAATAGAAGAATTGTGAATATTTACAGTCCAAACTTATAATTGTACTTGTACGAACTACCCTGTAACTGCGAGCTGTTGTTCTTTGCAGCCGATGCTGTAGAGATGTTGAGGCACAGCCTCGTGTCGGCGTGGGAGCAGGTTATAGCGGCTACTTTTTCAGTCCCGGAGTACAGCCAAAAAGCAGGGGGTGTGGAATACTTCTTTAGCAGACTCCACCACCATAGGGACTCTGGTGATCACTGGCCCGTTAGCCAGGCTATGCCTGTTACTGGGGATACCATGGAGAGGTGGGACAGGGTCTTGGTCAGCTATGGGTCGCTGATTACCTTGTCAGGCATCTTCACCCCCTTACAGTCCAAAAAGAAACGACCTTTTAAAGATAATAATATTTATTAATATACTTAAGCTTGATCAGACTAATATTTATTAATATACTTAAGCTTGATCAGACTTGTTACCTTCGAAGTATTTCCATCCTCTATTTGTGCACTGCTCCAAATATCTTTGCTGCTCTGTGTTCTGGAACCTGTTTTCTGGAATGGTGCATAGGTTCCATAGTGAATTTTGTTCTATCCATTCTGTTGTTTGAAATCAGCAACCTTTCAGGATGGATTTAAGCTTTGGACCACTGAGATCAGCTCTGGAAAATAGGGCAGTTGTAGGACCAGAGTCATATCACGCTTCACTAAATACGAGGGGCGTTCAGAAAGTAATGTACCACATCTTTTTTTTTTCAGCTAATAATGAAGATAGAAGCATGAAATTTCAAACATTTTAAATATGGCATGTGTTGATTGTGTGAACCAAATTGCACCGTAGCGGGCCAAAGAATATGGCTGCCCTAATATGGCTAACCCTAACCTAATGGAGCATGTTAACAACTTGCAGTATAAGCAGCGAATTATGATAAAATTTCTCATTGCAGAGAAGAAAACTGTTGTGAACATTCACAAGCATCTATGTAATGTGTATGAAAGTTTTGCGGTTGACAGGAGCACAGTCAGTCACTGGGTTCAGAGAATCAAAGAATCAGTAAGTGGAGATAAGGAGTTGCATGATCGGCCGCACTGTGGACGTCCTGCCACAGCCACCAAGGTAGAAATGTTGAAATGCGCTGAGGGCATTATTCTTACTGATAGGCATATCACTACTCAATAATTGGCCTTAAAGTTGTCAGTCAACAATTGTAGTACAAATGCACTTATAAAATTTCTCGGATTTTCTAAGGTTTGCGCAAGATGGATTCTTCGAATGACCATCGATTGCAAAGGAAAGCAATTTCTTCTTTCAATGCTGAGGGAGAGAACTTTTTGGCTAAGATCATAACAGGTGGTGTAATCTGGGCACATCATTTTGAACCTGAGACAAAAAGACAGTTAATGGAGTGGCATCATCTGCATTTGCCACGAAGAAAGAATTCAAGGCAACTCCTTCAGCTGGAAAGGTCATGATCACTGTCTTATGGGACATTGAAGGTGTGATTGTTGTGAATGTTATGCCAAGAGGAGAGACAATCAATTCACAAGCTTACATTAAGACATTGAAAAAACTCAATCAACATTTTTTGCAGAGTTCTGCAGCAGACCTCCTTCTCCTTCATGACAATGTGCGCCCTCACACAAGTCTGGCAACATGGGAAACAATCACCAGATTGGTTTGGACTGTAATACCCCATCCACCCTATAGTCCCGATTTGGCACCCTCTGATTTCCATCTGTTTGGTCCACTTAAAGATGCCGTCTGAAGGGTAAGATTTGAAGATGACGAAGGAGTGATTTATGCAGCGAAGAAATGGCTACATAATCAAGAGAAAATCTGGTACGGCTAGGTTTACATGTGCTTGTTTTGCGCTGGCATAAAGCCATACAAGTTGATGGGGATTATGTTGAATATTACCGATGTTTACATGACATATCCATGTATATTGTGTATAAATGTAATGCTTTTTGAATAAATAGCTCCTTAGAAAAACGATGTGGTGCATTACTATCTGAACGCCCCTCGTATTAAAAGACAAAGAGTGAGCAGCGAGCAGGTACATTGTCATGATGCAGCCTCCAGGTCTTGCTTCTCCACTTTTCAGGCCTCTTTCACTGCACTGCCTCTTTAAAACATTCAAGTAAATCCGTCCATTGACTGTCTGACCACATGGAACAAACTCATGATGAACAGTGCCCATCCAATTAAAAAAGATGATAGATATCACTCACTTTTGATTGATTCTGATGTGCTTTTTTGATCACATGATTCTCTCATCTACTGTGACAGTTGAGATTTTGTTTTGATGTCATACCTGCACACCTATGTTTTATCACCTGTTGGGACATGTTTCAGAAAGTTTTCTTCAGCATTTGGATGATCTAACAACTCTTTACTGACTGTGATATGGTTCAATTTTTGTAATCTGTCAAGAGAGTGGCACAAATTTCATCAACATTATGCACATGCAGTTTTTGAGCCAAAATTGTTGTGAGAGGAATATTTACTGATGTCTGCTTCTTGAGCAGCTTCATAGACAGTGTGGCCATCTAATAGCAGTGCTGAATTGATTACACATTATTAGACATTCCCAGGTTCTTTTTGTGTTTATGTGGGACATTACATGTTTTATCATACAGTGAGCAAAGTCTGCTCTCTGCTAAACACATAACACCTTTTAGATGTGTGAGAGTTGTAGATAAAACAGGCAGGATGATGAAAATCTGTTAACATCTCATGATTGACCATGGCCATTTTGGGCTTTCCAACAATTCACCTTTTGAACTATGACTGAACCTCTAGATCACACATCACTGAAATTTTAGTTGACGAAGCTAGTCCTATTCTTCTGTGAAACTAAGCCTTCGTGATGAATCATACAATCACAAGAATCCATCCAGCCTTGGCATGATTTGGTGCATGACAATATTACACACAAACACTAGGAGGGGGTACTATATATGCTACTATACTAATAAAAGTTAGGCAACAATTTTTGTGAATCAGAGCATGAATACTTTCAGTGTGATCATCTCACCGACATGGAAGCCCATCCAGTTTTGAGATTGTCTTTGATGGTCATTGTGCCCAATTTGAAATTTCAGTACCATTCATAACATTGTATGCAGCTTAAATAATCCTCTCCACAAGTCTGCGACAACATCTGAAAAGTCTTGGTAAATGTTTGCGCCATTTTCACACAAGATTTGACAGAAACACATTGCTCTTCAACATCCTTCATATTTCAACCTGAGAAAAAAAGAAAAAAAGGCACAGGAAACAGGTTCACTCTACTGCATGCACTCGATGACTGATGTGATCAAGCAAGTGGGAGTCTAATGCTCAAAAGTTCCCACTACACACCATCATTGTCACTAGACTGCAGTGTTGGCTCATTGATACCCTGTTTAAGAAGTTTGGTTTCTTTTTGGACAGATTTTCTAATTACTGGAGATCACCCGACTCTGACACCACATTAATATTTCAAGAAGGGTAGGAATGACCATATTGATATTATAATGATACTGTCTCATATCAGACTCAAGCTGAAGGCGGTGAGATAGATTCTCTCTACTGTTACCATCAGACTGACCCGTTTGTATGTGAAAAGAAGAACTGCTTCTAAAGACAAGGAATTTCTGCAGAAATAGCGAGGCAGGGTAGATTATAATGCACACAGGAATGTCAGTTGATGAAAAGTTTAGTATATAAAGTACAACTCAGTCCCATAAAATGCAGGGATTTTTCCAAGTTAGAGGGGTTAAAAAAATGTATGGGTATTTCACTTTTGTTTTTAAATAACATGGAAAAAAATATTCATGACCACTTGGTTCATTTCTGTGTATATTAGATGATTTCATCCAAAGAGTTACATGTGAATGTTCAAAAGTGCCATTTCCCAAAATTGTCTAAGAATTATCAAATATAGAGAATAAATCTCATTTACAGTTTACTTTGTAGCAAGAAAACTTGCAAATTATGTGCCTATTCATTGATAACTCATTCCTTTATAGAAAACTGATACATAATGACCTTCCTTATGTAAAAAAAAAAAGGTAAAGGTAAAGGTAATTCTGTCATGCCTTAGAGGCACATATAAAGATAGCCTGTGTATGGTCTGTAGGTAGTCAGTCCAATCCTGTGAAGTTATCAGAAACACAGATTAGTTAGCAATGAACAGGACATTTTGCTCAGCTACAGACATTTGAAATATTCCTTGGTTCAGTTATATTTCTCAGTTAGTATTTCTGGATAATCTGAATATTTGTTAACAAATTTTATGAATTGAATTTTTATTAAATAAATAATTTGATATTTTATCCCAAATTTCTGTTAATAATTATAGCATTGCTATCATATTATTATTTTCAGTAAGTAGTGTTTCTTGAATTTCCTGTTCATAACTTGCCAAGAAAATCATTTAGGTAACTGAATATTTAGAGCTAGATCTTTAGTACCTATCTTCGAAATAGTAATTATTAAAATTCCCATTAGCAGTCCTTGAACGTTTAACTCTTCCCGTGCGGGAGAAGAAACACAGACGTGTTGGGTGTGGGAGTAAAAACGTAGGTCTTGTCTGTAAGGGGGTCTAGTTGTAAAATGTAATGGAAAACAGTAGTTCTATGTACTTCCGTATACTTAATAGGTTTCAAAGTATAGCTAAATGAATGAAAATTTCATAAATGCAGAGTTTTTTTAGGAAAAAAGAAGTAATGTGATGTTTTTAGACACTGATTGTGGCCAGTTCACCATCGCCTAGGTCTAGATCCGCGCTACTTACCCCTACTTACCATCTGAGATGTGTAGATCTACTTATCGATCTCGTATTGTGACTCTGTATTGCATTCTCGCTGAATGAATGTCTGAACTAACCTCCTAACTACTCCTAACTACTTCTCCAGTCGTCAAAATATGTCTAGATCTACTTAGAAAACATTCAAGAGCAGCGGGGTGGCCATAGGCTATGTCCATACCCCTATCTACATCGTCAAAAATTGAAAAATTTCCATTCTTCGCGTCCTTGTTCTCGCTTGGCATCGCTCGTAACTAGGCACGCATTCTCCATTTTGAAAGTGTCACCGGAATCGCGGACAAAATATGTACAGTCTAAATGTTACACCGCTTGTTTTAATGAAACAAACAATTGTCGAATTTTTGACCATACTGTAGCTTTGGACCACTGGAAATGTCGAAAATTCGACCATACGCACGGAAAGAGTTAATATTTGTATTAAATTCATATATTTCCCAGATTCTTGAATTTGATGTTTTTGTTTTTTTTTAATTATACATTTCAGGGGTGCATTCTTGTCTTCCATGCAGTGTTGTCCTTCCAAAACTTGATGTCCTGGATGAGCATATGAAGGTAGTTCATAATGCTAAATTCTGGAAGCATGATGGACATCAAGATCTTCAAGAGGTACTGCCTCAAGACAGTAGAATTAACATGAGCAACATATTCAGTGCAAGCAGTGATATTAAATTTCCTTGTACAGAGAGTGAAACTTCTAGAGAGGTGAACATAAAAGGTACAGAAGCAATTATAAATTTAAGAGACCATCAAGACATCACAACAGATATTTATAGAACTCTGAGTGAATGTCACAGAAATGAACAAAATGAGAACTGCATAAAAATTTCTGACAAGGTATTATCTGTTGGTGAGAATAGAGCTAACATCAGTGAGTGGAACACAGTTGGTAGAATATGTGATGCTAATAAAGGTAATTTACAGACCTGCACAAGAAGACAAGCAAGCAAGAAATCTTACAAGTGTGATGATTGTGGTGTAGGATTTTGTCAGCTAGGTCAGCTGCGAAGTCATATGATTATACATACAGGAGAAAAACCATATAAATGTGATATATGTAATATGTGTTTTACTTGGAAACATGGTCTTCAGTATCATAAAATAATACATACAGGAGAGAGGCCTTACAAATGTGATGTTTGTGATGTATCATATACTTACAGAAGTTGCCTACACAATCATAAAAAAATACATACAAGAGAGAAGCCTTACAAATGTGATGTTTGTAATGTATCATTTACTTACAGAAATTGCCTACACGATCACAAAATAACACATACAGGAGAGAAACCTTACAAGTGTGATGTATGTGGTGTGTCATATACTACCAAAAGTAACCTACAAAGACACAAAAGAGTACATACAGGAGAAAAGCCTTACAAGTGTGATGTTTGTGATATATCATTTACTTACAAAAGTTGCCTACATGATCACAAAAGAATACATACAAAAGAGAAGCCTTACAAGTGTGATATATGCAGTGGATCATTTAGGCACAAAAGTAACCTACGAAGGCACAGAAGAATACATACAGGACTGAAACCACACAAGTGTGATGTTAGTAATGTATTATCTACTAACAAAAATAATCTATTATATCACAAAAGAATACATACAGGAGACAAACTTTACAACTATGATACTTGTGATACAGCATTTACTTGCAGAAGTAACCTACAGAAACACAAAAATGCAGGAGAAAAATTTCTCAAGTGTGATGTTTGTAATAGTTTGTTTGCTAATAAATGTAACCTACAAAATCACAAAAGAATACATTCAGGAGACATACCCTACAAGTGTGATGTTTGTGACCTATCATTTACTTACAAAAGTAAGTTACAAAGACACAAAAGAATACATATATAAGATAGATCATACAAATGTGATGTTTGTGATGCAGTGACAGATCTAGCAGATGGTACAGATGATTTTTTGTTTGTTTGTGTTTGTAAAACCCTCCAGCTGTTATCTGTAGTAGTACTAATTATTCACTAAATGAATAATATAAAGAACTAGAAAGAAAATGCTCACAGTTTTATGTGGTCCCCTACACATAATTGTACCAGTCAAATAAAATAAATATTACTCATGCAAGAGAAAAATACATGCAGTGAAAGTTCTAATGCACTAACCTCTAGTAAAAATGCATAGCTTTATTGAACAGTTATGAAGCTTAAAATGTTTTGTATATGTGGGCGATTTTCAAGCTCCAAAAGCATGCAAGTGTGGCAGTTCATTAGTGACATTTTTTCAGACGATGTGACATTTACTTTAAATCTGGCTTGCAGCAAGAGGAAATAAACTTTATTTAATTTATAGCCTTATTGAAAATCACATGACTTCGAAATTTGCCATACAAGTTAGGCAAGTTTAGGGAAGTAAATGGCCATTACCTGTTTCCGTTGAAAGAAAGTCTGTTAATGTTTCATGACCATTTCAGGTCTGGTCAACCTTGTGTAACAACACGAGCTCAGGATCACCAGATGCTGCTGATGCATCTGTGCAGCCATTTCCAAACAGCAGCTCAGACAGCAAGCAGCACATACACTTGGCACTCGAGGACTTTTAGCAGAAACACTGTAATGAAGACTTCATGCCACTGACTTGCAAAACAGGCATCCCAACATCGGCGCTGTCCTTACTACACATCACCAGACCAGCAGAATGGCTTGGGTCAGGCAAAATTTAACATTGTCCAATGGCAGAATGGAGATTGATGATGTTCTCAGATGAAAACCACTTTAGTGTCTCCATTCCTAATAGGGGAGAATTTTGGTGTTCTTGAGAAAGATGCCGATGCTTGTGTAATCCAGTGTGACAAATGAAGAGGAGGAAGCATACATGAGTGGGGTGAATTCTCCCATGACCATCCTACTCCACTCCACATTTTCAGTGTTGATGTTATCACTGATGTCTGTATTAATCAGGTGCTGTGACACATTGTTAGTGCCTCCCCTGGGAACAACTGTGTTAAGAACACACTTATCTTAACATAGTCTTTGTGAGACAAGGGACATAAATCTGTTTGCTTAAAAACTCTGACTTACTTCTGTAGCCCAGAAACCTGTAGCAATCAACACTAATTGTAACTGTTATTTTTGTAAACTGTAATGTCAGGTTGGTGGATGGATGGGGACATGGAGATTACTGGCAGGGATGAGGAAAGTCTGATGTGAAACCAGTGAATCTAGGATGTGACAAGCCTGTGGGTCTTTATAACAGTGGCTATCAGAATGATGTAAACAAAACAGAGCCAGCGGACTATAGGTGACGGGGAGTGGATATCGTTGAGGCACTCATCGGATTCCTCATCCAAAAGTTGGAGTGTCTCTGTGGCACTGTCTCAGAGCTGTCTGGCCAGCCAGCGTTGCATGCTGGATCTGACATGGAGAAGGGGCTTAAGTACAGCCATCAGAAGCTGAAAAACAAAGTTTTGGCCAGGCCGGCCTACACCACTGTCTTCATGGCAGTCCGAGCAAGACCACAGTCTGCCTTAGCTAGGAAAGGTGCTGAAGTTGGAGGTACCCAGTCAAAAGGCGCATCGCAAAAATCAGGGTACCACGCATCATCGCCAGTGTGCGTACAAAAAAGAAGATTGTTAGTGCCTTTCTTCCAAAATCATCCAAACCTGAGAATCTTTCAGCACCATAATGCTAGACCTCACACACGTAATGTTGTCTGGAGTGTCTTAGCCTAGCAACCATTTCTTGTGCTGGATTGCTGTGCAGACTATCCTGACATCAACACTGTGAATGATCTGAACAAAAGGAGTCATGTGCTTGACATCATCACTGTGAATGATCTGAACAGAAGGAGTCATGTGCTTGACATCATCACTGTGAATGATCTGAACAGAAGGAGTCATGTGCTTGACATCATCACCGTGAATGATCTGAACAAAAGGAGTCATGTGCTTGACATCATCACTGTGAATGATCTGAACAGAAGGAGTCATGTGCTTGACATCATCACTGTGAATGATCTGAACAGAAGGAGTCATGTGCTTGACATCATCACCGTGAATGATCTGAACAGAAGGAGTCATGTGCTTGACATCATCACTGTGAATGATCTGAACAGAAGGAGTCATGTGCTTGACATCATCACCGTGAATGATCTGAACAGGAGGAGTCATGTACTTGACATCAACACCGTGAATGATCTGAACAGAAGGAGTCATGTACATGACATCAACACTGTGAATGATCTGGAGCTAGCACTCGAACGAAACACCAAACCCAAAACATTTTTGTAAACATTCTGCAACAGCATGAGAATGCCATTGATGCCTCGGGGGGGGGGGGGGGGGGGTGTCGTACAAGTGATGGCTGCGATGTTATGACAGGGAGAGTGAATTTTCTTTTTTACACCGAAGATAGACAACCACATATGAACCACTTCTGATTTGAATACATCAAGATTTTGTCAGTAAATGGATGAGAAATGTGAAATTAGTGTTTTTATGTATTTTAAATCTAGTACAACGACTTGTGGCTCAAGAAATAAAGCAGTGTGAAATAAATGTTAAATATTTGTGAATGGAAGCAATTTGGGTTCCGTTCACTTGGAACTCAATAAATCTGTTCAGCTTTTATCTGTTCTCTTCTAAATCTGTTAAGCTTTTATCTGTTCTCTTCTAAATCTGTTAAGCTTTTATCTGTTCTCTTCTAAATCTGTTAAGCTTTTATCTGTTCTCTTCTAAATCTGTTAAGCTTTTATCTGTTCTCTTCTAAATCTGTTAAGCTTTTATCTGTTCTCTTCTAAATCTGTTAAGCTTTTATCTGTTCTCTTCTAAATCTGTTAAACTTTTATCTGTTCTCTTCTAAATCTGTTAAGCTTTTATCTGTTCTCTTCTAAAGCCTGAACTGTAAAACTAACTTATACTGTTTACTGTCTTCTCTTAATTTGATTCTAAGTGACCTTGGACTATAAGGTCTTCCTTAATGCTGTTCTTTTACACTGACTAAATTATGATCCTACTCTAAAAATGATCAGTATTTCTGAATGTTTTTTTTTTTTTAATAATCAGGTCTAAGGATAACTGCATCCCAGTTGAAGTTTCTCTCCTCCAATAATTTGTCATCGTAATCTTGGACAGGATCTCCCATATTTATTTATACAGCTACCCCCTTTGCTGAAATGTAACCTTTAGACAGAGTTATCACTCCACAAGTGCCATTACACCACTTTCCAGTTCAGCCAGTCACTATGACTCACCAGTTGTAGGTGTTTTAGTTCATTATTTTTATTATTTATTTTTCTTATTAGTATGTGAATTTATTGCTGGTATCCAGTGAGGACTGCACCCTTCTTGTTACGTCAGTGTTGTGATGTACATTTTGATCAGACATCTAACATGGGGTGCCACAAATTAATACATCCAGGAGAGAAACCTTACATGTTATGTTTATGGTGAAGGTTTAACATAAGTGCAGGTGCACATGAAAGTTGCCAGAAGAAAACCTTACAAGTGTGATATTTGTTGTTGTTCTCAGAATGGTAGTTTGCATTGACACACAGAAGAGTAATGCGTTAAAGGGAGCAACCTTTTCAGTTTGGAAGTGTGCAATTACATGAGATCCAATGTAAAAGACATATTAAAATATGCAGAAATATTAGGTCCAGTATTGTGGATATATGAAAATATGGACCAATGTTAAGACCTACTCTGTACATAGAAAATATGCATCAACATTACATCCAGCACTGATAGGAATTTTTCTCAACTTTAATGCCACTGAGTGTACGTTCTGCATTGTTCTTAAATAGGAACATACAGGACTGCCTCAAAAGAGAATATTGATATGACATTGTTGGTTGTGAACAATGTATTTTCTTATATTGCCCTGTTATCGCAACATTTTTGGTTCTAGTTTTAAATGATTAGTACTTGACATGAATGTAACTGGACAACACAAATAAAACTTGATGTCAAGATTATAGCAGTTAAATGATCCGAATAATCATAGGTCATTTTTCTGAGCAAGGAAGCATAACCTGAAGACATTTCTTCCATCCATCATAATTGTTTCCCATCTTCTGCTGTCTGATTTTTATTAAAACTAAGAAAATCTCTTTTCCGCCTGCATTTATTGTTTTCTATATCTACAGTTCTGTCCCTTGGATAAAGCATCTCAAGAGCCAGGGTCTTTTAATAGAGCATCTGTTGTTTTTTTTTTGTTTGTTTAAGGCAGTATCACTAATCTAATGTCACCATACTCTAAAAGACCAGATGACCTCCAGTAGCATTATGTGGACCTTTCCTAAGACAGGAATGCTGCACCTGTATGGTTAGTCTTCAGGCTAAGAGAGAGAAAGAGAGCAAATGTGTAGGAAGGAAGAAGAGATGCAGACAGGGAGAAATAGGACTAACAAAGAGAACTGAGAAGAGAAAATATATACTTGAAATATACTAGACAAGATCATCAGCTCTGTCTTTACCAGCGTTCACAGAACCAGCCTCTGGAGCATTATGCATTATTTTGGCATACAACAAAACTAATAAACTTGACCAGATTATGTATGAAGACACGAGTGCTCTAGCAGTACTTAAAGTGACAAAAAATCTGCCACTAACAAGGATATGGCATGACCTCAGCACTCCTTAAGCTAGTTCTGGGAAAAATAAAAAGAACAATAAAAGAAGAAAGCACTCTTTCCGTGCGGGAGAAGAAACACGGACGTGTCATGGCGTGCGGGAGTAAAAACGCGGGTCTTTGTCAGTAAGGGGGTATAGTTGTAAAATGGAATGGAAAACAGTATTTCCATGTACTTCCGGATACTTAATATGTGTCAAAGTGTGGCTAAATGAATGAAACTTTCATAAATGCAGAGTTTTTTAGGAAAAAAGAAGTAATGTGATGTTTTTAGACACTGATTGTGGCCAGCTCACCATCGGCTAGGTCTAGATTCGCGCTACTTACCATCTAAGATGTGTAGATCTACTTGTCGATCTCGTATTGTGACTCCGTGCTGGCTGCATGAATGTCTGAAATAACCTCCTAACTACTTCTCCAGTCGTCTAAATATGTCTAAATCTACTTATAAAACATTCAAGAGCAGCAGGGTGGCCATAGGCTATGTCCATACCCCTATCTACATCGTCAAAAATTGAAAAATTTCCATGCTTCGCGTCCTTGTTCTCGCTCGGCATCGCTCGTAACTAGGCACGCATTCTCCATTTTTAAAGTGTCACCGGAATCGCGGACGAAATATGTACAATCTAAATGTTACACCGCTTGTTTTAATGAAACAAACAATGTCGAATTTTCGACCATACGCACGCTTGGGACCACCGGAAGTGTCGAAAATTCGACCATACGCACGGAAAGACTAAAGCATTGATATAGTCAGCTAAAAATGTGTTTCTACACAAAAAGGAAACAGCACAGAAAATAGGTCTAGCAGTCAGCCAAAGCAATATGTGGTCGTAACAAGTAACAAGAGTGGAATTTTCAACATCTACAAACATGCAATATCAAAATCAGAAAAAACAAGTTTTAAGTATCTTGGACAGTTTTCAAAGGCGCCAAAACAGAAGTCAGAGAGGAAATTAAAGTTGGTTCTTTAATCAGAGACTGTCTTCCGTTCCAACAGCCAGTGAAGCGTGCAACCGTGGATGGAGCCAGGCACGCAATGTTTGTGGCGCCAAACAACTTCTTTCAGAAAAAAATGTCCACTTCTCCTCTCTTCTCTCCCAACTCGATCATCCTCCTGATGTGATTGTTTTGTCATTGTGTCCGATATCGTTCTCCATACACAGCCTATCCAGGGTGGCTCTCGCAGTCTCCTCCTTGCCCATTCTTAGGGTGCCCTGAACTGCCAGCTTGTCCGCTTTCTCATTACTTTCTAATTACGAGATAACCGAGAGCCCAGCTGGACCCATTCCCTGCGGAAGAAATGTCTGTCGATTCTCCGTAAAATGTTTGACCTCGTGCTAAATAAAATCCAGGCTGACTTTGTAAGGTAGCGGTGGCTCGAACTCACATACCATTTTAGTACCAGGCCATACAGGGAAATTAAAGTCAGAGTATAGGTAGGAAATTTTTTTAAAATCTACTATGCTCGTTATTAAAATCCAAGACCAAGATAATCATTACATAAACCATTATGACATCAGTAATGCGACATGGCCAAGCAACATGGAAATACAACAAAGAAAAGCAACAGCATTGTTTTTATAACAAAATCTTTAAAATTTCTTGAAACCATCAGAGAATATAACAACGAAATGTGAAGAATCTGAATCAGCTGAGATTTGAACAAAGAACAATTATCTTCATGATCAGCATGTCGAGAATATGAAATATAAGTTAGTCATGGAACCACAGTGACATATGGAGATGGAAGATGAAGACTAAGATGACGAGACAATGTAGTAGACCTAGCAGAACTCATATTATGCTGTTAAAAAGAAAAGAAACGCAACAAATACGATGTTGCGATTTAAACTGAAGTTTTGCTGATCAGACAAGGGCAAATTGCCTGAAACGTTCACTTGGACATCAACTTCACGCGCTGACCTGAACTGTACTCAGCAGATGATTCATGAGCACAGAAAAGCGACACTAGAAAACAATATTTTTGACAATAACTCATGACAGGTTCACGAGAGTCCCGTGAAACATACTGAACACAAAACTCACGGACTATGTTATTGAATGCCTATAAAAGATCAAGAATCTTGAGAACATATGGCATTCAAAAGTTTTAAGCGCAAAAAAAACCAAGTTAAGACTATTCAATTCAAATGTAATGTCAAACTTCATTTATGTATGCGAAAGCTAGATAACAACTAAAGAAATTAGACGCTTTTGAAAACAAATGCCTAAGGAAAATACTCCTCATCAAGTGGAACGAATTCAAGAACAATGCAGAGATAAGACAGATGAGCGAACAACAATCAGTCTCATTGGTGATCAGGAAAAGGAGATGGACATATGTTGGTCACGTGATGAGAAGAAACGATTAGAGAATCCCAAAACAAGCTATCAAGTGGATCACAACAGGCCGAAGAAAAAGAGGCCGACCACGTTAAACTCTAAAGAAAACATTATTAAGAGAGGCCAAATTAATAAGCATAAAATCCTTTGATGAGGTTGAAAAGCTCGCCGAAAAATTGGCGAACCCTATGTGACATTTAACAGGACGTGAAAGATATAAGACAAGATAAAAGACTGACGTTCTTCGAATCAATTCATTTGAAAATTCAATGCGCAAGTATGGCTCATCTCACTACAGAACAACGACTCATCATCATTGGACGTTTACAAACTGGACAGTCACAAAGTGTAGTGGCCAGACATTTTATGTGGTTAGAAGCACCATTAGTCGCTTTGGAGACGATTTCAAGAAACTGGCTCAGTTGCAGACCGGCGGCGCAGTGGAGGACTCATAATCACAACTCCCGCCGAAGACCGCTTTATACGGCTGCGTAACCTCAGGAATCGATTTGCATCTGCGTCCTTAAAGTCCATTCAATGACAGCAGTTCGTCGAATTTCAGATCAAACGATCCAGAACCGGCTGCACGAAGCTGTTCTTTGGGCTAGAAGACCCTACAGAAGTCCTGTTCTTACGGACCGACATCTCCAGAACCGATTGCAGTTGGCGAACCAGCATCGTCCATGGACCGTTGCGAATGATTGTAGAAGGGTTTAGTGATGAATCATTCGTTCTGCTCCATCAACACGATAGACAGAGAGGAGTTTACCGCAGAGTCCATGAGTGCTAAGTCCAGAATTGCATGGATGAGGCTCCTCCACATGGTGGTGGAGGTGTACTGGTGTGGGGGACGATCAACTTCATGGGAATAACTGACCTGGTACAAATTTAAGGACGGCTGGATGCCCAACGATACGTCGCTGAAATTCTTCGTCCTCATGTCCTTCCTCTTCTAACTGCACCAGGATCGGTTCTTCAGCAGGATAACGTTCTACCTCATGTGGTAAAACTCACCACCCAGTTCCTCGCTGACAACAACTTCCAGACCATTCCGTGGCCATCCATGTCATCAGACATGAACCCAGTAGAACACTTATGGAATGAACTCAACAGACAAGTTCGCCAGCGAGACGTGGCGCCAATTAATCTCCGACAGTTGTCTCTTGCACTGGGGAAGAATGGGCAGCCATCCCACAGATTAGCTCTTCTGAAGGTAGTTCTTTCTCTCTTTTCGATTTTCCAAGCATTTTCTAACAGCTGACGGAAGGAAGCAGTCTTCAAGTTTGAGCATCTTGACAGTTTTCGATCCATTAATTCTATCAATCAGTTCAAACACTACAACTGTCAGTCCCTCTACAGTCTTCACTGTTTCTTGAAAAGATGAAGGCTGGCTGTGAACAAGGTATAATAATGCAGTCAAAATACCTGAAAACCAAGGGAAACATCTTTATCTGTTTGTAACTGGATGCGTAGTCGACAATGAACTAAATGTAGCTTTTTCTAGATCACAGTGCAATATATTTAAACCATGAGATGGAAACATATATTCAAGTTGATGACTTCTGCTCTAGTATGTAAACATGAAAATTTGGGCTGTGACGTTATCTGTAGTAACCTTGATGTACAATTAATTTACTGTGCAAATGTGTGAAAAGTTAAAGCACTTCACTTGCGGCTAAAGGCTCTTCTTTCTCGAAGATTTTCTTAGATTAAAAAAAAAAAAAGTTGCTAGTGAAAAGTTAGATGCAGCTACGGAAACTGTCCTTTTTTAATGCTTTGTCATTGTTTAAGTGAGCTTAATACGAGTATCAAAGCGACGTCATGGCTGATGGGAAAAAAAAAAAACAAAAAACGTACGTTTTGCCTCGCACGTCAGAATCTGAAACACTGGTCTTTGTGATGAATGAGAATCCTCTTTGTTTTAAATGAAAGAAGTACTAACGAAAATTTGGGCCAATTTCCAATATTATGAGATTGTGTTCTTCGGCACAAATGTAATGAGGAATGTTAGAGAAGATGTAGACAAAGAATATTACGATGACATAACACTTGGAGGTTATGAAATACCAGAGATTAGATATGCTGATGACACAGTATTACTGTCCACAACACAAAAAGGAATGGAAAAACTAATTATGGCAGCCCGTAAGAATAGTGAAGAGAAAAACCTCTATCTTAATGTGAAAAAAAAAACTAAATTGATGATAACTGACAAAACAAATAAGGCAGCTGAAATATGTATCAATGAGGAAAAATTGGACGAAGTGGAGAGTTTTGAATATCTTGGATCGCTACTAACTAATAATGGAGATACAATGAGGAAAATTAAAGGGAGGACATCTATCGCTCTTCAGAAAGTAAAACAACTAAAGCAGCTGTGGAGAGGAGCAGAGAATTAAAGAAATAAGATTTTTAAGGGCATGCATATTTCCCAACTCAACATATGCCTGTGAGACCTTGACACTTAACAAAGCAGCTGAGAAACACATAAATGCCTTTGAATGTAAATCCTACAGAAGAGTTCTTCAAATATCATGGATACAAAAAATAATAAATATTTCCATACTACATGACCTTAATATTGAAGAAGGCTAGCTAGTAAATAGGATTAAAGAGAGAAAACTTAAATATTTTGGACACATTAAACGTCATGAGAATTTAGAGAAGAACGTCTTGGAAGGTTACATAATGGGAAAAAGAAAGAGAGGAAGACCAAGGCGAAGATGGCTGCAAGACGTTGTTGGTAATCTGCAAAATAGATGCATCAGCAGCAGGGCATACGACCGAGAAGCCTACAGGAGAGCTGTTAGGAAGGCAAGGTTCCACAAGGGTCATGCAAATGACTGGCGGACTGTTCTTCGACACTGATGGACTAATGCATCATGAATATGTCCCTAGGGGACAGACAGTTAATGCAGAATCTTACAAAGCAGTCCTACAACGGCTCCATGACATTGTGTGCAGATATTATCCTGAGACATGGCATACAGGCAATTTAATCTTTTACCATGGCAATACCCCTACTGTCTATAAAAACAAATGAAGTTTTGTCAGAACATCATATTCCATTGTTTCCATACCCTCCATATTCACCTGACCTTGCTCCTGTGATTTCTTCTTGTTTCAGCATCTAAAGAAAACATTGAAGGGTCCCCATTTTGACGAAGTTGAAGATATTCAAACAAACATGAGGAGACAAATGAGGGTTATCTCACAAATGGACTTCCAGGGGTGCTTCCGTATATGGCAGGAGCGCTGGAGTAAGTGTATACTTCTTCAATCAGTTTCAGACGTTGGCTTGTATAATTTTGAAGTAGTTGGTGATCATGGACATCCCCATATAAGTATATACAGTCACAAGGAGACCACATTGAAGTAGACTAGACCAAGATGTCAGTAAATCCTATTCATTTAGTGAAAAAAAAATCAGCCCCAGAACACTGCGAACAGTCTTTGTATGTTAGGGGAACATCTCTAAAACATAAGAATGTCTGCATGCAGAGTAGCCTTCGTATGTTAGGTGAACATCTTTAAAACCTGAGAATGTCTGCATGCAGAGTAGCCTTCGTATGTTAGGGGAACATCTCTAAAACATGAGAATGTCTACATGCAGAGTACCCTTTGTATGTTAGGGGAACATCTCCAAAATCTGAGAATGTCTGCAAACAGAGTAGACGTTGGTGAATGACGAACTAAAGCACTCCTTTTTTTCTTGCTTCTTCTTCTTCGTTCGCACTGTCTGTCTATATCTGCAGTCCTGTCTCTTGGATAAATTTCACTGTTTTTTGTAATTCATGTATGGAACCATAGAGCTTATCTTCTTTAGTGGTTTCACTGGGCCAGTAATTATTTCTCAGTGTTTCATAGTTGGTGCAGTTCTGGAGGATATGTTCCACAGTTTGGGGCACCTGGGCACATGTACATAGATTAGCAGTACCAACCTTAAACTTTGTATACATATGACTTCGGAGTCGGCTGTTTCCTGTTCGGAGACGGAAAATGGTGACTTGTTCCTTTCTGTTTAGCATGTGATAGTCATCATGTGGTGGTGTTTGTGGCTTCCTGTAGGTTTTTATCATGCTTTTCTTCTGATTATAGGTGATTGGTATGTGTGGTTGCTCCATTTCAGTGCCCACTTTGGCCAGATGGTCAGCTTTCTCATTGCCTGGTATCCCACAGTGGGAGGGAATCCATTGCAAAGTGACTCCATGTTGTAAGCCAATTTTTGACAAGGCATCCTTAAGGTCTGGTAGTTTGTTGCACTGAAGAGCTTCCAGTACTGATCTTGCATCTGTGAGAATTACTATAGGACATGTATCAATTCTGGAGTCTGATAGTTTTTCAACTGCAGCAATAATTGCCCTAACTTCTGCATCAAAGTTGTTGCAGTATTTTCCAGTGGGTATGGAAATCTTGTCAGAGATGTTGTTTTGATATTCAATATGTGCTCCTGCCCCTCCATTCTTTATGGCATTGTGTGCAGATCCGTCTGTATACACACGTATCCAGGTGTCACATGGATATTTGTCATCTAGAACACTAGGCTGTTGACCTTACAAGGCTGCTTTGCATCTCACCATTCTGCACACCTTTCACTTCAGTCTGAATAGTTATTTGTGTATAATCTGCTTCTTTCCATGGTGTATTCTCTGGTACAGATGATAATGGAGTGACTACAGTTGGAAGGTCAGGTATCAGCTTACGCATACGCTTGGCCTGATGAATGAAGCTGCTTCTTTTAAGCCAGCTTAATGCCAAGTTATTGAATCTCTCCTTCAGGGGATGGCTTACAGAGCTAAGGAATTTCTCTCCCATGGTCATGACTTTTGTGTCTCTACGTTCCTTTAGCGGTTGAACACCAACTATTTTCTGCATTTCTACTATTGGTGTGGACCTCGTGGCACCTGTGATAATCCGTAGTGACTGATTTTGAACCTTGTCTAGATTATGCAGCGTAGTGTTTGATGCTGTGCACCAAGATGTTGAGCCATATTCTAAATGTGGTAGAATACTTTGCTGATATACATTCTTGAGGATTATTTCACTAGCTCCCCATGTGGTTCCACTTAATTTTCTTAATATGGCTAGTTTTCTTCTGGCTTTTGCTTCTGCACTGTTTATGCGTTGCTTCCAAGTCAGTTTTGAGTCAAGAGTCACTCCTAAGTAAGTGGGTTGGTTGTCCATCCTTAAGGATATTTCATTTACAAAGATCTTACCTGCTTTCTGTTTAGATGAGAGAGTGAACAGAGTGGTACTTGATTTCTCTGTGTTGATACTTACACACCATTTGCTTGTCCATGATGTCAAGATGTCTGCTGCTCTTTGGAGTCTCTGTGTAGCAACTGTCGCGTATTCATCTATACACCACATGACCAGATCATCTGCATACAGTGCCGCTTTGATTCCATAGGGAAGTTCCTTGACCAGGTCATTAATGAATACAAGGAATAGTGTACATGAAAGGACGCCTCCTTGTGGTACACCATGTCGCAGAAGTACTTTCTGGCTTTTGTGACCATCCATTACTACTCTAGCTCTTCTATTGTGTAAATAGGACTTTATCCAGTTGTACAGTCTTCCATTCACATTGCAGTTTCTTAGTTTCCACAGCAGACCTTTTTTCCATACTTTATCAAAGGCTTTCTTTAGGTCTATCCACGCTGCTAGTACAAGGTTTTTCTCTTGGAATGCATCCTCAGTCTCTTGAGAGAGATAGGTCACTTGATCTTCCGTACTGCCTAAATCCTGCTTGTTGTGGAACGAGAAGGTTTTCACTTTCTAGGTACCATTTTAGCCTCAGGTCAATGATGCGTTCCATTGTTTTGCATAGGCAGCTAGTGAGACTGATTGGCCTGTAGCTGGAGACAGTATCACTGTTTTTCCCTGACTTTAGCAGTGGTACCATGCTTGCTTCCTTCCAGATTTGAGGTAACTTACCTGTGCTCCAGCACATATTGAAAATATCCAACAGCTTTCCCATTGCTGCCATTCCCAGGTTCTTGATCATTTCATTGGACACTCCATCTGGTCCTGGTGATTTCCTTGGTTTCAATTTACTAACTGCTAGGTCTAACTCACTGCGTGTGATTGGTGCATCCATGACCTCCACTTTTCTGACTTGTTCCTCTTCTTTCTGTGGGTCAATGCGCACTGCACGCTCTTTCTCTGGGTGGATATCAATGTTGCAGTCCTGTGCAAACATGCGAGCAAAGTGATCTGCTACCTGCTTACCTGTAAGAGTTTTTCCATCCTCTATTAGAGTAATCTTTGTACTTCTTCCAGTACTCTCATCATTTAACTGTTTGATTAGTTTCCACAGTTTTTTTCTTGCTTGAATTCTATGAAATTTCACTAGAAAAATTAGATAATCAGTGTGTTACCAGTGTTGTAAAGATATTGCAGTAGATGTCATATATTTGTGGTATCAGAGAGTTCTCATTGTGAGTTATATGTGCAAGGAGTCTTAATGAATGATGGTGACAAATGCAAGGTCCGACAATTAAGTAATGAGACTAATTCCATAAAAAATAAAATAAACAACAGTTGAAGATATAACCTGCATTTTATTCAAATTAAGCCCCTTGTGAATTGATACAGCGAGTGGCACGATCTAACAAACACTGGAACGACCTATGCAGTTTTTCTGTTGATATGGCCCTTAAACTCGATGTTACGGCCCTTTGGATGTCATCAGTATCGCCAAAGAAGCGTCCTTTCAATGGTAACTTTAATTTTAAGAATAGAAAATAATTGCAGGGAGACAAACCTGGGGAATAGGATGGATGGTTGAGAACGCACACTTGTTTTGGGGCCAAAAATTCCTGTACAACTACCGCCTGGTGAGCCGGTGAATTATCATGAAGAAGGAAAAAACTGCCAGGTGTCGAATACTCCGGTCAGACTCGGCGAATCCTTTTCAATAGGCGCTTCAAACTACTTAAATAAATTTTGGCAGTGACATTATGTCCCCCTGGAATAAATTCTTTGTGAATAACTCCTTTGCTGTCGTAGAAGCACACCAACACTGTCTTCACTTTCTGCTTTTGAAGACGAAGTTTTTTTGCCTTTTGGTGATGATGATGACTTCCACTGAGCACTTTGGCGTTTAGTTGTGGGATCATGGCGGAAAATCCATATTTCATCCTCTGCAACAATCAAATTTAAGAAATGTTTATTTCTGCGACATGTTTTGATGATGTCTTTTGCATACTCAACATGCTGTTTTTGGTCATCCAGACAACGCATGTAGTACAAACCGGCAAGCAACTTTTTCTTGTCCAAATCTTCCTCTAAAATTTTACGAGTGGTCTCTCGGTTAACACCAAATTCATCTGCCATCCTCACAGTCAAACAACGATCTTCTTGTATCCATTCTCTAACTTTGCAATGAGTTACTCATTACGAACACAAATTGGGCATCCATGTCTAGCTGCATTTGTAATTGTTTCCATATCACTTCTGAATCGTGAATACCACCTGAATATCTGTGCACGAGATAAACAATTATCCCCATAAACTTTTCGCATCAATTCAACTGTTTCACTGGCACTTTTTCCCCGAGTTTTAAACAGAATTTAATGTTAGTTTTTTGCTCCATGGTGATTACGTGACAATGCACCTCTAACTAGGTCAACAAAATGGCGGCTTGTTTGTCGTTTGCTTATCAGGCTGTGATGAAAAGTTGCCAGATCATAGGTGAAGGTTGCCTCTTTGGATTCCATGCTATGCTTCATAGATGGCATTTTTTGTCTTGGCCATAATAAAATCAGTCTCATTACTTAATTGTCGGACTTTGTATGAGAATAAGGTTTCTAAAATATACTTCATCAACATAAATATGTATTTGCACCTGTTTGTATGTGAACTTCTTGAATGTTGAACAGCTTCAGGAGGAAACATTGTCATTTGCCCGATAGACTGTTATAAAAATCATACATTATCAGTTGTGTTCACACGGTTATCTGTAGCTGTGGTTTGATAAATTCTAAAACAATGCACAAGTAATGTTTAACATAACACTTATCATTCATGAAGTTTATGGGCTGATGTTTTGTTAAATATTACTTGCATTAGGTAAAACTGCTTTTTTTTGTCCCTAAGACCTCTGGGCTGTTTAAAGATATTTTGTGAGTTGATGCTTTGTTACGTGGTTGATCATAAAGTCCGCAGGTTGTTATATTTTCACAAAGTTTACACCCTGCTAAGGGTTATTTATATAGTTGGTGCTTTGTTACATCAAAGTCTGTTTCAAAGTTATCCGTGATGTTGATGTTTTGATGCAGTCTTAATATCTTTTACAAAAAGGCAGTCATTTGCATGTCCCTTGCGGAACTTTGCCTAACAGCACTCCTGAAGGCCTCTCGGTTGTAAGCAAGATTGCCTGCTGCTGATGCGTCCATTGGTAGATCATCAACGATGTCTCGCCGCCATCTTCGCCTTGGTATTCCTTTCTTTCTTTTTCTCATTATGTCCCCTTCCACTACGGTCTTCTCTAGATTATCATGAAGTTTAATGTGTCCAAAATATTTAAGTTTTCTCTGTTTAATTTTTTTTACTAGCAAACCTTCTTCAATATTAAATTCTTGTAGTATGGATATATTTGTTCTTTTTTTGTGTCCATGATATTTGAAGATCTCTTTTTAAGATGAGTTTGATATTTTGTCTGTTTTTTTTTCTCCTTTTTCATAAATGTCAAAAGTTGGCAAAACTTCCTTTCACTCTTCTAACTCCTTTGTCCATGGAAAAAAAGAATGCCCTTTGATTAGAAAGTGAAAAAACTCTAAACTTTTGGTTTGTTTTTCATAAACTAACAGATTTCCCGAGTGATGAGTTTTCAATTCCACATTTAAGTTTGTTCATGTAAGTTAAAACAAATTTACAGATTTCATGTGAAAATAATAAGTCACTTGCCTGCACGGCAAGGTTATTGATGGGTAAATATTAATGAACCTTATAGTAAAATATTTTGATTTCAGATGTTGGCTGCTTAAGAACTGTTAATCCACCAAGAAAAATCTGTTTTTTAATCATATAGAAAGTTTCTTAGTTTTTAGTGGTAAAAATAAACCTGAAAACATTCACTGTGATCATTGTGTGTCAGTTGTCAGCTTTTCTGTGAGATTGTTGTACCAAGATACTCTGATTATATCATTTAAACAGCAGTGCTAAAATGAAAATGGTGCTTCTGAACTCTGCAGTACCTTGGATTTTGAAAAGACTCTTTCTCCTTTGTGAGAATCTTTTTTATTGTTTCACATTATGTCAATAAAACTGTAATATCTGTCTTTTAGTGCAGGTTTCACTGTGCTAAAAGACAGGCAGAAAACTATAGAGAAGTTCAGCTTTATGTCTTTGAGAACCACAATAGTGGGACCTTGACCTTGCTCTCATTGTGGAGCTTACCCAGAAGCTCCTAACCTATTTTGATGTGTGTATGCTTCAGCTTGTGTAATTAACATTATTTACCACTGGGCAGTAGAGCATTACAGCCCTGGTTAATAACAGAAACTAGAGCAAAGTCTTAGTTAAAGGTCATAAAGAGTGCTGGTGCCCACTGTTCAAAGAAACATGCAAGGCATGTACACAAAGTTAAGTACACAAACCAAACATTTCTTTTTTTTTTTATACAAGTAATATTTAATCAGAAGACTCCATTCCTGTTCCCCTACACAAAGTACTCTCCTCAACCTAACACAGCAGTTTACATCATACACAGCCCATACATTTATCAAAAAGCAACCAAAGTGTCATTAGCACACTCCCAAATTATAATATTGTTTGTATAAGATATTTTGAGGTTCTTCAATACAAACAATACAAAAAATACTTTCACACAACTGTTCACTGCTGGTTTAAAAAAAAAATGGATATACAAGCTGTCTCAAAAATCCTTAAACAGTTCTGTAAGTACTAAAATTAAAAACTCGACAAGATTTGTCAAAACAACTTTAATTAGATGTGTTTCCTCACTAATTGCCCTGTCTTTTATCCAAATAACATCATCATGAGAAAATTCAATCTCTTTACTTTCACAAATCCAAAGATCTTCAACAGTATATAGATCTTTAATCACAAAAGCTTTCCATGTAATCAACACATCCACTAATTTATACTGACAACTGTTAAACAATTTTATAAAGCTGTCTTGTTTTTTCTTCTTTAATGAAAAAAAAAAGAAAGAGAATTGCTACTGTACAATATCTGTACAGAAAAAGACATTTAGCCCAAGCACTTTCATTTATAATAAATTTTTTTTATAAATAGGAAACAAAGAGGCTTTCATAAAGTAAGAGAACACAGTTTTGTAGGATTAGACCTCGAAAAAACCGTAGACAAAGCACTTTAGTGAGACATGAGAGAAAGAAAAATCACAAGAGAATTACCTGGGATTCGAACATGGACTCCGGTAGGATGAGTAGCCGTCTAGCCACAAGAGAACAGTGTACTTAATGGACTGAGCCAACTAGTACTCCCTATGTTTTCATTTATAACAGGGCACTCAACACACCCCCCCCCCACCCCCCACACACTTCAAATTTGTTCACCATCCATACAGTAATCTTTTCCTATCTATTTTTTATATTGTAAAGCAAGCCTTAGAATTCAGTTTGTCTTTTCATGTGGTTATTTCAGTTAGTTTTTATTATTTATTTGCCTTCCCAGTTCTACACTTGATGTTTTTCTCTTAAAGCAATTAGAAAAAAAATTTAGTCTGCAAGTTTGTTTGTTTGTTTTTTTTTAATCTGCACCATTTGTCTAAGAAAATTCAGACACAGGAATGCAATGTCAAAACTGATCTGTAACAAACACTGGAGAAACTTTGACTAAGGACTATTTAAATAACAATGTTTGTTCAGTTTTTTACCCCATAAACTATGCATTACAACACACGACAATCCTGAAAGGACATAATGATGACATACATTCAGCTAGGATTGGCCACAGCTGTCACACTGACATAACATTTGTATTTTAAACTATCTACTTTAGGCATCCGAAACCAATGGACTATGTAATTTTAGACATCTGAAACCAATGGGCCATATAATTTGTGTAAGCTTTTTCATGGAACCAAATTTCAGAGTGATGATATGATGAGGTTAAGAATTCTTCAGGCCGACTGTTCTGGGTATTTTAAAAATGTCACAAGACAGTGAGACTATGGGTTGGTAGAACTGGCATCAAAACCTGTTAAGTAAGCTCTGCTGTGATGGAGGCCATGAACACACAACTCCTGTTTTCTGAAAATGATATCAGATACTATAGTTCTTGATGAGAAATGGGATTTCCTGCAGGTGGTATATATAACCAATTAAAAATAGCTTTTTCATACTCTGGAAATGACGACAAGGTTGGAAACAGGAATATGAAATTAATATAACCAGGTGCAACCGAAAAGCTCATGGAATGTGACCATTTTTAAAAAAAAAATGGTTATCAAAACTCTTAGTTTCCGCTGTCCTCTTTGAAGTAGTCTCCTTGGGCTTGCATATAGCGATTCTAGCATGTTTCCCATGATTTCATGCATCTCTGGAAGTTATCAAATGTGAGTGTGTCAACACCATCTTATAGTTCTAACTGGATCTCCTCTGGCATGTTAAAATGATGTCCTTGTAGCCATAGTTTTGTCTCGGGGAATAAAAAAAAATAAAAGAAGTCATAGGGGACGAGGTCCTATAATCAGAAGAAAAGCATGATAAAAACCTACAGGAAGCCACAAACGCCACCACATGATGACTATCACATGCTAAACAGAAAGGAACAAGTCACCACCTTCTGTCTCCGAACAGGACACAGCTGACTCCGAAGTCATATGTATACAAAGTTTAAGGTTGGTACTACTAATCTATGTACATGTGCCCAGGTGCCCCAAACTGTGGAACATATCCTTCAGAACTGCACCAACTATGAGACACTGAGAAATAATTACTGGCCCAGTGAAACCACTAAAGAAGATAAGCTCTATGTCTCCATACATGAATTACAAAAAAACAGTGAAATTTATCCAAGAGACAGGACTGCAGATATAGACAGACAGAGCGAACGAAGAAGAAGAAGAAGAAGATAGGGGACGAGGTCAGGTGAACAGGGCGGGTGGGGAAATCACTGTAATGTTTTTGGAATTAGGAATTGTCAAACGAGTCAAGTGTGAGTGGGTGCATTGTCATGGTGAAGAAAACTAATTGTTATTCTTCCATTTGTTTGGATGTTTGCACAGAATGCCTTTTCTCAGGCACTTCAAAATCCTGCAGCAAAAACTGCCACTAATTATTTCACCAGGGGGGATATGAACTCCTTGTGGACAATTCCTTGGATGTTGAAGAATATGTAACTCTTATCATATTTTGATTTTCATTTCTTTAACGAAAGATGATTAGAAAGAACTGGTTAATATCTGTGCCACTGAGTGATTCTGCACAAAGGATGTTAGGTGAGGTGTTCCATAAATTAACATGAAGTGCAGCCACTGTTACCACACATGCCAAAATATCAGCAAAGTCAGCTATGGCAGAAGCTGCCCGACAGTTTCCTGTTTCAATAGCAATATCGAAGGCCAAAAATTAACAGCCAGAAAAATGAGCAACAATTTTTCAAATACTATAAAGACTGCATGTGAACAGTATTTAAAGCTCTTATAAAACTTGATCAAAATTTATTTTACCAACATACCCTACGTCAGATTCACATCACATTTACCTAAGGTACTAAACTGTGTCACATGTAAAACATCAAATTAAAAAAACTGTCAACTCTTTAACTAAACTTTGTTCACTGATAAACATAGGAACATATTTTTCATGCACAAACACCCTGCCAAGTCAGTTTTATAAAATACTTGGAGATACATCACACTTCTTTAAAAAAAAAAAAAGGATAACTGAATATTGAGGAATATATATAAAAATGTAAGAAAATTCAAATCTGGCATAGTCTAACCAAAAGAAACTATATAGCCATTTTATCATGATAGATTGATAACACATTACCATAAGTAAATGATGGTCCGGTCATTCAAGTGGAAAAAACCCAGAAAAAAAGAAAAAAAACTATGCAGTATTATGTCTGAAATAGCAGAACATCAAGATTAAAAGTTCAATATCCTCCGATATCAAATGATAGTTACTATGCATCACTGCATCAGAATTACTTTAGATACACTTAAAATACACCTGATTGCAATAACCTACTCTGAAAGTGACACAGATAGCAGAGTCCCCTTTTTCTGTACATATTTAGAACTTTACAAAGCTCTCTGCTCCTTTCTTGCAACTTGTGTACTGATCTCTCAACAAAGAAAAACAATAAGCTTTTTTGCTGGCACATGTCAAATCAGAAAACAAATGAGCTTTTTTATCATCCACAAAAAAATTTAAAAAAAAAAAAATCACAAATGAAGGGTCAGTCTTGTTATCACACTGTGGATGAACTTGAAGCTGGTAGTCACTCGTATATTCTTTCAGTGTCTCACTGGTCAAAATATTTCATGCGTAGACACTCTGAGATAGTTAATAACACTCCATCAAGTACAAAATGCATGTTCAAACACTGTATTTATCAGCAAACAAGGTCCGTTCTCTACAGCGCTCTCTTATTTATAGGACTAAACTATGCATGATGTCCTAGTTTTTCTTTATTCACTGAAAGTCACGTGAACAGTGGAATCTGATGTACCTCGCCCTGCAGGCAGACGTTCTTTTTAAAAGCTGCTTTTCCTCAACAATAGTGGGCTGGGCATCCATTCCTCTAAGATGTCTGGTTGAAGGGGGTACCAGCACTGTTCCCGAACCACAATTTCCCTTGTGTAGAGCATCTTCGGGAGTTTACTCCTTCAGGATACATTTCTGTCTGAGATGGTCGACAGCCCAGCCCTCTATGGATGTTTGCTCTATACAACACTTGCATACATCTCTGAACTGAAATTTTGGGGGATTACAAACTTCATTTTCTATTAAAATATGTGCCACATGCTACAAAACAACAACTTCTTCTAACAAAATACCATCCAGAATGCAACAAATGAATGAAATGGCCAGTCTGACACTGAAAGTGAAAAGATATATAAAAACATACGAAAACAAGAGATATAGTTTACAATTTAAACATACAGACCAAACAAAGACAGCATTGCATGAAAAAAAAAAGTTCTGTGCCATTAAACTATTGCTCCAATCTTATACTGGTACAAGAGCTATACAACTGACGAAATGTGGACAATGAAAATACAAGAGCTATAGTTACGCAAAAGTAAAGAAAGAATTATACTTGGCGACTGACCATTTTCATTATGGAAATATAATGCATACACTTGTCACTGACTATATAAATATGTACTAGGACATGGCAGTAAAATGCTGAAACTGAAAGTTTGTGGATACAAACAAAAAAAAAAACAAACAGCGGAAGTGAATATACTTTAGTAACAAAATGTGCTATTGTAAATGTTTCAACCTCCATATTACTGCAGCAAAATCAAATGTGAAACGAAGGAAGAGAAAATGCAGTCATTATATATGGGGAAAAAAAAAAAATTAAGATACAGAGAGACAGGTCATTTACCTTCACTTTTAAGGCAAACAGACAACTATGGATATTTCAAAATAGGACTGTATTACTGATTTGTATGACAGATAGTAGGAACTACATCATGTCTACAACACACACAGAAGCAAAGAATCAAGCGGTTTAGCCACATAATAAGAATGGCACACTCACTGCCCGTCATGACAGCCTTCAACTAAAGAACTACAGGACACACATCAAGAGGGACACCCAGAAAGAGACGGACAGATAGTATTAGTGAAATGCTCTCTAATTATTGCATGACCGTCACTGATGCCACCCATCTGGCCCAAAAACACAAACAGCATCTCCCCTCAACACTTCCCAGTACAAGAGGAAGGATAAAGTAAAATGCTTGTAGGCAAAGTATTACTGGAACAGTGCCACTACCAAGAGTGTGGTGTGTTACTGGACTGAAGTTACTCCTGACTGTATTACTGAAGTTACTCCTGACTGTATTACTGAAGTTACTCCTGACTGTATTACCGGACTGAAGTTATTCCTGACTGTATTACTGGAATACAGTTAATCCAAAGAGAGTACTGTATTACTTGAATAAAATTTCTCCTATGAGAGTATCGTATTGCAAGTATAAAGTTACTGGAATAAAGCTACTCCCACGAGAGTGATGTATTTATGGAATAAAGTTACTTCCATAGGAGTGCTGTATTACTGAAAAAAAAATTACTCCCAAGAAATTCTATATTACTAGAATAAATTTATCACCAAAAGAGTACTGTATTACTTGAATAAAGCTGTTCCCAGGAAAATGTGTTACTGGAATAAATTTATTCCCATAAAAGTATTATATTATTGGATTAAGTTTACCCCCAAGAAAGTAATATGAAACAAAATTTATTCCAAGGAGTGTACTGTGTTAGTGGAATAAAGTTAATCCCACAGGAGTATCACTGGAGCAAAGTTACTGCTATGAAAGTACTGTGTTACTGAAATAAATGCATTTTATCCACTATACGAGGGCTATTTGTAAAGTTCCAGGACTGAATTTCCCTCTGGGAAACTATAACATGTAGCAAAGTGGTGCCAAGGCACGAGTTGTAGTAACCACTCATGAGTGTACATGCAAAATCTGAACTTTTTATCTTCAGTCATTCACACTGCACAAGCCTCCAAGTGAACGCATACTTGCAGGTTCCAGCTCATTTCAACACGCATGAGAGAAGTCAACAGTGTGCGTGCACCAATTTCTGTGTCTGCCTCAATAAAACTGGCACTGAAAATACTATAATCAGCTTTTGGTGAGTTCTGTCTAAGTTCACTGAAGACATCTGACTGGTTTTCCAACTTCAAAAATGGATGATGATCACTGCCCTGGGAGACCATCCACCTTCCACACCAACGAGACCTTGGCATGTGTGCAAGAAATCATTTGTACTAACCGACGTCTAACAGTCAGAGATGTAGCACAGTATGTAGGAACAGCAGCCGCTACTTGGCCATAAAGTTCTAAGTGAAGACTTGGGAATGAGACGTGCCTGCAAAACTTGTGGCCAGCCTCCTGACTGCGGAGCAAAAGATCCACGTACATCTGCACCAATTTCCACGAGGATACCCAAAATGATATATGGCATGACCTGGAAACAGAGCTAATATCATCCTAATAGAGAAAATCAAATCCTCGTCTACTCAACCAAAGAAAGTGCAGCAGGTGAAGTCCAATGTCAAGGCCATGTTGACTGCATTCTCTGAAAATGATGGACTAATTCTTCATGAATACATCTCTGGAGAGCAGACAGTGAATGCAGAATTCTATACAGCAGTCCTACAACACCTCAATGCCATGTACAGATATCATCCTGAGAAGTGGGGTAATGGCAGATGAATCCTTCACCATGACAATGCTCCTGTACATGTCTGTCAAAACAAACGAAGCACCACATTCTATTGTTTCCATACCTGCTCACCTGATGCTTCCTGTGACTTTTTCTTGTCCCCACATATGAAGAAAACACTGAAAGGCTGCAGATTCGATGAAATTGAAGAGATTTTTAAAAATGTGTCAAATAAGGGTTACTTCACAAAGTGACGTCCCAAGGTGTTTCCGTGAATGGTAAAGTAACAGAACACAGTGTTGTAAAGTCAGACCTTGGGAAAAAAATCGTAGGCAAAGCACTTTTCAAGTTCTTGCATCTAATTCTATAAATGGCAGGACTGCTGGAATTAGTGTATACAATCACAAGGAGACTACTCTGAAGGAGACTAGACCAAGAAGCTGCTAAGTCTATTCATTTAGTAAAAAAAAAAAAAAAATTCAGTCCCAGAACCTTGCAAATAGCTCTCTGAGCATTAGGCAGAGATAAGGAATGACTAATTTATATGATCAAAACTTATATAAACTAAGCTTAATTACAGGAGAGAAGATGATTTTTCTGAACACACAAAGTCTCAATACGGATACAACACAACAGTTCAATGCTAGCCACTACATTCTCAGTTCAGTAACCGCTGGAATATGCTACTTCTGTGACACGGAAATCACAAATAATCACATGCAGGAATATAAGGAAGAAAATCAATACAACATGGAAAGTGTTATAAATCTCCCAACCATAAACTCTTACTTTATCATAAAGTCAATAAATCTTTCATACATATCCTCTTACTTTATCATGGTCAATAAATCTTCCATCCATAAACTCTCACTTATCATAAAGTTATTAAATCTTCGATCTGTCTCAACCTTTACTTATAACAAAATGTAATAAATCTTCTTCCATCTGTCAATCTTCTTCCATCCGTCTAAAATCTCACTTATCATAAACTCTCATCACTCTCAATGGCTTGAAGGTCTGGTGCATCCAGCAAACTGACTCCTCTGTGTGAAGCTTCACCCTGACCTTGACTGGCATCCTCCTCAGCCAGGTCCCCTGCTTCAGGTGCACTTGCTCCTTCTAAAGCTGTAGAAAGAAAGAAACAAACATTTCTAAAGCTGTAGAAAGAAAGAAAGAAACATTTCTAAAGCTGTAGAAAGAAAGTAACAAACATTTCTAAAGCTGTAGAAAGAAAGCAACAAACATTTCTAAAGCTGTAGAAAGAAAGCAACAAACATTTCTAAAGCTGTAGAAACAAAGGAACAAACATTTCTAAAGCTGTAGAAACAAAGGAACAAACACTCCTAAAGCTGTAGAAACAAGGGAACAAACATTTCTAAAAGCTGTAGAAACAAAGGAACAAACATTTCTAAAGCTGTAGAAACAAAGGAACAAACACTTCTAAAGCTGTAGAAACAAGGGAACAAACATTTCTAAAAGCTGTAGAAACAAAGGAACAAACATTTCTAAAGCTGTAGAAACAAAGGAACAAACATTTCTAAAGCTGTAGAAACAAAGGAACAAACACTTCTAAAGCTGTAGAAACAAGGGAACAAACATTTCTAAAAGCTGTAGAAACAAAGGAACAAACATTTCTAAAGCTGTAGAAACAAAGGAACAAACACTTCTAAAGCTGTAGAAACAAGGGAACAAACATTTCTAAAAGCTGTAGAAACAAAGGAACAAACATTTCTAAAGCTGTAGAAACAAAGGAACAAACATTTCTAAAAGCTGTAGAAACTAAGCAAGAAACATTTACACACAACATTCTCTAAAATGATTATGTTAAGTTTTACATGCAGAGATGGGATGATCACATACATTGCAAAGGAAGAACATATGAAGACAAACTTTAGACTGGACTCTATAGAAAAAAAAGTACAGAGAGTAAAACAGCATATGAAGATAAACCATATCATATAAAACTCCAAAGTTCAAGAAAGAAGACAGAAAACAGAACAAAACTGGGTAGACAGGCGAACATTCACCACTATGTTTATGTCCCTCCTAAAGTGAAAAGAAGTGAGACCAATATATAAAGGTCTGTAATTACATTCCTTATCTCTCTAAGGAAGGAAAACATGGAACATTATATGCCTCTATGCATTATACCTAGCCAGGAATGTGTTGATATTAAATGTCTTTATTACCTGCACCTCAATTTGCAACCCGAATAGCTTCCACTCACATTTTCACACCTCAACAGTGGCCTACCACTCCACATGAATGTGGCAGCTTTAGCAATGAATGTGGACAAAAAATCTTCCAATAACATCTGCCCAACAATATAGGTCTGTAACACTAACACTCACACCATAATTCAGTGTTAATATGAACACTTGAAACAGAGAAGAACTATCTTGGTTAATAGTATTATAACACAGTGCAGTGAGCTTCAGTAAATATCTCCATGAAGCCTGAGACAATAAAAATATTAAAGTGTTCCATGGCGGTGGAGTGTAAGAAGAAGTAGGTTTCTTGCAATGAAGCTTATACAAAAATATTACTGAATCTCTAGATGAAGCTTGTATTATGAAATATTACTGAATCTTGCAATAAAAAAAAAAAATACCAAGTCTGTCAATGAAGCTTAAGATTTAAAAAAAAAAAAACTGAATCTATGACAATCTTGTGACCTTCAGTTTCTGAAAGCAATCATAATTTCTATACTGGAGTCCGTGTTCGAATCCCAGGTAACTCTCTTGTGGTTTTTCTTTCTCTCACATCTCACTAAAGTGCCTTGTCTATATTTTTTCGAGGTATAATCCTACAAAACTGTGTTCTCTTACTTTACCATACGAAGGCCTCATCGTTTCCTATTTATAAAAAAAATGTTCATAATTTCTATGTGTAGCTAAGAAAACCAATGAAGAAATCTTAAGAGAGGCTGGAATTAAAAGGCAAATTACAACGAAGATCAGAGGCAGACAAGCAAGATTTATAGGACACCTGAGAATATGAAAATTGGAACACATTGTAGCAACTGGAAAAATAGAGGGAAGAAGAGACAGAGGAAGACAGAGAGAGATGTTACTGGATGGTCTATCAGTGTGGCTAGGAAGAAAGTCACCGGCGGATCTCATAATCAAGTCTAAAGACAGGGAACTGTGGAGAGAAATGATTGCCTACGCCATGCGGCATGGCACTTGATTGAGCTGAAATAAAAACCAAAAAAAAGTGGCAAATGCTTGATATTTCATTTGAAAAACATGAAAACCAAGTAAATGATAAACACATTACTAATAGTAATTCCCATTTCTGATGATAATATACAGAACCACTAGTACTTCAGTTAATTAAGCACAGACAATATGCAATGAAACATAAGCAAGATGCAACAACCATGTGGTTTTTGAGATAGATGCAGCAGTAGCTTTATCATGCCACTGGTGCATCTTAGGCATATGGTGGTATTGGCCATACTATCCTTGGCCTGTCAGCATACTAGAGGGTGATGTGGTCAGTATCAAGCCTAGCTATCTTTTCTTCTCCAAATCCTGAGAGGGCTAGGTACCCACTTCTACAGCTAACTTGAATGGCTAGAAAAACAAATCTACAAATGTCTCAGATAAGTTGCTGAAGATCAGAAATAAAAGAAAAAACAATCAAGATTCACTGGACACATCCTAAAAAAGACAAAGTTAGAGAACAATCACTGCAAAAACTTAAGAGGAAAAGAAAGAACAAAATATCTGAATGGACTGATCAAAGGACATAAGAAAAAGAATGGCAACAAATCTGACTAGAGATATAAAAAACTGAACAATATAGAGAAGCATGAACATCTACCAGCACAGCCATATGATGATGTGTAATATATTTTAATTGTAAGGAGAATGAAGCATAAGCAACACACCTGAATCCTGTTCCAACCTGGCCAGAGGGTCATCATCTTCTGTGACGTATCTCTTGTCAACTGCCTCCTTGATCTGATTGTTCAAACCCTTGGGGTCAAGATCCATGGCCCAAGAAAAGTTCATCATTGCCAGGTGTGTATTACCAAGCTTTTTGTGTACCTAACACACAGAATAATTATAATGTTACCAGTCACAATAACTAATATTTCTAACTCTAAGAAAACACACTCTGACATACATCAGTGGCTACCCTCCCACTGTGGCATCACTGGAAAAAAAAAATGGAACAATGCAGCCATCAAGTCATTTACAGGGAGGCCAAGACCATCATATGACACCACCATGACCAACTGCTGAGTGCAGACAGTGAAAATAGATCCAATCCACCAATTACAAAGGGAGCAACAAATCGTCCTGTTCCAATTAAGAACTGGCTCTTGCAGACTGCTGAGCTATCTCCAAAGACTCAAGATCTCACATACAAATGCCCATATAGGAGCGCAGTACAGACCCCTAGAACATGTTCTCCAAAAACTTTTACAGATATAGGCAACCAGACATTGCCACAGGGCTTGGACCTGAAGGTCGAAGGTGTGGGGCTACTGGGAGGAACTGGAGAAGACTGTGTAATTCATTCTGGCCACTAGGCTTCTGTTTTAGCATGACCAAGGACTTTAATGTAGGAGGAGGACACACATCTCATTATACACACTAAAACATTCATTACAAAGCCTTTATTTTCCACAAAAAGTAAGCATTTTCCTCTGGAAACTACTGCCAGGAGTATCACATGGCATGAGAAGTCTTTTTCAGAACAGAAAAAAAACGCAACAATAACAGGACTAAAATAACCTTTCCTTAAAATATAAATATCAGATAAAAAAATCTCTGCCAGCTTTTCTCTCCGCCTGTATAAAGTCAATCCAAACACATCCTGATATATGCCAATATTGGTCTTAGTGGAATGTGCAGCTGAATTTTCAGTAAAACAACCGCTAACTATTACTGTCTCAAGATTCTACAAAGCACTCATGGAAGCTGGCAGTGATGATGACAACCAAGCCTGAGGTATAGGCACAGTTTAATGGTGAAAATATTTGGCCAGATCACTATCGAACCACTTAAAGTGTTCCATGGCGGTGGAGTGTAAGAAGAAGTAGGTTTCTTGAGAGCACTGAGAATTAAACAGAGCTCAGTGTCTCAGCTGTGTTAACAAGATCTTCAGTAACCATGAACTGAAGTTAACAACTGCTGGCAGACTAAAATCTTCAGCACCATGGCAATTAAGTTCATGAACAATGCTCCAACAAAAGCTGCCTGATATTTCTAACAGTTATGTCACTAAGCTCCAGTCTCTTCTCATTTGTTACACATAGTTCAGAACCTGCTCACATCACTGCATTACAACCCCTCTAAACCATAATCATTTATTTCACTTTCTCCTAGCTAGTGTATCAATCTCTCTCCCTGCGACAGTTTCCCCAAACACCACCATTAGTTACGATCCACATATCACACATCACAAAACTCTATTTCAACATTTTCTACACTTTACCATGTGCATTTGTGCACATTTCTGACGTACTCATCTTGAACGTAGCAACAGGCGCATTTCTGATTGAAATTCAGTTGTTTCAAGCTAAGTGCTCTTTTAATTTAATTATTTTATTAAAACATAGGATTCACGTGAATCTATACTTTATCTCTTCTCTCTAATTCTTCGTCCTATTTGTGTTTGTATGATGAAAGCTCACGACGAAACGTCACAACTTTGTGATTGTTAACTCTTTCCATGCGTATGGTCGAATTTTCGACATTTCCAGTGGTCCTGTGCGTGCGTATGGTCGAAAATTCGACACTGTTTGTTTCATTAAAACAAGCGGTGTAACATTTAGATTGTACATACTTCGTCCACGATTCCGGTGACACTTTCAAAATGGAGAATGCGTGCCTAGTTACGAGCGATGCCGAGCGAGAACAAGGACGCGAAGCATGGAAAATTTTCAATTTTTGATGATGTAGATAGGGGTATGGACATAGCCTATGGCCACCCCGCTGCTCTTGAATGTTTTCTAAGTAGATTTAGACATATTTAGACGACTGGAGAAGTAGTTAGGAGGTTATTTCAGACATTCATTCAGCGAAAATGCCATACGGAGTCACAATACGAGATCGACAAGTAGATCTACACATCTCAGATGGTAAGTAGTGGTAAGTAGCGCAAATCTAGACCTAGCCAATGGTGAGCTGGCCACAATCAGTGTCTAAAAACATCACATTACTTCTTTTTTCCTAAAAAACTCTGCATTTATGAAATTTTCATTCATTTAGCTACACTTTGACACATATTACATATACGGAAGTACATGGAAATACTGTTTTCCATTCCATTTTACAACTATACCCCCTTACTGACAAAGACCCGCGTTTTACTCCCGCACGCCATGACACGTCCGTGTTTCTTTTGCCGCACGGGAAGAGTTAAGTAATAAAGCTGTTCCTACTTTTTTCCTGGTTTATACATTTTGGTACTGCGGCTTTACTGCAGTGCTTTGTGTATGGTTATATACTTATACACTAATTACTGTGTGTTAAAAACTTCCAACAGTGCATCAATGAAAGTGGTTCCAGCAGTTACATTCTCATCATCATCAAAAGGATACCACTCAAAATTTCTAATTTCATTGCTTGCACACTGTACAATATTTTCAATACTACAACAATGAAGGTTATTCTGATGGTTATTGTTCATCATTATCACTAGAGGATCTCTTAAAATTTTCAGCAGAACAACAATAAAGGCTATCCCAACACCACTGTTGCTCATTATCAACAAATAAACAATGCAGACTACCTCCATAGACAGTGGTTGCAAATTTTCAAAATTACAATGATGACAAAGGTCATCCCAGTGTCTCCCATTATACTCAACAGAGGTACCATGAAGGCTGCCTTGTGAGAGATCACTACACCCAGTTCTGATATCACAGCACTGTTAACAAAATGTAAATGCATCAAAATCATATTCAACTCTATACTTAGCACTCACTTCCCTGCCACATTATCTCATTACAATCCCCCCCCTCCCCCTCAATTTAATTAATCCTCATATGCACCCACTGAGCCCTGCTATCAAGATCTATGTAGGTATACATTCTCCTACTAAATTTTCTTCCTCCAACCTATCTTCTCACCCCTCCCCCTCCCAATCCCCATTAAAGTATCACAAAAAGAAACAAAATTAAACTGACAAACTATAGGTCAAAATTTCATGACACAATGAACACAAACTAACCTTGCCCATAAGAAAATAAACCAAAGATTCCCTGGGAATAATTTGTTTCAGCATCTCCAGTTCTTCCAGAGCCTCCTGCAAGCAGCAAAATACAGACTCAACTTGTATTGAATAACATTTGGTCCACTTTAAATATTTTGAAAATAGAAAGGAAGAGAAGAGTGAAAATCTAAGCAAATGAACTTCTTTGATCACTTCAGAGGTCAACTTGTATACTTTTGAAGTAATCATTGGTCAGTTGGAGTTTGCGCACATCCCCCATAGAGGCCACTCTATACCTCATATGTCTGGCACTCCTGCAGAATATGTACTTCTGTTATCATACTGGTGGACCATGTGGTCATGCTGATTGGGCTGTTCTCAAGCCCGCTGAAACGGTGGTACCTTGGTCTGTTGTGACTGATGCACAGATGAAAAATGATCGCCTGCTCCTTTCTGCTGAGTTGGTAGTAAGTGTTATTTTTCTGGTGGCCAGGGTGTTCTTTTGCCCATTCATTCTTGAAAGTTATTTTTATCACAGATAAAATATGTCTTGCTTGTATCTGTAGTAATCTGTCACCTTCTTCTGCTAGGATGTCTGCTGCTTCAGTACCAGGCATACTTCAATGGAATGGAATCCACTGTATTACTAATCTGGTCAATGCACTGTTTGAAGTCATCTCTGTGGCTTTTTAACTCTTCCCGTGCCTTTTGTCGCTTGGACAATGGTTACGTTTCTCACGTGATGCCTTTAGTCGCTCTAGCGATGTTTGGTTTGTTTCATTAAAAACCCGGTGTAACATTTAGATTGTAAACATTTAGTGCACATGCCCCGTGACCTTCTTCAAAATTACCGAAGAGTGCTTAGTCACGAGGGAGAAAATGGAAGTTTTCTGCGAGAAATTTCAATTTTTGGTGATGTAGATAGGGGTATGGACATGCCCTGTGACTAGACTACTGTTCTTGAATGTATCCCAAGTAGATCTAGACATATTAGACGACTGGAGAAGTAGTTAGAAGGTTATTTCAGACAGTATTCTACCGATAATACAACACTGAATCATAATATGATGTCAACAGGTAGATCTACGCATCTCAGATGGTAAGTATTGTACCTCTAGACCTTTCTGATGGTAAATTGGACACAATCAATGTCTAAAAACATGACATTACTTCTTTTTTCCTAAAAAACTCTGCATTTATGAAATCTTCATACATTCAGTTATATTTTGAAACATAATAATTATGCGGAAGTACATGGAAATACTGTGTTTCATTCAATTTTACAACTATACCCCCTATACATATCACTTTTAATCCGGCACTCAACTGAACATCCATGTCTCTTCCTGAGGCACGGAAAGAGTTAATGTCATCAGTCAGGAATGCTACATTTTCTTTAACACTTCTCCCTCTGATATTAAAGCTTACGCTGCAGTTTTTAGGGTCCCTGCCTCTGCTCTGAAGTTGCTGGAAGACTTCCCTACTGCTAACAGCTTCCTTTGTTCTCCATTGTTTAGTACTAAGACAGCTCCCCTCTCCACCATTTTCCATTGCATTAACTGCAGGCCCATCAATGCAGGCATATGTCCAAATGCTACTTGGGAAGTTTTCCTTTATGTACTTGGTAGCCAGAGATTTCCTTTGTGCATATGTCTGGCTGTTCTTGCTTTTATCCTTGTGATGTTCTCAATCAGGTCTGGGAGTTTATGGTTCACCCATACTTTGTATGTGCTGGAGTAGATGAATGATCTGGGGATAACTTCAGCACATGTTGGCTGTTCTCTCATCACTGCTTTAGTTATCCCTGCAAAAGGTAGACCATTTTAAGCAAATGAGCAAAGATCTATGTGTAACAGGGTTGGCAATTACCAGAATCAATGAACATTTCCCATTTCTTAGTGGAATTCTCAGAAACATACAGCTGAGCTTCTGCTGCCTAAACACTAAAGAATGGCATATTTTGTTGGGGGCACCCATGATACCTATTTCGTAGATCCACTCTGGGAATTTCTGCATCACTGTAACCTACTCCTCATCCAGCTCAAAGTATGCGCTCTAATACCTTCATAGCATCAGCTACAAACAACTGCAGGAAAATTCTGTAAGTCATACTGCCACCTATCAACAACCTCTTAGCAAGTTAATATGAAACTATTGACATGATATTTCAACAAAATGCTCTCTGTATGAACAGCTAAAAGAACATACTAACAATGAAAAAAAACAAAAAAACAGAGTGTTTTCAAAGCATTCAGCTACAATCAACTCTCTTATTCTCTCTCCAGCATTCTCCCAGTTTCAACAGAAGAAATAAATGTCCAACAATTGTTGCCTACCTTGTGTCTGTCATTAGCAAACAAAATGGAAGCTCGGTGGAACATACACAGTGGGTTTTTGGGGTCGGCTTTGATGGCAGTGTTTAAGGTGTTCAGAGCTAGATCAGTCTTCTGTTGAGCATGCTGAGCCTGTTAGTAAACCAGAATATTGTAGGTTTGTTATGACAGAAACATAATAAAATTAAACAAAATGAGTAACATGTATGGTTATCAACAAATATAGAATCTTGTAACATGTATCTGGGTAAAGTTGGGGCAACCATCCCCAACCCAGTGCGTCACAGGTGGCGGATGGTGAAAGTCCTTCAGATATGGAGGATCCCTGTGAATAAGGATTTACTGAAATAAGCAGGTGCAGACCAACTGGCGGTAGACTCAGAGAGTGAGGTGGGGTAGTAGGTGGCTCTACTACACCTATAAAGTGCCTCAGGCGCTCAGTGAAGGGAATACCAGATAGGTAAGAGGCACCTTAAAGCCTCTCGCTCTCGCTGCCTTGCGGGTAGGACAGGGAGTCCAAAGGCTAGCAGAGAGTCCGTATACAAACCGACAAAAGACAATGGGAAACCACTGTTGTAGCTGACAAAAACAAGATCAGTTATGCTTATTCATAGTAATAGATCTATCATGAACGATGTTAATGGATGTTCCTCTGGAACAGCCTTGTCCGGTAGGGCAGCTCACGAGCTACAGGTGAGGCCAGATTGTCATCAAGCTACTGGTGGCAAAACTAACAAATTCAAAATAGCAACATGGAATGTTAGAACTTTATTCCAGGCTGGAAAATTAGAAAATGTAAAGAGGGAAATGGAAAGGATGAAGATCTACATATTAGGAATGAGTGTTAGATGGACAGGTGCAGGGAAGATAAACTTTGATAAACATACAATAATATATTCAGGAAGTAAGAAACATGAATGAGGAGTAGGAATAATATTTGACGAAGAAACAGCAAGGACAACTGTAGGATATTTGAACATCTCGGACCAAGTCCTGCTAGCCCAACTGAAAGGACAACCAATAAACATAAATATTATACAAGTGTATGCTCCGACATCTGAAAGTTCTGAAGAAGATGTACAGCTATTTTATAATGACACAGAGACAGCCCTAAAAAACACAAAGTCACATGAAGTTACTATAGTGATGGGAGATTTTAATGCCAAAGCTGGTAAAGGAAGAACTTCAGACATTGCTGGTGACTATGGACTGGGGGAGAGGAATGACAGAAGTAGTAAATTAATTGAATGGGCAAGAATACATAGCATGGTTGTAGGAAACACCTGGTTTAAACAACATCCTCGAAGACTGGCAACATGATGCAGCTTAGACAAAAAGATTTAACCAGACAGACTACATATTAATCAACAATCGATTCCGGAATGCATTACTGACAACAAAAACCATGCCAGGAGCTGACTGCAATAGTGACTATGACCCACTCTGTGGAAAAATTAGAATAAAGCTAAAGAAAGCAGGCAGAAAAGTGAGAAACATCAAATTGAATACAGAACTCCTTAAAAATGACCATAAACTGTGAGAACAATACAAAGTTATTATAACAAATAGATACAATGCAATAGCAAAGATAAATAGTATAGATGAACAATGGGCAATGGTAAGAGATTCTATCCACCAAACTGTTAAGGAGATAATACTACCGAAAAAAGAAGCCCCTAAAAATAAATGGATGACAGATGACATCTTAAGACTGATGGACAAGAGGAGGAGGAGTAAAAATAACCAAGAAAAATATAGCAAGATAAATAAAGAAATAAGACACAAATGCAGAGAAGCAAATGAAGTGTGGTTAAATGAACAGTGCAGACAAATAGAGGCCTCTCATAATAAAAACAGCAAAAACATGCACAAACGAATTAGTGAACTCACAGGCAGGAAAAACAAAATATACCACAGGATGCCTGAAATCAAAAGAAGGTAAAATGTTAATGGGAAAAGAAGACATTGTGGACAGGTGGACAGAGTACATCGGTGAGCTATATGGAGGAGAAAGAGTAGAATTAACACCAGATACTGAAAACTGTGATGGACCACCAATACTTGATGAAATCATAGATGCCATCAAACACATGAAGAAAGGAAGAGCAACTGGGCCTGATAATATAACAATAGAGGCGCTAGAAGAGATAGGAATAAAAATAATAACCAAGTCACTGAATGACATTTACAACAGTGGTTATATGCCCAATGACTTGCTTAAATCCACGTTTATAGCACTACCAAAGAAACCAGGTGCAAAGGAATGTGATGACCACTGGACTATCAGCCTCTCATGTCACATAACGAAGTACTTCTGAGATCATTATGAGAAGAACAAGGAAAAAGATAAAAATGGAAATAGCAGATGAACAGTTTAGTTTTGTTGAAGGAAAGGGAACACACAATGCCATTTATGCTTTACGAACACTAACAGAAAGAGCTTTAGAAGTACAGAAAGATCTCTATTTATGCTTCATTGATTACACCAAGGCATATTGAAATTATTAAAATGCTTGAAGACATCAATATAGATGGCAAAGACCTAAGGATTGTAAAACATCTATACTGGCACCAAGAAGCAGCAATTCGAGTTGAAAATAGAACTGGAAAATATCAACCTATAAAACAAGGAGTGCGACAAGGATGTGTACTCTCTCCAGATCTTTTTTCTCTGTACAGCGAGAATATTTTAAGAACAATCATCACAGAACCATGCATAAAAATTGGAGGATACAATATTAACAACCTTCAGTATGCTGACAACACAGTACTGATTGCTGAGAACTGGCAAGACCTGCAAAATCTCTTGGATAAAGTCACCAAAGAAAGTGAACAGAAAGGCCTTACTTTGAACATAAAAAAGACAGAGACTATGGTTATATCTAAGAAACAGAATCTACCAACATGCAGTATAAAATTAAACAGAACTATTCTAAAGCAGGTGCAGAAATTCAAATACCCTGGAACAGTAATAACTTCAGAACAGAAATTAGGAACAGAATAGGCCAAGCAAAGACAGTATTTCAGAGAATGAGAAACATATTATCCAACACATCCTTATCAATGAATGTTAGAAAACATGTCCTAAAATGCTGTATTGAACATATCTTGTTATATGGAAGTGAATCATGGACAATAGGGAGGTCTGCACAAAAATCATTGGAAGTAGCAGAAATGTGGTTTATTAGAAGAATATTGCGAATTCCCTGGACAGCGAAAATAACTAATGAAGAATGTATGAGAAGAGCTGGAGAGACACAAAAAATCTTGTTAAAAAAAAATAAGAGAGAGACAATGTACTTTCATAGGACATGCAATGAGACGAGGGAGCACTGAAAATATTATAACAACAGGAAAAATAGAAGGAAGAAGATCAAGAGGAAGACCAAGAGAAATGATACTGGACAGTCTGATGGGATGGTGTGAGAGGAGATCACCAAGTGAGCTGATGGCCTGCATGAAGGATCGGGTACTCTGGAGAAGCATAATAGCCAATGCCAGTTGGCACGGCACCTGATGATGATGATGATGTAACATGTATGATTGCCAGCACTTACATAGTACGTCCATATATGGCTGCTGATACTACAGTAGATTTCTCTAAAATTCCAGCATGTCATGGCATGTGGTATCAAGTTTCACTGCATTTAACTGAACTAAAAATTTTCAGTAATGCTAATTTATATTCACAGAGCACAGGGTGTATGTTCAGATTCAAGAATAGCTGATAATGCATTATCTTCACAGAGCACAGGGTGTATGTTCAGATTCAAGAATAGCTGATAATGCACTATCTTCACAGAGCACAGGGTGTATGTTCAAATTCAGAATAGCTGATAATGCACTATCTTCACAGAGCACAGGGTGTATGTTCAGATTTAAGAATAGCTGATAATGCACTATCTTCACAGAGCACAGGGTGTATGTTCAAATTCAAGAATAGCGCTGATAATGCACTATCTTCACAGAGCACAGGGTGTATGTTCAGATTCAAGAATAGCTGATAATGCACTATCTTCACAGAGCACAGGGTGTATGTTCAAATTCAAGAATAGCTGATAATGCACTATCTTCACAGAGCACAGGGTGTATGTTCAGATTTAAGAATAGCTGATAATGCACTATCTTCACAGAGCACAGGGTGTATGTTCAAATTCAAGAATAGCGCTGATAATGCACTATCTTCACAGAGCACAGGGTGTATGTTCAGATTCAAGAATAGCTGATAATGCACTATCTTCACAGAGCACAGGGTGTATGTTCAGATTTAAGAATAGCTGATAATGCACTATCTTCACAGAGCACAGGGTGTATGTTCAGATTCAAGAATAGCTGATAATGCACTATCTTCACAGAGCACAGGGTGTATGTTCAGATTCAAGAATAGCGCTGATAATGCACTATCTTCACAGAGCACAGGGTGTATGTTCAGATTCAAGAATAGCTGATAATGCACTATCTTCACAGAGCACAGGGTGTATGTTCAGATTTAAGAATAGCTGATAATGCACTATCCTTTCACAGCTAGGCCCAAACCTGTGCTTCATGTCATGGTCATTCTCTTACTATTGCTTTCTCATGTCTAAAGCTTTGTCAAGGATGATCTCACAACATGCTCCACTGCTTTACTGTGTGCAAGTCTGTTATTTTCAGTCTGGACTTAAAACTCTGTAAAGCAAAGGGAAATATTCCTCAACTTGTGCAGATTCTTCATTTTCAGAGGCAGTTCCACAAGGCACGTTTCAACCATCTATGTTTTTTGATAGAAGCCTGCAACATTTTGGAGATAGGACTGACATTACTTGCTGTGATAAGCCATGTTGCCAACTACTGCATTAACTCCAGTATTTGATGATGGCGAATTAAAATGAAGTTCAGAAACAAATGAAATCAAACAGTCACATGGATGTAAACATTTTCTTTCTTTCTGCATTAATCTTGACAAGATGTGATTGCGTTGTGTGTCATGGTTTACAACAAGGCTGTTATATAACCAAATTGTAGCCAGATCCATTTTTTTGCAAATAGTCTTACTTTAAGACAGGATTTACTTATTTGATATCTAACTGCTTGACCAGACTATAGTCTGTTACCAAGGGTAACCACCTGGAGGCATGCAAAGGATCAAACTAAGGTCATAAACCAATATCTTATTCAGTCAGAGAGTTTGGTGCGCCTGCTAACCTCCAACACAGACATAAAAACTAACTCACCACTCCTACATGACACATAAGGACTGAGCTCTGAGGATTTATGGACAGTGCCTTGCGATAATGAACTTCTGCTAGGTTAAACTTTTCTTGCTTGTAATATATGATGCCCACACCGTACCTGAAAAAAAACAAAAGTTCACTCATTAAGTTCTGTGCTGACAAATGTTGACAATAATGGTTTTGTATTTTACGTGATCATCAGGTATCTCTTATCAAACTGAATAGCTTCCTCTTCTTCTTCTTGCCATCTGGTCAATTCCTTTCTGATATTTTTCTCCCAGTCAATCTCTCTTTAGTTCTTCCCTTGAGTTTTCCACTGATTGTAGGTTCTATAATGTGGACCTTCTGAAGAAACGCCCAGCAAATTTTTATCAGTTTATTCTTATGTTTTTCAATGTAAACCAATAGAAGTATCCCAAGGGGGACTGGCGGTAGAAACATACAACAGAGCTGTAAAATCACTGGTAAATATATATTTAAAATGAACAGATGTGTTCTATTCACTCTACTGTCAATATCCTATCAGACATAAGGCAAGAAGACTATGGCTCAAATACAGAACGCATAAATTTATAGATATGTTTATTTTTGTGCCAACCCACCATGTACAGCAGAAGAAATCTGCAGCATTGTTTCAGATTTCAGAACTGGCATCATCATATTCAGGACACTCCCATACATGATCCACTGCACTGTCACTACTGTGGGTAATGTTAATTCGATGCTGCAGCAGCATCAAACTAACATGGGCACTGTTTGTCATGTACCACCTTTCCCACACTTTCTCAAACCTTCCCTTTACTCTAATGTGAAGAAAATGAGGTGTCGGGTGCTTTGTAACACTTTAAGCTCTCATGATGATCAGGCAGTTACTCATTACATAAGAGTGCTGGTTCATTACATAAGAGTACTGGTTATGACAAAGTCATACTCTTGCAATTTGTCCACACTGTATGTCATTTACAGTTTCATTCTCTGAGGTCCTTTCATTTCTTTTCACAATTTACAAGCTAGAAATACCAACCTCATCAATTCTTTATCACCACAATATAAATGTCTTCATTTTCTATGTCCAAGAACTAGATCATGCTAAATCTGCAGACTAGCTGCCAGGATGAAGTCCAGTTTCTCCAGGTATTTGTGATGTTAGAATAATTCAAGCAGTAATATTAAAATAACGCAGAACTATAGGAAAATGACGCTGACAACATTACATGCATGTAAGCCTGCTTAGCATGGAGAGGAGTGAGGAAACAGAGGGAAGAGAGTAAGGGGTGGAGGGGAAGAGACAGAAATGGAGTTATGAGGGTATAGGAAGGAAAAGGAAAGAAATGGGGAAGTACGGAAACATGAGAATGAACAGAAATGAAGGAGGAGCAGATAGAAAAAGAAGAAATTTATATCTCACCAAGCCTGATAATGTCTTGGGTCAAGACGAATGGCATTCCTAAAACAAGTCATAGCTTTGTCAAACTCCTCCAAGTAGATATACTCTAGAGCTAGAAGGCTGTATGCATATACAAAGCTTGGATCAACCTGTAACAGCAGCATATTATAATCTTTGTACAATTCTGTAACTTGAATGTTAATAAAGAGATAAAGCTTGAATCAACCTGTAACAGCGACATATAATCTTTATACAATTTTGTAACAAACAACCATGAACATTACTAAAGAGACAAAAGAGCAAAGCTGTCCTTGCTGGAGTGACAGAACAGCTATCAGGGTTAGTGACTCTGGGCTGGCCTGGAGTCTGATTCACCTCTTTGTAGTGCATCCAGACTGGATAATGGGGTTAGCTTCTCTCTCAGGTTCCAAACAAACCACAGTAATTCACCTCCTATCTCAGAGCACTTGTGTGGGAAGAGGTTAATGCACTAGTCTTCTCTTGGTTGGTTGTTCAAATCTGGCCAGAGGCACCCCATAGGACACTTGTAGTACCACCTTCTTGTTGGTTAAGCCTGTTAAGAACTTTTTTTTCCAGTCTCCACAGAAAAGTCCCAATTTGGAAAGAAATCTTGATCACCACATCATCAGTGCTGGCTGCAGAACATATCTTTTTTTCCCTTTGCATTCAAGTGCTAGACCATACTGAACCTGGAGTCCAGTTGCAGGACAAAGTTCACAGGTTTCTCTAGGTTTTCGTGCCAGCCATACAGCTTCTGGCTCAGTTCTAGACCCTGTAGCCAGGTCAAGCTGAGTAGGTTTGCAAATTCTGAACATTTCTGGAGTACATGTTCTGATATCTATACTCCACTTCCATCACATTTGTGCAAGATGTATTAACTCTTTCCGTGCGTTAGAAGAAACACGGACGTGTCATGGGGTGCGGGAGTAAAAACGCGGGTCTTGGTCTGTAAGGGGGTCTAGTTGTAAAATGGAATGGAAAACAGTAGTTCCATGTACTTCCATATACTTAATATGTTTCAAAGTATAGCTAAATGAATGAAAATTTCATAAATGCAGAGTTTTTTAGGAAAAAAGAAGTAATGTGATGTTTTTAGACACTGATTGTGACCAGCTCACCATCGGCTAGGTCTAGATTCGCGCTACTTACCACTACTTACCATCTGAGATGTGTAGATCTACTTGTCGATCTCGTATTGTGACTCCGTATTGCATTCTCGTTGAATGAATGTCTGAAATAACCTCCTAACTACTCCTAACTACTTCTCCAGTCGTCTAAATATGTCTAGATCTACCTAGAAAACATTCAAGAGCAGCGGGGTGGCCATAGGCTATGTCCATACCCCTATCTACATCGTCAAAAATTGAAAACTTTTCATGCTTTGCGTCCTTTTTCTCGCTCTGCATCGCTCGTAACTAGGCACGCATTCTCCGTTTTGAAAGTGTCACTGGAATCGTGGACGAAATATGTACAATCTAAATGTTACACCGCTTGTTTTAATGAAACAAACAATGTCACTAAAGTGACCATACGGTAGTTTAGGGACACTTCCGGTGTCACTATATTGACCATACGCAAGGAAAGAGTTAAGTTGAAAGGGATAACTCAAAGTCTGCAGTGATCTGTTCTTTAAAAAAAAAAAGGAACATCGGCTTGTTAATTTTCAGTACTTCCACAGCGACAGGTAAAAAAAACAGTACAGAGCAACTGTTTTGCTGAACTTGAGAGTCTGACTCTGGTGCAATTTCTTTCTGGACTTGCTCATTTCAATGACATTTTAGCTGAAATACCTGTCAGGAGGAGGATGATGATGATCATCATCATCATCAGGTGCCACGCCGACTGGCGTTGGCTATTATGCTTCTCCAGAGTACACGATCCTTCATGCAGGCCATCAGCTCACTTGGTGATCTCCTCTCACACCATCCCATCAGACTGTCCAGTATCATTTCTCTTGGTCTTCCTCTTGATCTTCTTCCTTCTATTTTTCCTGTTGTGAAGACAGCTGTGATTATTCAATAAATGGCCATGGACCAAAACAAGAGTTGTTTCTCCCCTGCAAGTGGTTCTATGTGACCTAGCCATGCTGGCTTCAGAGATGCTGATTCAAATAGTGCACTACAGTCCAATGTAATCATTTTATGATGAGAAACCAAAATATTGTTAAGAAGTATTTTACACAGAACATAACCATGTTATATGTGAATCTATTAACACTAACCATAAAATGATAGAGTAAAGGCAAAAGAATCTTTATGTTCAGTTATGATGAAATTCACTGATGCATGTCCTAGAGGTCACTCCTACAGAACAGGCTAGCAAACAACATGAAAGACAGGAGGAGAATACCTGAATAGCTCTCTGAAAAAACTTAATGGCAACATCATGCTCCTTCTGTAAGCTGAAACAGTTGCCAGTAGCAAACCAGGCCTGAGGAGACTTTTTGTCCATCGCCGTTAGCTCTTGCGCCAGAAGGGACAGTTCAACCTCTTTATGGAGGTGCCACAACACAGAACTATAAAAATCCAGACCGTCTATATGGTAAGGTTCCAATCTTCTTACTTCCTCAAACACGCGGGCTGCCTGATGGAAACAGAAAACAAAACAAGATATTCTGGGTGTTTCACTCAGTTTTTTTTTTTTTTTTGTCTGAAAAAAAGTTTGCTGTCACATTTTCATTTGAAAAATGGAGAATAAATGGCTGCAGAGTGAGGCACACCAGAGTAAACTGAACAAAGAAGTGACAGTGTAGAAAGATAAAACAGAATATCATGCAACATTCAGTCCCATGAATGTAAAACTATGCTCAAATTTACTGAAAACTAAAACAAATTTCTGTGAACATTTTATATATTATATATTAACTGTTTCCACTCTCGAGATCCCTGAATGATCACTGTGGTATGTGCTCTCCCATCGACAGAGCCCTATAAGTTTTCGGGCTTTCTTTCGTTGAAAACACAATGTAACTTTTCATTTAACCAGTCAGAGCTCTTCTGAATACAAAGTTAAACTAGTGTTTTAAGCATGGCAGATAAAGAAGCAATAATTGATATAAGGATAGGAGGATAAAATTCAAGTTTCTTTTGAGATCAAGTGGTAGAATGGTCACACTGACCAACTAGACCTATCTTACTATATGTGTTTCTCGTAGCTGTAGACCTGTATGATTTAATGGATGTCACAAACATCCATAAATATTGATTTTTCTGCATTGAAATTTGAATGACTACGTAATCTACATTGGATCATGACACAGTTAAGGTAAGTATAAAATAGATTTTATTGCTCAGCCCCAAAATTTTTTCAGTGTCAAAAAATCGTTTCATCGTTTCACACCAGTCTTTTTTTTTCTCTTGTTTTTTTTAAAATCACAAATAACTTCATTTATGGAATCTTCATTCATTTCCACTTATTTTAATGTGTGATACACACGTGGTGATCATGGAATTAATCTGGTACAATAACGTTTACACAGGGACCCCCTTCCCCAAAATGCCCGCGTCGTCAGAAATTAAGGAATGTTTTGGAAGTAACGTGAGTGGAAAGAGTTAACAAATAGAAACTATTACAGTCATCACTACAATAATAAACTATAAACTATTACAGTCATCACTACAACAATAAAATATGTTTTTAAAAAATACATTAACATAAAGGATATATGACTGAGAGATAATAATACACCAACGCATGTAGCAACACATTTACAAACTTACAGAAGGATAAAAGAACACAAACTATGTGAAAAAGAGAAATATAACTTTTTTAACTTAACAAAATGTGTGCTAGAAGTGATGAAAATATCTAGAAGTTTCTATAAAAAGTTAATATTTATTCCATTTTCTAAATAATATATTCTGAACAAGAAGTCCAGAAAGTGTATTTTGTAATATTATATGAAGACATCATTGACAGGAGACATATGCTGATCCAAATGTGTAAAACTGGAAAAAAAAAAAAAGAAAAAAAACATTGAACAATAAGAAACCAAAACATGATTTAAGACAAGTAACTGGTAGTGTATAAAAGAAACAAAAAATGGTATAGTGCAACTCAAAAAAAAAAACCAAACAAACAACAAAAAAACATACCCTCTGATATTCAGTTAGTTCATAATATGCACGTCCCACTTGGCACAGAACCCAGCCTGTATTGTACTGATGCTCTGGCAACTCTGAGAAAAGGCTGATGGCATTTTTACATTCATAGCGTGACAGGGCATAGAAGGCATTGCCAATGTTCTTAAGGAGGTGGAGAATTCCAGCTAAGGGAATATGTTTTAATGCATTTTAATACAAGAAACAGGAATCTTGTCCGTTAAAATTACAAGTTTACAACATATTGAAAACATTTTAACCTCCATCATAATTGGTGTAATCTGCCTTGAATAATTATGTGTGAGCACTCATATGAATTATTCACATATCCTCTTCCATGCTAGGTTCTCTTTCCTGATTTTCCGTGTCAGGTAAGTGAAAATCAGATTGTCATAATGGAAGCTACGTATCTGCAGCCACGATTTGTGTTTTAAGAAGAATTTCCATTATTTAATTTAAATCCCACGTAATCTGTTACATTTTTAAAAAATTCAGTGATAAACTCATAGCATCCAGTATATGACTGTTCTGGGCGTTACGGTTTCCATTCAGAAATTTTGTTCTAACATATATCTAAGCCCTTATGTTTTTGATTCAATGATTCATTTAATAATAGTATTCAAAGATGAATTTCATACACAAGACACTATATATTCTTTGCCAGACAATGCAGGAAATGCAAACAAGCATGGTCAATTCTCACTGTAGGCGGTACTACCCAATGAATAATGGTAACATCAGCTACAAGCAAACCTTGCTCATTAAAATGATGTTTCATAGCCACCATTAATATCTGACACATAACCTGCTTCAGTGCTGACTAAAATGCACAAACAGTCATGCAAATTGTCCACACAGAGTCCAACATTTGTCCATCTGCACTAAAGATTGCACTGGTCTGTTTTTTTGGAATCTGCTGTAGGAATGCAACACTCAGACAGTTAAGAAACAGACCCCCTCCCGGGAACAACTGTGTTAAGAACACACTTATCTTAACATAGTCTTTATGAGACAGGGAACACAGATTTGACTGCTTAAAAAAATCTGACCTAATTCTGGTGGACAGATGGGGACATGGAGATTGCAGGCGGGGATGAGGAAAGTCTGATGTGAAACCAATGAATCCAGAACATGACAAGCCTATGGGTCTCTACAACAACGGCTATCAGAATGAGGTAAACAAAGCAGAGCCAGCAGACCATAGGCGGTGAGGAATGGTTATCACTGAAGCACTCATCAGATTCCTCATCCCAAAGTCAGAGTGCCTCTATGAAACTGTCTCAAAGCTACTGGGCCTGATGAGGAGAAGGGACTTAAGTACAGCCATCAGAGGCTGGAAAACAAAGTTTTGGGCAGGCCAGCCTACACCACTGTCTTCATGGTAGTCCGAGCAAGACCACAGTCTGCCCTAGTAAGGAAAGGTGCTGAAGTCAGAGGTACCCAGCCAGAAGCTGTATTGCAAAAATCAGGGTACCATGCATTATCACTAAAAATGCATACAAAGAAGAAGAAACAGATGATAAGGAAACTGGAAACAACAAAGATGCAGTTTTGGAGAAAGATGCAACAAGTACCCTGTATCAACAGAAAAACAAATAAAAAGGTTGACTGAGAAGTTTCTGAATAATGAAAACTAGACAAAATTTCTTGCACATCACAAGACAGAACTTGGTAATGACTGGAAAGTTCAAGGGAAAAAGAAGAAGGCCAAGATAAAAATATCCCTGTGAACTAACAAAGCTGAATGGAAAAAGAAAAGCATCTGAAATGATCAAGGATAGAATAAGATGAAGAAACATGAGGACCAACACTTGCTAGCACGGCAGGTAATGTAATTTGGATCATCTATATTTACATGTCACTGACATGATATCAGATTCACTGGTTTACCAGCTCTGTCCTTTGCTATCAGGGCTGGTCAGGAGTCTGATGGTCTCCCTCATTTGTTCTGTAAGCTGCCTGCTAGTGAAAGAGAAGTTTGGTGTAGAAAATATTTCCACAGAACATCTATTGCAGGATAACCTTGATGACAGCATTAAAGAATTTCCTTCTCTTGTATGTTGTAGTGTATGTAGAACAGACTAATTTGTTGTCATTATGTGTGTTCAGAGAGAGTGACAGGCTTTGTTAACTGTCTGAAAATTGCATCATAATCACACTATCCTTGTCTAGAAAACATGACTACTTACCTAGAGACTGCTGTTGCATCTGTACAAATTGTTCTATGGCATCTGAGTTTCCTGAAGAACATTTGGTATCCACTGTCAGTTCACCTGTGTGGGAAAAAAAAGCAAAAACCAAGTCTTTTTTTTTAAAACTGATTTGCTTTCTAACATTACAGATAGCGTAATAAAAATACGTTTAAAAAAATTAGACGAGTTTCAGTAAATCTGTTGATAAAGTTAATATAAAATTGTATAATTAAGCACACTGAGCTTCTGACGAAGTAAAAATAAACTGGATGAAACAAATGGAAATACACAGCAAATTACCACTGGTTTTATGGGTCCACAATCTGACAAAAGCCAGGGAACCACAAGATTAGTTTGTGCTGCTACTAGGGTAACACTCTCTTACTATGAACCACTTTTGTGTAGCAGCCGAGTTTCTTTTTCTAGACAGGATGTGGAAACCAGAAACTGATTATCTTAAAGCCTAACTCTCAAAGTAACACTCACCTTTGTTGATTTCATTGAGCTCTTGTTGAGATTTTGTGGTTCGTTTAGATCTCCTGTTCACACCTTTTGTGCTGATGAATGTTCCTGGAGTTGGGCTCTTATTGTTTTCCTTGTTTATGATACCAAGAAAAAAGATACATTTATCACCATGATTTGTCTGAACAAATGAACAATTTATAAAAGAACTGAACAAGAGAGCATGCATGTTTTTCTTTTATTAAATTGCTTTTTCAAATCAGAAAGTTTCAAATGCATAGAGCTGATAATCTTAACATCCATTTAATTCATCCAATTACCGACAACTATCTCATTCTTGTGAGTTGTTACCTTGCCACAGTGATTAACTGATCTATCTTTATTTCCAAACAGTTAAGAACTGGGTACGCAAGCTCGTCTGACACTCTGCCCTTTATCACGCAACTTTCACTCTGTTCCAGACAGAGAGAGCTTGTGTGCTGAATGACCCAGAGAGCTATGCTGGTGTGGGAGCAACAGCTCCTGGAAGGGTCACCTACATCAGAGAGGTCTGAAGGTAGGTGGCCAGACATAGCACAGCTTAATTGGTGACAGCCAAAGGATACTGAAGCAAACTCCAACATAAGAGGTTTTCTCCCCAACACAAAGTATCAGATACCCAATCACTAAGCATGATGGGCAGAGTTAGACACACTGCCTATAGTGTGAGAGAAAAATAATATTTCATTGCAGAACATCCATGCTCATGTGAGACTGGTTAAAAAAACAACTGAAACAAATTTTTTTTTTAAACGCAAAAAAAAAACAACAAACACATAAACTATTTAAATCTACAATGTTAAACATTCATACCTTAACAGAACTAGAATTGGAATTAGAGTTGGTAAATAACCTTGAACTTCGTCGTATAGGAGCATTTCTGCAGAAAAGAAAACAAAATGGTGAAATCTGAAAATAGCAAGTCTTGCATGCATTATGCAGTAGTGTTGGGGGTGGGAGTGAGTATGCAACTACTTTGAATCTGACGCCCAATGTTTTTTTTAATTATCGAGTGATATATCTCTCTCTCTCTGAACCTTAAGTGCCCAGGGTACATGGGGCTTCCGCAAGGGTTTTCCACAAATGCCTGTCCTTCGCCTTTTTTTCTGCTCTTGCCCAGGTGAGCCCTCTATTGCTCAACATCCTTTCTGTTGTTCTTATCCATGTCTCTTTTGGTCTACCCTTACTTCTGTTCCCCTGTGGTGTCCATCTTAGTGCTATTTTTGGTAGTGAGTTGTCAGTCATTCGGAGCACATGTCCCAACCATCGCCAGTGTCTATCCTCAATAACTGTTGTCAGTGGCTTCATTTGCATTTCTGCCAATAAGATGTTATTTCTTATGGTGTTTGGCCAAAACATTTTTCTAATTCTTCGTAAACATTTAGTCTGGAAAGAATTCAACTTGTTTTCTATGGTTTTGGTGATTTTCCAGCATTCACTTCCATAGAGTAGTACACTTAGAACATTACTCTTAAATATCCTGATTTTCATATTTATGCTTAGTTTTTTTCATTTCCATATAGTCTGCAGCACTGCAAAAGCCTGGTTTGCTCTAGTAAGTCTGCTGTTGATGTCCTCTGTGATGTCTCCATTTTCTACTACTCTACTGCCAAGGTATACAAATTCGTTGACTTCCTCCACTAACTTGCTATCTACTCTGAGTACACTTCTGTTGTTCACATTTTGCTTCATTAACTTTGTCTTTCCTACGTTGATCTTTAGTCCTATGTTGTTTGCATTCTGAGTTAGCTTGTTTATTTTATCTTGCATATCTTTGTGACTGCTTGATAACAGACAAATGTCGTCCACAAAGTCAAGGTCCTCCAGCACTGTGTCAAGGGTCCATTGTAATCCTCTGCGTTTGTCTGATGTTGTTTCTTTCATTAACCAATCTACTGCCAAGATAAATAATGTTGGTGATAGTACACATCCCTGTTTCACTCCTGTTTGTACCCTAAAGCTGCTGGAGGTATGTTCTCCACAGATCACTTTGCACTGAAAACCCTCATATAGGGCTTTGATTACATTTACTATCTTATGGGGGAGGCCATGGCATCTTAGGATTTTCCACAGTGCATCTCTGTTGACACTGTCAAAGGCTTTCTCAAAATCTATGAACAATGCATATGTTGTGCTATGCCACTCATTTGCCTGTTCTAATATTTGTCTAAGTACAAATATGTGGTCTATGCATGATCTTCCTTTCCTAAATCCTGCCAGCTCTTTCCGAAGTTTTTCCTCAAGTATTGGTACAATTCTGTTGATGATTATTCTGCAAAATACTTTACTAGTGAGTGGCAGTAGGGTAATGCCTCTCCAGTTCCCGCAATCTCTGAGGTCACCCTTCTTTGGTAGTTTTACTATAAGCCCAGTTTTCCACTCCTCTGGGGCTTTTTCTAGATCCCAAATTTGTTGTAATATCCGGCAAAGTTGTTTTGGTGTTTCTGTTTCTTCTGCTTTCAACATCTCAGCAGTCACTTCATCTTCACCTGGTGCCCTGTCCGATTTTAGCTTCTTTATCGCCTCCTTTACTTCACTTATTGTTATTGGTCCTGTATTGATGTTTAGTTCCGTTTTTGCTTCAGGTATGTCTATTGTTTGTGCTGCTTGTGTTCTGTTTAGTAGGGTGTTAAAGTGTTCCCTCCATCTATCAATTTTTCTTTCTCCACTGACCAGTTGTCCATTTTGTGTCCTTACTGCACTTTCACATCTTGTGTTGAAGTTACCTGTCATCTGCTTTGTGATTTTATATATGGTTTTCATATCATTTGTATATGCTGCTTTCTCTGCTGCTTCTGCTAAGTTGTCATAGTACTGACGTTTATCTAGTCGGCATGATTCCTTCACTTCTTTGTCTTTTTGTGCATAATTTCTTAAAACTTGTTCTTTAAGCCATTGTGATTTGGTGTTTAGTAATTTTTTCTTGATTTCTTTTCTTTGCTCTATCTTTTCCCATGTGGTCTTGCTTATCCATTCCTCTTTTCTCCATTTCCGATATCCCAGCACCTCTTTTGCTGTTTCCTGTAGTGCTTTAGTGAACTCTAGTATGGACATTTCCGCTTCGTCTTGTAGGACACCGAAGCGGTTCTTAAGTACTATTGAGAATTCATTTCTTGTTTGCTGGTCTTTCAGTTTTCTTGTATCAAAACATATCTTTCTGTGTTCTCCGATTTTGGCTTTCCTTAATTTTAGTTTTATTTTTGCTACCAGAAGGTTGTGATCACTTCCTACATCTGCTCCTTTCTTTGCTTGCACATCTTGTAGTGAACGTTTCCACTTGTTGTTTATCAGTAAGTGATCGATTTGGTTTTCTGTGGTTTTATCTGGTGACCTCCAAGTCACCTTATGGATGTTTTTATGTTGGAAAATTGTCCCTCCGATGGTCATCATGTTTTCTTCACAGAAACTGCACAGTCTTACACATTTTCATTTATTTCTCCGATTCCTTCTCTTCCTATGATTCTTCTTCATTTCCTTCACCTACTTTTGCATTGAAGTCGCCCAAGATGAGTAGCATATCATGCTTGGGTATTGTTTCTACTGTGGCTTGGAGGCTGTTGTAAAAATCTTCTTTTAATTCCTCTTCAGCCGCTTCTGTTGGTGCATAACAAACTATAATAGACAGCTTCGTGAATCTTGAGTTGAACCATGCATACAATAATCTCTCATTTATTGGTGTCCATTTCAGCAATGCTCTTGATGCTTCTTTTGTTATAATCAATGCTACTCCTCCTTCATGAAGATCTTCTTTACCTGACCATATTATTGTATCTTCTGTGTGCTGTGTTGTTAATTTCCTTCTGCCTTGTCCTGTCCATCTTGCTTCTTGTATTCCTAGTATGTCTAGTTTGTATCTGTGCATTTCCTTGATGGTCTGTGCTAGTTTTCCAGTCTGGTTAAGTGTTCTTACATTCCAGCTGCCTATTTGCATCTTGTGTTTAGGTTCCAGGAGGTCTGCAGTCAGGCTGGGGACTTCCAGTGCCTGGCTTTCATCCACAACCTTCATGGGCTCAGTTTCCTGATAAGCATTTCTCCTTCCACCTGCATTTGTTTTTTCCCTTGCTCCGTTTCTGTAGCAGTTTGATAGTTTTTTTACCAGATAGGGTTGCTGGCCCTATGCCGAACCCTTCTTAGTCGCCTTTTACGATCATGCGTGGTAGGGTACAGTGGTCCTACTCTTTGCAGATCCCGGGTACCACACGGGGGAGTGATATATAATGTAATGAAATTTGGTCTTTTCCCTTTGATCAGTCCAAGATACTACCCCGTAAGACTCCTTTGAAAAACAAGAAACATAGTACAGTTTCAAGAAGAAGAGCTTTTGTTTGTTTGTGTGAATTCTGCAAGCAAATACATCACATACTCAAGAGATCACAATGTGAAGTAATTATACTTACGCTGGTTCCTGTTCTTTCATCTTCTTTAAAGTGTTGGACCAGTTCAGTACCGGAGACTTTCCTATCTGTGTCCTCCTTGTCATTGGCTGCATCAAGAAAGCATTGATTAAAACATTACAATATAAAAGGCATCAAATTAGACCAAGTGGCCTGATAATACTGAATAAATTGGTCCATAAATGAGAACAGAGGCAGCAGAAATCGGGAGGGAGAAAACAATGGACACACTGGCATAACAGCATGACAGAAAATACATCTTTGCTAAACTCTTTCCGTGCCTTTGGTCATTATAATGACGCTTCTGGTTTCCCGTTGCGTACTAATGGTCATTATAATGATCACTGTTTGTTTCAATAAAACAACCAGTGTAACATTTAGATTGTACATATTTCGTCCACGATTCCGGTGACATTTTTCAAAATGGCGAAAGAGTACCTAGTTACGAGCGATGCCGAGCGAGAAAAAGGACGAGAAGCATGGAAATTTTTCAATTTTTGACGATGTAGATAGGGGTATGGACATAGCATATGGCCACCCCGCTGCTCTTGAATGTTTTCTAAGTAGATCTAAACATATTTAGACGACTGGAGAAGTAGTTAGGAGGTTAGTTCAGACATTCATTCAGCGAGAATGCAACACAGAATCACAATACGAGATCAACAAGTAGATCTACACATCTCAGATGGTAAGTAGTGCAGATCTAGACCTCGCCGATGGTGCGCTGGCCACAATCAGTGTCTAAAAACATCACATTACTTCTTTTTTCCTAAAAAACTCTGCATTTATGAAATTTTCATTCATTTAGCTATACTTTGAAACATATTAAGCAAACGGAAGTACATGGAAATACTGTTTTCCATTCCATTTTACAACTAGACCCCCTTACAGACCAAGACCCGCGTTTTTAGTCTGGTACGCAACCATACATCCACTTTTCTTCTTCCAGCACGGAAAGAGTTAACCACTGAGAACTGAGAAGATTACCCATACCATGTGGCATGGAACCTGATGATGATGACAGATAGCTGTACTGACACTGGCCATTAATAAATGAGATCATAAAGGATAAACAACATAATGAAAAAAATTCTGAAGCTTCACATCATATTATAATCACATCAAACAGTGATACAAATATTCACATTATTATTCTTATCTTTATTTAAAATAAAAAAAAATTCTGTTCCCAAAATCAACCAATGTCCACTTTAAACACAAGAACAATACATATGGAAGAAATACAAGAAAACAGAAATTGGAGTGTTCTATAGATCTGAGCTGTCACATCTAGATGTTATATCTAATGAATGTCAACAATCCATCGTTATTTTTCAATAGACATATTTAATATTTCCTCAGACTTCTTTTGTAAATTATCCACCACTTTATTACTGATTCCAGGCAAGTTTTTTCTTTCTTTTTGTTTTTCACTCATGCTCAGTTTTCAGCACAGACCTGTACACATAATTAGATTTTTAAAAATTTGAATATACTGTCTGGGGGGGGGGGGGAAAGACATTCTTTAGCAATCAGCAACCCACAGCTGACATGCCTGCATCAGGCCTGGTGAACCATAGCTGAACAAGACCCTGTCCCATCTCTCTATTGGTACACCCAGTAATAGGCCTAGAATGGCTAACAGGGCAGGGACTGCCGTAGTTCCCATGGTGTTGCTGAAGAAGTGTTGCTAAAGAAGTATTGCACAGCCCCTGCTTTTCAGCTGTACTCAGGGACAAAAAAAAAAACAGCTGCCATAATCCACTCCCAACACCTCAACACCTTCACCACATCGACAGCAAATAACACCAGCTCACAGTTCCACGGAGACTGAAGAAGTAAATACTGTCTCCCTCAACTCACTGATGCTCTTTATATGTCATGTACTTCAGCATACCTCATTTTACAGAAGATATATACATAAGTGTCAGATACCAATTTTTACAGCTGATATCAGCATGTGAATCCAATATTCTATATAAACACATATATACATTAAAAACTACATTCCACTGGCAACTACCTGTACAAGAACTGTCTACAGTAACCTACCCTGGACTTTATGGGTGCTTGCACTTCCAGTGTCTGGGCCTCTGTTGGAAGAGGGGAGATGAAAGAGGGTGTGGAACTTCCTGAGATAACAGATGGATTTTCTACAGGCAGAAGCCCAAAACTGAGGACAAAATCAGGAAAGCATTTGATTAAGCTAACTTCTGACAAAGATACTTTCTAGCAAATGTTTCCTCAGAAAAAAAAACTTAGCAACTAGATCTGGCACATGAAGACAAAGTCATTTTTAAAAAAAAAAAATTATCAGAACATGAACCAATCTACTTTTTTTTTCAGTCTCTTTATTTCTTGAAACTTTAGAATAAATACTCTGACAATGCTCCTCCCTCTTCAAAAACAAACAGGAAAAAAACAAGAAACAAACCTTGGAGAAGTCTGCCCATGACCAGAATTTAAAAATAACTTCACAGGAACCACGCTCTTGCGGATGAAAGTCGGATCTGGTGTCACAACCGGTTTCTGTTTGTTGGGTCGGGGTGCTTTGCTAATGTCATTCCCTAGCTGGTTCTGGTTGTTTTCTGGCGTCTGATTTAGGCAAATGTTCCGAGGCGACAGCAGCTGGTGAACAAATGTGCAGCTGTTAGTTTTAGATATCACAGAGTCTCATATCAAAGAAACATCTGGTTGCTGTCATAGAGGTTCACTATGAGCTTCATGTTCTGGGTCCAGCCAATGCAACACTTTTCCAGCTAAAGTCTGATGTGTCAGAATAATAGCAACATAACATAACCAACACATGTGTGAGGGCAAATGCAGAAATGTTCTAGGCAGCTGATGTGATGAAGAATTAGCAATAAAGCATTATGTGCAATGTGGAATATTATTATGACTTTCTTTACTTCATGAGTCCTAATTAGACCAAAAACTGCTCAGTAGGCTGCACTACCCTAGGGAACACATCAATCTCCATCATACTGTCTGGGTAGTGTTACTAGGGACTATTATACTAGTTTTTTGTTTTTTTTTACAAATACTTAGTACCTTACTAGTATAGATTTTCAATGAACTTAAATTCTCAGACTCTATATGTATAGGTACACAGATAATATAACAGTCTGAAGACCACTCACTCGAATTTTATGGAATCAAATAAACTACATATTTATTGTGAAAAGAATGGGCGGCTACCAGTGAAGATGAAGAATACTGATTGTAATAAATGAACAAACCACTCCTAACCTTGACGGGAGCTTGTTCGCCATATAAGGAAGGAGTGGGCTACACTACACTCACACTCAGACCAACTGCCAGACATACAACACTACACTCACACTCAGACCAACTACCAGACATACAACACTACACTCACACCAACTGCCAGACATACAACACTACACTCACACTCAGACCAACTACCAGACATACAACACTACACTCACACCAACTGCCAGACATACAACACTACACTCACACTCACACCAACTGCCAGACATACAACACTACACTCACACTCAGACCAACTACCAGACATACAACACTACACACACACTCAGACCAACTGCCAGACATACAGCACTACACTCACACCAACTGCCAGACATACAACACTACACTCACACTCAGACCAACTACCAGACATACAACACTACACTCACACTCAGACCAGCTGCCAGACATACAGCACTACACTCACACTCAGACCAGCTGCCAGACATACAGCACTACACTCACACTCAGACCAACTGCCAGACATACAGCACTACACTCACACTCAGACCAACTGCCAGACATACTACACGCACACTCAGACCAACTGCCAGACATACAGCACTACACTCACACTCAGACCAACTGCCAGACATACAGCACTACACTCACACTCAGACCAACTACCAGACATACAACACTACACTCACACTCAGACCAACTACCAGACATACAACTACACTCACACTCAGACCAACTACCAGACATACAACACTACACTCACACTCAGACCAACTACCAGACATACAACACTACACTCACACTCAGACCAACTACCAGACATACAACACTACACTCACACTCAGACCAACTACCAGACATACAACACTACACTCACACTCAGACCAACTGCCAGACATACAACACTACACTCAGACCAGCTACCAGACATACAACACTACACTCACACTCAGACCAACTACCAGACATACAACACTACACTCACACTCAGACCAACTACCAGACATACAACACTACACTCACACTCAGACCAACTACCAGACATACTACACGCACACTCAGACCAGCTGCCAGACATACAGCACTACACTCACACTCAGACCAACTACCAGACATACAACACTACACTCACACTCAGACCAACTACCAGACATACAACACTACACTCACACCAACTGCCAGACATACTACACGCACACTCAGACCAGCTGCCAGACATACAGCACTACACTCACACTCAGACCAACTACCAGACATACAACACTACACTCAGACCAACTACCAGACATACAGCACTACACTCACACTCAGACCAACTGCCAGACATACTACACGCACACTCAGACCAACTACCAGACATACAACACTACACTCACACTCAGACCAACTACCAGACATACAACACTACACTCACACCAACTGCCAGACATACAACACTACACTCACACTCAGACCAACTACCAGACATACAACACTACACTCACACTCAGACCAACTACCAGACATACAACACTACACTCACAATCAGACCAACTACCAGACATACAACACTACACTCACACTCAGACCAACTACCAGACATACAACACTACACTCACACTCAGACCAACTACCAGACATACACACTACACTCACACCAACTGCCAGACATACAACACTACACTCACACTCAGACCAACTACCAGACATACAACACTACACTCACACTCAGACCAACTACCAGACATACAACTACACTCACACTCAGACCAACTACCAGACATACAACACTACACTCACACTCAGACCAACTACCAGACATACAACACTACACTCACACTCAGACCAGCTACCAGACATACAACACTACACTCACACTCAGATCAGCTACCAGACATACAACACTACACTCACACTCAGACCAACTGCCAGACATACAACACTACACTCACACTCAGACCAGCTGCCAGACGTACAGCATGAGTGGACACAAATGCCAACTTACATTCTCACAAGAAGCCTTTCCGTGGATCCGTAAGAAAATAACACAAGTATCGGACCTTATAAGTTCTACAATGCTTCAAAAGAACTATTGTTACATTCTTCAGTTACAAGTAAACATACCTGGATCCATGAAGAAAAACTCAACTCACATTCTATCACAAATTACTACACAATTTCCTAGAACACTTTCTAACCCATAATGATATCAAATCTCTCAACTATCTATAAAAAATCTCACTCAGTATAATCACAAGCCTGTCACTATGATTCGCACACTTCTATCTTCTATTCTAATCCCACATTCTAATCTCCGTCTAGACAATAATAATCCTACGTAAAAGTTCAGCGCTTAAATATCATCAAAAAGTTCTACTTTCCTATTTTCGTGAACATTCAAATATGAGAAAGTCTCAACTTCACGAAAATTGCCTGTTTAAGACCTTGGACTAATCTCTGAAAAACAACCTAATTTTAGCTAGCCATAAAAGCAAGTCTATTTTCAACTAATTACTATGATCTCTGGGGTATCCATGTCCACAAGCTAAATAAAAAAATAAAAAAAAACTACTGAAAATAACTCACATTTTCACTTGCTGCAAAACTATTGGACACAGTTTCAGTCAGCTGTTCTCCATAAGTGTCAAGGTCAGTAGGAGGTGAGATTGTTGTATTTATGCTTGAAGTATTGGAAGGAATCTGGAATACTGACTCGGGTTGTACACTTTCACCTGCCAGGAAAAATGACACACGTGTCCTTGGTATCCACACATGAAATGGTGCATGTGTCAGTGTTTTTTTCTTTAAACATTTTATACAATTTAATACTGCAGCAGTAAACTAAAAACATTGTTTTCAAGTGGAATCTGAACCACCACCTACACAAAATCAGTCCACAAAAGAATAACACAATATTGCATGTTTTGTAAAACATAAATGTCATTGGAACTGGAACAATAAAATGACTTTTGAATTCACATTTTGTGAAGTATTGAAATTTATACACTTGAATTTACAGCTGAGATTGATTTAGATGCCTTCAGCTGGAACTAAACCTCCAGCTATCACTATGAGAGAAGAGCACACAAACCACTTCACCACTCACATGCCTAAGTAATGCATTCACCAATACAAACAATATACCAATAAAATAATACCATAGCAAATAAGTGTCAATGTGAATGAAATCTTATAATAGCCACAATTTTATCACATTCACATCTCAAGTCCTTACACAGATTCAAGTATTCATTCCTTGTTTGAATGTATGAACCATTTCAGAGGCTGGATTCAAATCTAGCCCCCTCATTCTCTGAAGCTGAATGCTCTAACACTATGCTATTTCAAAAACTCCCTAGTCAAAGCTACACCAAAATATAACAATACCCTCAAGAAAATACTTAAAAACAAGCACGAAAACACATGAATGATATCAGTCACTCAAATGCTACTTTGCACTATAATGTAACTAGTTATTTTCTTGTTTCTTACCTGCTGAACAAAGCATTTCAAAAGATTTCCACAACAAAGGGTTTAGCTTCAAGGACCTGCGGTAACACTGTGAGGCCTTGGATGCTCTCTCTGTTTTGCTGGGGATATAAATAAGAACTGGATAATAATTGAAGTTTTGAGATGTAATGTCCCTCACTAATACAGAATTTAGTCTGTATACAATTCCACTCTCTAATATAAAGTATATACATAATAGAGTTTGTTATATTATTATATATTTATCTTTAATATGGAATTTGAGATATATACATATCAGTCTTTCATATGGAATCTGAAATATATGTATAATGTCATTTTTTTTTCACATGAAATCTGAAGTATATACGAGGAGTGATTGATAAGTTCTTGGCATAATGTACAACAGATTATTTGTGGACAATTTTTTTGGGTTATTTTTCAACATAGTCCCCTTGCAAGTTTATGCACTTAGTCCAGCGATCATGAAGCATGCGGATCCATTTTTTGTAAAAGTCAGCATCTTGTGCCAGTAGAAAGTGGTCTACAGCATGAATGACGTCATCATCCGAAGCAAATTTGCGACCACTGAGCTCCTTTTTGAGTTTGGTAAACAGGTAACAGTCCGAAGGGGCCAAATCTCAGGAATAAGGAGGATGTTCAAGAAGCTAGAAGCCGCATTCATGAATGGCAGCCATTGCCGCCACCAACTCGTGAACTGGAGCATTGTCTTGATGAAAGATGACGTTTCCTGTCAATCTCCCTCTACCCTTTTCTTTCAGTTTGACTCAGAGTTACTTCACAAGATTAGCGTAATACGCCCTGGTGACCGTTCCGCCCTTTTGAAGATAGCCTACCAATTGCACACCTTCTGAATCTCAAAAGATGGAAGCCATCACTTTGCCTGCAGACAGAACCACTCTTACTTTCTTTGGAGGTGGAGATCCATAATGTTTCCACTGCTTTGACTGTTCTTTGGTTTCTGGTTGAAAACAATGAACCCAAGTCTCATCCATAGTGAAGAATTGCTGAAGAAACTTTTCAGGATCTGCAGAAAAACGGCCAAGATTGTCTCTTGACATGTTGAGATGCTGTCGTTTGTGATCAGCTCCAAGAAGTTTCAGAACCCATCGAGCAGAGACCTTTGTCATTTGAAGATCATTGTGAATAATGGCATGAGCACATTCATGGGAGACGCCCAACTGAGTAGCAATGTACTGCTCAGTTAGTCGTCGATCATCCATTATCATGTCATTGATTCTGCCGGTGGTTACCGTTCTTGGTCTTCCTGGACTGGGATCACCTTCCAGACTCTCCCTGTCATGTTTGAATTGAGCTGCCCATTTCTTCACTGTGCTGTAAGAAGGGTCACTCTCCTCTAGAGTCTCTACCATATCCTCATGGATCTCCTTCGATGATAAGCCCATGATGCAGAGGTAGCGAATGACTGCTCGATGAGAAATTTTATCCATTTTCTCAATTTCTGCCTCTCCTTACCACTTCAGTAGCGTGTTAAAAAAAAATTAGTTGCAGTTAATTTCTTGAAACTTGGTGTTTAATCTTACATTAACCTGATCTACAAATGCAACTAATATCAACTGTGCGTTTCAAGTATTTGTACCTTATGCTGAGAACTTATCAATCAACCCTCATACAAAATGTCAGTGTTTAATATGGAATCTTTTGTCATTCCTTAATTTCTGAATGCATGTACAAGGGCAAGTCAATAAATAAGTTGTAATCAGCACAGGCTACAACTTCAAATTCATTGCACATTTTTTGGCAGCACGTAGCAGCACAAATTAGAACCAGAATGTATAAACTAGGAAAAAAGTAGGAACAGCTTTATTACTTAACGACTACAAAGTTATGACGTTTCGGCATGAGCTTTAATCATACAAAAACATACAGGACGAAGAAATAGACAGAGGAGATAATGTACAGATTCACATGAATACTATTAAAAAAAAAAAAAATTAAATACAGTACTTAGCTGTAAATTGTAAGATGTGGCTTGTCTGGTGGTGTGTGGCAGGAATAGATTTAGTAGAACGTGGAGACTGTTTAAATGGAGACCTGCGATATGTGATCGGTAGGTTGTAACTGGGGGTGGTGGATAGGGGAACCGGGGAGGGGAGAGAGAGTGATACAATGTTGACCTAGCCAGGAGAAGTTGAAATAGATGATTAGGGAAGAGGGGTTGCAAAGGTGATGCTGTGAGGAGGTTTGACAAGTAAGCAGGGGTACTATAATGATTGAAGAGAATATTAAGTGTAGCTGAACAGCGAGTTTAACCCATGTGGCTCCAGCGTCCCATAATTTTGAACGCAGCAGTTCTCAAGCGACAGGCAGCTTGTGTCATCTGCGTGACATTGTTTGATGGTTGTTACCAGAAAATCAGATTTGCCTCTGTGGTTGGGGACATTGAACTGATTTGGGATTGGTTTCGAAGATGTCGTAAAAATGTTTTTGTATGCGGTCCCCTAATCTGAGGCCAGTCTCACCAATATACGTTATCCTGCATCTTTTGCAAACGATGACATATATCACATTACGGGACTCACATGTGAATCCCTCATGAAGAGTGAGGACAGTTTTGGGAAAGGTGATTGTTTTCGTTTCTCAGACTACAGGGCAGGTAACGCAGCGGGGGCGGTTACATTTTCTGGTGCCAACATATGTAAGGCCCTACTTCAAGTGGCTGTGGATGAGGATATCCTTAAGGTTTGGCTCACGTCTGTATGCCAACAGGGGTGGATCAGAGAAAATGTCGGGAGCGTCGGGGTCGAGTTGGATTAGCGGCAGATGACGATAAAGAACTTTCTTAACCATCTGACCATGTGGGTGGAAAGGCAATACTAACTTATCTCTGTCAGATGGAGTAACAGGCTTTTTCTGGAATACTTCTTTGCAGCTCACTAGTTGGATACACTTGAAGGCTTCACGAAGGACCTTTTCTGAGTAGTGGCGATGACGGAAAAATTCTAATAACTTGTTGGACTGATTTATAAAGTCCAAATTATCCTGACATATGCGGTGAAGGAGGAGGAGTTGGGATTGTGGGATGGAGTTCTTACAGGCTTCAGGATGGGAGGAGGTGTAAAGCAATTAAGTGCGGCTGTTGGTGGGCTTGTAAAATACAGAGGTGACAAGCCTGTTTGTGCCAACAGAAATTTTAACGTCTAAAAAGTTGATAGACTTGTCAGAAATTTCACAAGTGAATTTTATGTTGTTATTGAGTGAGTTGGCAAATTCAATAAATTTTTTTAGCTCTTCCTGTGGCATACTTGTGATTCCAATGCCATCATCAATGTACCTTTTATAGAATTCTGGAAGTCTGCCAGCGTAGGTTTCCCATAATTTGACTTCCAGAAAGCCCATAGATAGACATGCATAACTGGGACCCATTTTCGTTCCCATGGCAACACCACTGATTTGCTCAAAGTATTTGCCGTTGAATTCAAAAGAATTTAGATTTAGTACTTGCCATGTAAGTCTGATTATGGTGTCAGTGCTAGTGGTGGGATGAGGGTCTTTGTCGAGAAAATAGCAGAGTGCTAAGAGTCCATCCTCATGGGGGATAGAAGTGTATAGGGAGCAGACATCAAGGAGAAAGATGTGGTAGGTGTGGTGTTGAGAGAATGTGATCGTATCAAAAGTTGTTAAGGCGTGGTTTGTATCTTTAAAAAAAAAAGAGGCTAGTTTGTATACTAGTGGCTGGAAAATGTCCAAAAAGTCAGAAATGTGCTTAGTGGGGCATGAACATGCTGATACAATAGGACGTCCAGGATACTGGGTTTGTGGATTTTAGGAAGAAGATAGAAGGTGGGGGTTGCTTAAACAGCTGTCCTTAATATGAAGAGAAACAGCTTGGGGTGGGAGGTCACCTTCTGTAATCAGGTCTTTAATGGTTGCTTCCATTATGTCATTATTTGAACGGGTAGCATCATTTTTACGTGGGGCATAGAATTTTATATTGCTGAGTTGGGACATTCCTTCCAAAGCTATTTCCTAGGATGTCACGGTTATTTAACCATATATGATGAAAAATGTATGTCAAGAAAAGCCATGTATAACTGGGTCCAGAAATTCAATAATGTACAAACTAGCATCAGACAAGAAGCATCAAGGTCATCCCATGGAAGTCACAACCAAGGCTACAATTCAGCATGTAGAAGAGATGATACATGCTGAATGATGTGTGTCGAAAGACGATGTAGTTGGTAGTGTGGGCTGCTCTCATGAACTGCCTTCAACATCATGTGGGAACAGCTAAAAATCCATAAAGTTGTACATGGCGGGTCCCACACCAGTTGTCTGCTAAACAATGCCTGAACAGAATGGGCTTGTCCATGGAGCCACTTCATGTGGTATCATGCAGAGGGGGAAGGACTTCATCGAAAGAAATTTAACTGGGGATGAATCTTAGGTCTACCACTTTCAACTGGAGTCAAAGTGAGCCTCCACGGAATGGAAACATCCCTCCTTCCCAGCCACCAAAAGCTGCAAGGTTAACTCATCAACACATAAGGTCATTCTAAACATTTTTTTGGGGGGACCCACAGGGCACTGTGTTAGCTGAACTCCAGGCTCCTAGCGAAACTGTCAATACCACATTATACTGTGCCACCTTGAAGAAATTACAGCAGCCCATTCACTGAAAATGTCCAGGTCTCCTGAGTGCTGGCATGATTCTCCCGGATGATAACAGCTGCCCTCACACAACCAGAACAACGAAGCTGTTGAAAACCTTTGGTTGGAAACACCAAGCCTTAGCTCCCAGCGATTTCCACCTTTTTAGGCCCCTGAAAAATCACTTGGGTGGTCACCATTTCTGAAATGACAGAGACATTGCCAAGGAGGCAATTCACTGGCTGTGGCAGCAGCCAGAAACCTCCTCTGACGCTGACTTTCAAAAACGTTTGAACTGATGGATTAAGTGTTGGAATGTATTGTATTAAGTGTTGGGGTGTGTGTGTGTGTTTGTTGGTGGAAAGTTATGTTGAAAAAAAAAAAATTTCGACCAAGTACTCATGTTTTTTTTTCCTCCTACCTCACTTTGCAACTTATTTATTGACTTGACCTTGTATTTAATCCAGAAACTGGAATATGTACACATTGGTTCTGTTTTATCCAAAGTCTGGATTAAATTAAATATCACTACTGCAACAAACACTTGTCTGGAACATTACAGCAGCAACATATACTTGTCTTATATCATTACTACAATATACACTTATCTAGAACAACAACAATGTATACTTGTCTGATATCATTTCTACAACATGAACTTACCTAGAACATTACAGTAACAACATACACTTGTCTGATATTACTTCAACATGAACTTGCCTGGCATCAGTATAACACAACAAAACCAGTGCATACATTTCTAGTATCACCACAGCAATAACACACACCTGCTTAGTATCACCACCCACCTGTATACAAACCCAAGCAGAGAAAACACATAACAAGCCAAAGTTCCAAACTCAACCTCAAGGTCCTCATGAGATTTGACCTTGGTCAATATGGTCCCTGCCAGGAGCCGCTCTGCTTCTGCATATCTGAAACACAAATATTTATTTTCTGCTGCATAAATTTATGGGAGTTAAATTCCATCTATAACGAGATTATAAAATTTTCCACATGTCCAGACTTAATTTTGTAATACACTTAAAAAGTCTGCACCATTATAGAGGATACATTTCTATAATGAGATGTTTAATGTGTTTCAACCGCCAAGGCAGTGATTGCAAAGAATACAAAGTTCCAAGGAAGTCATCCACCAACAAGCTAACCAACAATTCATCAAACAACAAACTAACCAACCAACCAACCAACAATCCATCAACCAACAAACTAACCAGCAATCCATCAACCAACAAATTAACCAGCAATCCATCAACCAACAAACTAGCCAACCAGCAATCCATCAACCAACAAACTAGCCAACCAGCAATCTATCAACCAACAAACTGACCAACCAGCAATCTGACAACCAACAAACTAACCAGCCAATCACCAACATTTAAGTGCATTGTCTTGGTTAGCTCTACTTTAACTCCATTATTTCACCACTGTAATGCTGCATACAAAGAACTGAGCAAGGAGGCTGTATTATGTAACTTTCACCACTTCTCACAATCACTGCACAACAAACATTATATGCAACTTTAAAGTATAATCTAAACATTATATACAACTTTAAAGTACAATGCAAATATTATAAACAGCTTTAAAGTATAGTGTAAACATTACATATAACTCTGAAGTATAATGTAAACATTTTATATAAAACTTGAAAGTATCAAAATTTTTCATTTTCATCTTTCAATCCACCCTCAGAAAAATTTAAAAAAAAAAAAATTACATAATACAGATATAGCAGCTACTTTCCCTCTCTCACACAATGACCACAAAACTATTCTGCATTCACAGATTTATTACAGACATGGCAGTGAACGTAAATGACCAATCAAAAACTTTGCTGACAAGACCAGAAGAAAGGAACATACAGCAATAACACAAAGGCATGAAAATAATGACTCACTTTTTCATGTCAGCACAACACTTGGCCATGAGATATTTGCACTGTGGGGTCTGGCAGCAGCTCTTTTCAAGCAGAGCATATGCTTGGTAGGCATTTCCTGATCTATAATAGCATGTAGCCAACAGGTGCAAGGAATCACTGTTGGCTACTGTAGCACAAAAAAATAAATAAATAAATAAGCACAGCATTATCAATTGTTATAATCCCTTTTACACATTTAACCTTCCCTATCCTATGTCAAAATGTTCTTAGGATTCTTCAAACACAAATGTTTTGTGCCCACACATTAAATTATCTACACTCTGGCTTCACATGAATCCACTCTACCAGTTCCTGCAGGCATGCAGGAAACTCTACTGCAGAGAGTGGAACAACAACACAACTCCTTCAGATCATCAGAGGAAGTACCCCCCCCCCCCCCCCCCCCCCCCCCCCCGCCCCAGACAAGTGTTTCGGCCTTTAAGACTGACTCATGTACTAAATTATTTTTCATACATGTTGCTGTTATTAAATTCTTTCTTCTTGTAAAATTATCTGCTCCTTCATTCTGGTGATCTTCAATATTTATTGGGTTATTCATATGTACAATCCAAGGAGGAGGAACAGAGAGGGAAGGTAAATCTAGAACAGCCAGGGTCAGGGCAACATTTATACATCTCAAAATATGGACAGCAGCAGCAGCAGCAGCAGCAACAACAACAACAACACAAAGACCAGAAGACTTCTCAACACAACTGTGAAAAATGCATTGCTCTATGGATCAGAGATATGGAAAGTGGCAAAGACAATACAAACTATAGAAACTGTACTCTATGGCTCAGAGTATGGAAAGTGGCAAAGACAACAGCAAAAGTTGCAGACAATTGTAAAAAATTGCCTAAGAAGGATTCTTAAAATCAAATGGCAGGACAAGATCAGAAATGAGACAATCTGAAAAGATAAGACAGAAAGAACTAACTGATGTACAGATCACAACTAGAAAATAGTGACAGGTTGAACACAGTGAGAAAGCAGAGGTAGCAGTTGATATGGAACCCTCAGGGAAAGTGAAAACAGGGAAGACCAAATAATACATGGAGAGAAGGGAATAATAAAGGTTCTAAGGGCACAGGGACATACATAGAGTAACCAAGGCAAAAGCTAGAAATGACCAGAAGCTTATTCTCCAGAGGAGAGGCTAATATTATTAAATTATTACTTTATCCACATATGAGACTGGAAGAATCGGAGCATGAGAGAAGTAAAAATAAATAACAGAAGAACATAATCAAATAAAGATGCAAATAAATTACACAGAAGAACATAATCAAATAAAGATGCAAATAAATTACACTCCACGCTAGGTTCTCATTTAAAAGAAAAAAGGGTATGGTTTTACACACACTATGTGAATAGCTCTTCATTTTCTCAACTAACATTCATATATGTTTACTGAATAAAGAAGATGAGTAGACAAAGAATCAAAACAAAACTCTCTCTCTCTCTCTGAACCTTAAGTGCCCAGGGCACATGGGGCTTCCGTAAGGGTTTTCCACAAATGCCTGTCCTTCGCCTTTTTTTTTTTCCTGCTTTTGCCCAGGTGTGCCCTCTATTGCTCAATATCCTTTCTGTTGTTCCTCTCCATGTCTCTTTTGGTCTACCCAAAACAAAACTACTGAGGCTTAAAGTAAATTTCAAATTTGTTTACAAAAATATGAAGAAATCTGACAACCATTTAATAAGCCTTTTAAACTGGTGGTTTATGCTTGCATCAGTGTTCCTGTATTTGGGGGGTAGGGGTGGCATCATAGGTTAACATCTACTGTTTCTCAGCAAAGAAAAATGACAGTTCTAGTTATTTTGTATTCAGTGTTCGAGTTCCAGGCCATGATAAATCTGTAGTCCTGCCACTAGGACTCTGTAAAAGTTCACAGCTTCTGTTGCAAGTCAAATTCTCCCAACCAGGTCTGATGATGAAGATGGATGTACACTCATGCTACATATACTCTGGAATTTGAACTCTTCTTCTACCTTGTCTGTGAAGTTGGTACACTGAACTCCCTCTATTTTCTACTGCCAGAATGGTACAGTTCTACTAATTCCAACTCCACCTGTAACAGTTTCTGACTTCAGTTCTTAAAAGGACAAATATAAATATGGTACATTCACCTTTATATAGGTATACAACCATATACAGGTGAATAATGTACCAAAATTGATGCCCAAGATGCCTGTCACATATCACACAGTTAACTAAAAGGACTCATACTTACTTTCAGCATACAATCTCTCTGCCAAAAATATTGCATTTCCATAGGAATAATTGTTGAGGGCATCCCAAATGGCAGCCTGTCATTAAAAAAAAAAAACCCCAAAAAAACTATAACATGAAGCTACTTATAATTGGGGGAGGGGGAGGGGGGAAGATGCACTTTCAGACATGTTACGAAGGCTCTTATGAACAAAGAAATCTAATATTTTATGTTCTTATTTTTCTGTCTCTTGGGAATTGCATAATTGGGCTTTGTGCTGCTGAAAATGAAAACAGTGGGTTGACAGCACCAACAGATGGTCAGGAATCAGAGTGGCTAGGTGTAACATAAAAGCATAAGACAAGAAAAACAAAAGATCCATTGCAACCAGCTCTCCATCTGTAGAAAGCACAAGATGAAGAATCTGATGAAGCTAATGACGATCTTGAAGAACAGACATCAGATCTGATGGGAAGTGGTTTATTCTGAGCTACCTGAAATCCTCAGAGATGACCTTCTATCCAGACTGAAGAGCACTACAGTCCGCCTTTATGAGTGAGTATCACAAGCAGCATGTGAGACAGGATCTTGGCTACCTCCAGTCTCGAAGCCCTAACCACTCTAGTGAACTCACATTTGCTCTCATTATTGTATATAAATAAAAAGAAACATACTGCAACAACTTCACAGAAGAAACAATGGTAATGAAACCTGGAGTCACAACCCCAATAAAAAAATGCAGATAAAACCAACAGGAAAATACTTTTTTACAAGAAGAAGATCTATCTGGCTTTATCTATCTGCCGACCTGCTGGCTGGCACTGGCTATCATACTTTCCCACAATTCCCTGCTCTGATTGCTGATTATAAGCTGTGCTGGCATTCTTTGTCTGTGCTATCTTGTTAGTCCATCCAGCACTTTCTGTCTCTGTCTACCCTGATCTCTTTTGCCTTCTATCTTTCCTGTTGTCACAATGTACTCTAGCTTACCTTGCCACAGAACATGTCCAAAGAATTTGGATTGTCTTTTTCTGACTTTTGTTATTGTTTGTCTCATCTCTCCAATCTCTCTCAGAACCTCCTCATTTTATTTCTTTGCTGTTCATGGTATTTGTAGCATTCTTCTAAGAAGCATATTTCAGTGGCTGCCAGTTGGCTTTGTACTTCATTAGTGACTGACCAGCCTCACATTCGTAAAATAAAATTGGCTCGATGTAGCACTGGAGTACTCTTTTCCTCACTCCCAATGACAGTGATTTATTGCACAGAATGCTCTTCATTTTCTGAAACATCATTCTGGCTTGCATTATTCTGCTGTTTATCTCAGTTAGGGCATCTTCTATCTGAGGTGAGTAGTGTCCCCAAATATCTAAACTTGTCCACCTGTTTACTGTTATTTTACATTCAAGAAGCATGTTTTTATTTGAGACAACCATACCTTTCATTTTCTTCTTCTTTTGTTCATTCTTTATATGGCTGGGTAATGAAAAAAGATTTATACAGAGGGGTAATGTACTAAGAACGGGTGACAGCTGTACTCCCAAACATATTTTAAACAGGCAACTTCTGCACAAAAATCATTGGAAGCAGCAGAAATGTGGTTTATTAGAAGAATGTTGTGAATCCTCTAGACAGCAAAAATGACTAATGAGGAATGTATGAGAAGAGCTGGAGAGACAAAAAAACTTGTCAAAAAGATAAGAGAGAGACAATGTACTTTCATAGGACATGCAATGAGAGGAGGGGGCATTGAAAATATTATAACAACAGGAGAAATAGAAGGAAGAAGATCAAGAGGAAGACCAAGAGAAATGTTACTGGACAGTCTGATGGGATGGTGTGAGAGGAGATCACCAACTGAACTGATGGCCTGCATGAAGGATCAGGTACTCTGGAGAAGCATAATAGCCAACGCCAGTCGGCACGGCACCTGATGATGATGATGAACTTCTGAGAGAAGACAGCAATGAGATGAACCAAATTAGCTCCAAGGACAACTGTAAGAGACCCATGAGAGATTTTTCCTTCTGCCATAAGTACTTGGAAGAACCAAAGAAAGACCATGCCATATAGAGAACAACTGTTCTGAGGAACTGAGTCACTTGAAGGGTGGATGAGGATCAAATCTTAAGATATAAGACATGAGCACACACAAAAAAACTGACTCTTGTAGTACAAACGTGGGCTGTCATTTCATTACCACAGCCAATTACTTCAGTCACATGCTGGCAGTCATGAAATAAGCTATTTAGCACATTAGTGCTGGACATCTGTCAAGCTTCAAAACGGTCTTTTAAGACATGAGGAGCTGTTGCCTTTTTGGCTGTGCCTACATAAAAACTGTAATTTTTCAAGGTTCTTATATGTGCTCGATTATTTGCAGTCTCTTTCTCTCAAGTGATATAAGATATTCTGGTTTTTAGAATTTAGTTTGTATGCTCTGTGTACACACTGTACTGGTAACTAGGGAATACTAAGGGAAAAAAAACAATGACTATTCAAGAGCAAAGAATAACAGATAGTTGGAAAAGAAATATACTTATCAAAACACGAAGAAATCATATTCAAAAGACATCAACACATGCAAACTACTCAATAGACATCAACACACACTGACATCGTACTATAAAAAACATCAACACACAGTTTTGAAATCTTACTCGGAAGACATCAACATACGTGGACATCTTATTCAAAAGACATCACTACACGCAGATATCATACTCAAAAGACATTAACATACGCAGACATCCTACTCAAAAGACATCAACACAAGTAGACATCCTACTCAAATGACAAGTTGGAACAGAACTGACCAATTCTGGCGATTGAACAACAAAATTCAAACTAATTTATACTAATTCATGATGTAAAGCAAAATGATTGACTCAGAACTTGCTGTGGCTTTATATACCTGCACTGGTTCCTGTAGCAACATTGTATTTTATCAAAGTGGTCGATGAAATTTAAAAACATTCCATGCTTTTGAATTAATTCTTATTCTTGTCAAGATCGGCCATTTTTTTTCTAACGTGACCTCGTTTTGAAATGGAGTCACGTGACTTGTCAAATGTCCAGGGGAAGTAATGCTAGCATGTTTTTGAGAATTTCGTGGAATAATTGTCAGCTTAAGAGAACAATTACCATGGACGACCAAAACTTTATGCAATCACCTCGTGGATTGCGAGAATGTTGCCTCCACTCATTTCGGTTAACCCCAGTTGTTTCCCTCCTTCTTTGGTAGAGTTAAACGAGAATTCCTTACTTAGGTTCATCAGGGGGTTACAGCAGCCACCATGACCACACAGATTCCTCCGCATGCTGCTGAAGTGACCAACCGTCTCATATGGGACAGTCCTGTGTTCGAAGGATTTGCCCTACGAATCGTATTACTTCGGCCATGAAGCCCAAAATGCCCTCTATTTTAAATAGACCATCATTTCTAAGTTCAAATACGGGACACTGAGAAGATGTGTTGCCTGGAGTGGGGGATAATTGAATGTATTATCTTAGTGGAAATGTTGCTGTTCTGAAGAAAATTCACTCGCAGAGTAAAATAAGTAGGCCTGATTGGCACATTTGTAAGCAAATTTATGAACCAACCCCTTTGATTAAAATTTTGGGTTAAAATTTAAAATTTATCTACCCTCATCCTGGCCTGACAGAGTGATGTCCCGTATTTGAACTTTGAAAAGATGGTCAGGTTACGCCTGCAGAAAATGCAAGGTCATAGTTTCAAGGAAATGTCAAATCCTATGAGCGCAATGAAAATTCAATAATGAAATATACATACATGAAGTATTTTTGTCGTTTGTTTTGCTAGTGTTGATTTCGTTTATTATTACAAATCTTTCAAACCCAGCTTTACACAATCAAGTGACGAGTAATACCCCAATCCCACACCCAACCCTTTTTTTCTATTACTTATGTGTTTTATACTCGTAATTTTCGACGCTTCTTTTTCTACTTCTGTATCTTATGTTGTTTTGTTCATGATTAAAGATGTAAGTTGAAATGTTAGAACTGCGTATATCATTAATGAATAAACCTTTTCTAAAGTTTGTAATTTATTATTACCTGCAGAAATCATCATTAGGTGTCGCGGAAATGATTTTCTCAGCAGTGACCCACTTGTCATGGCGCACCTGCCCAAAATATTTCATATCCATCCTGTGATTTAGTCCACCAGTCTGTATCATTACAGTTTGGTTGCTGACTTCCCTGAAGACATTATCAGGTTTCTTAATGTCTAAAATATTTTAAATTTATTATTCTATCATCATCAGGTGCCGTGCCGACTGGCGTTGGCTATTATGCTTCTCCAGAGTACCCGATCCTTCATGCAGGCCATCAGTTCAGTTGGTGATCTCCTCTCACACCATCCCGTCAGACTGTCCAGTATCATTTCTCTTGGTCTTCCTCTTGATCTTCTTCCTTCTATTTTTCCTGTTGTTATAATATTTTCAATGCCCCCTCTTCTCATTGCATGTCCTATGAAAGTACATTGTCTCTCTCTTATCTTTCTGACAAGGTTTTTTGTCTCTCCAGCTCTTCTCATACATTCTTCATTAGTTATTTTTGCTGTCCAGGGGATTCACAACATTCTTCTAATAAACCACATTTCTGCTGCTTCCAATAATTTTTGTGCAGACTTGCCTATTGTCCATGATTCACTTCCATATAACAAGATAGGTTCAATATAGCATTTTAGGACTCATTTTCTAACATTCATTGATAAAGATGTGTTGGCTAATATGTTTCTTATTCTCTGAAATGCAGTCTTTGCTTGACCTATTATATTCCTAATTTCTGTTCTGCATTTCCCATCTGAAGTTATTACTGCTCCAAGGTATTTGAATTTCTGCACCTGCTTTAGAATGGTTCAGTTTAATTTAATACTGCATGCTGGTGGATTCTGTTTCTTAGATATAACCATAGTCTCTGTCTTTTTTGATGTTCAAAGTAAGGCCTTTCTGTTCACTTTCTTTGGCGACTTTATCCAAGAGATTTTGCAGGTCTTGTTGGTTCTCAGCTATCAGTACTGTGTCGTCAGCATACCGAAGGTTGTTAATATTGTATCCTCCAATTTTTATGCCTGGTTCTGTGACGATTGTTCTTAGAATATTCTCGCTGTACAGAGAAAAAAGGTCTGGAGATAGTACACATCCTTGTCACACCCCTTGTTTTATAGGTTGGTATTTTCCAATTCTATTTTCAACTCGAACTGCTGCTTCTTGCTGCCAGTATAGATGTTTTACAATCCTCAAGTCTTTGCCGTCTATATTGATGTCTTCAAGCATTTTAATAATTTCACTATGTTTCACCTTGTTAAATGCCTTGGTGTAATCAATGAAGCATAAGTAGAGATCTTTCTGTACTTCTAAAGCTCTTTCTGTTAGTGTTAGTAAAGCATAAATGGCATTGTGTGTTCCCTTTCCTTCAACAAATCCAAACTGTTCATCTGCTATTTCCATTTTTATCTTTTTCCTTGTTCTTCTCATAATTATTCTCAGAAGTAGCTTCGTTATGTGACATGAGAGGCTGATAGTCCGGTGGTCGTCACATTCCTTTGCACCTGGTTTCTTTGGTAGTGCTATAAACGTGGATTTAATCAGGTCACTGGGAATATAACCACTGTTGTAAATATCATTCAGTAACTTGGTTATTATTTTTATTCCTGTCTCCTCTAGTGCCTCTATTTCTTCTATTGTTATATTATCAGGCCCAGTCACTTTTCCTTTCTTCATGTGTTTGATGGCATCTATGATTTCATCTTCAAGTATTGGCGGTCCATCACAGTTTTCAGTATCTGGTGTTAATTCTGGTCTTTCTCCTCCATATAGCTCACCGATATACTCTGTCCACCTGTCCACAATGTCTTCTTTTCCCATGAACATTTTACCTTCTTTCGATTTCAGGCATCCTGTGGTATATTTTGTTTTCCTGCCTTCTATATTTATTTTCCAGTTTGAATTTTTCTGATAATTCTTGGTTTGCCTCCTACCCATGAAATATTAATTCTCATGTATATCCAGTTATAACACTTGAGTTTTATTCACTGGAAAATAAAACTTCCAAACATAAGTTAAGTGAAGTGAACACCTAACATGTACAAGGACTGCTGGTTCAGGATATGTTTCAAAGCAGGAAGTTCATCTGTTTTAAATCCCATACAGAACTGATAAAAAGAAAAGAATGTTTTATAAAAATGGTTTACCTTTTTTCCTTCACTGTTTAGGTTTGTTGTATGTTGAAATGGAGTGGAAGAAATGTCAGTTTTGTTCACATTTTGTGCAGTGTTACAAAATGATTCCTATAAGAAAGAAAAAACTGCCAGTTTGTATCAATAAATTACTATTATTTACAGGGTTTTTTTTGTCATTGTCTTGTTTTACTTTTAAATTTCTGTTTCGAATGTAGGAACAGTACAGCAATTTTCTGGCCTTGTCTTATCCTCTGCCTTTCTCCTTACCCCCTGTTCACACTATCCTGAAAGAAGTTGTCCAACATATGGGTAGTATGCACATTTTTCTGCATGGTGTGCAGACAGGCCCTGTGAGAGGTGGAATCTAGCTGGTGGGTTAATTCTGGGCCTGGAGAATTTTCCCTGTTTTAAAATGTATAAACTCGGAAAAAAAGTAGGAACAGCTTTATTATTATAATGATAACACACTTGTTTTATCGTTAAATGTGTTATCGTTAAATAATAAAGCTGTTTCTACTTTTTTCCTAGTCTATACATTTTGGTATCACAGCTTTACTGCAGTGCTTTGTGTATAGTTGTATGCTTATACACTAATTATTGTGTGTTTCCCTGTTTTAAAGTTGGGTCTAGAGTGGCTGAAAAAAAAAAAAAAAGAGATAATCAGTGACGAGTAATTTTGTACCTGCCTACAAAATTTCTCACAGAGACCCTGTGTAGAGGACCTGGATTTTAGTGCAGATGAAGGAAGTGGATTACATGTTTTTCCTGCACAAGCAAGAAAATATAAAGTAAAGGTTTCGTGGCACTCAGACAGAATATATGTAGTCTGTAGTGTGAACTGTAATTGTCTTCACATGCAGTGGCTGACTAGTGGCACTTGCCAGTAAATCTAGAAATAAAAATGGGTGCTTAACACACTAGTATTAGAGATATTCTGTGTTTCTGTAAACACAGAATATCTGCATAGGGTGTGATTTTAAATTATATACATGACTATCAGCACATGATAGGAAAAAAGTAATATTGTATAGAACTCATTGAATAATGGACTATCAGCAGGTACACTGAAAATGGAGAAGAAAATTGAAGCCCTTACAATTTGGATATGTGGAAGAATGAAGTGCATGACATGGACAGAAAAAGATGAGAGAAATATTTGATCATATGAAATTGAAAAGGAAAAAAAAAACCTTAGACACAAGAATCATACGTCTAAACTATTTTGACCATGCCAAGGAACATAATGTTATACCAAAATAATACTTGAGGGAAAAACTGAAGGAAAAGAAGAGGAAGATGATATAGATGGTTGGACGTTATCATGATATGGATGAAAATAAACTTAACACGTGTGCTGTGAGTGAAAATGGAGATCCACCAGTCAACCTTCCCTGTTGAGGTGGCACAAAACGTTATTGGCACTGGTTAAAAAAAAAAAAGAGTATAGGGAAATAGTGCTGCAACTAAGGCCTGGTTAATTGAGTGGCTCAGTTTGCTAATCTGATGCTACTGGGTACAGTCCCAGCAGTGGGATATTTTCTGGTACACATCAAAAAGACCCTGGGTACCAGAGAAATCTGGGAAAGTAAAATGGCCGGGCATGATACTGACCACATTACATTTTCATGTGCCAAATGTCACGGAAAATATGGGCCAAACACCATATCCGCAATATGCCTTAATGGCATGAAAATGGGTAATTTTACCTTTAAGGGAGAGTCTGTCATATTGCATGCTCAAATGAAACTGAAAATCATCCATAACCTATTAGATCCCAGTGCCACAATTTGCCTAATGGGTAAGATATGAGATATCCACTTAAATAACTTTATTTTAAAAAAAAAATTAGAATAAGAACAGCTGCATCTATATGGTGTGTTATTCCAGTTTTCGGATATTCAAATTTAAAACTACAGAATAAGCTAATTATAGGCATCACATCATTTCTTGGTAGAAGCATGATTGTGTTCATTATAAAGTTATTTGCATGTCTTTTGATTTTTTTTTAATAAGAAAAGAGTTAATGAGTAAGATATGGCATTGATGAAAAAATAATGTCAGGTGTCATCTTTGTATTATCTATGAAAGAGGAACTGACTGTAACCTTAAATAACAAAAAAACCCAACAGATATATGAGGTAAAAATGACACTAAGGGAAAAAAACAATGACCAATTTACTATAGGAAACATCTATATATTTATAAAAATAGATGTATGTATGTATGTTCTACCACCACAATGGAACACCTGGAGCAGTTTCAACCAAACTTGGTATACATATGACTTACAATCTGGAAATGTATAATGTTGGGGTAAAACACCCCTATCTCCCCTAGGGATTGGGATACGAAGGGGGTGACATACTTCTCACTCAATTGAAGGAGAACAAAAGAATGGTCTAAGGGAGATATTCGTGAAATAGAGTGGTGCTGGTCTGAGAGCAGTATTTCTAGCCTCCCATGGCAAGTACAAATAATTTTGATGGTCTCTTTTTATTTTAATTATATTTGTAAAAATAAATTTTAACTTAGTTTTTTTCCTTATGTTTATATTAGCTTTTTATTGTATTCTATAGTAGATTTCATTGCTCAGTGACAGTGTCATTTTCTTATTTTTTCAAATTAGCTTTTCAAATTAGGGACAGTGTGTCGTTTTCTTATTTTTTCAAATTAGGAAGAGAGGGAGAGAGAGAAAGGGGAGAGAGGTAAGGAGAGAGGGAGAGAGAGATAGAGACAGGGAGAGAGAGAGAGTGAGTGAGAGGGGAGAGAGAGATAGAGAGCGGGGTAGAGAAATAGGGAGAGAGACAGATTTGAGATTGCCATGTTTCTCCCATGGACAACCTTATGTTGCTTACTCAAGGGTGGGTTCACCCAATAATTTATTTATTATTGCTCCTTGAGGTAAAACTAAAAACATTGTTTATAATCAAGTTTTGAATTAAATTAATATTATATTGAATTTGTAAAGGATAATTATAATTTGTATACTGTACTTATACTTTTAAATACCAGTAAATAAAATTACTTCGATATTACACTATTGATGGAATTCATTCCTTTTCTTGTCTAATTCATGATTGGGATAAATAAATTACCGGGCAACACTGGGTAATCAGCTAGTATAGTATAATTATCATGTTTCCTAGAAAACAGGTGTGACTTTCTTGTATAATTAACATATATCTTAGAAAATAGGTTTGACTTTCTTGCATAATGTATCTTACAAAATATGTTTTTTAATCTTCTTTCTTTATTTTACCCTATTTTTATCAGCTTTTAATGACAACTCAACAGTTTCCAGAGTCATATAAACTACAGAACATATTTAAAATCTGGACATGTCATGAGAAGACAACAGATGGAGAACTTAAGCAGTGACTGGAAAATTCAAGGGAGAAAAGTATGAGAGGAAGGTCAAGAAAAAAATATCTCGGTGGACTGACCAAGTGACATGGATAAAGAAAAGCATTTGAATTAACTAGAAACACCGAGGACCACAGAAGATGGAGAAGCATGATCACCAACACTACCCAGCACTGTGCGTAGTAATAACAATAATAATATTAAAAATTCTGCATCTAACATTACTTTTGAACATAGAAAAAGTTTTGCCTGGGAGTATGTTTGCATATTTCAGTCAAAATCACAAATGTTAATAACTGCAGAAAACAGCAAATGTGAAAATGCATTTTAACAAAAACAACTTGTACATGATCTCAGCCTCAATTAAAATTCTGAGACATGATCTTATATAAAAATATATGATTTTATTATATATACAGATTTAATTTTTATGTTTAAAAGTAATGGGCACTTCATGTAAAAAGATATGTTTTCATCAAAATGATATATTTGACTGAAAATATTATGGACATTGTTGAAAAAAAAAACATAACAAATGAACTGGCAAAATAGTTTAAATCAAGTCCTCATTTAAAAACTGCTATATTTCACAAAACAACAAAAATCACTAGGTAAAATTGTGAAATATAAACACACAGAACTTTGAAAAACAATGCTTTGTGCAAACAAAAGGGGGTAATTAAATGAGAAAGAAGGCATGAAGAAACAATATGGATAATTATTCATAACCTTCATTTCATATTTGTTACAAAATAATGAAAAAACATATATTCGAATAACAACAGATATCTAAAACAGCAAAATGATAAAGAAATGTCTATAATTCTTTAGAATCTTATATGGTTCCTAATTTGATCAATTTCTTTTAGCCTGGCAATGCTATATCACCATTTTTGATATGCTTTTGCTCTCACGTGCATTCAAGAAACAATCAATAAAAATAAAAAGGTAATTACCAAGCATATGACTCTTTGGCTTCATGTAAAGTTTGTGCAAATAGTACATTAATTACATCTTACATACTGCATCCTTCCTGTGCCGTTAAACGTCACATAGGTCTCACATGGTAATTCGCCAGATGTTCCTATTTTCAGTGAGCTTTTTAACCTCATCAAGGAATTTTATGCCTACTAATTAAGCTTCTCTTAACAGTGCTAGGAGTTTCTTTAGAGTTTCATGTGGCTGATTTCTTTTTCTTCAGCCTGTTGTGTTCCATTTGATAGTTTGTTTTGGGATTCTCTGGTTGTTTCTTCTCATCACTTAACCAATATTTGTCCATTTCCTTTTTCTGATCATCACTGAGACAGGTTGTTGTTCACTCATTAATATCTCATTAATTACATAGCAAAGTAATTAAAAGGAAACTATAGTCCCTTGAAATTAACAAGGAAAAAACAAAAATAAGGAAACTTCCTATTAATCAAGAAGAACAAATATACATAGAAGGAACAGCTGTTGTAGAAGTAAACCTTTTTGCATATCTCTCGGCAGCTGCATACACCAGGATGGTGACACCAGAAAGGAAGTTAGAATTAGAATTGCAAAAGTTGCATTGACCTTCAAGAATCTTGAGAACATATGGCAGTTATAAACACAAAAACCAAGCTGAAATTATTCAATTCAAATGTAATATCCACCCTCATTTATGCATGCAAAAGCTGGAAAACAATGAAAGAAATAAAAAAAAAAATTTGACTCTTTTGAAAACAAATGCCTAAGGAAAATATTCGGTATAAACTGGAATGAATTCAAGAACTGCGCAGAGATAAGGCAGATGAGTGAACAATAATCTGTCTCATGGGTAATCAGAAAAAGGAGATGGCTATAGGGAATAAACAGTTGGAGAATCTGAAAATAAGCTATCAAGTGGAACACAGCAAACTGAAGAAAAAGAGGTCGACAACATGTAATTCTGAAGAGGACACTGTTAAGAGAGGCCAAATTAGTAGGCATAAAATCCCTTGATGAGGCTGAAAATTTCGCCAAAAACGGGAAAACTTGGTGAACTACCATATAAACCCTATGTACATTTAACAGTACAGAGGATGTAAGAATGTAAGCTAGCCCCATTTGTCCAGATTAAATGTTCCATAGAAACTATACAATCCAGGTCCATGTGAAACATTGACAAATGTCAACAATAAAAATAATGCAACTTGGGGAGTGAAATTTACGCTGAAATAAATGATAAAATCGTATGTACATTTTTCTTATATCTGATGCTATAGATCCAATTTTTCCTGGATAAGCTGCATATATGACCAATTGGTCTTCCATGCAAACTCTTTCTTTCATTGTTTTGTGATTAATTTTGTGTCATAATGCAGAGTACTAAGTGTCTGTGCACCATTTAACTGCTTCAGCATACGAGGGTGGCAGGGTGTCATAAGCCACTTCCTGTGGTTCTTGCTTTGGAAGAGGAGGGGCTGAAAGCTGCAGCTGGTGGTACGATGGTGGTGGTTCATTGTATAACTGCTGCGTATGCCAAATGTCCACATTATTATAATCCTGCAGACTGTGAATGCTTTGTTGTGAGGGATTTCTTCCTATAAGATGTTGTATTATAAAATTACGCCTGGCGAAATAGCTTGCACGGTAATGCTGCCTTGCACCCAGGAATGCCACAATGCCACCAGTTATGATAAGAATCCCTCCCACAATGCACAGAGCAAAAGAATAGTTCTTGTCAGTAACTTTTGTGGTTTGAAAGTAGAACTCCAGAGCAAATATTAATGCACCAATAAGACCTGCGCCTCCTGGAAATAAAATTAATGAAAGTTTAATCAAAATTTTAAATGAAGAAATGCATAAAATGATAAAGGGTAAAAACTGTAGAGAAAAAATAGAAGCAAAGATAAGTGTGTTAGCAGGACAGCAGAGTTATCAATGATTAGCGAACCAGCGCAAGACAAGACCCTGTCCCACACCTCCAAACTGCTCCAAGTAACACACTGTTGTTCTCCTGCCTGGCTCAATGAGTAGGGCTCAACATGAGTATCACAGAAGAGGAGCTTGATTCAACGATCCATACCAGGATTTAAAGAAAGCACTGCAACTCACTTCACATCCAACTCAAAATCTATGCTTCAAAATCTTAACAGAACCAACTGTAGTGAACATAAATTCAAAGCTCCAGAGAAATCATAGAAAAAGTAGTAATGAGTAATTTAAGTTCTAAATTGAAATAATTCATGATATGCATCTCTGTAAAATAACAAACAACAAAAAATATAAGTTGCAGAAACTGACACTAGACAAACTTCAAGAAAAATACTTCCCCCATGGTTTCATCCTATGATAATTATTACAGGATTGATTTATTTCTGCTTACTAAATCTGAGAAATGTAAGTCTGAAGGTTTAAAAAAATCATGCAGAAATGCTTTGTTGATGATTTGGTGCTTCTAGAATGTGATATAAATACAAATGTGACAGTGTGTGTGGTGTGTGCATAATGTAAAAATCTGAATACCTATGTCCTTAGAGGTGCTAATGGGGGGGAGGGGGTAAAGATGATGTCCGATGAGGCAATCAGCAACCATAGCTGATATGCCGGAGTCAGAGTTAGCAAACCATAGCTGATCAAGACCCTGTCCCACCTTTCTGTGGTACCCCCAGTAACAGGCCTAGCCTGGCTAATGGGGCAGGGATCGTCATAGTGGTGGTGGTGGAGTCTGTTAAGAAAGCATTGCACACCCCCTGCCTTTTAACTGTACTCCGGGACTGAAAAAGTAGTTGCCATAACCCGGGTCCACACTGATACAATGCTGCACCTTAACATCTCTATAGCACTGGCTGCACAGAACAACAGCTTGCATTTACAGGGAGTTCATACAACTACAAGTAGAGATGCTAATAGAAGGTAGTTCAAGAGCAACCGTATGGTTGGTTGACTGATTATCTCCCTGCAACTGCATGCTCGAATTCTTTACAGGCAATGCCATGATGAAAATCTTGAAACACAAGCATTTGTCAAATGTGGATTGGGTTAAAAAGTTTTTTTTCATTCCTGAAGTAAACCAAACAGGTAGATTTTTCTACTGTGAGGAACATTATCATACATAATCCATACCCACATGACCAGTCTGAAATAAAAATCTGTTTCTGTGAGTAATGATGGAAATCTGTTTCTGTGAGTAGTGAAGATAAGAAGGTAAGATAAGGTGCAAGAAGGTAAGATAAGGTGCAAGAAGATAAGATAAGGTGCAAGAAGGTAAGATAAGGTGCAAGAAGGTAAGATAAGGTGCATCTGACATTGACCAGTCTTGATGAGGGTGAGGGTGCCATTTTATTAACACAGCCATCTTCAATCTTAGGAGCACTATCATGACAAAAAGGCAAAACCTCATGGAAGAAGTGGAAGACAGATGGACAATGCATCATAAGATTCTTTAAACAGATTTTTTTTTAAAAATCAAATAAATTAACAACAGACAGGCACAATTTAAAGATATTTAAATTCATAATATGAACACCAAATAAATATCTGTTGGGTAGGTAGCAAATCTGAAAACATTTAAAGCAGATAATAAGAAAATCAAATCATACAATGGACAGAGAGACTATTTTAAGACATTTTAAACAAACAAACAAACTGGTGGATTAGGCATAATATTTTGTGATGCTCTAAACACATAAGAAAATCAAATAAATAATGAAAACCATGCTAACCTGCGCCAATCCCTGAAACCAAAATCAGTGTAGCAATTTTTCTTCTGACTTGCATGTCTGAGAACTTGAGATAAATGGCACACATGACAATGGTTGCTACTCCAAGGATGATTCCTAATATTGCGAAAACCCTGACTGACATCAATGCTGTGAAAAAATTAAATGTAAACATTTTAAAACTTTACAAATTTGGGTACTGAAACATTCGCCCACTGTGATTTCACCCGAAGTATGATACAGATTGGACAAATTTTTACATACAAATTAGTTTGTGGCAAATACATACAGATTTTCTCTTTCTTGACAGACAAATACTGATTTCAAAAACAGTCTAAACTCTGCCGTTGGTTTGATTGCATCGTAATTAAAACCAATCTTCAACCCACAAACTTTGCATGAGAAGCTAGTTCACTAAGTTTGTAATACTCCTGACTTATATAAGCATACATTTGATATAAACATACAGTGGATTTCAATATGTTTTATTCCAGTGGCCTCTTTTAAAAGATATTAATGGTCAGTTTCTGTATTTTCATCTTTTAAGATGACAGTTTACAACAGAAAATCAGAAAATACTTATGTCTGTGAAAATGTCACTATAAAATCCTGTCCAGCAAAAGTGGTCAATAGAAAGAACAAGAAATAAGAATAAGTTTCTTCATGATTAAAATTGTGTTTCTTTAGTATTGCATATGATTAAACTTGTGTTTCTTTAGTATTGCATATGATTAAACTTGTGTTTCTTTAGTATCACATGATTAAATTTGTGTGTTTTTTTAGTATCACATGATTAACTTGTGTTTCTTTAGTATCACATGATTAAACTTGTGTTTCTTTAGTATTGCATATGATGAGCAAAAAGAGGCCTCGTTTGAGCCAGAGTTTTATATTTCTATATGTGTTTTTTGCAATTGTTTGAACAGAATCCAAACAGCAATTTTTAACAATTAAAATTATGAACAATAGCTTATTTGTTAATGGTGAATTATCACATATTTTCAGTGCATTCTATAACATAGCTCATTTATTTGAAAGTTTTAAAAAGAAAACTAAAACAAAAATTTCACTTCCTTGTTTTAATTTACTCATTCATGTCTTTTATTTACTCCCACCTTGAAGATGACGATACAACATCTTGTGGAAGATCTCATTGTCAAGACAGTAACTTAAAGCCAGAAACAAATTGAAACAACTGTTACGTGTGTACATTTATGTGTTCATACTGGGGATTTGGTGGAGAGTGGGAAGCGAAAACAACATAGAAAAATTGGTAATAGTTTTAAGGTTGTTTTTTTTTGGGGGGGGGGGGGGGAAGAGTTGCAAGTTTTGTAACGTTGATAACTTTGTAGAATGAAAATCACTAAATCACAAAAAGAATATCATGAAAGCATTTAACACAAAACTTTTCACTAAAACACGGTATTACAGGCAACAGTACAAGAAACATCAAAACTTTGACTAAAACACAGTTTTACAGGCAACGGCAAAATAAACATCAAAACTTTGACTAAAAAACAGTGTTACATGCAACGGCACAAGAAACATCAATCAAAACTTTGATTAAAACACAGTGTTACAGGCAATGGTACAAGAAACATCAAAACTTTGACTAAAACACAGTGTTATGGGCAACAGTACAGGAAACATCAAAACTTTGACTAAAACACAGTGTTACAGGCAGCAGTACAAGAAACACTAAAACTTTGACTAAAACACAGTGTTATGGGCAACGGTACAAGAAACATCAATCAAAACTTCGACTAAAACACAGTGTTCCAGGCAATGGGACAAGAAACATTAAAACTTTGACTAAAATAGTGTTACAATCAATGGTACAAGAAACATCACAACTGAACCATTGGTGTAAGGCATGTTGTTGTTTTGATTTAAAAAATTTCTCTCTCTCTCTGAACCTTAAGTGCCCAGGGCACATGGGGCTTCCGCAAGGGTTTTCCACAAGTGCCTGTCCTTTGCCTTTTTTTCTGCTCTTGCCCAGGTGAGCCCTCTATTGCTCAACATCCTTTCTGTTGTTCTTCTTCATGTCTCTTTTGGTCTACCCTTACTTCTGTTCCCCTGTGGTGTCCATCTTAGTGCTATTTTTGGTAGTGAGTTGTCAGTCATTCGGAGCACATGTCCCAACCATCGCCAGCGTCTTTCCTCAATAATTGCTGTCAGTGGCTTCATCTGCATTTCTGCCAACAAGATGTTATTTCTTATAGTGTTTGGCCAAAACATTTTTCTAATTCTTCGTAAACATTTAGTCTGGAAAGAATTCAACTTTTTTTCTGTATTTTGGTTTTGGTGATTTTCCAGCATTCACTTCCATAGAGTATTACACTTAGAAAATTACTCTTAAACATCATGATTTTCGTATTTATGCTTAGTTTTTTAGATTTCCATATAGTCTGCAGCACTGCAAAAGCCTGGTTTGCTCTAGTAAGTCTGCTGTTGATGTTCTCTGTGCTGTCTCCATTTTCTACTACTCTACTGCCAAGGTATACAAATTCATTGACCTCCTCCACTAACTTGCTATCTACTCTGAGTACATTTCTGTTGTTCACATTTTGCTTCATTAACTTTGTCTTTCCTACGTTGATCTTTAGTCATATGTTGTTTGCATTCTGAGTTAGCTTGTTTATTTTATCTTGCATATCTTTGTGGCTGCTTGATAGTAAACAAATGTCGTCCGGAAGGTCAAAGTCCTCCAGCACTGTGTCAAGTTGTTGCCTCCTTCATTAACCAGTCTACTGCCAAGATAAATAATGTTGGTGATAGTACACATTCCTGCTTCACTCCTGTTTGTACCCTAATGCTGCTGGAGGTATGTTCTCCACAGATCACTTTGCACTGAAAACCCTCGTATAGGGCTTTGATTACATTCATTATGTTATGGGGGAGGCCATGCCATCTTAGGATTTTCCACAGTGCATCTCTGTTCACACTGTTAAAGGCTTTCTCAAAATCTATAAACAATGCATATATTGTGCTATGCCACTCATTTGCCTGTTCTAATGCAGGGATTAAAAAAAAAAAAGAAGAAAAAGTGCCATATTGGACGACAAATACGCTCGTACATTTTCCCCACTTTCTCAAACGAACATAAGGACTGGGCTTTTCGGCAGATTCCAACATGTTGAGAACACATCGATCCCTGTCCGGTGGCCTGGACATATCAAGCATCATCATCATGTCCCGTCTCCCCTTGAGAGGTTAGCTACAATGGTTCATCGATTTGCTGCCAGCTGGATCCAGCTACCTAATTCTTCCTCCTTTTAGATATACAATGTGTCCGTCCGTTCGTTGGTTCTGTCCTTTGTTCCCGCAGTGCACCCATCTAGACCAGTGGTTCTCGGCCCAAAGGTGGGCCGTGACAGAGAGTATTGTGGGCCGCCCTGAAGTCTCAGAGCAGAAAAAAAAAGAGAGAGAGAGAGAGAGAAGTAGATGCAATAAAAAAATTAATTATTCCGTATTTTTCACGCAATGCACAAAAAAAAAATGAAAAGAACTTTTGTGTAGCAATGAATATGCAGTTAAACATGTAGAGAAAAAAGTTACATAATAGTTTATAAAGTTAGATTTATACCTTGCAAATATAAAGCACTTTATTAGTGGGCCGCAAAAATGTCTGACATTTAAATGTGGGCCGTGCAGCAAAATGGTCCGAGAACCGCTGATATAGACTGATTCCAGTCCATCTCTTTATATCGCCCACTCATTTATATCTTTGTCATCCTCTTGATCTTTTCCCCTCAACTATAGTATACAATAGTCTATTATAGTAGATCCCATTAACAGAAGTCGCGGACCTCTTGCTATTACAAAACCCAAGGCATGGACCCCAGTATTTTGGAAAACTTTCATATCTGTGTGGTAGCTATATGCTTTAAATGCAAAACAAATTCTTCAGAAAATGTGAGTAACCTTGAATGAGTAAACGCTACACTAAACTTTAAAAAAAAAACACTGTACAAACTTGGAGGATTTTCAAATGACAGCAGTGTAGTTAAAATGAACAGAATGTGAAATATGTGACAAGTAACCAACCTAAATATGAAAGAAAGCATGCCTCTTTTTATTTCAAGCAATAGCTTCCACATCTAGTTCAATATTTCTTATTTTTAAACTAAAAAAAATCTTTCTTCCACACAGGATTCGCCGAAACATCGGTTGCTAAACATTTCATAGTGGAAATTTAAAAAAAAAAAAAGGATCTCTAGTTCTTGTTACTGACCCCAATGGCAAGTTCCGCCGAAACCAGTGAACTATTGCAAAAGCAGAGCTAAGTCAGACTGAACTGCTGTTGTGTAACTGTAAACACACAATGTATAGCCAACAAATCCGCTGCCCTCTGGGTGACTCATGAGAGCCAAAAGCTAGAAGAATTGGAGGAGGGGGGGGGGGGAGGAATCCAGAGATAGAAATCCTATAGCAGTTGATGGTGACATTCTTTCCTAGTAGCCATCTTCTGTCACTCAGCGTTTCATGATGTAGACACCTACATGTGTGGTCTGAACCAGTTTCAAAACGTGCATCTCGCCCAAAGCTCGTTGACAGTTCCTGTTTCACCAACGTTGTAAGAATCCTGCTTTCATTTTTTCCCCAACTCCCATCATTTCTGACGGATTACAGTTAGTAATGGCGGTAAACAAACATACTCTGATAGTGAAGCAAAAACACAAACTGTAAGAAGTTCAGCTTAACACTAACACCACTAATATCAACTTACATCCATTAGCGCTATATTCAAGATTGAAGAGTCCATAACGAAGATCCGACTCGGTTACTATCCAGCCTCGTGTGATGGTCCCAATTGTTTGTATCAGAGTTCCAATAAACACAATACCAAAACCCATCACAATAGCATTTTGACCTGCCTTTTTATAATTCCCATTCTGAGTCTGGAAAGAGAAAAAAAAAAAGAAAAGAAAATCAAATTTATAGTAATAAATGCAAAAGACAAAAGAGAAGATGAGATTATAATTTGTATGTGTTTAGTGTTATTTTTTTAAAAAGCCGGAGTTCATCGCATTGGAATCTTTTGACTGCTGAAGGTTTTTTTTTTCAATAATTAGAGACTTTTGTACAAAGAGAAATGAGAGGGTAAAAAGTGGATAAGATTAGGCTGGAAATATAGTACACAAATAGTACACAAAATAATTTAAATTCGTTGCGTGCGTGCGTGTGTGTGTGTGTGTGTGAGAGAGAGAGAGAGAGAGAGAGAGAGAGAGATCTACAGAGAGAGAGAGAGAGAGTGAGAGAGATATAAGCAAGCGACTTGGCATGATAGGACATGACACTATTTGTAATTCCGCTAATTGGTTGACTTATCTCCTAAGCAGTGGGACTGAGTGGTTAGTCTTTGAAGAAAGATTATCTGCATTCAGGGCGAGGCACACCAGAATACTCTGTACACACTTCTCTCCATGTATTAACCATTTTTCTGTTTTATGCAAAAGAGGTGCCGCGGTGGTGTAGCGGTAAAGATTTATTAGACAGTCTAGTTTTGGTTTTCCAGTTCCTGTGTTTGATAGGACAATAGTTCAGTTTAGAAACCAAATGTATTATTACTTGGATTAGAAAAAAAAAAGTAATATATTCGGATTAGCTGTCCTTTCAAAGACTGAATTATCTTTCATAAATCTCTTATAGTAAACAGAATATACAGAATATCCAAAATATCTAAACTAGATTTTAAAAAAAATTAAATAAGTAAATCAGATTTCTGGGTTAGTCTTCGTCTTTTATAACTGGGTTCGGTTCTGACCTTTCGAAAACTCATTAAAACGTGTATAGAAACACGTACTAAGATGTGTGACTTGGTAATCCGTACAAATCTCGACTGTTATAAATTTGTTGTTAGCAGAAATCTATACCATATCCTTGCGTGTGGACACTGTGACACATGAATACATTCAGTTACTTCAGAACAATAATAAGAGCAGGTGTCAAATGTCTCTCTCTCTCTCTCTCTCTGAACCTTAAATGCCCAAGAGTTTTCCACACACGCGTGTTCTTTGTCTCCCCCCCCCCCACTCTTGCCCAGGTGAGCCTTCTATCGCTCAACATCCCTTCTGTTGTTCTTCTCCATGTCTCCTTTGGTCTACCCTTACTTCTGTTCCCCTGCGGTGTCCATCTTAGTGCTATTTTTGGTAGTGAGTTATCAGTCATTCGGAGCACAAGTCCCAACCATCTCCAGCTTTTTTCCTCAATAACTGCTGTCAGTGACTTCATCTGCATTTCCGCCAACAAGATGTTATTTCTTACAGTGTGTCAAAGAATTCAAATCATGACTAAGAAAAGCAAGAACACTTTTTTTTTACTGCATGAATATCTTTAAACGCTAGAGATCATTCTTACTTTCTGCTGAAACAAGAGTTACATGGCGGGCAGAGATTTCTTTTTCTTTCTCGAATAAAAGAGCTAAACTTGGGTTGCTCGATAACAACAACAACAACAACAACAACAACAACAACAACAACAACAACAACAACAAACACGGCAATAACATCAAACACAGCAAGAACAACAAACACAACAACAACAAACACAACAACAACAAGCACAACAACAACATCAAACACAGCAACAAACAGCATCTACAACAAACACAACAACAAACACAACAACAACAAACACAACAACAACAATCACAACAACAACATCAAACACAGCAACAGCAACAAACACAACAACATCAAACACAGCAACAAACACAACAAACACAACAACAAACACAGCAACAACAACAACAACAACAACAAACACACAACAACAAGCACAACAACAACATCAAACACAGCAACAAACAGCATCTACAACAAACACAACAACAAACACAACAACAACAAACACAACAACAACAATCACAACAACAACATCAAACACAGCAACAGCAACAAACACAACAACATCAAACACAGCAACAAACACAACAAACACAACAACAAACACAGCAACAACAACAAACAACAACAACAAACACAACACCAACAAACACAACAACAACAAACACAACAAGAACAAACGCAACAATAACAACAACAAAGAGAGTGTGAAGTTGCACAACAGTAGATAATGGAAGCAACGGAAATGTAAAATGTGAGAAAGGTACAGAGTCATTCATTCATTCCTTTGCATGTCCCTTGCGGAACTTTGCCTCCCAAACAGCACTCCTGTAGGCCTCTCGGTTGTGAGCAAGATGGCCTGCTGCTGCTGCATCCATTTCCAGATCATCAACGATGTCTTGCAGCCATCTTCGTTTCGGTCTTCCTCTTTTTCTTTTTCCCATTATGTATCCTTCCAATACGGTCTTCTCTAAATTATCATGACGCTTAATGTGGCCAAAATATTTAAGTTTTCTCTCTCCAATCCTCCTTACCAGCCAGCCTTCCTCAACACCAAGCTCCTGCAGTATAGATATATTTGTTATTTCCTGTGTCCACGATATCTGGAGAACTCCTCTATAGCACCCACATTCAAAGGCATTTATGTGTTTCCCAGCTGTTTTGTCAAGTGTCCAGGTCTCACAGGCACATGTTGCGATGGGAAAGATGCATGCCCTCAAAAATCCCATTTTTGTGGTTCTGTCTGCTCCTCTCCACAGATTCTCCATTTGCTTTACTTTCTGAAGAGCAATAGATGTCCTCCTTTTAATTTCCCGCATTGTATCTCCATCACCAGTTAGCAGTGATCCAAGATATTCAAAACTCTCCACTTCTTCCAGCCTTTCCTCACTGATACATATTTCAGTTGCCTTGTTTGTTCCGTCAGCTGTCATCACTTTAGTTCTCTCTGCATTAAGATAGAGGTTCTGCTCTTCGCTGTTCCCGCGGACTGACACAATCAGTTTTTCCATTCCTTCTTGTGCTGTGGACAGCAATACCGTGTCATCAGCATATCTAATCTCTGGTATTTCACAACCTCCAACCGCTATGGCATCGCAATATTCCTTGTCCGCATCTTCTCTAACATTCCTCATTATATTTTCAGTATACAAGCCAAACAAGCAGGGTGACAATATGCACCCCTGACGGACCCCTTGTTCCATGTCAAACCAAGTTGTTGTTTCACCATCCATTCCCACTGCTGCTTGTTGGTCTAAATACAGCAGTGATGTTAATTGTATCAAATGTGTTGGAAATCCCATTTTTTCCATTATTTCCCAAAGTTTCTGGTGTTGTACACAATCAAATGCCCCCGAGTAGTCCATAAAGGATAAATATAGACTCACACTAAACTCCCTGCATTTCTCTACTATTAATCTTAGACTGAACATATGATCTCTTGATCCTCCTCCCTGCCTGAAGCCAGCTTGGACCATATTGACTTCTTCTTCTATTTTCTTTCGAAGTCTACCCATCATGATTTTCAACAGAATTCTACTGGCATGACCAATCAGGGCAACAGCTCCGCAGCTGGTGCACAATTTCAGGTTACCCCTTTTTGGCAGTGGTATGAACACAGCCCTCCTCCATTCCCTTGGCCAAACACCTGAACGCCATATCTTTTTACACAGTGCACGACAGACTGTTGCACACCCCTTTCCTCCCGCTTCAACAAATTCAGCGGCTATCTCATCACATCCTGGTGATTTACCATTTTTCAGACTCTCCATTGCCCACAAAACTTCTTCCATTGTCGGCTCGGGCCCTTTCCCCTCCAACAATAACCCACACTGTTGATTTCCGCTTCCACAGTCGGTTGTTTCATACATTCTTTTGCAATATTCCTTCCATCTTTCCAGAATTTCCTCTGTCTCTGTCAGGGTATTCCCCATCTCATCACAAATTACATTTAGCTTAGGTGTGACATTTCTCGTCAATGTCTTCATTTCTTTAAACATTTCACTATCTCTTCCACACCTCTGATGTTCTTCTATTCTTTCACAACAATCTTGTATGTATTGTTTTTTGTCTTTTCTTATGTTTCTTCGTACTTCTTTTGTTAAAGTTTTATATTTATCTTTGTTGTTGTTTGTCACTCTCCATTGTGTCTTCATTTCTCTACATTGTTTTATCAGTTCTAGTGTACCTGCTGTGATCCATCTATTCTTTTGTGTTTTCTTTACTGGAACCATGTCTTTAGCTGTTGTTACTAAGATATCTTTGGCCTGCGTAGCCAATTCATCTGGTGTCATCTCTTCCTGTACAGCCATCAGGATTTCGAAACGGTTCTTCACTTCTATACCGTATTGTTCTGGTATATTTGTAAGGTCAAAGCGGAGTGGTCTTGATCCCATAACTAACTTTTTTATCTTTATCTTCATGTCTGCTATTAATAACTCATGGTCCGTGTCACAATAAGCACTTGGTAAAGTTTTTGCTGATGTTATGCTTGACCTCCACCTTCTCTGCACTAAAATGTAATCTATTTGATTCCTGGTTTTCCCATCAGGTGATGTCCATGTGTAAAGTCTTCTTGGATGTTGTTTAAAAAGTGTGTTAGCGATCATTAGCTCATTTTCCATACAAAACGCCATTAGATTGTCACCTGCCTCATTTCTGTGTCCTATGCTAAATTTCCCTACAACTTGTCCTTCATCTTCTGCTCTTTCTGTACCAATTTTTGCATTAAAATCACCCATTATAAATACAATATCATTTTTCCGTACCTGGTCCATTGTCGTCTGCAGTGTGTTATAAAAATGTTCTACTTCATCTTCTTCTGCTGCTGATGTAGGTGCATATACCTGGATGACTGTTACATTTCTAGGAATGCCCTTAAGTCTGATTGTTAGGATTCTATCACTTACTGGATTGTAGCCTAGTAATGCTTTTGATGTTGATTTGTCCAAATAAAAAGCCACTCCATTCTTTCCTCCTACTTCTCCGCCAGAATATATAAATATATTATCATTCTCGCTCTTAAAGTGTCCTGATCCTTTCCATCGATGTTCGCAGATTCCCAAAATGTGTATCCGCGTTCTTTTCATCTCGTCACTTATTACTTGATATTTTCCCTCATACATACTTCTTACATTCCATGTTCCTACTCTTATTTTTCTTTTTAGTTTGATACAGTGGTTTTCCTTGGTAACACCGTCAGGATTTTGTCTGTCATCACAATTACTAGTACCGACCTCTGCCTCACACTCTTCCCCAGTGTTAAAATTAGATCTATCTGGCCTGGGGGACTCACCACCAGATCTTTTTCCTATTTGACTTTCCATGATTGCTGCTTGGGTTTCTTGGTATGTTTCCAGAAGGTAGTTTACCATTGCTTTCCTTCCGGGCAGTGACTGTACTAGTCAGTGATCGTAGCCATTGTCCCTACATTGAGATCATCTGCCTACCATCATAGAATGGTGACCATAACCAACATTATCTGTCAGCTGCTCTCCCATTCCATCCACCACCTGCTCCCATGGCTTCACGTCACCCTGATCGGGGGGCTATACGGGTACTCCACCTTGCCCAAGGGTGTCCCGTAGACTAACGGAGGTAAGGAGGCGTCTTACTTCTCCTTTGATAGGGGATACCCCTACCCCGCTAACCAGAGGTACAGAGTATACCTTATAATTGTTTTTGTTTATATATAACAGATCCTAGAATTACGCTTTTTAAAAACTTTCGTGAAGACATATTCTAGCTGAAACTCGAAACAAAGAAATATATCAAGCAAAACTAACACAACGTTTAAGAAACGAGAGTATTCTCAACTAGAACATCAGCTGCAAAAGAAGAGGAAGTAGAAGACTTTTATAACACACTGCAAATGACGATAGACCAGGTACAGAAAAATGATATTGTATTAATGGGGGATTTTAATGCAAAGATTGGTACAGAAAGAGCATAGGGAAATTTAGCATAGGACACAGAAATGAGGCAGGTGACAATCTAATGGCTTTTTGCATGGAAAATCAGCTAATGATTGCTAACACACTTTTTAAACTACATCCAAGAAGACTTTACACATGGACATCACCTGATGGGAAAACCAAGAATCAAATAGATTACATTTTAGTGCAAAGAAGGTGGAGATCAAGTATAACATCAGCAAAAACATTACCAGGTGCTGATTCTGACACGGACCATGAAGATAAAGATAACAAAGACAGTTACAGGATCAAGACCACTCCGCTTTGATCTTACAAAAATACCAGAACAATATGGTATAGAAGTAAAGAACCATTTCGAAATCCTGATGACTGTACAGGAGGAGATGACACCAGATGAATTGGCTGCGCAGGCCAGAGATATCTTAAAAACAACAGATAAAGACATGGTTCCAGTAAAGAAAACACAAACGATTGGATGGATTACAGCAGCCACACTAGAACTGATAAAACAATGTAGAGAAATGAAGACACAATGGAAAGTGACAAACAACAACAAAGAGGAATATACATCTTTAACAAAAGAAGAAGAAAAAAAAAAGAGTACATACAAAATTGTTGTGAAAGAATATAGGACATCAGAAGTGTGGAAGAGATAGTGAAATGTTTGAAGAAATGAAGACATTGACGAGAAATGTCACACCTAAGCTAAATGTAATTTGTGACGAGATTGGGAATACCTTGTCAGAGACAGAGGAAATTCTAGAAAGATGGAAGGAATATTGCAGAGGAATGTATAAAACAACTGACTGTGAAAGCAGAAATCAACGGCGAATTATTATTGGAGGAGAAAGAACCCGAACCGACAATAAAAGAAGTTTTATGGGCAAAAAAGAATCTGAAAAATGGTAACTCACCAGGATGTGATGAGATATTAGCTGAACTTATTAAAGCAAAAGGAAAGGAATGTGCAACAATCTATCATGCACTATGTGAAAAGATACGGCATTCAGGTATTTGGCCAAAAGAGTGGAAAAGAGCTATATTCATACCACTGCCAAAAAAGGGTAACCCAAAATTATGCAAAACTACAGAATTGTTGCCCTGATTAGTCATGTCAGTAAAATTCTGTTAAAAATCATAATGGGTAGACTTCGTAAGGAAATGGAAGAAGAAGTCAATATGGTCCAAGCTGGTTTCAGACAAGGAAGAGGATCAAGAGATCATATATTCAATCTAAGATTAATAATAGAGAAATGCAGAGAGTTTAATGTGAATCTATATTTATCCTTTATAGACTACTCAAAGGCATTTGACTGTGTACAACACCAGAAACTTTGGGAAATAATTGAAAAAATGGGATTTCCAACACGTTTGATACAGTTAACATCACTGCTGTATCTAGACCAACAAGCAGCAGTAAGAATAAATGGTGAAACAACAACTTGGTTTGACATAAAACAAGAGGTCCGTCAGGGGTGCATATTGTCCCCTTACTTATTTAACTTGTATACTGAAAATATAATGAGGAATGTTAGAGAAGATGTAGACAAAGAATATTACGATGCCATCACAATTGGAGGTTATGGAATACCAGAGATTAGATATGCTGATGACACAGTATTACTGTCCACAACACAAAAAGGAATGGAAAAACTAATTATGTCAGTACGTAAGAACAGCGAAGAACAAAACCACTATCTTAATGGGAAGAAAACTAAATTTATGACAAATGCAAAACAAACAAGGCAGCTGAAATATATATCAATGAGGAAAACCTGGAAGAAGTGGAGAGTTTTGAATATCTTGGATCACTACTAAATAATAATGGAGATACAATGAGGGAAATTAGAAGGCGGACATCTATCGTTCTTCAGAAAGTAAAACAACTAAAGAATCTGTGGAAAGGAACAGTCAGAACTACAAAAATAAGATTTTTAAGTTGCATGCGTCTTTCCCATCGCAACATATGCCTGTGAGACCTGGACACTTAACAAAACAGCTGAGAAACACATAAATGCCTTTTAATGTAAATTATAAGAGTTCTTCAAATATCATGGACACAAAAAAACAACAAATATATCCATACTACAAGAACTTAATATTGAAGAAGGCTGGCTAGTAAAGAAGATTAAAGAGATAAAACTTAAATATTTTGGACACATTAAACGTCATGATAATCTTGAGAAAACCGTCTTGGAAGGGTACATAATGGGAAAAAGAAAGAGAGGAAGACCAAAGTGAAGATGGCTGCAAGACATAATTGATAATCTGCAAATAGATGCATCAGCAGCAGACCGTCTTGCTCACAACCGAGAGGCTTACGGGAGTACTGTTAGGGAGGCAAAGTTCCACAAGGGACATGCAAATGAATGAATGAATGAATGAATATTGAGGAAAACTGTATCTGAAAACCGAAACACTCGCTTTCAGAAAGTTCAGCACCGGATAACACTGCATACACAGTCGACCGGTGAACGGAGGAGTATAAGATATTATGTTAAACTCAGCCTCATAAATAAAAGACTTCTTTCTAGTTCATAGAGGATCAGCGCAATGAACGATACTATTTTGGCTCGTGAAATTGGTTATTATTTATTTATTTGCTTATTTATTTAAATCATAGTTTCACTTTTCGTTTCAGTTATTCCAATGCTTCCTCCGTCGTCTACTTTTCAATTTGCTTTTATTTAACTTTACACGCGCGGTTGTCTCGATGTAACATATCTAAAAAAAAAAAAAGGAAAGAGAAAGTGATGTAATTCTCGGTACTATTTTGTACTTAGCACCTCCTTCCCAGGGTTTAGCACTTAATGCATATTTCATGTTTAGAATAAAAAAAAAACATGAGTGAAAACCTAATTTTTTTTTTTTCATGATTAGTCTGAATGTCTAAATGTAAAAGAAAATGTAAAAAAAAAATGACGAGTATCAGCAAATAAAAAGAGCATAGTTAATATGAAGTGGACTTATGTTAATATTATATGAAATATTACATTGTAAATTTCAGATCGCTTAATTACGCAACACACTGTAAATTTCAGTCCGCTTAATTACGCAAATTCATTCTAACCGTACTACAGTAATTTATTTTTTTACATTCGTCATATTTTTTCTAATTTTATTTTGTACTTTTTAATGCAAAGGATGCATCAGCAGCAGAGCATCTTGTTTACCACCGAGAGGCCTACAGGAGAGTTCTTAGGGAGGCAAAGTTCGGTAAGGGACATGCAAATGACTGACTGACTGACTTTTTAATGCGTTTAATCTGACAATGAAATATTTTAAAAATAAAACTCGGGGTTTCTCTCTTACTCGTATTTTTATTTGCCAGACAGATGTGTCCCGCTTTTCTTCAAGGCCGAAGTGACCCACTTGGTAAGATTTTTTTCTGTTACACTGTGAAGCTTCTTGCATTGTTGAAGTGCAGGAACTGGAATCTTTAGAGAACGGCTGCATCTGTTTTTCAGAGACAGCTTGTTGGTTTTCGTCATTTGCAGACGTGGCTTCAATCGGCAGTGGCATGAGTTTGTGGAACATTGTCATTTTCATTGAAAGAAGGAGCATTTTGTCTGCAGTGGAGTATCAGTATATCATTTTCTCCCACTTGTTGGCCCAGATCCGTGTGGCTAAGGACTTGAGTTCTTTGCGTGATGTGAATTTGTGACTCTGATTCTGTTTACCACACCTGTTTGCTGGATGACCCAGCCGCGTCATATCCGGGGATTTCACATTAAGCTGAACCACTAGATTAAAATGTATTTATATTTTCAGGACAACACCCCCCCCCCCTCAAATCTCCTTAATCTCAGGATATAGATCGAATTACAACACACTGCTCAGAGTACATTTCAGCACAGCCACCCACGAACTTCACTGTGACATTTTAAATTTATTTTAACGATTCAAAAACTGGATCTTCCATGTTCTTCTTAGCGGGTCTATCATTAAAACTGGTATGGACCAGGCAGAGATAATAAAACGTGGCTACTTTTATAGAATGGAGTAGAGATGGCAACAGAGAAAGTGCAATGAATGAAAGTATTAAGATTAAGCAATAATTAGCTATAACATCGCATCCGGGAACCCGCTGTTTACTGCGCCTCTGTAATTCAAGGAACAAAGATACTTCTGACAACTAAATGTAATCTTGTTCGAATTCAGCGTGAAACGATCTAATGAACCGACCTGTGACATGGGTACATGACTCATCTGGGATAAGGAAATGAAAGACGGGGAGAGGGAGGGGGAAATGGCTCAGTTTTTATTTTTCCCTTTCCTTATTTAAAGACACAATTCAATAAACGTTTCGCCTACAATTTAGATAGGGGGCCCAATAGTAATTTGTCCCCAGGGCCCCGACCCGATTCTCTACGACCCTGCGGCTGCTTATGATGCTGACTACAACACCTTCTTATGTGCCGTCCAGTCAAGGAAAATATGGGCACTAGAGCATTAAACACTAAAACCCTTATATGCCTCATTGTCATGAACAGCGCTGCATTTCCTAACACACAGTTTTGAAGTTTGGCTTTATAGTAACACTACCAAAGAATGGTGATCTCAGAGATTGCGGGAACTGGAGAGGCATTACCCACCCTGCCACTCACCAGTAAAGTATTTTGCAGAATAATCATCAACAGAATTGTACCAGCACTCGAGGGAAAACTTTGGAAAGAGCAGGCAGGATTTAGGAAAGGAAGATCATGCATAGACCACATATTTGTACTTAAATATTAGAGCAGGTAAATGAGTGGCATAGCACAACATATGCATTGTTTATAGATTTGAGAAAGCCTTTGACAGTGTAAACAGAGATGCACCGTGGAAAATTCTAAGATGGCATGGTCTCCCCCATAAGATAGTGAATGCTATCGAAGTCCTTTAAGAGGGTTTTCAGAACAAAGTGATCTGTGGAGAAAATACCTCCAACACCTTTAGGATACAAACAGGAGTGAAGCAGAGATGTGTACTATCACCAACATTATTTATCTTGGCAGCAGACTTGTTAATGAAGGAGTCAACATCACACAAATGCGGAGAATTACAATGGACCCTCGACACAGTGCTGGAGGACCTTGATTTTGCGGACGACATTTGTCTATTATCAAGCAGCCACAAAGATATGCAAGATACAGTAAACAAGATAACTCAGAATGCAAACAACAGGATTAAAGATCAACATAGGAAAGACAAAGTTAATGAAGTAAAATGTAAACAACAGAAATGTACTCAGAGTAGATAGCAAGTTAGTGGAGGAGGTCAACGAATTTGTATATCTTGGCAGTAGAGTAGTAGAAAATGAAGAAAGCACAGAGGATATCAACAGCACACTTACTAGAGCAAACCAGGCTTTTGCAATGCTGCAGACTATATGGAAATCTGAAAAAACTAAGCATGAAGACGAAAATCATGATATTTATGAGTAATGTTCTAAGAGTACTAATATAAGGAAGTGAATGCTGGAAAATACCAAAAATATAGAAAACAAGCTGAATTCTTTCAAGATTAAATGTTTGCGAAGAATTAGAAGAATATTTTGGCCAAACACTATAAGAAATAACATCTTGTTGGCAGAAATGCAGATGACAACACTGACAGCAATTATTGAAGAAAGACGCTGGTGATGGTTGGGACATGTGTTCCGAATGACTGACAACTCACTACCAAAAATAGCACTAAGATGGACACTACAGGGGAACAGAAGTAAGGGTAGACCAAAGAGACATGAAGAAGAACAACAGAGAGGATGTTGAGCAATAGAGGAGGCTCACCAGGGCAAGAGCGGAAAAAGGCAAAGAACAGGCGTTTGTGGAAAACCCTCGCCGAAGCCCCATGGGCACTTAAAGTTCAGAGAGAGAGAGAGAGAGAGAAAGAGAGAGAGTTTTTAGGTTTTGAGACTACAAATTAACTTGTTGCTTGGATTCATTATACAGTTTCAGCTCCGTGCCTGTAAATATATAATTGCAAAGTTTTTTGTTCGTTCATATTAATTGGGCTCCTAAAATCTACTCATGTCCCATTATGATCGCCCAGCATAACTGATAATTTCTTCTAGTTGCCTGTACTTGAATTATTACAGTTGTATAGACCTTATAATAGTGTTAAAATATACAAATTGTTATAGTGGCCTAGGCTGTTAGTTGAACTACTAAAGGGCGTTAAATGTTATAGTGACCTAGTCTATGTGTAGAACTGTTAAAATACTTTATTTAAATTGTTATGGTGAACTGGGTTGTGCATAAGGCTCTTAAAATATATATACTGTTGCAATAATCTGGATTGTGTTTAAACTGTTAGGTATGGAAAATGTTATCATTACCTGCTCCATGATAAACACAGTTAAAATGTATACATTGTTATGGTGACTTAGGCTCAGATCAGTAATGGTAAATAGATAAATTAGTTAAGCTGTTTGAACTACGATTTTTAAAGGTTCATGTCAAAATGTAGGAAAATTTTTTTTTAATGGAAAAATAATTTATACAGTTTATTTTTAAATATTCGTGCGTTAAGTTATCATTTCATATATGAAATTATTAATTTGTTTATTAAAGTATCTGTTTCATCTCTCCAAATATTAAATTAACTTTTCCTGTAGGACTAAATTTTCTTCATAGATTTAAAATAGCAGTAAGAATACAAGATAAACTAAAAAAAAAAAGTGAAACAAAAGTGACGTGTGAGAATGTTAATAATTCTGAACGTAGAAAAAGTCTTTTAAAAAATTGGATATGGTATGGACAGGACATTGTTAAAATTAACAGAAACAGGTCAGTCGGCGTTCATTGCATAAGCCACCAGAATATTTCTGAATAATTTTGTAACTACACAACCAGCAGAGCGAGTAAGATGGATGGAATAGATGTAGAGTGAAATGAACAAGAGAGAGAGAGAGAGAGAGAGAGAGAGAGAGAGAGAGAGTGAGAGAAGAGAAAGAGGGAGAGGGAGAGAGAGAGAGAGAGAGGATGTCCTGGATTGTCAAGTGTGACGATAAGGCTGAAAATAGCAGCTGTGGTTGGTGGAAAACAACAGCTAAGGCCCATATCATTGTTGAGAACGGTTAGCAATACAGGGTCACGCCCAGCACACTGCAGAAAATGTTCTATGTATACTTATCTCGCTACAAACATGATGCAACCTATAACGAAACTCACTACTGTAAACTTTATTGCAGCTGATGTTGTTACTGTACATTTTCGTTACAGATAATCCTTTCGCTGCATGATTCGTCAGTAGTTATAACGTAATTTTGTTAGTTTTATTCTTTTATTCTTTTTTGTTTTAAGTTTAAACGTTTTTGACGTTTACTGAAATATGTTTCCTTCTGAATGAAAAAAATGACCCCCCCCCCCCCCCCCAATTTTTAAGCATTGCGAAATATTTGTGACTGAACAATCTTAAGTAATGTAAGTTATTTTTGTAGCCAACCGATTCTATGTACTTAGATAGTAAACATTTTTGTAGCAGGCTATTTACTATACCAAGATTGCAACATAGCGAGTGTTAAAGCGTAGCAGAGCAGTGATGCAGAAAGTGGATACGGTACATGGATCCATCTTCTTCGACTCCTTTATTTTTCCTGTGTTCTGTTTTGACTCCGACTCTACTAAACGGTATATTTCTGTCTACTTCGACTCTTTCCTAAATGGTACATTTCTATCCACTTCGACTCTTTCCTAAATGGTACATTTCTATCCACTTCGACTCTTTCCTAAATGGTACATTTCTATCCACTTCGACTCTTTCCTAAATGGTATATTTCTATCCACTTCGACTCTTTCCTAAATGGTACATTTCTATCCACTTCGACTCTTTCCTAAATGGTACATTTCTATCCACTTCGACTCTTTTCCAAATGGTACATTTCTATCCACTTCGACTCTTTCCTAAACAGTCGTTTCTAACGACTTTAACTCTTTCCTAAATGGTACATTTCTATCCACTTCGACTCTTTCCTAAATGGTATATTTCTATCCACTTCGACTCTTTCCTAAACAGTACGTTTTTGCTGACTCCAACTCTACCCAGAATTGTTTCAGATGACTCCACGACTCCAACTTCACAGTCTTGGTTTTCTTAGAACTACTCCATCCAAGTCTTCCTCAAGCACTTAGTACACGACACTGATGATGATGATGATGGTGACTATAACGATGGCCACAGTCCAGACATTACGTAATTCCTTTTCCCTTAAGTAGCAATTTGTAGCTCCATCATTCTTTTATGAAAGTTCGCCGAGTAGTGGTTCCCAGACATTGTTTACCGTGACTCAGCAATGTTAAGTGACACGCATGACCCGCGACTAAACCAGTAATCGTACGTGACCCGCGACTCTAAACCAACAACGGCACGTGACCGGCGACTCTAAACCAACAATGGCACGTGACCCGCGACTCTAAACCAGCAACGGCACGTGACAGGCGACTCTAAACTAGCAACGGCGCGTGACATACGACTCTAAACCAGCAACAACGGCACGTGACATACTACTCTAAACCACCAACGGAACGTGACATACGACTCTAAACCAGCAATAGTACGTGACCCGCAATCCACGAAAAAACTTTTTAAATATTGAAATTCAACAAGAGTTAAATAATACTGTATCAAAGCCTTTTATATGATGTAACTTTTGTCACTGAGATTGTTATTATATCTAGATTTGAAAACAAAGCAGGAGGATTTCTCACTGTAAACACTGTAAACAGTCTGTTGTCAGCGTTCGGGAAATTTGACCGAATACTATTTAGTAAACAAGTTGTTGCAAAGATATTTTCCAGTAAGTTCAGGAGATGTCTCGGTGGGCGAGCCATCGTGTGGTTTGTGCGTATGGTTGGTTCGTGATATTGAAGCTTATACAGTGTTATTGTGCCATGCATTGATTATGTTGTAAGTATATGTGATATGTGGTTGTTGGCTATAATTCCATCGAGAACCCCGACTTAGTTAGGTTGGCTGTGTATGAGTTTGGTTATTCCAGATGATAGCAAGGATGATAGTTTATGCGCTGGGTGCACCCATAGGTGTGTATGGCAAGGTTGTAGTATGTGTTGGGATTGTGTTGTCCATTGTGGAAATTTGCCTTTCTAACAGCACTCCTGTAGGCCTCTCGATTGTGAGCAAGATGGCCTGCTGCTGATGCATCCATATGCAGATCATCAACGATGTCTTGCAGCCATCTTCGCTTTGGTCTTCCTCTCTTTCTTTTTCCCATTATGTACTCTTCGAAGACGGTCTTCTCTAGATTATCATGACGTTTAATGTGTCCAAAATATTTAAGTTTTCTCTGTTTAATCCTCTTTACTAGCCAGCCTTCTTCAATATTAGGTTCTTGTAGTATGGATTGTACTGGAAAATATCTTTGCAACAACTTGTTTACTAAATAGTATTCGGTCAAATTTCCCGAACGCTGACAACAGACTGTTTACAGTGATAGCATACACAGAGATTCATTATGGAGAATTTTATGTCTATATGGAATACCATCTAAAATTGTCAACATCATTAAGGACTTATACAATGGATATGGTTGTGCAGTCAAGACAGAAGAAGGGATGAGTGAATGGTTCCAGATTGAAACAGGCGTGAAACAAGGATGTATACTGTCTCCTTTACTTTTTGGGATTACAATAGACTTCATAATGAAAAAATGCTGCACAGGTAACACAGGTATTGACTGGGTACATGGGACCCAAATAGAAGATCTTGATTTTGCTGATGACATAACTCTTATCAGTAATAATGTGAATTCCATGCAAGAAAAAACAGATAGCCTATCTTCACTGGCTAGCAAAATAGGACTTGAAATTAACAAGGACAAAACAAAAATAATGAAAATTCCCATCAATCAAAATGGAAAAATACACATAGAAGGGACAGATATTGAAGAAGTCAATCAATTTGCATACCTTGGCAGCTACATAGACCAGGATGGTGACACTAGAAAGGAAGTTAGGATCAGAATTGCAAAAGCAGCATCAATCTTCAAGAATCTTGAGAACATATGGAATTCAAAAGTTATAAGCACAAAAACCAAGTTAAGACTATTCAATTCAAATGTAATATCCACCCTCATTTATGCATGCGAAAGCTGGAAAACAACTAAAGAAATAGAAAAGAAATTAGACTCTTTTGAAAACAAATGCCTAAGGAAAATACTCGGCATCAAGTGGAATGAATTCAAGAACAATGCAGAGATAAGACAGATGACTGAACAACAACCAGTCTCACGGGTGATCAGGAAAAGGAGATGGACATATGTTGGCCACTTGATGAGAAGAAATGAGCAGAGAATCCCAAAACAAGCTATCAAGTGGAACACAACAGGCCGAAGAAAAAGGGGCAGACCGCGTGAAACTCTGAAGAGAACATTATTAAGAGAGGCCAAGTTAACAGGCATAAAATCCTTTGATGAGGTTGAAAGACTCGCCGAAGACAGGAAAAATTGGCGAACTACTTTGCGAGCCCTATGTGACGTCTAACGGCACGGGAAGGATATAAGATATAAGATATATAAGTATGGATATATTTGTTCTTTTTTGTGTCCATGATATTTGAAGAACTCTTCTGTAGCATTTACATTAAAAGGCATTGATGTGTTTCTCAGCTGTTTTGTTAAGTGTCCAGGTCTCACAGTATATATATATATATATATATATATAAATATATATATATATATATATATATATATTATATACAGCTGATATGGGCTGTCACACGAGAATGCTTTTGGTCTATACTGACAACATGTTGTATGATTTATTTATGTAGGAGACCTTGAACGACGGTTCAAATATGCGTAATTCTTGCCATGAGTTTTGATGTCGTTGCCATGCACATATTTTTAAAAAGGTAAAGGTAATCCTGTCATGCCTTAGAGGCACGTAGGGAGTACAGCAGATGTTATCAATAATAATAATAATAATAATAATAATAATAATGCTGAAGTATTTGCTCAATGCACCGTACTGTTTGCACAGCCAGTTAACAAACAAGAAACTGCCCACACAGTCAAGCAGTGTTGAGCTTTGATATGGTGCGTATTATAGCTGTTCATAATAAGGAAGGACGGCTTGCTCTGTTGTAGTGTTTATGACAAAAGGTGTTTTGAGGGCCCGCACTCCTTTGATAATGCCTTACTGGTGATGAGCTATCAAAGTTGTAATTATCGTATCAGTTATCAAAGCGGTAGTGGTAGTAGTTGTCACAACCGTCAAATATGTACTTGTATTAGTTATCAAAGTTATAGCTATCGTGTCAGTTACCAAAGTTGTAGTTTTTCCGTCGGATATCAAAATTATAGTTGTTGTGTCAGCTATCAAAGTTGTAGTTGCATCAGTTGTCAAAGATGTAGAGGCAGTAATTGTCACAGCTGTTTAAAATGTATCTCTAGCTGTTGCGAAAGCTGAAAAAATTGTAATGGTGGGTCTAGGGTAACTGTCAAAGATGTACTACTAGCTATGTTAGTTGCTGAAGTTGTGAAAACTGCCAGAGTTGTAATACATTTCGTGAATTAATAAAGCTACTCCTAGTCTAGACATTTAGTAATGTCTTTGCATGTTGTAGAAAACTTGGCAATAAAGGAACAATACAAATGACAGCAGCAACAAAGCTAGCAAGATGGTATCATCAGCAACAAGGCTAGCAAGACGGTAAACAAAGACACATATTTATTTCAGGTCTAACAACATCAAAGATTCTGGTCAGCTTACAGCACTGAATTGGAAAGAAGTCAAAAGTAGAACATAGAGCTGAAAAGAGACACACATTTATCTCCAGAATGAGTGGTAGATGAACTGACAATGTAAGTATATAAAGAGTGACACAAAGTACTAAAACAACAGAAGAAAAAATAAATACTAAAATAGCATCAACGGAAACCGTAGACATTATCAAGGTCAGTTGTAACACACACACAAAGAAAGTGTTTGCGATAAAATAATATCGCATTGCCGATTGTAGGTAACATTAAATATAAGCATAGTCGTAGATAAGTAAGTGAACAACAAATTCACAGTCCTCAAGACTTACCCGAGCTGCCGGTTGTGACATTGTGAATTCTTGACCAGGCGCTGACATGTGGTCTGAATTTGACGAACAAAAGTTAAATTTAAATAAAGTTCAAATAAGGTGTGTTAAAATACAACTTCCTGGCCTGCTGTCGTCACAATCCAAGTACTGCTTCTTGTAAACTGAAACAATCAACGAAAATCTACCTCCTGAAACGAGTTTCACCGATAAAGATCGTAATGTTGTAACCTTGATGACCCAGTTTTCTACACGACTGCAAGCAGGTCCCCGTTAAACTAAGGGTTGATCTTATTTTTAGAATTTCTGTATCCGTGACTGAAAACGTGTTGATATCTATCTGTTTGTCTGTCTGTGACATGTTACCACCCAACCTAGTATTTGTCACTCTTGTACTGATGTTAGCACACACAACGTGTCGGACAGGGAGTAAAGTGTGGCGGCAGCCTGTTTGAAGATGAAAAGTTGACTTAAGACAAAAGTAACCCAGCAGAGCGCATCTTCATGATAGCCACGATTCGCTCTGTCCTGCTAGATAGGTCACAAGGAGCACAGATGAAGTAGGGTATGGTCTTTGCCAACTCCAGTTTTCTGGCCCTGATGTCAAGTTTAGCCTAGTCACCTTTGCTCGCAGCCTAGTATTACAGGCAACTTACCGAGGGAGGGCTTACTTGCCTGCTATCCGCAAAGATCAGGTTTCACAGAAGTGTGACCTACTGTCAATAAAGTCAGGTGCTTTAATGAGACAGCTGACGCGTCAGACTAGAGAGCTGATACTGTAAACAGCACACCTGAACAGATCTGCGGGGATCGGCAGTGTTTGACATGCCCCACGTGTTTGCTAGCAGCAAGGATCTGACAGGATACCTTGAAACGGTTATTAAATATCAGGATGTGTTTGTAACAAACTATCGGCCCCCAGAGAACGAAGCAGCTACATGACAATTTTGTCACATAGTAAAAGGATGTAGATCGTTTCCATTCCTTGTCTAGTTTTAAGCTTACAAAGAAACATAGTTAACCTGACCATCTTTTCATAATTCTAAAACGGGACACTCAATCGAACATGGAAGGGGGAGGGTAGTAAATTTAAATTTTAACCGAATATTTTAACCCGTAGGTTTATACCTTTACTTAAATCTGAAAGCGGGTCCAAAATGTGTCACTGGGGTTTTCGGTTGTAATAATTATTCGAGTGGAGGGAGAGGGGAAAGAGAAGAAGAAGAAAATGAGAGATGTGGCTAGGAGGAGAGGACGAAGAAGGAAGGGAGGATTGGAAGGGGAAGACTTAAAAAAAAAATTCTACCGTTGAATATGATGTTTTCAGTGGTGGCAGAACTAGATAGGAAAGGAAACAAATTCGATGAGATACTACATTTTCACTTCGTTACGCTCATTTTGAACGAGTTTGTTTACTTGAACGTATGTGTGCCTTCTTTCTAACGTTCATCGCTAATCCTTTTGTTTTTTTTTTGTTTGTACTTGGCGATGTCCAGACTTCCTCATGTATTTTATGCATAAAAAACTTTCTTAAATGACAGAACTATACATTTGTAATAAAAGGACAAGATAATCAAATTCTATTGACATAGCATAGGCAGAATTTCTGTTACATATTTCGAAGATCATAAAGAGATTGGAGAGGAAAAGAAATGGAGAGAAATATTTATGAAAGGGGTGATCAAGCGAAAGAAAGGCAACAGGTCTGACTTGGAATTCAAAGAACCTCGGAAAAACTGAGAACCATGATCGTCAATTACCGCTGGCACGGCACGTGATGGACGAATGAAATTATTTTTATTCCATAATGTCCAAAAACACGTCAAAATATGCGCCAGTTAAAAAGGAAAGCACCGTCACAAGACAGGAAACGACCGCGTTCAGATTTATTTGGGGCAGCCCGTCCTTTACCCTGAACCAGAAGTGTAAAATTTTGTGCCATCTCAAACACCCAAGAGCAAGAAACAGGTACAAATGGACAGCACTAGTTTACTGAATTCAAAGTTGTCCTCATGCAACTGGAAGATCACGGGTTCAATCCCATGACGGGAAAAAGAAACATCAACTCACAAGACCTCTGTGAGTCATAACCCGGAGGGGCCCAGCTCCCCTTCCCCCCCCCCCCCACCTTTTAGAGTGTCAGGAGTTTAAAAGGGCCGAAACACTTGTCTGAGAAAGGGGGGGGGGGGGGTACTTCCTCTGATGATCTGAAGGAGTTGTGTTGTTGTTCCGCTCTCTGCAGCAGAGAGTTTCCTGCATATATATATATATATATATATATATATATATAATTCACAACTGCTTGTTTTCAGTTATAATGCAGTCTCATAAGCAAATTAACAATATACAGTGAACACTTCATGTCATGCACTGACAGTCTGGTATCAAGCTTTCTGATGCTCATGTCCGTGCAGACTGACACTGTCCAGTGTTGTCACAGACCTACCTTGTTCCGCCCAAACACAATTGTCTCGCTCACATTTTGACAGATGGGCTGACTTGGAATGCTACTGCACCATGTCTAAATCAAACAGCTTTAGCATGAGCAGGTAGTCAAGTATCTATTCAGCTGCTCACACGCTCGGCATAAAGCTATTAAAATTCATTATAGTCACGCTGTATCTGCACATAGACACACTCACACTCACACACACACACACACACTCTCTCCCTCTCTCTCTCTCTCTTTCTATCTTTCTCACACACACATGCACACACAAATGCACCAGCTCACTTACACATGAGAACATATAAACCTCGTAGCTTAATTACACAACAGTGTCATAACAACAATAATAATAATAATAATAATAATCTCTCTGAACCTTAAGTGCCCAGGGCACATGAGGCTTCCCCAAGGGTTTTCCACAAACGCCTGTCCTTTGCCTTTTTTTCGCTCTTGCCCAGGTAAGCTCTCTATTGCTCAACATCCTCTCTGTTCTTCTCCAAGTCTCCTTTGGTCTGCCATTACTTCTGTTCCCCTGTAGTGTTAATCTTAGTGCTATTTTTGGTAGTGAGTTGTCAGTAATTCAGAGCACATGCCCCAACCATCGCCAGCGTCTTTCTTCAATAATTGCTGTCAGTGGCTTCGTCTGCATTTCTGCCAACAAAGTGTTATTTCTTACAGTGTTTGGCCAAAATATTCTTCTAATTCTACATAAACATTTAGTCTTGAAAGAATCAGGCTTGTTTTCTATATTTTTGGTGATTTTCCAGCATTCACTTCCATAGAGTAGCACACTTAGAACATTACTCTTAAATATCCTGATTTTCGTATTCATGCTTAGTTTTTTTTAGAGTTTCATATATTCTGCAGCACTGCAAAAGCCTGGTTTGCTCTGTAAGTCTGCTGTTGATGTCCTCTGTGCTGTCTCCGTCTTCTACTACTCTACTGCAAATATAAACACATTCGTTGACCTCATCCTCTAACTTAACTACACTCAATACATTGCTGCTTGTCACATTTTGCTTCATTAACTTTGTCTCTCCTACGTTGATCTTTAACCCTATTTTGTTAGCATTTGAGTCAGCTTGTTTATTTTATCTTGCATATCTTTGTGCCTGCTTGATAGCAGACAAATGTCGTCCGAAAAGTCAGATCCTCCAGTACAGTGTCGAGGTCCATTGTAATCCTCTGCGTTTGTCTGATATTGCCCTCTTCATTAACCAGTCTACTGCCAAGATAAATAATGTTGGTGACAGTACACATCCCTGCTTTACTCCTGTTTGTACCCTAAAACTGTTGGAAGTGTTTTCTCTGCAGATCACTTTGCACTGAAAACCCTCGTATAAGGCTTCGATGACATTCACTATCTTTTAAGGGAGGCCGTGCCATCTTATAATTTTCCACAGTGTATCTATGTTGATGCTGTCGAAGGCTTTCTCAGAATCTATAAACAATGCATATGTTGTGCTATGCCACTCATTTGCCTGCTCTACTGTTTGTCTAAGTACAAATATGTGGTCTACGCATGATCTTCCTTTCCTAAATCCTGCCTGCTCTTTTCGAAGTTTTCCATCCAGTGCTGGTACAATTCTGTTGATGATTATTCAGCAAAATACTTTACTGGTGAGTGGCAAGGGGGGGGGGGGGGTAATGCCTCTACAGTTCCCGCAATCTCTGAGGTAACCTTTCTTTGTTAGTTTTAATGTAAGTCCAGTTTTCTAGATCCCAAATTTGTTGTAATATCCGGCAAAGTTGTTTTGGTGTTTCTGTTTCTTCTGCTCTCAACATCTCCGCAGTCACTTCATCTTCACCTGATGCCATGTCTAATTTTAGCTTCTTTATTGCCTCATTTACTTCACTTATTGTTGTTGGTCCTGTATTGATGTTTAGTTCCGTTTTTGCTTCAGGTATGTCTATTGTTTGTGCTGTTTGTGTTCTGTTTAGTAGAGTGTTGAAGTGTTCCCTCTATCGTTCAATTTTTTCTCTTTCTCCACTGTTCAGTTGTCCCTTATGTGTCCTTACTGCACTCTCACATATTGTGCTGAAGTTACCTGTCATCTGCTTTGTGATTTTGTTAGATGATTTAATGTCATTCGCAATGTGCTGCTTTCTCTGTTGCTTCTGCTAGGTTGTCGTGTATTGACTTCTATATTGGCGGCACGATTCCTTCACCTCTTTCTCTTTTTTGTGCATAATTATTTAAAACTTGTTCTTTGAGTTTTTGTGATTTGGTGTTCAGTAAATTTTTCTTGATTTCCTTTATTTGTACTATCTTTTCCCATGTGGTCTTGCTTATCGATTCCTCTTTTCTTCTTTTCCGGTATCCCAGTACGTTTTGCTGTTTCATGTAGTGTTTTACTGAACTTTAATACGGATATTTCTGCTTTGTCTTGTAGGACACTGAAACGGTTCATAATTACCATCGAGAAAATGTATTTCTTGTTTGCTAGTCTTTCAGTTTTGTTGTACCCTTTTTTTTTTTTCTCCGAATTTGTCTTTCCTTAATTTTAGTCGTATTTTCGATAACAGAAGTTTGTGATCACTTCCTACATCTGCTCCTTTCCTTGCTCTCACATCTTGTATTTGATCAATATGATTTTCTGTGGTTTTGTCTGGGGACCTCCAAGTCACTTTATGGATGTTTTTATGTTGGAAAATTATCTCTCCGATGGTCATCATGTTTTCTTCGAAGAACCTGGACAATCTTTCTCTATTTTCATTTATTTCTCCGATTCCTTCTCTTCCCATGATTCTTCTTCTATCTTCATTTCCCTCATCTATTTTTGCATTGAAGTCGTCCAAGATGAGTAGCATATCATGCTTGGATATTGTTTCTATTGTGACTTCTTTTAATTCCTATTCAGCTGCTTCTATTGGTGCATAACAAACTATAATAAACAGTGTGAATCTTGATTTGAACCGTGTATATATCAATCTCTCTTTTAAAGGGTATAATTCAGCAATGCTCTTGATGGTTCTTTCGTCATAATCAATGGAACTCCTCCTTTGTGATTATCTTCTTTGTGCTGTGTTGTTAATTTCCTTCTGCCTTGTCCTGTCCATCTTGCCTCTTGTGTCCCTAACATGTCTAGTTTGTATCTGTGCATTTCCTTGATGGTTTGTGATAGTTTTCCAGTCTGATTAAGTGTTCTTACATTCCAGTTGCCTATTTGGATCTTGTGTTAAGGTTCCTGGAGGTCTGCAATCGGGCTGGGAACTTCCAGTGGTTGTCCTTCATCCACAACCTTCATGGGCTCAGTTTCCTGATAAGGGTTTCTCCTTCCACCTGCATTTGTTTTTTTTATCCCTTCCTTTTGTTTCTGTTGCAGTCTGACAGTTTTTTTTTTTTACCAGATAGGGTTGCTGGCCCTATGCCGAAGCCTCCTTAGTCGCCTTTTACGATCATGCGTGGTAGGGTACAGTGGTCCTATTCTTTTTTTCCCAGGCATGTGCCCAGGTCCTGGGTACCGGACGGGGGAATAATAATAATAATAATTTTATTGTCTTAGAACAGTGGTTCCAAGCCTGTGGTCCACCAACAAACCATGGTCTACAGCGTATTATCATGTGGTCCGTGACTGCCTGGTATTAAATGCCATCCATTAACTAAAAACAATTATAAGTTTAAGGAGTTACCATACTGGTGGTCCGCCTATTATACGTGGCTGGAAAAGTGGTCCTCGGGTATAAAATGTTTGAGAGCCTCTGTTTTAGAAGGCAACTGATGATGAAATCTTGCCGAGGGTTATGCAATATTTTTTCGAGGGATGTTCTTGCAATACTTGATTGACGTAAGTGACCGAGTCACAACAAGTGTTTCAGGATTGATGTGGACATTAAACACTGAAGGAAAGAAAGCCTTGCCCATGTTGCATTAGGCCACTCTAGACATTGTTAGTCTTCTTATAATGGAAGGACAAGGTCCGTACGCTTGAGAATTTAGCAGAACTAGAGGTTATATTAGAATAAAAGTTGGAAAAAAAAACCAACCTCGCAAGCAACCATTTGAATATCTTTCTTTATACTGTAAGTTCTTTACGTAACTTTAGCTATATCCTCTGGTACGAAGACGCTGTCCGATCTGGCAGTCAGCGATCCATTCCTGACATGCTAGAGTCAAAGTTGGCGGAGCACAGTCTATCAAGACCTCATTCGAACTTTTCGTTGGTACTCTTGGTAACAAACCTAGTGTGGCTAATGGGGCAGGGACTGCCACAGTCCCCATGGTTGTGGACTCCGCGAAAGAAGTATTGCATAAACAAGGGTTTTAGCTCTACTTAAGGACTGATTAAAAAAAAAAACAGCCGCCAGAATCCGCTCCAGATCCAGTATGATGCTGTGCCTCAACTTCTTCACTGCATCGGCTGCAAAGAACACCAGCTCGTAGTTACAGGAAGAAGGGACAAAGAAAGGAAGAAGAATCCTTAAACTATGTTTAGTATGACAATTCTCTACAAAAAGCCTGATCTTGTTTCTCTAGTGATACTGCCATTCAAATGTTAATATATGACAGTGCACGAGGCCAGCCCCAGTTAAAAGTGGGGTCTGTCATAGTTCAGATCTATGTAAAGTAGAGAGCCAACAGAAAGAACCTCACATCGTCAAACTGAGTCTTCGTAAGGGGGGATTTTGTTTTGGGGTGGGAAGAGAGAGAGAGAGAGAGAGAGAACAGGGCTTTCAGACTATTTTTTAAAACTTCGTTTTCCTTTACTATGGTCCAAGTTCTCTGATGCTACGATATCTTTCATTATGCCACTCAGTGCACAAAGACTTGATGTTATCCGTTTCACGTTGACGAAAGCACGGGATGATAGATGGCCGGCTGATCCACTAAGGAAGATATCATTGTACGTCTACGTACTCAGTAAAACCTGCGACAATCCTTAAACCTGCGACAATCCTTAAACCTGTGACAATCCTTAAACCTGCCATAATTCTTAACCTTCGACAATCCTTAAACCTGCGACAATCCTTATCGAAGCAATTCTCCACAAAACATTTTTTTACCAACGATGCCGAGTTGGAATCGTAGCATCAGATTTGGAGCCAGATGCAATTTTGTGTGGAGTTGAAGTCAACAAAGTTGTACCATTTGTACCAGAGTGAACCAGTGAAAAATAGAGGCCAGAGCTGGAAGCAGTTATGTCAAAGTTGAAATCGAAGTTGGACGGCAGAATGACAGAGTCCTGCTCGGAATCGAAAGTGTGGTGTTCTGTGTACAGACAGTCCTCGAGTTAAGAACGAGATCTATTCCTAAGTCTGCTCGCAAGTCGAAATCGTAAATTGGAACAGTTAGACAGGTTCGCATCGAATGTAAGTTATATATATATTATACAGTGCATCTTTCTATGCATAAAACCGCTGAAAGAACAGACAAACCACTGTAGACGCGAAATGTTTTGATGCGCACTGCAAATTAGCTTCCGTTTGTTATTTCTAACTCGAATGTTTGTTCTAACGGGTTTTACGGGGAGAGGATCGTTCGTCACCTCGGGTAGTACGTAAGCCGGGCGTACGTAATTCGGGATTTCATGTACCAATTTCACAGCTCAGGTTTTTACAGGTGAGTCAACACAGTTCAAGTGTCCTCCTTCATGTCATGTATAATCAATTGTTTACAAATGTCCTATTTTAAACTCAGAAGGCTGCTTTCGGCACTCAGACTTTGGTATTTCAAGGAAGGGCACTCTAGAACGTCAGTTTCACACCCCTCCCTCCCCCCCCCCCTTTTTTTTGGCGGCTCGACCTATTCGTTTGTGAGTAATGCTGTTAGAATCAAGTACCCAGTGGTGACAAGCGAGGGCTTCTCATTTTGTCCATAATTAATGCTTGCCTCCTGTAAATGATAGTTCCATAGCAAATGCGTAGGGGACGAAGCGTTAGAGACCTCATTATGCTGGGCCATCAGCGTATGAGGTAGGGTGGCCAGTTCCTTTCCTCGCTGCCTTTCCTTCCCAGATTTTCTTTGCTAACCATTTTACGAGGCTGGGTTGACCCCGGGGCCCTATTGGTCGGAAAAAATCCCCGCTCAGCTGGGGATTCGAACTCTCTACCATTCGGTTGCTAGACGAGTGCCCTAACCACTACGTTACCGGTCCCTCCTGTAGAATCAAAACACAAAGACATCATCATCATATCCAAGTGGACATTGCGTACAACCGAAAACTCCATCTGGGTATGACTTGAGCCCTCTTTATTATTTCTCATTTTGCTTTTTTTTGCAATTTAGAATCGCGGTTGTAAGTCTACTTCTATGTAAATGTCCCATGTCTCATCTCTCTCGATGAAGTCCAGTTCTTTGCATATCTTGGTCATTTGTTCTTTCTTTAGTCAGTCACAGTACAGTTCCAGTCAACCTCCGTCTCTTTTGTTTTATATCAAAATTCGTGTAGTTTATTCTCGTGCGTTCTTAAATTTCGGCGACCTCCACATTAATAATGACACTTCTTAGAGGATAGTTATGAAGCAGGTAGGCACTAGCTGTTATGCTTTTTGCCGAGTATCATTTTGCTGATGATACCAATGCTGGACTTGCACAATCGGCCGTAGTAGCGAATTCTGTCCTCAGATTTCGCCTATGTCTCCTTCACAAATGATGCTGCAGCCTAATCTGTCCTAGGGAGACTCGGTCTTTCGCCATTCTTCATAGACCTCGTAGCTGATAGAAGAGTGTAGCATTGATGTTTTACAAATATCCTTTTATGTTGGTTTTAGTTTACACCAGGGTCCCCTCCCCGTCACAAGTTCCGCTATATAAGTTTTTCTTTATATTCCCACGTTTTTAGCATTTTTTTTCTCTTTTTATTCACTATATTGTGATTCAATATATTAAACTGTTAATATATCATTCTTTCTTCTTCTTCTTCTTCTTTAGCTTTAGCTTTCCGAGCCATTAAGGCTCATTGCTGGAGATAAAGTTCGCCTCCATTCCTTTATTTTCCCAATCTTCTCTCTCCAGTTGGTAACACCAGTTTCTTTTATATCCTCTTCTATGTTGTCTTTCTATCTCTGTCTTGGTCTACCCCTGGTCTTGTTTCCCTCTCTCTTGTGCATACATCATTTTCGTTTGTCTGTTCTCTTCCATTCTTTCTACAAGCCCCAGCCAGCGCAGTCCGTTCAGTTTCAAGACATTTATAATTCGCTGGGATTTAAATACGCTGTTCAGTTCAGTGTTCTTTCTATCTCTCCATTCTCCACTGTTGATATCCTTTATCGCCCAAAGATTCTTCTTAGGATTGTTCTCAAAGATCTGCATTTGTTGTTCATCTTTCTTTGTTGTACTCTTTGTTTCTGATCCATACGTGATGGCTGGTCTCATTATAGTTTTGTAGACTGTTATTTTCGTGTTTTGAGACAGGATTTAGGATTTTAACAAGTGTTGCAAGGCAAAGTATATTTTATTCCCTATCTGTAATCTGCTTTTAATTTCCTCGCTTACTGTGTTGCTTCTGTTGAAGGTTGTGCCTAGATATTTGTATGTTTCTGCTTTCCTCAGTTATCAAATATTGTTTTGTCTCAACAGAGGTATCTCGCACTCTCCCTCCACTGGCAAAACACACAAATATGTATGTAATAAAGCCCCTCTCCCACACACACGCACCAGCATACACGAGTCCTTCTGTGACGTCACGTATGTGTAGCGGTGTAAGTGTTCCTTTATTTCTATGTAAAAGATCGAACAGCAGAGAACAAGGCATTAAAACAAAGTGCTTCTTCGGCTGTGGTCATGCGTGCGGCTACTAGGGAACATCCTCCATGCAGGACACTCAAAAGCAGATAACAACACCCGTTAGTCTGAACATGTGGAGTTTTTTAATGCCGAACGATGAGAATGAGGATGAAACATGATAACACGACAATGATAGGAAACCATAGTTCTCCCAGGCATGCCCCCTTTGCGTCACATAGCTCTGCTGTCAGAGGGCCGGCCACACTGTCAACTGAGAGAATCACTCACACTCACACTCATACACATACACAGACAGACAGACAGAGAAAGCTATCCAGATGCAAGTACAAAAAGCTAACTTCTGGCCAAGCTGCACCACGAAGTGAAGCCTGATAGAAGGATCACAACAGCCTATTATTATGAGCAACACAAAAATTAGCAAATGGTTTTGGCCAGGCCGGGTTCGCCTGATCTTAATGACAAATTCCCCCGTGACACATTCAACTGTACTCTCGAAAAAAAAAAACGCTGAAAACTCTTAAGAGTATCCATTTTGCAATGTTGATTGGTTGGAGACACTGGCACGTGAACATGCAAGCGTGGTGCATACCTGAGAATAGTGCTCTTGCCAAATACAAAACAAGTGACGCAATTCGCTTACTCCAAAGCACTCAAAAGACCGATAGTGAAAGGTCTTGAGAACTATAACACTACCCGGAAATATATTGTCGAGCTTCCACTATCAGCCATTATCGGACACGACAGCCTCTTATAAAACAACCTACATTAAAGTTGTGACGTACGTAATATATTCTCGTGAACTGCGTCAAGTTCGCTGCTTACACTCATACTGATTTTATCTATTGTAAGCGACAGTAGAGGAAATGAAAATATGAATGTTTGTTACAGTTTACTTTATTTCTCAAATTAATTTTTTAAATGTTCCAATAAAAAATCTTTGAATTGTCTGTTCCACCAGAAACACACCAACTGAATAGGCGTAGAATATAAACGAAAAAAAAAGAAGAAAATAAACAAGGATTTCTTGTTTTATTACTTTCTCCTGCAAAACTTACTGAATGAAGTATTTTGTTTTGTTACATTGTTTAACTATTAAATATCTAGAAGTAACAAACATTTTCTGGTGTCATATTCTTTTTTTTTTCCTCGTCCCATTTTCAATGAGAATTTACTAATTTTATGAAGGAAACATTAAAAAAAATTGACTAGTGCTATTACTACCGAAAATTTCGTGATACATTTGTGATCGCTGGATATTACAGCTAACGCATCTGTAAGATTATAGGAACACTTTTTTTTTTAATATAAATAGGAAACAACCAGGCTTTCGCACGGTAAAGTAAGAGAACACAGTTTTGTCTACGATTTTTCGAGGTCTAATCATACAAATCAAACAAGCTATCAAGTGGAACACAACAGGCCGAAGAAAAAGGGGCAGACCGCGTGAAACTCTGAAGAGGACATTATTAAGAGAGGCCAAGTTATCAGGCATAAAATCCTTTGATAAGGTTGAAAGACTCGCCGAAGACAGGAAAAATTGGCGAACTACTTTACGAGCCCTATGTGACGTTTAACGGCACGGGAAGGATATAAGATATAAGATAAGAATCATACAAAACTATGTTCTCTTACTTTACTGTAATATTGTAGAAGATTATGTCTCAGCGATGAAGCTAAACAATCATCTGAATGTTTCACTTCACTTGATCTAAGTTGGTGATCCCCGGGTTATTTTTTCCTACTCAGCTTTCATCTCTTCTGTCATTTCGGACAAACTTTTCAGTCACATACAATCCTCACATTTTTAGAACCTTTCCCCTTCTTCTTTCTTTTTTCAAGCATGAACTTTCCAAGCGTGAACATGATCTTTTCAAGCATGAACATGATCTTTTCAAGCATGAACATGATCTTTCCAAGCATTAATATGGTCTTTCCAAGCACGAAAATGATCTTTCCAAGCATGAACATGATCTTTCCAAGCATGAATCTAATAATTCCAAGCATGAATATGGTCTTTCCAAGCATGAAAATGATCTTTCCAAGCATGAACATGATCTTTCCAAGCATGAACATGATCTTTCCAAGCATGAACATGATCTTTCCAAGCATGAGTGTAATAATTCCAAGGATGAATATGATTATTAATTTGTTGGAAAACCTAATATGACTGAGCTTGAGAGATGCTATAGTTATCAGGACTGGCTAAGACCTTGTCCTACTTCCTCCTGGCGAACCCTGTACCATGTAGATGTGTTGGTTCAGCCTACCTGTATCAGGTAGTATGTGTTGGTTCGGCCTATCTGTATGAGGTAGATGTGTTGACTAAGGAAGCAATGTTCAATGTGGATTCCATGGTTTTGGAGCTTGCTAGAAGGTGTGAACTTTGTCATAGTTCGTGTTTATGGGGAAACATACGATGCAGATATTTTCTTAATGTTCTAAAACCACCGCATTCATTTCCCTCCCCCTTTATGAATTGTTGGTTGTAACCACCTTGACCAAGGATGGGAATGTCTACACTGATGTTGACAATAGACCTAATCAGTGCTGCTTCTAAGGTTTTTGTGATTTAAGAGCAAATGTGTGTCGTAATGTCAAATTATAGAGTATAATTTAATATAATTCACATCTTAGAAAATACTAACATAAAAATATTGGGAAAACGACCAAATATAGTGCTGTTGTATTTTTCCTCAGCGCTACCATAGCACATCAGGGAAATATAAAAAATAAAAGTAGAATTATTATTATTATTATCGCGGTATATATTTTTTCTGCGCGGTATGATTTTTACGTATGATCTGCCGCGCAGTTTTGAGGGAACATTTAACCTAATCTCTCTCTAATTTTCTGTCCAACCGTTGTAGCCAGTGACTACATTTACTTCTAATACAATTATCCTATAAATATTTATGTATTTTTGTAGCTAGCGCTACACGTCATTTTGTGCTTGATCTTTTCTGCTGTGTTGTACTTCACTTACCAACTTGTACTACCGATATCCCAGAGTTCTACGAGGTTTAACAATCTTTCACGATTGTAAAAACACACATAAACATCCTGTTCTACCGTCATGTATAAACTAGGAAATAGTATGAGCAGCTTTATTACTTAACGTCAGTCCTACAATGAAAAACATTTAAATATTAATTATTTACTTTCTTTACTGTCTTTCATTTCTTTTAGAAGTTAGTTTTACATTTCATTCGTGACACTCGCTACCGTGATAATTGATAACATGACATTGATGGCGGAACACTTTCAAGTCACTCTGACACCCAGACAGTATATTGCGATTGTTTAATAAAGAGCATCAACACTATTTTGACTTTTCTTTTTAATCAAAGAAGACAGTTTCGACGCAGGTAGATGTTAAGTATAATAGAACTTCCCCAGCCTTTATGGCTGAATCTAAATACTAGTCTAATCGGTCACTATCTCTGCGAAACGATGTTTGTACTGCAAGATGGAGTCTCCTTGAGCTTGTCGGTTTTTCTGTTCTTTTTGTGTATGTGTTTTCCTCCTCTTTTTCTCCTCAGATCGCACTTACACAAATGAGATATCAGACCGCAAGGTAATCCTGTCATGCCTTAGAGGCACATAGGGATAAGGTGTTAGTGCCCTTATTTTCCTTAACCTGTCAGCACACTAGAGGGTGATATGGTCAGTATCATGCCTGGCCGCCTTTTCTTCCATAACTCCAGAAGAAGTCGGGTACCCATTTCTACAGCTGGGTGACTGGGGTGCCTCCTTCGCCATGAGAGACCAGTGCACTAGCCACTTTGCCACTCGGACACCCATCAGACAGCGAAGGGAAGTAAAAGTACTGAAGAGAAACAACTCGTATTGCTATATCATTGTAACTACTACAGTCTGATGGGGTCTGGTTGAATATTCTTTCTGTGAGTATATAAGATTGCACTGTAGAGATAAGTTGTCATGACAAGCCAGCTAGAGCTAGCTAAGATGTTGTTATATCTCCTAGTGATATTCCTGGCAAAAGTTTAATGCGCCCTTTCGTCAAGGCAAATGGAGTAGGGCTCGACCAAAAGGTCGAACATGGATTTCGCTTCGCGGGTCCGAAAATCACAATAACTCACTTATCATTCTAGCTGAACAGAAAGTGCCAACTTCTTGATCACCGCAACGACAGCATAGCTCTCCATTTCATAGCTTCATGATCTTCAACCAGGCAGAACATCGAATTTCGAAACAAAGCAATCAGTGCATGAAAAAGTCAAGAGACTTGGCAGTCAAAGTCAAGTTTCTGGGTGAAGTACAGTAACAAAAAATCATTATGCATGAATGTGACTCCTTTGATGACAAAAATATTTTAAAATTCTTTAGGTCAACACTGAGGCTGATCACACGATATCTTCAGATAGCATCTGATTTTAATGAAAGAAATATGGGGTTTTAAAAATATTTTTTATTTTAAATTAAGCGTTCTTTCCCGTAGCGAAAGACCGGAAAGAGACCCAAGCTATGAATGCCCGATGATGTATTTTAAAAGTTGTTCTAAAATAGAATCATAAAAACGCTACGCCGCCGTCTCATCAATGAAGGCTGTTTAATGTGGATCTTTGAAAATGGAGTTTTAAATCTTCGTGAAGTGTCTCGGTTTGGCGTCCTTCTTTTCTCTCCATCTCTGAGTTCTCGACTGATATTTGTGTGTAATATTATCTTTACTTTCACACACTGGCAGCCGCGCGTACAACAGAATTTATTGCGCCTAGTCCTGCAAGCAGATATTATCTGCTGTCAGAGGCGGTTTACCCTAGCAGAAATGCTATGTGGATGAATTTAGTGGATGAATTTAGTGGGTGAATTTAGTGGATGAATTTAGTGGATGAATTTAGTGGATGAATTTAGTGGGTCTGTCAGCAGTGACACAGTCCCGTCAGCAGAAAGGTTATGTTTCTGGACCGGCTGCTAGCTCTGTCAAACTGACATACTGCAGAAATGACTACCCGACACATTTGTTTTGGGAACAACTTTCCCCGAACACATGTAATATTTGCATGCATGACTAGTCACGCAAAACTGCATTAGGCACATGAATGTCAATGAAAAAAATGAAAGATGGTTATCATGCGATAAAAATAAGCAGCTTCGCCTCAGTCTAGTCTGGGTTAAAAAAAACATAACAAAGGAAGTGCGTACTCGTTTTTTAATTGCTGGATTAATTAAAGCAGTGGGTCCCACCTTCAGTTACAATCCACACTCTAAGGGAGGTTAGAAATTATGTGAAAAAAATAATAACAATAAATCAATATAAAAAAAAGAGGATTTTGAGGAAATTTTACATTTCTATGTTTTCACACCTAAATAATAAAATGAAAAAAAGGACACACACAAACACGCATACGCACGCACGCACTCACATGCACTCACGGACAAACACGCACACTCACGCACTCACTAACGTCTGAAATCATTTTTGGCTAACGGGGAGGAATCACCATAATTAATCTTCCTAGTTGCGTCTGCTCAATGTACTCACCCTCCCCCACCCCAACTGCTTTTTAGCCCCACTCAAGGATTTAAAAAATGGCCGCCACAACCCGTACCAGACTCAGCCTGATGCTGTGCCAGATACACTTCATTATCAACTACACTCCCTCCCCCCCCCCCCCCCCCCCAACCACGCTGTTTTAATCGTTCATTGTCTTCACTCCCTGGGCCAATATTATTAGTAGATATTACTTGCTAAAAAGGATTTCCCCAACATCCATGCTGTCCTTACATTTCATTCTGTGAATTTATGTCACTTGACCTCATATGGGAGTTATAGCATACAATCTTAGCATCATTCTTCGTATATCGCATACAATCTTAGCATCATTCTTCATGTATACATGTATTGCATACAATCTTAGCATCATTATTTACCTCCAGATGGCAGTGAGAGTTTTGATATGCAGATTTATAGGAAATTTAATGAGATTTTTTATTTCTGTTCATCATCATCAGGTAACGTGCCGACTGGAGTTGACTATTATGCTTCTCTAGAGTACACGATCATTCATGCAGGCCATCAAATCAGTTGGTGATCTCCTCTCACACCATCCCATCAGACTGTCCAGTATCATTTCTCTTGGTCTTCCTCTTGATCTTCTTCCTTCTATTTTTCCTGTTGTTATAATATTTTCAATGCCCTCTCTTCTCATTGCATGTCCTATGAAAGTACATTGTCTCTCTCTTATCTTTTTTGACAAGATTTTTTTGTCTCTCCAGCTCTTCTCATACATTCTTCATTAGTTATTTTTGCTGTCCAGGGAATTCGCAACATTCTTCTAATATAATAAACCACATTTCTGTTGCTTCCAATGATTTTTGTGCAGACCTGCCTATTGTCCATGATTCACTTCCATATAACAAGATAGGTTCAATATAGCATTTTAGGACTTGTTTTCTAACATTCATTGATAAGAATGTGTTGGATAATATGTTTCTCATCCTCTGAAATGCAATCTTTGCTTGGCCTATTCTGTTCCTAATTTCTGTTCTGCATTTCCCATCTGAAGTTATTACTGCTCAAAGGTATTTGAATTTCTGCACCTGCTTTAGAATAGTTCTGTTTAATTTTATACTACATGTTGGTGGATTATGTTTCTTAGATATAACCATAGCCTCTGTCTTTTTGATGTTCAAAGTAAGGCCTTTCTGTTCACTTTCTTTGGCGACTTTATCCAAGAGATTTTACAGGTCTTGTTGGTTCTCAGCTATCAGTACTGTGTCGGCAGCATACCGAAGGTTGTTAATATTGTATCCTCCAATTTTTATGCCTGGTTCTGTGATGATCGTTCTTAGAATATTCTCGCTGTACAGAGAAAAAAAAAAGTCTGGAGATAGTACACATCCTTGTCGCACCCCTTGTTTTATTGGTTGATATTTTCCAGTGCTATTTTCAACTCGAATTGCTGCTTCTTGCTGTCAATATAGATGTTTTCAGGTCTTTGCCGTCTATACTGCCTTAAGCATTTTAATAATTTCATTAATTATTTCTATTAATTAATTTATTTATTTTGTAACAGTATCTTTGCATTTTGATTCTCTGTGTAAACCGAAGGATGAACAAAACCCATTCTGCACATATCAAAACACACTCCAGAAAATATCCTGCACTCCTTACGAGGACAGAGCCCTAAACTAGCCCCAGGGAAAGCACACAGACATGCACTAACAAATCGTAGACAAAGCACGTTTAGGCGTGAGAGAAAGAAAATTCACAAGAGAATTACCTGGGATTCGAACCACGGACTTCGCCAGGACGAGCACCCGTCTATCCACGAGAGAACAGTGTACCAACGATCTACGCTATCTAGTACCCCTGAGTGCTAGATAGCTAGGGGTGCTAGATAGCTAGGGGTGCTAAATGGCTAGGGGTGCTAGATAGCTAGGGGTGCTAAATGGCTAGGGGTGCTAGATAGCGTAGTTCGTTGGTACTCTGTTCTCTTGTGGCTGCTCGTCCTACCAGAGTCCGTGGTTCGAATCCCAGGTAATTCTCTCGTGATTTTTTTTTTCTCTTACATCTAAAAGTGCTTTGTTTACGATTTTTTTCGAGGCCCAATCCTACAAAACTGTGTTCTCTTACTTTACCGTACGAAAACCTCGTTGTTTCCTGTTTATATAAAAAAAATTCATGAAGACATGCACGACGAACTCCTGTTGAGGATGACAGTCATAGAGACGACACGTCTCCTTGCCTAGATAGCTTAGCAGATATACCTGAATGCACGATAAATATAGCGCTAACCTTTTTCAACAAAGGCATAGCGAGACTTTGTTCAGAGAAGAGAAAAACTGAAGAGAAGCTAGGACTAACAAAAGTAAAGGTAATACTGTCATGTCTTAGAGGCACATAGGGATATGGTGTTAGTGCGCGCGCGCACGCACGCACGCACACACACACACACACACACACATATATATGTCTCTTCACCAATTAACATCATCAATCCCTACTCAGTTTTGTTAAGCTATCATTTAACATCAACAATCTCTACTCAGTTTTGTTAAGCTATCATTTAACATCAACAATCTCTACTCAGTTTTGATAAGCTGTCATTTAACATCAACAATCCCTAATCAGTTTTGATAAGCTGCTACATCACAACGGCCTGTTTCCAGAGAGAGAGAGAGAGAGAGACACACACACACACACAAAACACACACACAAAACACACACACACAAACACACACACAAACACACCAGTGCCTTAAACAGAACTTTGTTCAATCTTTTCCCCCTCCATCCCTATGTCCTACTTTCTGTGCTCTTACTCCTAAACATTATGTCTGTGTGTGTGTGTGTTCCAAAATGGTTCAGATGGATGCTGTCCCTGGATTTGTCATTGTCAATATTAGGGCAATCAGAAAAGAAAAATGGTAAGAATTAAATAATTATCTCACCCTGAACTCCATGGATACAGTCACACTCATACCCTGCTGCTCTCCCGTAAGAGAAATTCATGAAACGTGTATTGTTTTGGTCACACAGAAACATATCTGATTTATTTAAGCGCCTGCTGTTGTCAGCGCATGGATTTGGGGTACAGTCTGGGATATCAAATTCACATCTCTGACCTGTGTATCCTGCAAGCAGTTGCATGTGTAGGACTTTGAAAAATAAAAAACAATTTGTTTTTAAATTAAAAGTAAAATGATGTGCTAATAAGTTTAGACCAGAGACTCTTAACCTTTTTTATGATTACAGAAGTTCAATGGATGGCTCCAGTCTGTCTCTATAACCTCTACATCAGACATTCTAAAATGTTATCTTCACCAATCATATTAGGTATCTGATGGCGTGGAAGTTTAATCGAATTTGCCAACCCACTTAATGAGAACATCAAATTCACCTATGAAATTTCTGACAAGCCTGTCAACATTTTAGACATCAAAAAAATATCTATTGGCACAGACAGTCTGTACAGACCTCTGTATTTTACAAGCCCACCGACAGCCGCACAGATTTATTTTACACTTCCTCACATCCTGAAACTTGTAAGAACTCCATCCCATACTCCAAACTCCTCTGTCTTCACTGCCTATGTCAGGATAACTCAGACTCTATGGATCAATCCAAGAAATTTTTAGAATTTTTTCATCATTGCCACTATTCAGAAAATGTCCTTCGGAAAGCATTTAACCATCTTCAGCTAGTGGGCAGTGATGAGGCATTCAGAAAAAAAAACCTGTAACCTCATCCAACAGAGTCAAATAAATACTTCCATTTCACCCACGTGGTCAGATGGTTAAGAAAATTCTTTCTTACCATCTGCCACTAGTCCATCTCAATCCTGATGCTCATGATATTTTCTTTGATCCACCCCTATTAGCATAAAAACGGAAACCAAACTTAACGACATCATCATCCACAGCCATCTGAAGCTGAATCTTGCAAACATTGGCTCCAGAAAATGTAACCGCCCTCACTGTGTTACCTGCCCTGTAGTCTGGGACGCAAAAATGATCACCTTTCTCAAAACTATCCTCACTTTCCATGAGGGATTCACATGCAAGTCCCATAATGTGATATATGCCATCACATGCAAAAGATGCAGGATAACTTATATTGGTGAAACTAGTCTCAGATTAGGTGGCCACATGTAGAAACATATGTGTGATATCACCAAGCATGCTTTAAAACCAGTTCCTAATTATTTCAATGGCTCCAACCGTACAGGCAAATCTGATTTTCTGGCAACAGCCATCAAACAATGTTACGCCAGTGACAGAAGCCGCCTAGTGCTTGAGAACCACTACATTCAGGAATATGGGATGCTGGAACCACATGGTTTGAATTCGCATTTCAGTTACAGCTAACATTCCCCTCTCCCATAAGGATTTTCCCTCTGCACCAAGTTCCATCCCTTTCTCACTTGCTACACATATTCTGAAACCTCCTCATGGCATCAGATTACAACCCTTCTACTCCAACTGCAATCACCTATTCCACCTTCTCCAGGCTAGATTACCATTATACAACTCTCCCCCTTTCGTGGTTTCACCCCCCCCCCCCCTTATGACCTACCTATCACACATTACAAGTCTCCATTTAAACATTCTCAACACTCCACCATGCTCATTTCTGGACACAGCCTCTTATAAGCCACAGCTAAATGCTTCATTTATTTTATTTATGCAGTTTTTTTTTTCCATTTGTACCTTTTACATAGAATTCATGTGAATTCATATTTTATTTTTTTGCTCTATTTCTTTGTCCTGTGTGTTTTTGTATGATTAAGGCTCACGCTGAAACGTCACAGCTGTGTGCCCGTTAATTAATACAGCTGTTCCTACTTTATTCCTAGTTTATACACTCTATTATCTGACTTTGTCAACAGCTTTTTAACTTTACATATAGACAGTTGGAACAGAACAGTTGAAGAATATTCTAATATAACAACAATTAAGTAAAAAATTGTGATATCGAGTACCTTCTCTCTCATTATTTAGTCATCAGCCTACTCAAAGAGTGAGTAACTACAGGTAAGAATCCCTGGATCAGATTAAGAGATATACCTTCAATTTTTGTACTTTTATATAAAAACGTGTTATATTAATAGCTCCACCAAACTCCAGTTTTTTTTTTCTGAAATGAAAACTAAGATTAAAGGAAAAAAGTTCACATAATAATCTAAACCATGACATGAGCGCTAAGCAATTTACTAACCTTAAAAAATTATTTTATCATGAGCACTAAGCAACTTAAATTGCTTGAAATTGAAACAGCAGTGAATTTAATGGCTAACAAAAAACTGCAGGCGAAGATGAAATAACAGCCGAAATGCTAAAAGCTATCAATAGTGACAACATGAGACAACTACATAGAATGTTTAACAAAATTTGGAAAGAAGAAAAGGTCCCTTCTAAATGGAAAAAAGGAATCATTATTTAAATAGCAAAAAAAAAAAAAAAGGCAGCCTTAGTGACTGTAACAATTGGAGAGGAGTAACCTTAATATCAGTTGTGCCAAAAGTATTTTGCAAGGTCATTTTGAATAGACTTAAAGATATAGTGGATACTGCAATGAGAAAAGAACAAACAGGATTTTGATAAGGGAGAAGCTGTCTCGTCCAGATCTTTACTCTAAGAATAATGCTTGAAGAACATATTGAAAAGCAGAAACCATTAATACTGAACTTCATAGATTTTAAAAAGGCATTTGATAGCATACACAGAGATTCATTATGGAGAATTTTAAGTCTATATAAATTACCATCTAAAACTGTCAACATCATTAAGGACTTCTACAATGGATATATTTGTACAGTCAAGACAGAAGAAGGGATGAGTGAATGGTTCCAGATTGAAACAGGTGTGAAACAAGGATGTATACTGTCTCCTTTACTTTTTGGGATTACAATAGACTTCATAATGAAAAAATGCTGCACATGGGACCCAACTAGAAGATCTTGATTTTGCTGATGACATAACTCTTATCAGTAACAATGTGAATTTTATGCAAGAAAAAACAGATAGCCTGTCTTCACTGGCTAGCAAAAAAGGACTTGAAATTAACAAGGACAAAGCAAAAATAATGAAAATTCGACTTAATCAGAATGGAAAAATACACAGAGAAGGGACAGATATTGAAGAAATCAATCAATTTGCATACCTTGGCAGTTACATAGACCAGGATGGTGACACCAGAAAGGAAGTTAGAATCAGAATTGCAAATGCAGCATCGATCTTCAAGAATCTTGAGAACATATGGAATTCAAAAGTTATAAGCACAAAAACCAAGTTAAGACTATTCAATTCAAATGTAATATCCATCCTCATTTATGCATGCGAAAGCTGGAAAACAACTAAAGAAATAGACAGGAAATTAGACTCTTTTGAAAACAAATGCCTAAGGAAAATACTTGGCATCAAGTGGAATGAATTCAAGAACAATGCAGAGATAAGACAGATGACTGAACAAAAACCAATCTCGACAGATGACTGAACAAAAACCAATCTCGGGAAAAGGAGATGGACATATGTTGGTCACTTGATGAGAAGAAATGATCAGAGAATTCCAAAAACAAGTTATCAAGTGGAACACAACAGGCCAAAGAAAAAGAGGCAGACCACGTGAAACTCTGAAGAGGACATTGTTAATAGAGGCCAAATTAACAGGCATAAAATCCCTTGATGAGGTTGAAAGACTCGCCAAAGACAGGAAAAATTGGTGAGCTACCTTGTGAGCCCTATGTGACGTTTAATGGCACGGGAAGGATATAAGATATAAGATAAGACTAAGCATATTACAAACATCAAAAAATTAATTTGATACATTTTATTTCAAACTCATGGATGTACCTAAAAAGATAACAAACAATAAAAAATTACCTTGATACCATTCACACAGGTGCCACCATGCTCACATGAATTTTACCTACATTCATCTGTATTATTATATAAATGGTTCCATCTGTGCAGTCACAGTAAAACTGAAATAACACAGTAATAAACTATATTACATTACTTCTCTATCCGGAAACAGAATTATATTATACCTATGAACCATTAAATTACATCATATCACAACTAGGAGTCATAAGCAGTGAGTGAGTGAGTGAGTGAGTGAGTGAGTGAGTGAGTGAGTGAGTGGGTTGGTGGGTGGGTGGGTGGGTGGGTGGGTGAGTGAGTGAGTGGGTGGGTGGGTGAGTGAGTGAGTGAGTGAGTGAGTGAGTGCGTGGGTGACCATTCAGTCCAGTCATATGTTGTTATATGTGCAAGTGTTTTTAACCATTATGTTGTTATGCACAATGTATTAAGATCCTCAACAATGCCCAGTCAACACATGATGGGTCTTGTCAGTTATTGTGCGCTGAAGGAGAAACTGAAGGGGTAACCAGAGCACCTATGCTGTGTCTGGATTTCACAGATGATGGCCCTTTCTAACTACTTGTATAATGTTTAATATTTGTCTGACAGCAAACACAGATAAGAAGTTTTTATACTATTTTCCAGTTTTAATATGGTCACAAAACCACACAACGAGCATAACAAAAACTGAGACCATATTCAGTAGATAGAGAGGTTTTAAGGGGATAGAGAAATTATATGTGGTTATAGATATGTGGTTATAGATATCACATTGTTTACCAGAATATATTTCTGCTGCAACAACCCAATAGAATAAGTTTCTCTTCCCCCCCCCCCTCTCTCTCTCTCTCTCTCTCTCTCTCTTACACTCATACACATGCCTTTTTTTCTTCAAAAGTACCACATAGGTTTTGGTAACATTTATAGATCACATTTATATGCAAATAGCCCATTTCTTACATTCTACTGTATATACCAGGGTTCACTGGGAGAAAGTATAAAGGTTAAATCAACGAGCGTGAGAATAATCTTTGTCAGAACAAGGCCACATATGAACATGGGAGCTACATTTGTCAGAGCCCAAGTAACAACATAGATTTAAGATGGTGAGTCTTCACACATGTCCAAGTTCAATCTCAGTGTTATGATCATCATTAGCATGTCTGTTGTTTTGTTGTTGTTTCGAACTGTGAGTGGTGAAACTTTGGTGAAGATCTTTTAATGCAGACTTCACATCAGATGAGCTGTAATTGTTTAATTCAAGAAGTGTACCTGAGAGCAAACAAAGAACGTGCTGATATCTTCCCTGCAGTATATAAACAGCCTGTTTATCAGGAGCTATGGTAGGAAACAGACTAGTGCTTTTGGTTTGCAAGCATTAGTAAGAAAGTTTTCTCTATAGCACTGGCATGTTTGTTCCACATATGATCTGAAGAACATGTGTGGTTATGTTTGCTCCATACATGGTTTGAAAAACATATGTGGTCATGTTTGCTCCATATATGGTCCATAGGACAAATATATTCATATCTGCTTTATATATGGTCCATAGAACAAATATAATGCCTTTGAATATAAATGCTATTGAAGAGTTCTTCAGATATCAAGGACACAAAAAAGAACAAATACATCCATACTATAAGAACTTAATATTGAAGAAGGCTGACTACTAAAGAGGATTAAACGTCATGATAATCCAAATAAGACCTTCTTGGAAGGGTACATAATGGGAAAAAGAAAGAGAGGAAGACCAAGGCGAAGATGGCTGCAAGACATCATTGATAATCTGCAAATGGATGCATCAGCAGCAGGGCATCTTGCTCACAACCGAGAGGCCTTCAGGAGTGCTGTTAGGGAGGCAAAGTTCTGCAAGGGACATGCAAATGAATGAATGAATGAAATGAATGTATATGATTATGTTTATTACACACAATCTCTGCAGGTTACTTGGGACTAAAGGGTTATTTATGACTGGTTACACAGGAAAAAACTGTGAAATAGACATCAATGAATGTGATTACAGTGATCCTCCAATTTGCCAAGCTCAGAGATTATGTGATAACTCACCATCAGGCAGCTTCACTTGTTACTGCAAGCAAGGAGGAGAAGTTATCACACCTCTTTTTTTTTAGATGGTTTTTCTCCATATTTTAACCCTTTTCTGGACAAAAATTTCCTCAGTCACTTTTAGATCATCATTGCGAACGAAGAAGAAGGAGAAGAAGAAGAAGAAGATCATCATCAGGTGCCATGCAACAAGATTTTTTGTATCTCCAGCTCTTCTCAAACATTCTCTATTACTTATTTTTGCTGTCCAGGGAATTTGCAACATTTTTCTGATAAACCACATTTCTGCTGCTTCCAATGATTTTTGTGCAGACCTACCTATTGTCCACGATTTACTTCCATAATACAAGATGGTTCAGTGTAACATTTTAGGACTTGTTTTCTATCATTCATTGATAAGGATGTTTTGGCTAATATGTTTCTCATTCTCTGAAATGCAGTCTTTTCTTGACCTATTCTGTTCTTGATTTATGTTCTGCATTTCCCATCTGAAGTTATTACTGCTCCAAGGTATTTGAATTTCTGTACCTGATTTAGAATAGTTCCATTTAATTTTATACTGCATGTTGGTTGATTCTGTTTCTTAGATATAACCACAGTCTCTGTCTTTTTTATGTTCAAATTAAGGCCTTTCTGTTCACTTTCTTTAGCAACTTTATCCAAGAGATTTTACAGGTCTTGTTGGTTCTCAGCTATCAGTACTGTGTCGGCAGCATGCCGAAAGTTGTTAATATTGTATCCTCTGACTTTTATACCTGGTTCTGTAATAATCTTTCTTAGAATATTCTTGCTGTACATAGATAAAGATCTGGAGATAGTACACATTCCTGTCATTCCCGTTGTTTTATTGGTTGACATTTTCCAGTTTAATTTTCAACTCAAATGACAGCTTCCTGCTGCCAGTATAGATGTTTTACAATCCTCAGGTCTTTGCCATCTATGTTTATGTCTTCAGGCATTTTAGACCTTGCAGGTCACCAAGTTTTCCTGTTGTCAGCAAGCTTTTCAACCTCATCAAGGGATGTTAATTCTACTAATTTGACCTCTCTTAAGAATGTCCTCTTTAGAGTTTCCCATTGTCGACCTCTTTTTCTTAGGTCTGTTGTAATTTGGGATTCTCTAATTGTTACTTCTCATCACGTGACCATTAGATTATGGAGACTAAAATTAATCAGCTTTGCCTCCCGTCACTTTTAAGACTTGAATTGGACTTGACTCAAGACTCAGCAGTTTGAGTTTTGTTGTGAGGGACTTGAATGCAGCATTAAAATAGTTTTATAAAAATGTACCTACCACCCTAAAAATGGTGATCTCAGTAACCAGTGACTACTTGAAACAAAATTTAAAAATAAAATAAAATATGGAACTCTACTGCATGTCCTTTTCTAAATAGATATTGAAGGATTAAATGTGGTTATTGCCCCATTTCCTGAAATTGCAAGCAGGATATTCTTAGCAGCCCACACATGAAGATGTTGAAACACAAACATCATATTGAATTAGGAATGGCTAGTTTGAGTGGACCCACAATAATTAGTATATAAGTATACAACTATCCTGGTTTATATATTTTGAGTGAACCCAGAGTGTTCCCCCCCCCCCTCAACAAAAGCTTCTTTGCAGACTCCACCACCACCACAGGGACCATGGCAAAGCTCTTTTCTGTTAGCAAGGCAGAGCTTGTTATTAGGAGCACCAGTAGAGAGGTGAGACAGGATCATGGACAGCCTATGTTTACTGCTCTTGGTGACTACAACATCGTACAGCCAGCTCTGCTTCCAAATAAAACCTATAGTGGCTTTGAATCTGTGAATTTATGTCATGGTCATTTTTTTTAGAGGCCAGGATTATGCAAACAAATAGATGAACACTGTAAAATATTTGTTTCAGGAGACGAGGAATGGCATTTATGGATGATTAGTAATAAAACAAGTGAAGCTATCTGACTAATGGTAAAATAAATAGGTGAAATTATCTTACACGCAATAAAATATATAGGTGAAGCTGTCTCACTAGTAGTAAAATAAATAAGTGAAGATATATTATTAGCAGTAAAATAAATAGGTGATGCTGTGTGATTAGCAGAAAAATAAATATATGATGCTGTCTGATTAGCAACAACAAAAAAATAGGTGAAACTGTCTGACTAGTAATAAAATAAACATGTGAAGCTGTCTGACTAGTAGTAAAATAAATAGGTGAAGCTGAGTGACTATTAGAAAATATACACATAATTATTGCAAAGAGACATAGGAAGTGGATTGGTTATGAACTCAAATACTGCAATCATGGCAGCATATTATGAACACCTGAAGAAGATATAATGGCCAAAGGCAACCTAGTGACTGGATACTGGATATGACCTAGCTCTGTTGCTGGTCTAAGAGAGCTTCTTCGTTACACTCAGAACATAAGTGTTCTGCATTCGACACCAGGATGCCCTTTAATGTTTTGGCTGATATAACGCTGTGTTGGTGGCTCAGGTTCTAGTGCACACCTGGAATTTGTTTCCACTTTCTCTGAGGACATGTAATTCACTCAGGTGGGTGTAATATGTGCTTTTGAGGGAGGTTTCTTGTGCAGATTCTTCAATTTGCTGCTCAAAAGATTGATACATGTCCCGTCTGTCCAAACTGATGGTCTCCTAGAGGGTTAGCTCTTGCTGCAAGTTGATCAGCTTTTTCATTGCCAACAATGCTGGAGTGTCCCAGGTAGTATATTCATGAGATGTTTTGGATATTTGTTTTGGATGTTATGTCCAACCACTGTCTTCTATGGGTACAGTATTCTATCGTTTGGTAGGCATAAAATCCCGTGACAAGGTTGAAAAGCTTGCTGAAAACAGGAAAAACTTGGTGACCTCAAGGATGTAAGATATAATCTAAAATGCCTGAAGACATAAACATAAACGGCAAAGACCTGAGGATTGTAAAACTTCTATGCTGGCAACAGGAAGCTGTCATCTGAATTGAAAATAAAACTGGAAAATGTCAACCAATAAAACAACGGGTGTGACAGGGATGTGTACTATCTCCAGATCTTTTATCTCTGTACAGCGAGAATATTCTAAGAAAGATTATTACAGAACCAGGTATAAAAGTCAGAGGATACAATATTAACAACCTTCAGCATGCTGACAATACAGTACTGATAACTAAGAACCAACAAGACCTGTAAAATCTCTTGGATAAAGTTGCTAAAGAAAGTGAACAGAAAGGCCTTAATTTGAACATAAAAAAGACAGAGACTGTGGTTATATCTAAGAAACAGAATCAACCAACATGCAGTATAAAATTAAATGGAACTATTCTAAATCAGGTACAGAAAATGAAATACCTTGGAGCAGTAATAACTTCAGATGGGAAATGCAGAACATAAATCAAGAACAGAATAGGTCAAGCAAAGACTGCATTTCAGAGAATGAGAAACATATTAGCCAAAACATTCTTATCAATGAATGATAGAAAACAAGTCCTAAAATGTTACACTGAACCATCTTGTATTATGGAAGTAAATCATGGACAATAGGCAGGTCTGCACAAAAATCATTGGAAGCAGCAGAAATGTGGTTTATTAGAAAAATGTTGCAAATTCCCTGGACAGCAAAAATAAGTAATGGAGAATGTTTGAGAAGAGCTCAAACAATTTTGTCAACAAAAAAAAAAAAAAAAGAGAAGGACATTGTACTTTCATAGGACATGCTATGAGAAGAGGAGACATTGAAAATATTGTAACAACAGGAAAAACAGAATGAAGAAGAGGCAGGGGAAGACTGAGAGAAATGATACTGGACAGTCTGATGGGATGGTGTGGAAGGAGATCACCAACTGATCTGATGGCCTGCATGAAGGGCCGGGTACTCTGAAAAAGCGTAATAGCCAACGCCAGTCAGCATGGCACCTGATGATGATCTAAAAGTGACTGAAGAAATTTTTGACAAAGAGTTGAGAAGGGGGGTAAAATATGGAGAAAAACCATCTAAAAAAAAAGAAGTGTGATAACTTCTCTTCCTTGCTTGCAGTAACAAGTGAAGCTGTCTGGTGGTGGGTTATCACATAATCTCTGAGCTTGGCAAATTGGAGGATCACTGTAATCACATTCATTGATGTCTATTTCACAGTGTTTTATCCTGCATAACCAGTCATTAACCCTTTACTGACAAGTAACCTGCAGAGATTGTGTGTAATAAACATAACAACATACATACTCTTTACAAATTATATAGAACAAACATGGCCACATTTGTTCTTCTAACTTTATCTGGAGCAAACATCACCAGAAATATTTTTCACACCATAATGGAGCAAACATGATTGCATTTGTTCTTAAGACAACAGATTGAGCAAACATGGTCATATCTGTTCTTTGTACCATATAAAGAGCAAACATGACCACTTTTGTTCTTCAGATCGTGTATGGAGCAAACATGACCACATATGTTCTTTAGACCATGTATGGAGCAAACATGACCACAAATGTTCTTCAGACCATGTATGGAGCAAACATGATCACATATGTTATTTAGACCATGTATGGAGCAAACATGACTACATATGTTCTTCAGACCACATGTGGAACAAACATGCCATTGCTATAGAGAAATCTTTCTTATAATGCTTGCAAACCAAAAGTGCTAGTCTGTTTCCTACCATAGTTCCTGATAAACAGGCTGTTTATATACTGCAGGGAAGATATCAGCACGTTCTTTGTTTGCTCTCAGATACACTCTTTGAATTAAACAAAGCAATTACAGCTCATCTGATGTGAAGTGTGCATTAAAAGATCTTCACCAAAGTTTCACCACTCACAGTTCGAAACAACAACAAAACAACAGACATGCTAATGATGATCATAACACTGAGATTGAACTTGGACATGTGTGAAGACTCACCATCTCAAATCTGTGTTGTTACTTGGGCTCTGACAAATGTAGCTCCTACGTTCATATATACACGTGGCCTTGTTCTGACAAAGATTATTCTCACACTCGTTGATTTAACCTTTATACTTTCTCCCAGTGAACCCTGGCATATACAGTAGAATGTAAGAAATGGGCTATGTGCATATAACTGAGGTCTATAAATGTTACTAAAACCTATGTGGTACTTTTGAAGAAAGAAAGGCATGTGTAAGAGAGAAAGAGTGAGACAGAGAGAGAGAGAAAGAGAGAGAGAGAGAGAAACGTATTCTGTTGGGTTGTTGCAGCAGAAATATATTCTGGTAAACAATGTGATATCTATAACCATATATCTATAACCACATATCTATAATCATATATCTATAACCACATATCTATAACCACATATAATTTCTCTATCCCATTAAATTCTCTTTCCCTACGGAATATGGTCTCAGTTTTTGTTATGCTCACTGCGTGGCTTTGTGACCATATTAAAACTGGAAAACAGTATAAAAACTTCTTATCTGTGTTTGCTGTCAGACAAATATTAAACATTATACAAGTAGTTAGAAAGGGCCATCATCTGTAAAATCCAGACACATCAAAGGTGCTCTGATTACCCCTTCAGTTTCTCCTTCAGCGCACAATAACTGACAAGACCCATCATGTGTTGAATGGGCATTGTTGAGGATCTTAATACATTGTGCATAACAACATAATGGTTAAACACACTTGCACATATAACAACATAAGACTAGGCTGAGTGATCGCTCACTCACTCACTCACTCACTCACTCACATGAAAATAAAGTTCATTCTCTTCACACAATGTTCTGAAAATGGTCTTTCCTAGGACTCTGAACCTCAGAACATACAAGGTCTTTATCCGAATAAACTGTGTCATTAAAAAATAAATGTAGCCATTTCAAACCTCATTTCTCGCAGGTGGAACCTATTTCTTGTGTAACCACCGAGTCTGCAGCCGTTGACGTGGTTAATGATGTTGTTGTATTTGGAGCTGTTGATACTGACGACACAGCTGATGAAGGTGGTGTTTCTGCTGTACTCGTTAACAGCAGCAATCCACAAAGATTCAGAGTAACTGCATGTGCTCTTCACATTGTTTGAGCAGACTGTCACACTGTTTTAATATGTCACACTGTTGAAATAGCAAAGTTAAGGTTAAAATCGAAGACTTAAAACAATGACCAGAAAGTAAAGGTACACTGTCATGCCTTAGAGGCACATAGGGATATGATGTTAGTGCCGTAATTTCCTTTGACCTGTCTGCACACTTGAGGGTGATGTGGTCAGCATCCGTCTTTCCTTCCCCAGCTCCAGAAGAAGTCGGGTATCCATTTCTACAGCTGGGTGACTGGGGCGCCTCCGGCCGGATTCGAACTCCCGACCTTTGCCATGAGAGACCAGTGCATTATCTACTCTCCACCGAGAGTCCAAAATGACCATAAATATAGGTCTGTTAGAAAAATTCAACTGCCATGTCCCGTGGCGTAGGCCATCATTTCTCTCCACAATTCCTTGTTTTTAGACTTGATTATGATATCCGCCGGTGACATTCTTCCTAGCCACACTGACAGTCCATCCAGTAACTTCCTCTGTCTTTTCTTCCTTCAATTTTTCCAGTTGCCACAGTGTGTTCCAATTTTCCTCTTCTCAGAAAATGTCCTATAAATCTCGCGTGTCTGGCCCTGATCTTTACTATAATTTGCTTTTTAACTCCGGCCTCTTTTAAGACTTCTTCGTTGGTTTTCTTGGCTGTCCATGGTACCTTCAACTTCTTCTTATAAGCCACATCTCCATGGTCTCCATTTCTCGTTGTACTCTCTTATTCATGGACCATGATTCACATCCATAAAACAAAATTGGCTCGATGTAACGTTTAAGTACTCTGAATCTTGTTTCCATTGATACGGATCTGTTGCACAAGATGTGCCTCATTGATGCTAGAAAAAGATAAAGAAATAAAAGAGAAATTCAACACAGAAGTAAAACATAGATATGATTATCAGATGCTTACATCTTACATCCTCCTCGCGCCGTTAAATGTCACATAGGGCTCGCTAGAATTGATAGAGAAGAGAAGAGGGAGCAAAAATAACCAAGCAGCGTGTAACGAGATTAACAAAGAAATAAAAATATGACGCAAGGAAGAGAAAGAGATGGCTATTACAGCAGTGTGATGAGACTGGAAAACAGTCTTATAATGGTAAAGAATTTCATGAAAGATAGAAGAACTTTGTAGGAAAAGAACAAGCAAAGCAACACAATAATTGGTGTATAAGTATACAACTATACACTAAACACTGCAGTAAAGCTGTGATACTAGAATGTAGGAGCAGCTTTATTACTTAACGATTTTGTAATCGTTAAGTAATAAAGCTGCTCCTACTTTTTTCCGATTTTATACATTCAAGCAAAGCAACAGACTGTTTGAAAACAAGGGAAGACACAATTATTATGAGAAAAAATGAAATCACGGAGAGATGGTCAAAGCACATAAGAGACCTGTATAATGACCAGAGAGATGGTCAGAGCACGTAAGAGACCTGTATAATGACCAGAGAGATGGTCAGAACACGTAAAAAACCGTATAATGACCAGAGAAATGTGCAGTTCAGTGTAAGCATGAATAATGAAGGACAACCAGTACTGGAAATGGAAGTAAGAAATGCACTCAAACAAATGCATGCAAGGAAGACACCAGGACCTGATAACATCACAAGAGAAATCATCGTGGCACTAGAAGAAGTCGGCATAGAAAAAGTATCAAGCTTCCTATGGCACAAGACATATATCATCAGATCTGTCTAAATCAGCTTTTATTGCAATTCAAAAGAAGGCTGGAACATCAGAATTTGACCAACATCGCACATTCATTCTAATAATCCATGTCACAAAAATACTGTTAAGAATAATTAACCTTAGGATATAAAAACTGAAACTGCAGAAGAATAATATGATTTTGTTGAAGGAAAACGCACAATTAACGTATTTTTTTTATATTAGCAGCTATAATAGAACAATTTTTAGAGGTATATAAAGATTTCTACAGTAACTGTGGTGCTTTCTTGATAACGCGAAAAGTTTTGACAGAGTTAGACGTGAAGAAATGATACATATGCTGGAAAAACTTAATATAGATGATAAAGATATAAGAATTATTAAGAATATCCACCGGAAGCAAAGAGTATCAGCAAGATTGAACAATAACATAGTCAGGATATAAAACGAGACGTAAGATAAAGGTGTTTATTGTCATCAGATCTATTCTCATTATACAGTGGAAACATCATGAGAGGCATTACAAATAAGAAATGAATTGAAACAGGAGGCCATAATATCAATAATCTCAGGTATGACACCTTTCTAATAGCAGAAAGTGAAAACAATTTGCAGAAATAAAATCATTGAAGAGAGCAATTTTTAAAAAAGGGATAGAGCTAAACAGCAACAAAACAGAAACAATGGCAATATCGAAAGCGATAAACAAAGCAAAATGCAACATTCTTTCAAACGAGAAGACACTGACAAATACATTCAACTACCTTGGAACAACAATAACAGCTGATAGCGAGTGCACAAATGAAATAAAATCTCGAATAGGCAGAGCAAAGGCAACTTTTTATTAGACGAAGAAGAAATTAAAAAATAACATGTCTTTAAAAGTGAGGAAAGGAGTATTACAGTACCACACAGAGCCAATATTGCTATACGGTTGTGAAAATAGGACATTCAACACAAAAATGACAAAGAAACTGGAAGCAACAGAGATGTGATTATGGAGAAAGATGCAACAGATACCTGGAGAGACAGAAGAACAAATGAAGAGCCCCTCAAACAAGTTTTAGAGCAACGAAAACTAGTTAAAATGGTAAGAAAAAGGCAGTCAAAATTTCTTGGACATGTCGCGTGAAGACAGAAGTTGGAGAACTTGGACATGTCATGTGAAGACAGAAGTTGGAGAACTTGGACATGTCGTATGAAGACAGAAGTTGGAGAACTTGGACATGTCATGTGAAGACAGAAGTTGGAGAACTTGGACATGTCGTGTGAAGACAGAAGTTGGAGAACTTGGACATGTCGTATGAAGATAAAATTGGAGAGCTTGGACATGTCGTATGAAGACAGAAGTTGGAGAACCTAGTAATGGCTGGAATATTCAAGAGAGGAACCCCAAGAGAAAAAAGAAATCTAAATGGACTAATCAAGGGGCATGGGAAATGAAAAGCATCTCCATTAATTAATCGGAAACACCAAGGACAGCACAAGATGGAGAAGCTAGCATGATTGCCAACGCTACATAATAATCTCCGTTGTTACACAAGAAAGCAGTACTTCGACAGTGATTGCCAGATGACGACTAGGAATCACTGACAAGTCAGTAAACTGTCAACTGTTCAGAAGAACATCGCAGGCACAATCCAGAAGCTGTCTTTTATGGAACACACACACTCCTGGACAGTTATTGTGTAACACAATGTTTCCCAGTCTTGTTCAGGCTGCCACCCCCTTTTCTCCCAGGTCACATCTTCAGCGCCCCCCCCCCCCCCGTTATGTACTATTCACACAATTGCCTTTTAAACTAAGATATGCATTACACAACTAAAAACGTCATCTAGAAAACTATTTATTATTTAAGAATATGAAGGAGTACATTTATAAATTCACCTACTGCATTATTTTCTCAGCTTTTAATGTGATGGATGAGTTTCAGGCAGGGACACAAGTTTCTCAGTATCAGGTTGAAAAGTTGCTAAGAAGGAGGGTATTACTGCCCCCATCTAAGAAGGGAGGTAATGTGTTTACCCCCCCCCCCCCCGTCAGCTTCTTCGTTTTCTCCCTCCCTACTGCCCCCTTTTCTCCCACGGCCAGCTTGACCTTGCTTCTCCCCCCTCTCCCTCGTGAACGTTGGAAAGGACCTCCCACTTCGGGAAACAGTATGATAATAGAAGTTACCAGGGAGAGAGATGGGGCGGGAGAACAGAGAGAGAAGAAAAGAGCAAGGAAAACTTGCTGACTTGAAAAGATTATAAAGATAACAAGTAAATCTCGGCCTTTTGGCTAAGATCAAAGTGTAGATCAAAGTGTAGTTCTGCGCTCTGTAGAATCTACACTTTGATCATTATTTTGAAACAAACGAGATGATCGAGGCCTGCCCTCTACATTGAATGCCGGGGCTATGGTCCACATCTCGTTACGGGTGGGCCTAGTTTGCAGTACAACCAGGATACGGCCTGTTGTTTTCGTCCTCTTAAAAAAAAAACTTCTCTAAGATACCATGATCAACAAGTTGGTACTTCTGTCCAGGCTAAGCTTTTAATCTCACCACATCACCTTGGTACAATTATCTAGCAGCACCGTGCGCTGTACTAGAATAAATAAAAAAAAAAAAGAAACCTCTCGGCATTTTGGCTAAGATCAAAGTGGCTGAGGTCAAAGTGTCCTCTTGGCAGGTAACCTGATAAACACACCCTTTAGTTAAGACAAAAGCGTCGTTATTTTGGAACTAAACGAGATGCCAGAGGCCTGCCCTGCACACTGGATGCCGGGGGTATGGTCCACATCTCGTTACGGGTGGACACGGTTGTACCACCGGGTCACGGCCTGTTGTTTTCGTCGTCTTAAAAAAAAAAAAAAAAAGAAACTAAGTAGGTTATCAAAATCGGGCCACGGACGGAAATTCCTAGATCATAAACGAAAATCAAAACATCAACGGACACGCTGAAGACATAGCCACGCTGGTAAAATAACTAAGAGAGTAGAAACCAGAAATATACAGGCCATAAGGTTACTGCAAAACACTTCCTGTTTAGTAGAAAGGACAACTTTGTTTTGGCAAATATTTAGATCACTAGATTTTCTAGTGACTTTCTGTCTAAGTTAGTCATCCTGTTGTAGATAAGTCTATTAGAATGAACCAGTCTGGGTGATGGAAGTTCCGAGAATTGCTAGGATGATAAAGAATTCTAGAAACTAGAACGTTGGAAAGCCTTTGTTAAAACGTTTCTTTGTTATGGACTAGTATTTCAGAGTAGAGCATGGATCGAGTTGAGATGTGTTATTGGAACTCATACTGTAAGGTGTCACTTTGGCGAAGATACTCGAGAATTCCTTGAGTTTAGACAGAGAATGTTGTGATTTTACTTCTGATCGTAAAGTCTTTATTGATGAAGTTATTACTTCAAGTTTCACTGATATATAGGGAGAATGTGAAGTGAGTTCAGAGTTTATACTCTAGCAAAGCATGAGTTCCAGAACAATATAATGCTGAGTTCTGACCACGTGGTATTAGAGCGGAGGTGACTATTCCAGTTTTACTCTGTTAAATTGTGCCATTGAAGAGTCAGTCAGTGTTGCTAGCAACTAGACAGATATAACAGGGTGATGATGCCACAAGAAGACTTGCTGTGTTGAAAGTCACATAACAAGATATTACGAACTTATGTTTATAGCTTTATGTCTAATCTAAGTGCTATGCCGCGTGGTGTAGGTGATCATTTCTCTCCACAATTCCCTGTCTTTTGCTTTGATCATGAGATCCGTCGGTGACTTTCTTCATAGCCACTCCGACAGCCCATCCAGTAACTTCTCTCTCTGTCTTCCTCTGTCTCTTCTTCCCTCAATTTTTCCATTTGACACATCGTGTTCCAATTTTCTTATTCTCAGGAAATGTCTTATAAATCTCGCTTGTCTGCCTCAGATCTTTGCTATAATTTGCTTTTAACTCCAACCTCTCTTAATTACGACTTCTTCATTGGTTTTCTTAGCTGTCAATGGTATCTTCAACATCCTTCTTGTAAACCACATTTCCATGGCCTCTATTTCTCACTGTACTCTTTTATTCATAGACCATGCTTCACACTTATAAAACAGAATTTTATAGGTTTATGTAATATATTTATAGCTTTATATAACTTAATTTATAGCTTTATGTAACCTTGGTGTAATTACTAAAAGACATAACGCATGCGTAAATGTCACGGCCTTGTGTCGAATTTTCAGCTAACTGTCCGTCATTGTCGTATATGTCATATCCCAGACTGATTGTTATAAAGAGACTGAATATTAATTGATTTTCATCGTTCAGATCATTCTGTAAAAGATGCACAACTTTTTGGTCCCAGCTGACCAGGATATGGAGTCAGTTCTGTAGCAATCAGAGTACATAACATCACTTACACATTTCTAAACTGCCAGTCGTGATCATATAATCACTGACATAATCCACAAACCGCCGGTTGAACATAAAACATCGCTGAAATATCTATAAACTATTAGTCGAACTCTGAATTATTGAAAAAAAAAATATCTCTGATTCACCAGTCTAACACACAAAATCACTGACATAACACCAGATACTGACCAAGTCCTCTTCTTATTCAAAAGCAATATAGATAAGCTAACTGTTGGGCACCTTTAATCATTAAAATACTGACTAGACCATGGCTGAAGAGGACTTCAGTGTAACAGGACAGAATCGTAGAGAGAAAAAAAAAACGGATTACCTCATAAAAGGTATCACGTGAGCGTGAAAAAAAAAAACCCAAACAAACGAGCCTAGAAGAAACACATATGGATGCCGCGGTGATGTAGTGGTTAGTGTACTCATATGCCGATCTGAGTGTCCCTGGTTCAATTTCGCACTCGGGCGGAATTTTTTCAGACCGACCGTTACGGGGGTCAGCCCAGCCTAAAAAAATGGGTATCTGGTGTTTTCCTAGGAAAACAAAGGCAGCGGAACAAGGTGCTGGCATACCTACTACCTCAAGTGTTGTAGTGGCCTAGAAATGTGAGACGACACTAACACTTCACACCCATTACGGCATGCAAATGCTACTGGGCTTATAACGCGGTTTGTTATTAGTCGAATCATAAACCAAGAACTGTCTCTGTGGAGATGTTCGGACAACAGAAAATTACAAATTATTACAGCAAGATCTCTTACGGGCCGGGTAATATTGAGCTTGTCTGTGACATTCTGGCTCCAACCGAAAGTATAACATTAACTAGAACAAAAATACAGACATATTCAGGACCGAAGTTCATGGTATATCAAAACTCACAAGCATTAAAAATGCGTTTCTTCTAATGGTGTTGCCAAACACCCCAGTCTCTGCCCCAGGTGGCGTGTGACGACATAGTTAAAGCAGTGCAAGGTAGAACTAAGGTTTTTTTTATGCTGGTAACGACACAGTACAGTAGACAGACGCTATTGGCTCTGTGATATTGACAGTAATGAGAATTATACTACAGGTATCTGTCAAATTTACATCAGTTATCATCTTGTGCCATCTACTCAGTGGAAGATCTGCTCCAGTAGATCTCCGCACCCCCCCCCCTCTCTCTCTCTCTCTCTCCTCCCTCTCCCCTTGAGTTTTCCAATGACTTCCAGGCTCTCAGACTTCTGCCGATTTGTTTATATAATTTAGATTTTTTGGGGTAGGCTTTAATTATTTTCTTCTTCTTTTAAATAATAATTACTGGGGGGGGGGGGGGGAAGAAGGGAAGAATGAAAATTAGAGGAAAATAAAGAAGGCACTGTATCGAGATGTTTGTACATGAAAGATTTGATGGGAGTAAATCATGACCATCCTTGTCACAGATGTTGTTTAGAATGCTATAGCAATCTTTTTTTGATCATTCTCAGGCGTGGACTTGAATACTTTTGAAGTAAAGGATGGTCACTGGAGTTAGTGTATGTCCCTATGCATAAAGCTTCTCAAGAACTGATATAGGTATTCCTCACATCTATGTTCTCCGTGCTTCTATGATGGGCACTCCTGTAAAATGTATTCCCGTGCCATCGCTACTGTGTCAGTATAATCGTTTTTTTTTAACGCTTAGTAAAGATAATGGTGAACATACATAATGATGGCCGAATGTTATAGCGTTCTCATGTCCTAGATTGCATACAAAGAGACAGAACGGAAGGCTGCTATGAGAGGCTTTTTATTTTTTGTAAGCTCCATCACGATGTAAATGAGTAGATCTCTGTAAAGTTCACAGCTTGTTTAACACAATATATTTCCAGGGATAGGGACTGAAGACGCTGTCTATTTGGCAGTCAGTTAAACAAAGCTGACATGCTAATGTCAGGGTTGAGGAACAATAGCTGATATGCTAATGTCAGGGTTGAGGAACAATAGCTGATATGCTAATGTCAGGGCTGAGGAACAATAGCTGATATGCTAATGTCAGGGTTGAGGAACAATAGCTGATATGCTAATGTCAGGGTTGAGGAACAATAGCTGATATGCTAATGTCAGGGTTGAGAAACAATAGCTGATATGCTAATGTCAGGGCTGAGGAACAATAGCTGATATGCTAATGTCAGGGCTGAGGAACAATAGCTGATATGCTAATGTCAGGGCTGAGGAACCATAGCTGATATGCTAATATCAGGGCTGAGGAACCATAGTTGACATGCTAATGTCAGGGCTGAGGAACAATAGCTGATATGCTAATGTCAGGGTTGAGAAACCAAAGCTGATATGCTAATGTCAGAGTTGAGGAACAATAGCTGATATGCTAATGTCAGGGTTGAGAAACCAAAGCTGATATGCTAATGTCAGGGTTGAGAAACCAAAGCTGATATGCTAATGTCAGGGTTGAGGAACCAAAGCTGATATGCTAATGTCAGAGCTGAGGAACCCTAGCCTGGCTGACGGACCAGCTATCGCCGCAGTCTCCCGGTGACGGTGGAGTGTGCTAAAGAACATTGCACCCCCCCCCCCGAGTTTTTTAGCTCCAATCAGGTAATGTAAAAAGCCGCCATAACCCTTTCCCAGTCCGACACGATGCTGTGCATCACTATCTTCAATGCATCGGCTGCAAAGAACATCAGCTCGCAGTTCTAGGGAAAGTGAAAAAGAAGAAGAAAGAAGTTTCCGGGGAAGTTGTGCAGAACAGAGGCAGTGAGACGAGCCCTGATAATGTTCGTCAGCGGACATCTTTGCTTGCTTCTCGGGAAAATAATATTAGAGTTCTAGAATCTAGATGTAACCCTCTTTAAAAAAGACAAAAGGAAAAAAAAATATGAACAATTCTTAAAATAAATAAATGTAACTAGTTCCAACGATAAAACAAAGAATCAAAATAAAAAGAGCCACGATAAAGTGACCTGAATTGAACCCGGATGTACTTAACAAAACAAATCTATTCAAATTTTTAGTAAGCCTAAGATACGTCACTCGTACTATGGAAGCAGGGCACCAGACACTTACCGAAGTTCTAAATTAGATACAAGGACACTTGTGATAGGTCTTTGAGACTAATCCTAAAAAGCTAGTGATGAGAAAGACTCAAATGAACCATTTTAGTATAATGACCTATGACAAATCCAAAAAGTAAGGTCAAGAATTTGTAACATTAAACATGCCTCTTCTTCTTTCTGAAAATAATTTCTTGAAAGAAGAAAGAAAGTAAGAAAGAAAGAAAGAAAAAAAAAGAAGAAGAAGAAGAAGTCACAACTGTTAAGGAAGCGGCACTTTCCTCATAGGAATATGTCAACTAACTGTTTTAAGCCTTGCATGTTCTAATCATAGCATGTTTTATTAAATGCCTTTTTCCATTCGATGCATCAACATTCAATCTGTCTTTCTCTTGTCCACAATACTCCACCATGTAAGACGCACCGGCGTATAAGACGCACTTATAATTAGGCAAAGAATATTTTGGAACAGAACTAAAACCTCATATTTTCCCAGGAACTTCACAGCTCTCCCCTTGGTAAGATTTGGTCCTAGATTACATGCCACCGATATTCTACCAGTGAAGCAAAATCTGCAAATAACCATATAACAAATTTGATAAAAATGGAATATTACAGCAATTTTTTTTTAACTCTGAAAGTACATTTTATTTAGGCGAAGCCATTTCTCACAGTGTCTTACGGTATTGCTGTTAGTGTCACTTTCTGTTCCACTCCAAATTTGCACTTGCACTATCCCTTTAATGTGATTGTGGGTCGGTTCATGTTGTTTATGCTAAAACTATCTCTGTTATTTAAGAGAGTGGCTGGTGTATAGTCAAATGATCGCCACAATGCTCTTGAAACAATATGTCACAGAAAAGTCTGAATCGCAGCAATACAGTACTGTGGAAATGGTACTGGGCTATGCATCTATATACAATTATATATATATATATATGTGTGTGTGTGTGTGTGTATGTTAACGTTATTTAAGCGATTTAAAGGTTAGTATATAGGATAACAAGTATCGGAAGCATCCCAGAATGCAGCATAAAGGTCAACAACAGCATCCGTCATCAATAACAGCAGCAACATTCACTGAACTCTGACATGTTGTGTTTATCAATATTAACTGATTATTACGGTAAATATGAGCACTTACAACCCGACCACAAGAAATACACAGCACGAAAATGTTCATTCGTCTCGTGCCGTCTCCCCATGGAAGGCTGGGTGCAGTGAATCCCCACTCTGCTCTGTTTCTTGTCTCCGTAGAGCTTTCGGCCAAGCTTGTCCCTGCCCGTCTCTTGATGTTGTCCACCCATCTATATTGCTGCCTTACTCTTGTTATTTTCCCTTCCATCTTGCCCTCGAACAGTCTTCAGTACAGTATTGTGCCTCTTGAGATGCCCAAAGTATCTTAACTTCGGAAATTTGGAAAGGGATATTTTGGATATTTTTGAAAATTTGGATATATGGACATGTAAACTGCTCCAAAAATAAGTGGCAAAGATATCATTCTTCATTTTAAAGGCCGTGGAAGGGTGCTTCTGACTATCGGTAGTTTATATTTTAATATCATTTTGGTTTGTAATCATAATATAATCATTTATAGTCACATTTATTGCATTCTGAGTTCATCGGGAGATTTGTATGTTAAACCTGGATTTTTAGGTTTTAATCTAGTACTGCAAATGAAATGCAACAATGAATCAGATCCAATACACCAAGTACAAAGACACCAACAAACCATCCTCTTCCGCCTAAGGACAGGCCACTGCAGACCACTAGGCCACCTACATTGACTTAAAATGTCTCACACAGACGAGTGTCCATGTGGCAGTGGAGTCCAGACTCCAGAACATATCCTTCAAGAGTGCCCCAACCGTCCAGACCCGAGGCGTGAGACATGGCTAGAGGACACAAGCTTGGGGCAAAAGATTTGGGGCTCCTATCAGGATCTGGAGATGACTGCGGGCTTTGCCATGTCGACATGGATCAAGATCTGATGTGACCAACAACCTCGAACGCAGAAGAAGAAGAAGAAAAAGAATCTAGTACTAGTAAACTATACCCTGCAAGGCCTACCCAAATCTAGCCACCGGAGTATAGGACGCGTGTGATTTGTTAAGTTTCTCTGAAAAAAGTGGGGCTTATATGACATAAACTATTGTAAATATCAACTCTTTCTCTCTCTCTCTCTCTTTCTTTCCCTCTTTCTCTCTTTCTCTCTCTCTCTTCCTCTCCCTCTCTCCATCTCTCCCCCTCTCTCTCTTCCCCCCTCTCTCTCTCTTTCTCTCCCTCTCTCTCTCTTTCTCTCTCTTTCTCTCTCTCCCTCTCTCTCTTCCTCTCCCTCTCTCTCCCCCTCTTCTCTTCCCTCTCTCTCTCTTTCTCTCCCTCTCTCCTCCTCTCTCTCTTTCTCTCTCTCCCTCTCTCTCTCTCTCCCTCCACGCACAGTATCTTAAATCGCACTATTTCAGGCAATGCTTATTTCAGGAAAAATGTTTTTCTTTTGTGATGAACTCTGCGAGTAAAAAAACAAAACAAAACAAAACAAAAAACACAGGCAATTGCCATCTTCTTCTTCTTCCTCGAAACCCTACCCTGTCCTTTTCCATGAAAGTTTTACACACAGTTGAAACGAAAATCTAAGATCTCCAACTGGTTCTAGTTAAGTTACAGCACGATGCTGTGGCGAGTGTCGTACATTTATTTTGTTATACAAACTCGAGTTGGACATAGCTCTCTCTCCCTCTCTCTCCCTCTCTCTCTCACTCTCTCTCTCTCTCTCTCTGAACCTTAAGTGCCCAAGGCACATGGGGCTTCCGCGAAGGTTTTCTACAAACGCCCGTTCTTTGGCTTTGTTTCCGCTCTTGCCCAGGTGAGCCCTCTTTTTGCTCAACATCCTCTCTGTTGTTCTTCTCAATGTCTCCTTTGGTGTACCCTTACTTCTGTTCCCTTGTGGTATCCATCTTAGTGCTATTTTTGGTAGTGAGTCGTCAGTCATGGACATAGTTCATCTGTGTTTATTTATGATTAGAATGAAAGAATTTGGAGTAAAATGTTGTGGTACTCATAGCGAAAGCCATGATCAGAACATTATAAGAATTACAAGAGAATTACCTGGGATTCGAACACGGACTCCGGTAGGACGAGCAGCCGTCTAGCCACGAGAGAACAGTGTACTATCGACTTAGCCAACTCGAACACGGACTCCGGTAGGACGAGCAGCCGTCTAGCCACGAGAGAACAGTGTACTATCTACTTAGCCAACTAGCACGTATATAATTAGTTGGCTAAGTCGATAGTACACTGTTCTCTCGTGGCTAGACGGCTGCTCGTCCTACCGGAGTCCGTGTTCGAATCCCAGGTAATTCTCTTGTGATTTTTCTTTCTCTCACGTCTCACTAAAGTGCTTTGTCTACGATTTTTTCGAGGTTTAATCCTACAATATTTGTTCTCTTACTTTACCGTACCAAAACCTCGTAGTTTCCTATTTATAAAAAATTGTTCCTATAAGAATTACAAATCAATCCAAAACTGGAGTCATCAGTTTTAGTACATTGGAAAAAGACAAAAATGGAAGAGATCGAGGTATTTATATATCTGCCTAGAGATCGAGGTATCTATAGATCTGCCTAAAGATCGAGGTATCTATAGATCTGCCTAGAGATCGAGATATCTATAGATCTGCCTAGAGATCGAGGCTTCTATAGATTTGCGTAGAGATCGAGGTATCTATAGATCTGCCTTGAGATATCTATAGATCTGATTAGACTTCAAGGTATCTATAGATCTGCCTAGTGATCGAGGTATCTGTAGATCTGCCTAGAGATTGAGGCATCTATAGATCTGCCTAGAGAGCGAGGTATCTATAGATCTGCATAGAGTGAACTGATTTGCTCCTAACTATCATCATCATCATGATCAATACTCCGGTCACATACTTATTGTATCCAGGTAATATTGTTTTTGTTGTTATTGTTATTGTGTTGTTATTGTGCGTATGCTCGCTTCGATCTGCTGTTGACTCAGGCGGTGTCACGTATTTATGGGACTTAAAAAATCCAATGTTCACTTCATGTACTAGCAGCCATGAGTACAGTAATCATTATAGCTCATTCTGCATGCAATTTCTCCTTTTTTAAGAGACATTTTTTCTCTGCCTAAAGTACCAAGTACCCGCATTTACACTTGGATCGACTGGATATCGTGGATCTTCAACCCATGGCCTTCGGATCAGAAAGTAGTTCTTTACTGCTCGTTGGTCCACCCCCCCCCCCCAATCCAACAATATAATAATATTTCACACGTTAACTCAGTCACTCATTTGCATGTCCCTTGCGGAACTTTGCCTCCCTACCAACTCTCCTGTAGACCTCTCTGTTGTAAGCAATATGCCATGCTGCTGATGCATCCATTCGTAGATCATCAATCATGTCTTGCAGCCATCTTCGCTTTGGTCTTACTCTCTTTCTTTTTCCCATTATGTACCCTTCCAAGACGGCCTTCTCTAAATTATCATGACGTTTAATATGTTCAAAATATTTAAGTTTTCTCTCTTTAATCTTCCTTACTAGCCAACACGTTAACTGGTTATATCAAATTATAAAGCCACATTATTATGTTAAAGTTATTTTATATACCTTTCTTCTTGACATTCATTGACACGTATACTAACAGTACATTTAGCAATTATATTGCATGAAATTCATATAGCCTCAGAAGTGATGTACAGACCATATAGTCTGTCTGCCCTCAAAAGACTAGTATACGTATATTTCAAGTATTTATTTCATGATTTAACAATTAAAATTAGATAAAACAACCACTTGAGAATTAATTCTTCAAACCTTTTGAATAGAGGTCAAGGATGCATGGAATACCGTGTACATTTAAATATAAAAGTGGGACGATACTTTTCTGCAGTGCAAAAAAATGGGAAAGTTTTAGAAGTTTGAAAAAGTGGAGGGGAGAAGAGGGGGAGGGAGGGGGAATTGCGAATGGCTGGGGAGACGGATGAGAATGTAGATAAATAATCAGACCAGGCACTGTACCACACTTAAAAGTTCTCAAGTGGGGTATTAATACATCACCTGGCCTACATAATGTCAGTTTTTCGCTGACGCCAGTATAAAAGACTTCGACTGAAATCAAATCTTACATAAATTTGAGCTGCAGGTAGGTTTTATGTAGCATATACTTACTTACTTACTTAGTTACTTACTTACTTACTTAGTTTATCCTTGCTCTTTGCTCGTGTTGAGGGGAGATGCAATTTGAGTTTTTGGATCAAATGGGTGGCTTCCGTGACAGTCATGCCATAATTAGCAAGTGTCTCTCTGATACCATCTACCCATCTCTTTCTGGGTCTTCATTTTGGTCTGCGTCCTGTGGTCCTTTGGTTGAAGGCTTTCGCGGCTGGCTGTGAGTGTGCCATTAAGTGGCCGAACCACTCGATTCTTTGCTTCTTCTGTGTGTCGTAGACGTGATGGAGCTCCTACCATCTATCTTATGGTGTTAGTTCTCAGTTTTCAGTCCGTTTTATATCCTTTCTTGAATTTGAAGCAAGTGAACATCCACTGCCGTTTTGCTAGGTCTGTCGCAACTACACTAGAGCCTCTTATGCCAACTGTTTTCAGGGTGATCCGAGTTGGCCTTCATGGCCACCGCAGCGGCCTTGTGGGATAAACCCACACCATACTTCGCCCACCGCAGCAATCCCTTACTTGGCTGTTACCCTCTCCCACGACGAGGACGTGAGGCTGACTATATATATATAGAGAGAGAGAGAGGGAGAGAGAGAGAGGTGTAGTGGATGAATACAGAATGGCTAATCAGTAACCGAAGCTGGGAAGGGGTGGGGGGGGGGAGTATTTTTGCATTGGCTTGTAAAATTTCCCTGAAAAAAACCCCCACCTAATCGACGTCTATTTTTGAAACAGGTAATCTCAGACGAAATGTCGTGGTTATGTCCCCTCCTCCTAGCAGCGTCCTGTCTCCTACAGCTTGGCAGGGCGAATTTCCTGCTCACTGTAAACCCAACCAGGATCGAGGTTGGAATCACTGAGGATATCACCCTGCAGTGTAGTTTCAGAGGAGCTGCCAGCGCTAGCGACCTCATTAGCGTTACCATTCTGAGGATTCTGAAAGAAACCACCCCAGAGAATTTCGAAATCGTGGCTTCTATCAAAGACACAGACACTGAAGCTCATAATCTACAGCTGGGCCCGTCTGCAAATGTCACAGGTTTCATTGGGGAATTGACCTCGTCGTATTTATCCGTGGCCTGGGGCCTGGCCACCTACAGCATTTTGGGAAGGTACCGTTGTGACATTATTGGCTTTCAATCAAACCAGGACTTGACAACAGAGAAATCTCCTGTGTTTGTTGTGAGGGAAAGCAACGTTACGCTCCAGGATGTCATTGACCTTGCAGTCAGGCAGAAGACAGACCTGGAGAAGCAACTGCAGATTCAGAAAGCTTACTGTGAAAGTAGGATCGCCGTGGTGGAATCAGAAATCGACAAGAAGATAGCAAGTATTAAACTCAATCAAGAGACTGTTAGCACGCAATTCGAGGCCCGTTTAATGGGAGAACTGAAAGGACTTCAGACGGACGTAAAGCGATTAATGGATACAGGAGTTCTTCAATACTGGCCAGAAGGAACCTACGCTCTTCTAATGCCGGACTCAAACTGCCCCAACAACGTGGGAGCTCAGTGGACTACAGGTTATCGTAAGTTCCACACAGAGTCAACAGACCGGAACTACGATCAAATTTCACCATCATCCCACCTGAAGATGCCGGCACTGGAAAGAGTTGATAACAATAATTTTGTGTATCAGTACTTCTGTGTGTCCAGTTCTCTTTCTCCAGGAGCTGATTGGCCGAAAGGCTCCTACTGTATCAATCGCGTAGGTTCTGCCTGCCCAGGAGGGTTTATTTCAGGTTCAATTACCTGGCAAGATGAAGTGACACATTCAGCGGCAAACATTTCTGGTGCTCTCCCTGATGGTATCTACTCCGCAAACACAACAACTATCATCTACTGCTGCAGGGACGATGGAGAACCGAGTGACCCTATCTACCTTCCCAGAGCTCGCCCATTTTATCTTTACAGGTACAATGAGACATGTCAAGAGGTTGTAGGAATGCAAACTTCAGATGAGTATATTACATTTGACACTGACAACTCAAACCAAGACGAATATGATAACAGTTTTCATCCAGATGGCACTATCAACAATGTTCGTATAGAGCTCTGTTACTACAGCGAAAAATAGCCATAATCAGTTTTCTGTGGATTGTTTTATTTTTCTTTAATTATTTATGTATCTTTGAACTAAAAAATATAAGTAGCATCTAGGAAGTGTACAAGTAGAACATGTGAAATCAGAGAAATTGTTGAAAGATATCAATCCTCATTATTTGCCATTCAAGCCTCATTCAGTAATAGCTTATATCTATTCCTCCATGTAGAAGTCTACTCAGTGAATGAGATGCCCCAGCCAGCCCAGATATAAAAATAAGTTTCAAGGCTTCTGCTAGTGATGGGAAAACATTCTCGTTGGACGGTACTTTTTTCTGTTTGAATTTAAATGTTTTTTTTTTTATTTTTATTTAATCAGTGGATTGCTTTTGTGGCACATTTTATGCACTCTTTGATCAAATGCCACTTATTTCCACGAAATTTTTTCTTTAGGAAATAAAGACCAGGCTTGGCTCGCTGCTGTTTCTCTTGTACTTGCAGCTTCTACTTGTATATTCAAGCTCGTCAAGTCACCACCCGGAATAAGTATGGCAATTTGTATGGCATTCTGCAAATATACACAGATCACGGCATTATTTTCCAAGTGTTATTTTTAGCTCGAGGTTAATTTTGGAAACGGAGGATTTGTTGACAGAGTGTAACGAAGTTTAAAACTGGCAAGAAATCCTGTTATTTAAAAACAAAACAAAACAAAGTATAGTTTTGAAAGTGATACAGCAGTTCGCCATTCTGTAATGAACTAATTAGGAAAACAAAAAGAGGTGTAGCTACATGAAAATTATTGTTTCGTGCGTAACATCCTACATTCCTCAGCTGCTTGGGTTACATGAAAAGCTTACACATATTTCTAGTATTTTACTTAGTCAGAACTTGCTACGCGGACCCCAACGTGACAGTCTGCGGACTTCCACATGACAGTTCGCGAACCTCCACATGACAGTCCGCGAACCTCCATATGACAGTCCGCGAACCCCCACATGACAGTCCGCGAACCTCCACATGACAGTCCGCGAACCCCCACCTGACAGTCTGCAGATCTCAGTTTAAAAATCACTGTACTAGAATGTAGTCAGGTTCACATTTTTTTTCAAGTGAGAAACAAGGAAACGTTCACACAGTAAAGTGACAGATCACAGTGCTGTACGGCGCAGCTAACAGAAAATATATTAACCGGGCTAGCCTCAGAGACGAAATATAGAATATAGGCCGAGAAGAAGCCTGGAAGTTTTGTTGTCTTGGGCATAACGTGCACTAACTATATAACTATCGACGTATTCATGAGTGAAATTAATCAGCTAATCTTTGCTTTGACACTCTTTGACTAGGTCACATCAACAGATATATTCTATGAACGGAAAACTCATCCAATGACCCATCGCCATTAATCCTTTTGTATCCTGTATCAAAGATTTCTTGGACAAGTGGCTAATTATAAACGTAAAATTGTATGCAGAAAATAATACATTCAGGTTTGCTTATCGTTTTATTTAAATTATCTCCCATAAATACCACGCAGCAATCAGGGTAACCATGTATAAGAAATAGACAGTATTTACGAAAACTGTCCTTCATATTATAGACATAGAGATCGAAAACAGATGTAACAAAACGAACCTACTTATGGGGCCAATGACTCCCATACTTAACAACAAGCATGTCTCACTGGAAGCCAAAAGAACTATCTATAAGACAATCTTCATACCAACGTTGTGCTACCAATGCCAGGCATGGACGCTAACAGCAAAAGACAAAAGAAAATATTACATCAACTGTAATGAGATTCTTGGGAAGAATTCTTGGAATACCACGAATAGATAGAATCAGAAATGATGTCATTAGAAATAAAGTAGGAGTCGAACCCATTCTAAACTATATTCAAAAACAGCAAATAAAATGGTTTGGTCATATATCACGACTACCAACAGAACGTGTACCACAGGCAGCAATGTTTTACAGACCACACAAAGGCAGAGGAAGGGGCCGCCCATGCAAACGATGGACCGAGGATATAGCAGAGTCCCTGAATATCTCAATGTACGAAGCCAACAGACGAGTCACTGGGAGACAGCTGCACTTCACCTCTACACCTAACAGTAAATGAGGAGGAACAAGACAAGACGAAAACTGTCGTACGAAAGTGTGAACTAACAGACTGAATAGCTTCTAAGAGTGTTTTCGTTAAAAATAAAAAGAAACGACAGTAAAGAGTTAATTTCAGCCAAAGTATTGATTTTCCTTCCATGAAAATGATTCTATATTTCGTCTCTGAGGCTAGCCCGGTTAATATATTTTCTGTTAGCTGCGCCTTCCAGTTTCATTCATACTTTGTTTTAAAAAAGAATGTGTCATGTTATAAGATGTGCATTAATTCTTTATAAACATTTCCTACACAAATATTCAGAACAAATTATGCAATCCACTTTCACGAGGAACAAGACTACAAATTCTTCTTCAGGAATTAGTACATTTATTCTGGTGACATATTAAACAGTAAAAGCTACATTAAAAAGATGTACTCAGCCCCACTGTTTTGTTAATTTTTTTCTTCTATGAAAGTTTTGTCGTCCTTCTGATACTGAAAGCTCTGCCTCATTCATTCATTCATTCATTCATCTGCATGTCCCTTGTGGAACTTTGCTTCTCTAACAGCACTACTGTAGGCCTCTCGGTTGTGAGCAAGATGGTCTGCTGCTGATGTATCTATTTGCAGATCATCAACGATGTCTTGCAGCCATCTTCGCCTTGGTCTTCCTCTCTTTCTTTTTCCCATTATGTACCCTTACAAGAAGGTTTTCTCTAGATTATCATGACGTTTAATATGTCCAAAATATTTAAGTTTTCTCTCTTTAATCCTCTTTACTAGCCATCATTCTTCAATATTAAGTAAGCTCTGCCTAGGAAGTTCATATGTGCAATATGCTCTCAAGACTTAGAGAAAACTGAACGCCTTTTTTGCAGTGGAATTCACAGTTATCGCCCATTATTTATTGTTTTAAAATTGTTTACTATAAAAACCAGAAAACCTATTGAAAGCATTGCAAGTCCTTAACGTTAAACCTAACCTTGACTGGATGGTGAAGCTGTTTAATCATTTGTAGGAATCAATGCTTACGCACCGTTCTGTGTGTTCTCGATTCATTACATTTTTAAATTTGAACTTTTGCTGCCACTTTATCAAAGGAAAGTTGCAATTATCGTACAATTATCGTACACGAATCTGAGCTTATAAGGTTGTACTTTTTTTTCATGTACTCATAGAAACAGGCTGTTGTGTTTCTACAGTCTGTTTAACTAGTGGCACGAAGTGGTTCCCCGAATGATGGGACTTGTTGCTAAATCTATTTCTTGGATTCGTTTTCTGCTGTCAAATAAGTCTTTCACCCACTCCTTGTCCGACTCATTTATTACTTCTGCAAGTGGTGAGAAACGAATAACTCCTCAACTAACTTTTTTTATTCCAAAGACCGAGAAGAAAATGTTGGCTTTAATAAATAATCCGTGGAATTCATTGTATAATTTAATGAGTTAATCTTGGACAAATTTAAAACTGAATTCATTATGTAATTTAATGGACTAATCTTGGGGAAATTGAATTCACAGTATAATTTAATAGGCTATTCTTATGGAGGAAAACTGCATTCACGGTGTAATTTTAAAAGACAAAACTTAACAGAATACCTAAATTCGATGGACAATTTTTAGCCAGTCTTAAACAAAATAAATTGAATTCAGTGTGTAATTTGACAGGATAATGACTAAAAATTGTTGATATTCTAGAGGAAAAAGAAAAGTCCTCAATCCCGTTTTGTGGACTGTGTCTAAGAACTCGGAGCAACTGAATGGAGACAGAAAGAGCTCTTGTTCTGAAGGCTATAAAACTCAGTTGCTTAACCTTTTTTCACTTCTTCACGATGATGATTGCTATACAAGAAGCACCGTCAAAAGTGAAAACGGGAAAGATAAGGGTCTTGACCTAGGGTGATAGTGCGCAAGAATGAGCAGGTGATGAAGCAAGAGGCACGATGCTGGTGCAGTGACGACCGCCGAAGCTTGGAAATGAAAAGCTGGAATGTTTCACGTCGCTAAAGGTCTTGTGTTCTCATATGTAAACTGTAGCAGCAGACATTACACGGGTTGCCTCGACGTTTTGTGGCTTTGTGACTGGAAGTTTAAATTGAAGTTGTCTGCCCCCTTATTAAGCGGTCACAGCGTATAAACAGAAACACTAACCAAAGAGAGGCGAAAGTGATGATGATGTCTCTGATGATAAATACATTGAAGTACTAACCAAGAGCGATGACAATGATGATGATGATGTGTGATAATGATGTCCTTAGTGAATTAAAGATCGACGACAATGATGATGATGCCTTTGTTGAGAAATAAACAGAAGTACTAATCAAGGGATGATGGTGATGATGATGATGTACTTGGTGATAAAGAAGTATTAATTAAGATCGACGAAACTGATGATAATGATGATGATGTACTTGGTGACAAATGATAGTGATGACAAGCTGCTACATATTTCTTTCCCTTTTTTTTTAAAGGAAGATACATTTAAAGAAAAAAAAGTTCGATCGATGTCCTCCTACCTGATTGCTGTGCGAGACTTTTGCTTAAGCTCCATCTTGATTACGTTTTTGGTTTGACTGTCCTGACTTGTTTTCAAGGAGAACAGTAAACAAAACGAGGTAGAGAACTGACTGGCGCGTTCACAAACTGTGGCGAGTCAGCGGATCCATCTGGTCTCCAACAAAAGGCGTTTTTAAGATTCTGTCAAAATTCTCCGTCCTTGGCCATCGAGACAAAACTCAAGCTGCTATTCAAGGTGCATGTTTTTGTCCAGGTTTCCTTCAAAAATGCCTGGACGTATTATTATGTTACAATTTATCGATTCAAATAATGTTCACGTCAGTCCGCTTTCATAACATTTGTATTCTTAAAACACCCAACTACAGATTAATCACCGCCAAGGTCCCTAGGCTAAACTTATAAGGGCCTCCACTTCTAACAACCTTTACTGTCCGTCTCTTGATATTTGGCTAATTCCCCTCTAATTGTAATCTCAGCTATTATTTGCACAACTGCAGATGTTTACTTTTCAGAAAACTTATTAATCCGTCAATCATTTACATGTAAACAAAGTTTACTCAGCATTTGCAGCCCACCCCCCCCCCCCCCCCCGCCCTTGATGCCTGGCTCCATTAACTTTCCTGCCTGCCCCAGCATTAGCCTGCCCAACAGTTATCAAATTACCTTCTCTGCTCACGCTGTCATGATGTAGGACCAACAATCTGTATTTATCGAGCCTTTAACTGGGACAACGACGTCAATCTTGCCGTTGTAAAAAAAAAAAAAACAGATGTGATGGGTTTCTAAAAATGCTAGACTTGGCAAATATTAGCTGAAAATAATCAGTGCGACATTTTTCGGCCATAACCATTGTTGATCCAGCTGACAACAGCAGCGCTGTTCGATGTAAACACAGACTGTCTAAAGTTGACAGACGAGAAAAAATATTAATATGTGTTTGTTTAAAAGCAGTTTTGAGGTTTTCTAAAGTCGCCAGACCTGCTGTATTTAGCTGAAGAATAGATATTTTAGGAATATGAAAGAATTAATAAAATCCATACTAACTCCTTGACATAAAAAAAGTCAGCAAAGGTCTGTGTGGTCTAAAGAATGCTGCTTCCAAATCCAAAGCTGAAGACTGTAGGTTCGATACTCATTACAAATATTTATTTATGTATAAATCATAGTTCTGAGTGTCCGATATCTACGGGGGTGAGGACGCTGTCCCGTTTGGAAATCAGGCACCTATAAGTGACATGCTCATGTCAGAGCTGGCGAGCCACAGCTAACCATGTCCCATCTCTCTGTTTATACCCCTCCCCCCCAAACCAGTAACAGGTCTTGCCTGGCTAACTGGACAGGGGTTGTTACAGTCCCCACGACGGTGTGGCCTACTAAAGAAGTATTGTCTACCCTCAGCTTTTTTTTTAGCTTCATCCAGAGACCTAAAAAATAGTCGCCATAACACGCTTTCAAGCCGACACTATGGGGTGCCGCAACACCTTCACAGCATCGGCTGCAAAGAACACCAGCTCACGGTTTCAGGAATAATATACGCCACACATCGCAGAATCGTTGTGTGGCTGTGTGTGTTTTTTTAGCAAACAAAAAGTGAACAATGCAAATAACTTTCTTTGTGTGAACTTATGTAATACAAAGATTTCCCGCATATCGTCCACCGGGCAATGTCCGACCGCATGTACGTCCCTGGTTCCATAATTCTATAACAAAGAACTCCCGATCAGAGAACAGGACACAGCGAACGTGGCACAACTAAACAGCTTTCCGCACGCAAAACATGTATCTCACGTCAAGTGTCTCATATTAAAAAAAAAAAGCCGCTACGCTGCCAAAAGAAATGATACAGTACACACATATATAATCTGTAATCCATCTCTTGACGGTCATAATAAAAGTCTATACTACTGGCTTATGTATGTGGCGCATTTTGCTTTCAATCATATGCATTTTCCCTTCATTTGCACTAACTGTAGAGCGCAGTCCAGTGAGTGTTCGAACTAACCATCAGCCATTGCGAACGTGTTGCAATGGATTACCTTCTATCCGCCGTAGTTAGGACGTAAATACAAAATGCTGTTATTCTGTCTCTCGTGGAAACAAAAAGTTGACAGTATAAATGTGTATGCTTCGACTCACAGGCAGCAAAATCCAGATTCTTGAGTATAGTAGTGTTATTTTTTCTGCCTATTTTTTTTGTCGAAAATATTACATAATTTTTTATATTATCTCTCTCTCTCTCTCTCTCTCTCTGAACCTTAAGCGCACAGGGCACATGGGGCTTCCGCAAGGGTTTTCCATAAATACCTGTCCTGTGCTTTTTTTCTGCTCTTTCCCAAGTGAGCCTTTTATTGGTCAACATCCTTTCTATTGTTCTCTCCATGTTTCCTTTGGTCCACCCTTACTTCTGTTCCCCTGTGATGTCCATCTTAGTGCTATTTTTTGATAGTGAGTTGTCAGTCATTCGGAGCACATGTCCCAACCATCGCCAGCGTCTTTCATCAATAATTGATGTCAGTGGCTTCATCTGCATTTCTGCCAACAAGATGTTATTTCTTATGGTGTTTGGCCAAAATATTCTTCTAATTCTACGTAAACATTTAGTCTGGAAAGAATTCCGCTTGTTTTCTGTGGTTTTGGTGATTTTTCAGCATTCACTTCCTTAGAGTAGTACACTTAGACCATTACTCTTAAATATCCTGATTTTCATCTTCATGCTTAGTTTTTTAGATTTCCATATAGTATGCAGCATTGCAAAAGCCAGGTTTGCTCTAGTAAGTCAGCTGTTGATATCCTCTGTGCTGTATCCATTTTCTACTACTCTACTGTCAAGATAAACAAATTCGTTGACCTCATCCACTAACTTGCTATCTACTCTGAGTACATTTATATTATGTATACAGTGTTGTATTAACCTCGTAGATTACCTTTGCACGATACATTAGCTGAAATACAATACTGCATGTGCCATCTTGGCTATCTAGTCATTACCGGTACATTACATTAGTCTACTAGTCTATAGGTACATATTTTATATAGGTTTGCTAAATATATAATAATGGTTTTCGCATGTCCTGTTTCGCAGAATATATCGTGGGCGTTATAAGGGGGAAATACCTGTACTGATGGATTTTATAGTGCTTTTGTGTACGTGTGTGGGATGGGGTTAGGTTATGGCGAGAGAAGAGAAAGAAAAAAATCTTCATTAATGTTTTGATGGAAGAAAGTGTGTATGTATGTATGTTTTAAATCGTCTCATTATTGTGACAGATTACAACCAGCATTTTAACATTCTTCGTGTTCTACCGTGGCAGCACATACCAAGTGCTTGTCACTAGTTTTATCGACAGCGTGTTTTGTCTCGTCGTCTTTACATTCTCCGAGACTAGCATTTTAAATGTATCCACTGTGTTTACTTGACGTGGCTGCCTTTGTATGCGACAATTAAGGTAAGGCAGTACTTTTACATCACGGAGCAGGCCTCTAAAGGGATATGGTGTTGGTGTCCATATTTTCCGGTCGACACACAGGGAAGAGATGTGGCCAGCACCACGCCAGTCCGCCTTTCTTTCCCCAGCTATAGGAGTCAGGTACCTATTTACATGGGTGGGTAATCGAACGTCTCTGCCGGCCACAAACTACGGACCTTCATCATGTTAATTAGATGCATTAATCGTTTCGCTACTCTGGCGGTAAACTTGAGCGATATTTTTGTTGTTCATAACACGCACTCTGTACCCACAGCCGGTGTGACAGGTATCATCAAAGATTTGTATAAGGCGGACAGGAAATGGTTTGTTTTTTTTTTTTTGTCAGACACACAGAGAAAGAAGAACAGGTGGACCGTGGAAGACGTACCTGTGGCTATTTCTATTAAGAAAACGTTTTGCCACCCAGGTATTTCTCCAAAATTGTTTCTCTTGCTACTTCCAATCTCTATTTATACAACTGTCTATTTCTTGTCAAGCCAGGCTTAATTAACATAGTAAATCTATATACAGTATATGAAACTCTTTTTTCTCAATTTTATTGTAAAACGATAAAGCAGCTTTTATTATTTTACACTCATAACTTAACTTCAACTGATCGCATGCCATCAGTTGTTCTAACTGAATTTATTTACTTGTGTCAGCATCTTTCTGTTTGTCCAGTCACTGTTGTTGTTGCAGTTCAGTATTTTTGTTCTATTTGATGTTACCACTGTTTGTGTCTTGTCACTGTTTTCCCATCATCTTCTGTTATTGCTCTGTCTCTGGTGATCTTGTTAACCACTATCTGCAGCTCATTTCCATCTCCAAGAACGAAGCAGTATAGGTCTTAGCTAAGTGTGGCACACTGATCATAATAATGGCATTATCTCTCTGGCATTTTGCTCCCAAAAACATGGGTGATCAGAAAAATAAGATGGACATATGTAAGCCATATGAAGAGAATAACAATAAGAGAATACCAAAAAAACCTATTAAGTGGAGCACAACATGCCGAAGAAAAAGAGATAGACCACGTGAAACTCTAAAGAGGACATTGTTAAGAGAAGCCAGTTTAGTGGGCTTAACATCCCTTGATGAAGTTGAAAAACTCACGGAAAACAGGAAAACTTGGCAAACAACTATGCGAGCCCTATGTGATGTTTAAGGGCACTGGAATGATGTAAGATTTTGCACCCACTATGGACTCTACAAGTAACCCAGTACAAAAGTCAAAATGCTCTGAGAAACCTGTGACATGTGACAATTGCTCAAGTATTTATAAAGACATGTAAGTAAACTTATCAAAGTTAAACCTTGAGAATACATTTTTTGGATGGAGTAGGGTTAATGTTACATATACATTAAATATACAAGATAAAACACAACAGAAGATTTGGAGTGGGGTGCTAAGATACAATGAGGCAGAAGATAAGCTGATAGACAAGATCTTGAACCAAAGTAGCAATCTTTCATATTTACAGAATATATAATACCATATTTATTATCGGAATGCCCTAACTGGCTGAATGCCACAGTTGTCCATCAGACACATCCAGGCATTTTGGGTAAGTTGAGAAACTCATTCACAATTTCAGATACATGTAAGTATTTTTTTTGTTTTTGTTTGTGTGTGGCTTTTGGTAAATAGAAAATCACATTAAGGAGGCAAGTGAAATAGTGCTTCTTTTCCCCTTTTGTTTGTGTGTAGCTTTTGGTAAATAGAAAATCACATTAAAGAGGCAAGTGAAATAGTGCTTCTTTTCCACCATGTGAAACAAACGAGTGAGTTATTCTTTCAAGTAGAAATATTGTGACTTTAAACTTGTGTTGGTTCAGTGCTCCTTCACCATGTTATCATTACAGAAGGTTTTGAAATGTCACATATTCAGCTCCTTCATAGGCGTCTCCATACCTCATATGTGGGAAAGTTTAATGAGATGAAACAGCAGCTTCTGTGAAGATTTGAATGGAAGTGAAATTAAATATATGTTCATACGTGTTTTTATGTCATTTATCATGTAGATAAGGATTTATGTTTAAAAAATGTACACATAGGAATAATTTTAAAAATTGCAAAGACACAGGAATTGTCAAAAAAAAAAAAAAAGAAGAAAAGAAAAGAAAAGAGAATTATGTTAAAATTGTGAAGATACGCAACATAAACTTGACAAAAAGTAAGGGCAAGTCACTGGGGACATGGAGACCCACAATAAGGATGTGGGAAAGACATGGCTTGAGGTATCCTGACTTGCTCAAGAGAGGACTAGGTGGAGAACCCATACTGATACCTTATGCTCCATTGGGAGTACAGAGGACTGATGATGATGATAAGAAAAAGTATAATATGCTGAAAACCTTACTGCAGGAAATGTTGGGGATAAAATATCAAGATGTTAGTAACGTCACAAAATGAGATGACATGGGTAGGGAAGAATGATGTCTGCACACTAGATAAAACCTGAAAACAGAAAACTGAACAAACAGAAGAACAGCCCAGGATGATGAACTGCCAAACTGCACTGAAGTAATACTCAAGATATTTTATTTTGAACTTTTTTCAATGTCTGCAAGTCAAAAGAATTTTGATCAATAAAAATAAATGAAAGAATTTTTACCGACAGAAACACTGTACTACTTCCACAGGTAAACTTTCCATACCAGCAGAAATAATGTCAGACTTATGTCTCCTTCTTGTAACTGCTTCCTGTCTCCTTCACCTTGGCCAGCAAGCCTTCGTGCTCACAGTAATCCCAACAAATATAAAGATTGGAGTCCCTCAGAAGGTCACATTGGCTTGTAGGTTTGATGGAGACAACAGCACCACTAATCTCACCAGGGTCACGTGGGTGGGAATTCTAAAAGAAACAAGTCCAGAAAAATTTGATATTATGGCAGGCGTGAGATCCATAGATCACACAGTTCACAACATGCGCTTTGGACCCACGGCCAACGTGACAGGCATCATCAAAGATTTGCATTCGTCCTATCTGTCTGTGACCTGGAGCATACCAGAGTCCAACATCTTGGGGTCATACCGATGTGACAGCCTTGGTTTTAATGCAAGTAGAGGTATAATAACCGAGGAATCCTCACTGCTTGTTTTGACTGAAGGCAACGTGACTGCCCAAGATGTGCATGATCTCACAGACAGACATATGGCAGACCTGGAAGAAGAACTGGAGGCTCAGAAAATGTTCTGCAGAAGTCGGATGGGTGTGGTTGAACTGAGAATGGACATGAGGCTATCTGTCCTTAAAAAAAAACAAGAAAATGCAAGCAGGACATTTGTGGATGGTTTCCTGACACAGCTAAATGGACTCACAGAGGATGTGAAGAGTTTGATGGAGGCTGGAGCTCTTCAGTACTGGCCCGGGGGGACCTACGCTCTCCCAATGCCAGATTCGAACTGTCCTAACAATATGGGAGCTCAGTGGACTACAGGTTATCGTAAGTTCCACACTGAGTCAATGGACCAGAATCACGACCAAATTTCACCATCATCCCACCTGAGGATGCCGGCACTGGAAAGAGTTGGGCCCAATAATTTTGTGTATCAGTACTTCTGTGTGTCCAGTTCTCCTTCTTCTGGAGCTGATTGGCCGAAAGGCTCCTACTGTATCAATCGTGTAGGTTCTGCCTGCCCAGGAGGGTTTATTTCAGGTTCAATTACCTGGCAAGATGAAGTGACAAATTCAGCGGCAAAAATTTCTGGTGCTCTCCCTGATGGTATCTACTCTGCAAACACAACAACCATCATCTACTGCTGCAGGGACGATGGAGAACCGAGCGACCCTATCTACCTTCCCAGAGCTCGCCCATTTTATCTTTACAGATACAATGGGACATGTCAAGAGGTTGTAGGAATGCAAACCTCAGATGAGTATATTACATTTGACACTGACAACTCAAATCAAGACGAATATGATAACAGTTTTCATCCAGATGGTACTATCAACAACATTCGTATAGAGCTCTGTTACTACAGTGAAAAACAGCCGTAATCAGTTTTCTGTGGATTGTTTTATTTTTCTTTACTTATTTATGTATTTTTGAACTAAAAAATATAAGTAGCATCTAGGAAGTGTACAAGTAGAACATGTGAAATCAGAGAAATTGTTGAAAGATATCAATCCTCATTATTTGCCTTTCAAGCCTCATTCAGTAATAGCTTATAGCTATTCCTCCATGTAGAAGTCTATTCAGTGAATGAGGTGCCCCAGCCAGCCCAGATATAAAAATAGTTTCAAGGCTTCTGCTAGTGATGGGAAAACATTCTCGTTGGACGGTACTTTTTTCTGTTTGAATTTAAATGTTTTTAATTTAATCAGTAGATGGCATTTTATGCGCTCTTTGATCAAATGCCACTTATTATGACACTTACAACTCAAACCAAGATGCCTATGATAACTGTTTCCATCCAGATGGAGAGACAAAAAACCTTGTCAAAAAGATAAGAGAGAGACAATGTACTTTCATAGGACATGCAATGAGAAGAGGGGGCATTGAAAATATTATAACAACGGGAAAAATAGAAGGAAGAAGATCAAGAGGAAGACCAAGAGAAATGATACTGGACAGTCTGACAGGGTAGTGTGAGAGGAGATCACCAACTGAACTGATGGCCTGCATGAAGGATCGGGTACTCTGGAGAAGCATAATAGCCAACGCCAGTCAACACGGCACCTGATGATGATCCAGATGGCACTATCAATAACATTTGTATAGAGCTTTGTTATTGTTTGTTGTCATTATTAACAGAAGGCTGCAGAATGAATGATTTAAAATAATTATTACTTATCTTTCTTGTACTCTTAATCTATGATGTAATGGAGGTTACTGTCTCACAAACTTAGAAAATAATGTTACTGTATTATTAACAATGGCAATCGCTGGCCAAGAGTATCAGACCATTAGCTACCTCAAAACAGCAATATATAACTCTGGTTATTCTGGAGGATTAGGTTTGTGAGTCCAGGTGATGTAAATAAATAGATATGTTCTAGATAATCTGATGTTGTCTGAGAAATAAAGCATACAAGATTTGTCGAAAAAAATTCTTTTTGTGATTGTATAATTTACAGTGTGAAAGAAGTTCTTGTATGTCGTCAGAACACGTTAGAACAAATTTACAACTAATCAAGTAAGTCTGAAGCAAAACTCATAAAAGACAAATAAGATTCGCAATGTGATTACAATTCTCAAGCTCTTTACTGAAAGCGTACACAGTTATCCATTTATAGCCACATAAGCAGAAGAAATATGTAAAGTAACACAAAACAATATTCTATAAATCAATCTTGGTAGAAAAAAAAAAAAAAGGGTAAAAAAGTAGTCTATTACATGATGTGTATCTAAAGTAATGAGCTGTCTAAAAATGTTATGCAGCAACATATCCTCTCAGACTTGTGTACATACAAATCAGATATGTGGTAACAAAGTAATGATCATCTGTACTTGCTGAGACAGACAATTTCAAACAAAGACTCTGAACCTACTTTTCTAAAATGTTTGTTAACACCTAATCTACTTTTATACAGTCTGCTAACAGTAGTGGACCTACTTTATAAAGCATTAATACTGAATCTACTTTTACAGAATCTACGAATACTGGACCAAATTTTACACAGAGCTTCTTAAAACTGGACTTACTTTTGCAAAGCAAAAAGACAATCAGTTTAACCAGCTGCTGATACCAAGAAAAGCAGCAACAGTTTGAGAAAAATAAGGGCAATTTCAAATCTGTTTTACAAATGACAAGAAAAAATGTTATAGAAAAAAAAAAGAAGTGTATAATTATTTTCATTACTAACACTTTTAGCATTTAATTTCACATACTTTCATCAATGAATTGTTCCCACAGTAAGCCATTTATTAATGTGATCAGTGCACAAAAGGAAATACATGATGTTTTCAAGCATTTGTGGTTTGGGATGTTAATGAATTTCTAACCTGTCTATCAAAAAAAAAAAAAAAAAATCACACACGAACAAATATTTCTATTAGTATGAAGTCAGCATATGTGAACTACTATGATAATGTCCTCAGAAGCTCACACATTAAGTAATTAGTAATAATATACAAAGCATATTCAGCCATCCAATAATTCATTAAAATAAAATGTGCTGAGCTGGACTTTTCACAAAAAAAAAAACCCCCAAAAACTGGAAAGTCATAATATATACAAGTCCTGATGCTGACAGCCCATTTTCAGCTAAAAAACTCCAGAAGGCTTGTAAAGCAGGACACAGCGCCACCTAGCGAGGTTGGTGAATATACTGCGTGTACTGAACAGGGCGTGGTCTGACATCGTGGCTTGGATGTGGTTTCTCATGGAAGCTTCTGACTGCCTGAGCAGTGAAGTCTTTGTCTCCCTGTTGACAACAAATTAAGATCTCATTCCTGACCCTAGAACTGTAAGAAGTTTTACTGAAGTGTCTTAATCCTCCATCATCATCATCATCACAGATGTCACACCTATAAGCAGATAATGCACAAGTAACATGGTATCGTGCACTATCTCTTTCTTTCTCCTCTGTTTTTTCTTTTCTATGTTTACAGCTCACAATTATGTGCTTTCTAGTCTGTCCTCTTCTCTTTCTCCATGGGGAACCTGGGTTTCCTGTATACGCAGGACACATTTTTATAGGAATTTCCATTTTTCCCTACTACACTGTCTTCTAAGAAATGGCATCAGAATGCACCAACAAGAATATCAGGATAAAAGCATGACAGAAAATAATAAAAGCTTACAAAATATTCTGATAAAAATAGCTAGTTAATCAGGGTAAAAGAATGGCATAAACTCATGGAAAAATAAACTGTTGCGCAAATAAAGTTTCTCACTTCAATTTTTACTTTTCTGCAAGTAACAAGGTTCCCTGCTAAGTGATGGTCATGTGATTCCTTTCCTTCACATGTGCATTTTAACTAAGGTTCATGCACCATCTTTGCTTTACAAAAATCTCCATGCTTCCAACCATTAATTACTTCATTAACCATTTCACTGTTAATGCTTATGTTAAAATATCCACTTGTAGTTTCCTCCATGTCAGTGCTCTCGACATGTAAGGACACTGCATTTTGTGCTTATCATGCCAAGAATTTTTTTCTTTGCTATATATCTGCAAACCTGCCCCTTAGATAAAACTGGACTGTTTTTGCAATTCTCATAAAGAACTATTTTCTTGAGTGATTTTACTGGGCCAGTAGGTGTGCCCCAGCAAACTGATGCAAGTTTGGAGGAAGCAGTTGAGATGTCCGACTACTTCCCCCTGTTTTATTTCTGTTTAGCAAGTGATAGTTATTATGTAGTGCTTTAAGTCTTTCTTTTGTTTTGTTTTCTGGTTATAGTTGATTGGTACACCTGGTTGCTTCATTTCAGTGTCCTCTTTGGCCAGATGGTTGGCTTTCTCACTGTCTGGTACTTCAGAGAGCGACAAAATCCATTGAAAAGTAACTCTTAATGTCAAGGACGTGCAAAGTGTTCACAAGATATTGACAGCCACCGCTGCTGAACTCACTGTGAGTGACATATTTTAAAATATTTCCCAGGGCTGTTACTTGCAGGAAAGAGATTAAGTAAGCAAGGAAAGCAGTCACAACATCTCCTTTTGGGTAACTACTATCATAATGAATCTTACTCCCTCTGCATCAAACACAAAGGAACTGAACAAAATAATTGTCCATTTTTTTGGTTACCTTGGTGACAGCTCCTGAGATAATCAACAACTGGTGATGCTTGTCTGTTTTGGGAGGGCTACAAGGAAAATTTGCATAAGAATATATCAATATACCAGTTTACTAGCCAAAGGATGATAATGAATGAGGATCATAACACATGAAACACTGATAAACTAAGATGATAGATAGACAGTACAGCACATGAAATAAATGATAAGCTAAGACGACTGATTTACAGTAATGCACATGAAACAATGACAGACTAAGATGATGGGTAGACAAAACTGCACATGAAACAGTGGCAGACTAATATGATGGACAGACAATATAGCACATGAAATAATGACAGCTAAGATGACTGACAGACAGTATCACACATGGAACAATGACAGACTAAGATGATAGACAATATCACACATGAAACAATGACAGAATAAGATGACAGACAATATCACACATGAAACGACAGACTAAGATGATAGTCAATATCGCACATGAAACGGCTGACTAAGATGACAGACAATATCATACATAAAACAATAACATACTAAGATGATAGACAATATCGCACATGAAACAATGACAGACTAAGATGACAGACAGACAATACTGCACATGAAACAATGACAGCTAAGATGATGAACTGACCTCTCAACTCACCTTGTCCCAAATTCAGCCTCTTCTTCAGCAGTCATGGTTGCAACCTCTGACTTTTCATTTTCTTTCTTATGCTGTACCACACGCATGCCCCCAACCTTCACTGAAATCAGCAGTTTATTATAAAATATACCCACATCCAACAATAAGTGACATATCTTACACAGTGTGTTTACCACATATCTTTCAGTTTACTGTCACATCAAGGTCAGTGACTGTGCCAATGGTATGAAACAGTTTTCAGGACCAGCAGGTTACAGCTGTTCAAGACCTTATCCACATTCCCCACAGTACTACAGAAAACAAGCTTGTGTGTTATTTAAGCTTGACCGCTAAGGGAAAATATGGGCACTAACACCATATCCCTACGTGCCTTTAAGGCATGACAGGACTACCTTTTTTTAATAGAGTACAAACCAATGTTATTAACTGGTGGTGAAGCTTTTGTATTTGGTGCACTCCTGAAACAAAAGAACACATCATTAACTATCTCCCATTATAATTTATGCCTGTGTCTAAAGACTTTCACATCAGGTTCTGCCTGGTGTTCTAGTTCACTGCTGAAAGGAGATAACCAACCACACAACTAAGGTGGTTAATGGGAGAGCATTAACAATCAACTGAATCTAATGCATCTGCAAAATGATTCATATACCAGAGATTGTGACTTTTCATTAACTTAAGCATGGGGTAAAATATTACTATTTTATAAACTTCAGTAATCTGAGAGTATATTCACCATTTGCTCTTGGGAATTTTATGCTGAATTTTTACAAAAATAAAAACCTCTTGACATTCATTCATTCATTCATTCATTTGCATGTCCCTTGCGGAACTTTGCCTCCCTAACAGCACTCCTGTAGGCCTCTCGGTTGTGAGCAAGATGGCCTGCTGCTGATGAATCTATTTGCAGATCATCAACTGTCTTGCAGTCATCTTTGCCTTGGTCTTCCACTCTTTCTTTTTCCCATTATGTAAACTTCCAAGATGGTCTTCTCTAGATTATCATGACGTTTAATGAGTCAAAAATATTTAAGTTTTCTTTGTTTAATCCTCTTTACTAGCCAGCCTTCCTCAATATTAAGTTCTTGTAGTATGGATATATTTGTTCTTTTTTGTTTCCATGATATTTGAAGAACTCTTCTGTAGCATTTACATTCAAATTTATTTATGTGTTTATGCGCTGCTTTGTTAACTCATTCGATACTGAGCCGCCTTTTAAGGTAGTTGCTGTTCTCACATTTTGTCCCAGGCCACACTATAAGGCTTCTGATTTGTTTCGTTGAAAACTTGATGCAACTTTTCATTTAGCCAACCAGAACTCTTCTAGTCCAAAGTTTAGCTAGTTTAGCATCCGCTAAAGCCGGAGAAGAAGGAAATATTGAAGTGGATCGATTTGAGTGTAAATTTTTCCAGTTTTTTCGAGGTTGGTTGGTAGAATGGTCATACTGATCGACTAGACCTAGCTTACTAAATGTGTTTTTCACATCTGTAGACCTGTTAGATTTATTGGATATCAAAAGCATCCGCAATTATCGATGTTTCTTTACCGGTATACACATTCTGCATTGGATTCTGGCACATATCAGGTATGTAAAACTTTGATTTTAGTGCTCAGCCCTAAAAAATATTTTTAGCGCCAAAAAATCGTTCGATCTTTTCAGAACAGTTGTTTTTTTTTCTATTCTTTGTTTGTTTTAAATGATAAATAACTTCATTTATGGAATCTTCTTTCATTTCCACTTATTTTAATATGAGATACACACGTGTTGATGAAGGAGTTTGTTTGTTACAATGAATTTTATACAGGGACCCCCTTATATGAAAGCACCCGATTGGCCATGTAACATCATCATCGGTACCAACGTAACGTCCGTGTTTTTTTACGTGGTATCGAAAGAGTTAAGTGTCCAGGTCTCATAGGCATATGTTGCGATGGGAAAGATGCATGTCTTAAAAATCTTGACATACATGAGATATTTAGCTTCTTTTTTGTTCGCCTGCTGTTTTGCTTTCTTTTTTTTTTTTTATTCTCAAAAAGGACTTTTTTCATCCAAAATATTGCATTAAAAAATATATTCTTTCCAGTAAATGTTGTTTCTTCTCTATTCCTATCTTATCTTGCACCTTCATAAAAGTCAGGTATATACTGTCATCCGAACTCATAACACTTTATGAAGGACACTGTCAAAAGAATTTGCTTAGCTCTGCAATATTTCACACTCACACCTAGCACAGGAGGAAAAAAAAAAAGAAATGGCACCTGTAGCCAATTAACTTTTTATGTTAAGCAGTCAGACTTTTTAAAGAAAAAAAAAATGTACAAAATCAGAAATAGAACAACAGGATTTGAAAACAAAAAAATTCAGGACATAATATCTCCTGGATAGCCACACACAAAAAAAAAAAAACCAAAACAAAACATCATAAAGTTCACAGAGAAACTGCTGAAAACTAGTTAAAATAAGAAGTGAGAGATAATCAAAACTTCTTTCAATATTTTGTGAGAAGACTTGACATCTGAGAACCTGATATGACTGAAAATAACCACCATGGATAAAATGAATGAGGGAAACACTGAGAAAAAAGTAACAAGCTGACCTCGCCTATAACTGTCAGCCTGGCACCTGATAATCAACGAAAAGTGTATTACTTTGATTTTATTTCCAAGAGTGTATCTACTGAGTAGGTTTCTCAGGATTCTCCACCATCATAGGCACAAGCCTACCTCAATACAGTGACACTGCCATTTCTTTTCCAGTCTTTCCACAATATTCAACTGGTGCTCATGCTTCATCACCAGATATTCTATTTTCAAGTACTAGACATTAAATCTCATGATCAAACGAGGGCATGGCATCAGTAAAGGTACTGCAGACTGGTAGACATACCCAGGGCAGAATCAACCTAGGATCTTTTACTCAACATACTCTCTGCCTTTGCTTGATATGTTGAGTTTCTATTCATTTAACATCTGATTTGCTACTTTACTCAAAATGTTTTACTGAAAATATGCAGCCACCAGCTAAAGAAGTTAAAATATTTCAGACGTATCTAGAATCAAACTAATATACTGAAGAGTGCACTTGGAAGGAAAACAGAAAATGGACAACACACGTGTGGTCAACATCAAGAGAGGGACAGAAACTGACTGAACAGGTGCGTCTGTGCAAACATGACTGAGTACGACGGGTATTCACTGCAACCATCCTTCTCTGTGAGGGGACAGCACGGGAAAATGGTGCTGGGGATTGTACGAATATGCTCTCCTGCAATGCATCATTTTCCGTGGAGTTTGATCCGTGTAATTTAGTAAAGTTCAGCTTCGGAATGTTACAAAATAAATTTCTGTCTACAGCTTTCTCAACTGAACCTAGTAAGCGGATTCTTATCCATCTCTTGTTTCGTCAACTCATCAGCATCGCTGTCGAACACCCCCAGGTAAAGTTGTCGGGTAAGGTTCTCTGCACACTCCACGGTATGACCGATATCTTTTAATTATATGTTTATAATTAACTACGCTCCCAATTACAAACCCGCTTAATATTCTGAGAGATATGGTCTCATGTTTGTTACAGATGTTCTCACTGCTACACTGTACCATCTCTTTTGTTTACTGACCTGCTAAAAAACAAAAAAGACACAAAGAAAGGTAATTACGCAGACTACTCTTTGTTACCTATTCGTTGTTTGTGCAAGATGTCCTCATTTTTTTTGTTGTTGTTATGAGTCATGCAAGTATGCACCTCTTACCTGCAGGAGGATGTCCAGCTTTTAGATCTGCTGCTGCTGACCCGGTAACGTCTGCGGTAGACATAGTTTTAGTAAGCTTTAGTAGAAAATATCGCGCACAAACAAATTCACTCTACACAAGCAAATTCACTTGAGTAAAAAAATCAACAATTTTTTCGCCTTCCAACTGCCCTCAGTTCTGCCAGCAAAATGTGTGCACTACGTCATGAGACTGTGTTGTTTACATTTATGAGTTAAAGGTTATGAGTCAAAAGGTCAAAGTATTGTGTGTGGAATAGATGATAAGACATCGGGAATAAAAAAGATGTTATTTTGCAGAAAGTTGCCACAAATATCCTGGACAGACAGAAAAAAGAAAATTTACATATTCATGATTTCATTAGTCTTTGGAAAATTTTCTATGTTCTAGTTTTGATTTACGTTGAGGCAGCGGGAAAATGTAGATGTTTATCCACAGCCATAGGGCTTTACATTTTACATTACGTGCTGTGCCGGATAGCGTTGGCAATCATGCTTCTCCATCCTGTACGCAATCATTGTTTCCAGTCAGTTCAAATATTTTCTCCCTTTCATGTCATTTTTTTCAGGGCTGAGGCTAATGGCCACGCACTGCGGCAGAGATTATTGGCACGCGATGTGGGACTCACATTGCAATTGCGCATGTCTCGCAGCCTTTGACACCATGCCATTGTGACTGCGCATGTCTTGTGACCTTCGACCACACGGAAAAACATTGCGATTGATCATATTTCATGGCGCTTGTAACTCATAACAATTCTGATTTTTATTTTCTTAATTCTGTGATAGTTTTCAGTGATAAGTCAGTCAGTCCCCCCCTTCTATATACGTAAATCTAGCCTTTCTTTCCTCTTAATTAATCGCCATATATGTTACTGACGTGATGGTGTGAGAGGAGGTCACCAAATGAGCTGATGGCCTGCATGAAGGATCGTGTACTCTGGAGAAGCATAATAGCCAACGCCAGTCGGCACGGCACATGATGATGATGATGATGATATGTTACTGTTTGATTAAGATTCGAGCAAGTAGTGCTGAATACAGCTGATCCTTTGTGTATAGCAGCTTACAACAGCCAGAAAGAAAACAACGAAGACACACACACACAAATTAAAAAACAGTCTCTAGGACACAGATCAGCAGACGTAAAGGTCTCGAAAATTTGGTCTTGGGAGAAATGATAAATGGAAAAAAGACAGAGAAGGCGGGGAAGACAAACACCTGGATGGTCTGACTATGGTTTGACAGGAAAACGACGATCGACTTGATTCGAGACACGGAGAATCAAGCAAGATGGAGAGAGGTGACCACCTACTCCTATGGGCATGGCACTATCAAACCCTACGGCATGGGTTCTCGTTGTCAGTTACAGAATGATGGGTTCGTTCTCTGTGATACAACCAAAATCGGTAAAAATGATGCCACGGAGAACACCTGCGAACTCCACCTTTCATATCTGCATGATTTTTTGACTTTTCCGATCCCTGGGTTTACGAGTTTTCACTCTTGTCTCCCTTGTGTCAGATCATGAAACGTACAAGTCCTCTTCAGCTGTTCTACATCTCCATACAGAATGTCGGTGATTGAGGAGTTTGGTGGTATCAGGTTCTTCCGAAGGTCCTTCAATGCCCTGCAAGTCCAGCAGGTGGTGTCTAGTAGATTCTTCTTCTTGCTTGTTGCAGTGCAGTCTGTATGGTGTGTGGTCAGCGGTCACTCTGTAAGTGCTTACTGAGGGCTATCTTTGTCTTCTGGAGGTAAGTTCTGATAGAAGCGGCGATTCGGAGTTGGTTACAGATGAATTTTGTTCTGCTAGGCCTACTTGCTTTCTTATTATTTCATGAAGAAAGTAAAGATAAAAACTGCAAAAGTATTTCTTCCCCTCGCATGGCTTGATTATTTAATCAACACGCGTTTTTACAAACACTAAAAATGTTCAAAAATTATATCACTCCACTCAAGACAAGTCCATTAGTGTTCCGATCTCCTCCGCTGAATAGTGCACGAATTCCGTAGCACCAGGGAGACAAATTGAATGTCAGCGGTGGCGGGCCCAGGACCTATTATCGTCAATCCAAGAAAACGTGCCGATTCGACAATTGAAACTTGAAAATTAACAATAGAATCAAAACATTATTGCACCCATGGCAACAACATACATACACTGCACAAGCCATTATCACTGTAGAACAAAATACTTTAACGAAAACTGAACAGAAAATTGAACATTTAAACTGTAGGAATACAAGAAAGCACTAAGACTTGTTGTTCAGCAAAGTTGGTACTGAGAGAGATGGGTTGTCTCGAACATACACGAGAGTTTAAGGGAAAAAAAGGCACAAAAAGATCAGGAACTGAACGCCTATAGTAGAAAGTGGGACGCACATACCTTGCCGCCAGGGGAGAACGTTGATTTCAGTGCCACGTAAATTTGCTACAAAAACAGAGATCCACAAAAGAAAGAACAGATCGATGCCCTTGGCCATGACGATGGGATTCTACTACTACTACTACTACTACTACTACTACTACTACTACTACTACTACTACTGCTGCTGCTGCTGCTGCTACTGTAATTCAATGTAAACGAATCACCCATTCCCACGATATCCCAAAAGGAAGGCACTATCTGTACTCTGTGCGTGCATCTGGTCTGGAAAGTGTTTAAGTGACTTCACTGGTTCGTGACGCAGCCATGGAAACAGCGGAAATGCGGCATCACCGATCATTCAAGGTAAATCCAGCTTCATGAATGTCATTAAAAACATTTCGATGGTGAAGTTTGTTTCCATATGTTTTATGTTAAACTTGTTTGTTGCTTGCGATTTTGACACCAAAAGCATGGAACACTTTTATAAAGCGTGTTCTGTAGTACAGGACGCGTTCTTTGCAAGAACAGTACACAAAATGATGTATTTATAGTAACGGGTAGGGAAAGTATATAATGAAGAAAGTCTATGGGGAATCTAGCCACCTCCCCCCCCCCCTTTTTTCTTTGTCTCAGTACGATCAATGCTTCAGTAACCGGGGAATCCGTCAACGCAGAGTTTTGAGAAAGTAACTCTTGCGGATAACAAGAACTGACTGTATGAGAGATGAAAGTACTGTCCGAGTCAGAAAGTAATCTTGTCATGGGAAAGTGCATGGAATGTTTCCGGGGGGGGGGGGGGGACAGTGCATGGTATGTTTAAAGACAAGACTTATGTACGATTTTAAAAGTCGTTTGTAGCTAGGACAACAACAACAAAACAACAACAACAATAACAACAACAAACAGCATTTTTCTTTCCCTGTGAACTTATACATAAGTACTCACTGTAACTCAGTAAGATAAACAAATATATTCTTTAATCAAGTCATAATTTAATGTTATTATAGTGTAAACATCTCTCTCTCTCTGAACCTTAAGTGCCCAGGGCACATGGGGCTTCCGCAAGGGTTTTCCACAAATGCCTGTCTTTCGCCTTTTTTTCTGCTCTTGCCCAGGTGAGCCCTCTATTGCTCAACATCCTTTCTGTTGTTCTTCTCCATGTCTCTTTTGGTCTACCCTTACTTCTGCTCCCCTGTGGTGTCCATCTTAGTGCTATTTTTGGTAGTGAGTTGTCAGTCATTCGGAGCACATGTCCCAACCATCGCCAGCGTCTTTCCTCAATAATTGTTGTCAGTGGTTTCATCTGCATTTCTGCCAATAAGATGTTATTTCTTATGGTGTTTGGCCAAAATATTTTTTTAATTCTACGTAAACATTTAGTCTGGAAAGAATTCAACTTGTTTTCTATGGTTTTGGTGATTTTCCAGCATTCACTTCCATAGAGTAGTACACTTAGAACATTACTCTTAAATATCCTGATTTTCATATTTATGCTTAGTTTATTTGATTTCCATATATTCTGTAGCATTGCAAAAGCCTGGTTTGCTCTAGTAAGTCTGCTGTTGATGTCCTCTGTGCTGTCTCCATTTTCTACTACTCTGCTGCCAAGGTATACAAATTCGTTGACCTCCTCCACTAACTTGTTATCTACTCTGAGTACATTTCTGTTGTTCACATTTTGCTTCATTAACTTTGTCTTTCCTACGTTGATCTTTAGTCCTATGTTGATAGTGTAAACATAGTTAAGATTTATAGTTAATTAACATTTTTTCATGTAGCACATGTAGTGCTTAACAAATATGATAAATTACTGACATTAAAATATATACGCAGCCTATTTCATTCATTCTTATCATCGATGAGCTGAAGTCAGTGGTTTAACCTTTCACTATAAAACGTGATCAGAAAAAGAAGGTGGACGTATGTCGGTCATGTGATGAGAAGAAACAATCAGAGAATCCCCAAACAAACTATCATATGGAACACAACAGGCAGAAGAAAAAGAGGTCGATCACGTGAAACTCTAAAGAGGAAATTATTAAGAGAAGCAAATCCAGTAGGCGTAACATCCCTTGATGAGATTGAAAAATTCGCCGAAGACAGGACATCTTGGCGAACTACCATGCGAGGCCTATGTGACGCTTAATGGCACGGGAAGGATGTAAGATGTGAGATAAAACGTATAATGCACTATCATTATGTGCCGTGCCAAAGTGCTTCGAAGGCATTGCGTCTTCACAGATCACGATCCTCCATGTTTTTCAGTTAGCTCACTTGATGACTTCATTTTATCGCGTCAGAAAGTTCTTTCAGGCTTTCTCTGCATCTTCTGTTGTACAATATTTTTTTAGAAACCTATAAATAAAGTACAGTAAATAAAAAAGTATATTAACCCTGTACAGTTACAAGTACTATTGACACAAAGGGCTTCCGCCAGACAAAAGCCCAATATCACACAAAGCACATGCCCATACATGCCATGTTTTTTTTTCATGGAAAATAGCGCTATGCCTGTTTGTAACTTTTATAGTAGTTTGAAACAGTAATTCCCAGAAACTGGTTTTTAGTAATTTCCATAAACTGGTTCCTCTGCTTCGTGAAGAAAAAATAATTATCTTTCTTATTTTGGTGTTAAACAACACACTATCTGTGGACCCACGTTTCCAGTTTGAGAACAGCCTTGGATCCCCTTTCCAGTCTGAGAACAGCCGTGGATCCCCTTTCCAGTCTGAGAACAGCTGTGGGTCTCCTTTTCAGTCTGAGAACTGCCGTGGAACCCTCATTTAAAATAAAGCAATAAATAGTCCAGCTGATTCTAATATTTTTTTTTCTGTTTTACTGGAGGCAATCCACGTGCGAATCTACAGAGCTCCAAAAATCCTTTCGTGAACCCCCTCGAAAGTTCAAGTATCCCAAGCAAAGAAGCAATGGTCTAGAGAGAACAGGAATGGAGAGCATGGTTCCTGGGATAAGAGAGCAGGGAGCGGAGACAAAGGAAGTCAGAACATCGCTGACATTCAAAACACCACAACTCCGGTAGTAGAATCCTGGTAACACATGGAAACGTCTTCGGATGCGCTGTCAAGAGAGCCGCCAGTGTTCGGTAATAGACACACCAGTGGAGCTGAACTGAGTACGGCTCATTTAACCATGTCTGGCAGTTTTACCCCGGGGATTAACTGCGACAAGAAAACATTGCAACATTTGACAGGACGAAGGTTAAGAGTTAATGAGAAGAATATATAACAGATCTGCATGCTCATTCAGTATCTTTTGAAAATAAAACCTGTTCGTTTGTGTATTCTGCCTTCTCATCTATTACTCTGTAAACTTAAGTCAAAATCTAATCTAACTCTCTCGTTTCTTTCTTTCTTTCTTTAAGGAAAGAAAATGGGGTAAAATCCTTCATTTTCCATGCACCGTCTCCTTCCTGGCATTGCCAACCCTCTCTGTTGGTGACCATAGTTTTCTTTCATCATGGTATTACCAGCGACTGCAAGAAAGAAAGTTAACAAGTTTTGTACACAGTTTTAATATGTTAGCGTCTGTTTACAAATTTCGTATTCCATGGTAACAGGGCTATCAGTACAAATGTCTTTATATGGCAAAAGTAGGTTTGCAAGTAGAACTACTCGCTTATTCGTGTACATATATTCGTGTATATACATATTCGCATAAAACGCCTATTGACCTACGTCTCGTAGCATTCGCATGCCGCAGGGGAGAGAAATGCTAGCACTGTCACATTTCTAAGCTACTACAGTATTTCGGCTCTGGATGCCTGCATCTGTCCTCGCTGATTTGTTTGTGGTTTATGGTCTGGGTTATCATCATTGCACTCCGGACATTCGCTGATTTGTTTATGGTTTATGGTCTGGGTTATCATCATTGCACTCCGGACATTCGCTGATTTGTTTTCCTAGGAAAACCCCAGGTACCCATGTTTTGAGGCTGGACTGATCCCTGTGCTGGGCGGTCTGAAAAAAATTTCCCCCGAGTGCGAAAGTGAACCGGGAAGCTTCTTATGGGCAGGCATGTGCACTAACTACTACACCGCCGCTGCACACATATACCTCATATTAAAACATAGGTGCTGGCATAAATGGACATTTTGTTGTTTAGTTAAGTGAATGTTTTACAGATTGAAATTATGTCTGTGTATTACTTGTGTCTTGACATAACGAGAGTGAAAAAAAGTTAGTGATGATGATGATGATGATGCCTACAACAGTGATGGCAAACTGGTTGTAGACTAAATCTGCAAACCTACCCTCCAATGACCATCGCCAGTAAAACAACTAAGGTCAAGGTCACCACGAAGACTCCAAGAACTCGCAGACAAAGTGCATCAAGGATAAGCCCAACTTCCTGCCACGTGAACTTGTGCACACCCCCGGCCTCGTGTCTGCTGTCGAGGCATATCTTCCGCTGCTGATTCTCAGACTTCGCCCCTGTCTTGTTAGCTTGTCCATTTACGTAACTTTTGATGTACTTGAGGCTATCTGTTTCTGAGAGAGGGTCCTGATGGATGGCGTCTGAGTTGTACCGACCTCTAATATCAGGATGGACCTTGTTGGAGCTGAACACATGAAATGACTCGCAGCGGGGTATGCTGTGTGAGCTGTCGTAGACCTTTGTGGTTTGCTGTGGTCGCCACCCAGAAATCGGCAACATGCATATTCTCATCAAGAACTGAAGCCAGTTAGAGGCATGCTGATGTTGTGGACGATGATGAAAATGTAGGACGATAACAGTAATAAGTGTAGTAAACACGCCGATGAATAAGATTATCGTTAGATACACACCTGAGATTAGAAATTAAGAGTCTGTCGTTACTGAACTACATACACGATTAAGTTACGTTTCAGAGACAGAGTTTTAACATTTATGTGAACAAACTACCACCACCACCACCATCACCACCACCACCGCCACCACTGCTGCTACTGCTACTACTACTATTTCTGCTACTACTACTACTACTACTCTACTACTACTACTACTAAATACTGCTACTACTACTATTACTACTACTGCTACTACTACTATTTCTGCTACTACTACTACTACTACTGCTGCTGCTGCTCTGCTACTGCTACTACTACTGATACTATTGCTACTGTTGCTGCTACTGCTACTACTACTACTGCTACTATTGTTGCTGCTGCTGCAACTGCTACTACTGTTACTATTGCTGCTGCTACTGCTATTACTGCTACTACTAATACTGCTACTATATCTGCTGCTGCTACTGCTGCTATTACTACTACTACTACTACTACTACTACTATTGCTGCTGCTACTGCTATTGCTATTATTACTGCTACTACTACTACTACTGATACTGCTACTATTGCTGATGCTATTGCTACTACTACAACTACTACTATCACCACCACCACTGTTACTACTACCATCACCACCAACACTATTACTAGTGTTACCACCACCAGCACAACTACTACCATTACCACTACTACTACAACTACTATCAGTACCATCACAACTACGACTACCACTACAACCACCACTACTACTGTCACCACACCACCAATACTATTACTACTATTACCAACATCGACACAACAACAACAACAACAACAACTACTACTACTACTATTACTACCAGCATCTTATTACTACTTGTGGAATCAACACAAGTACTACTTCTACCACCAATACCACCACTGATACCACCACAACCACTACTACTACTGCTACTAATACTATTACTATTACTACTATTACGCCTACTATTATTTCTGTTTCTACTAATATTATTAACATCACTGTAATCTTCATCACCTTCGTCGTCCTCTTTTCTTGTTCGTATTTATAGGAATAATGTTCTGGGGCAAAGATGGCGGCTATGCCTGGGTGATGACGTGGCTAAGTGGGGCCAGCGAACTGGAACTGGATAAGCCCCTAACCCACGTCCTAATCATTGTCCCATTAACAGGATGATGTGTCCCTTCAACCAAGCTAACAGACTACCTCGTAAATTCTCCATGGTGGTGGAGCTTGCAGAGAAACGTACTTCTTCTACCCGTTCCAGGTCTCCAAAGTAAGGCAGTACATAGGAAGTAAGATAGTCTTAACTGGTTTTTAGCTTGTTGGGTCTAATAACGAATCGATTCCTGACATAATCGTCTTAGTTATCCACGATCATCTGTTCTGTTAAACATAATAGCGTGACAAACATTAATATCGAAAGCATCACAAAAAAAATGCGCCCCGATACTTACTGAGAACAGATGTATGTTTGCTTGTAGGGGGCATGTAACTAGCCACAAGAGTCAACATGACAGTGTACGTGAGTAGTATCGTGAGAGAATATCCAACTTTTTCACCTGACTCGGCCGGTAGTAGAAACACAACGATACACAAAATGGAGGTAACGATTACCGGGATCAAGATGGTGGTGACATAGTACATGGGTTTTCTCTGTAGTTTGACGGAGAATGCTATCTGGAACCAAGATTTATACTCTTTTGTATTCTTTGTATTTGTGAAGTAACTCAATAGTTTGTTCAGTTAGTCTTCTTCTTTTTCAGACAATTTAATGAAAAGAAAAACTTTCCTCTACGAAAATTTAAAACAGAATCAAGATGTCAGAATGTTATGATTATTATTTTTTTGTAACAAAATGTAATACTGGAAAGGGGAGGGGAGGTGTCTTAATATGCCACATTGATATAAAAAAGAGTTACTATCGTTGTTTAATTAGAGATATCATCATCATCATCATCATCATCATCATCAGTCCTCTGTACTCACAATGGAGCATAAGGCATTAGCAAAGGTTCTCCGGCCAGTCTTGCCTGGGCAAATCCGGGTACCTCACAAAGAGAACAAATTCGCGTCGTTTGAACACGAACGCGCATGGACATTTATCTCGAATCTTCTCTTCCTTTTTTGTCCATTTAAATTCAATACTAGAAACTATATATACAATTTATTTAAAATAAACACATTATGCATCAGCACTTAAGTGTGGTAATAAGTATCTACGGAACAATACAAGAGATAAATTTTATGAAACTGTAGTCATTGCTGAATGCTTTTCAGCACGGAGAGTATAGTTTTAGAGAATATTTCTTACTCACAAACACGTATCAACGTACAAACACGTGCAGACCCGGATTTCATTGCTGGTCTGGAAAGTGTCGTTTGCATAACACAGAGGTTCAATAATTAATAAATATCCGATATACGTCGTTTCGTTGCACGTCGTGTTTTGTTTTTGTTTTCATAAGCATAACTTAAGTCACATATCGAAGACTGTTTGCGAGTTCATCCGTCCATCCTCGTCTTCTTTACCCATATCTAGGGCATAGGCCGTCAACAAGGGCTCTCCATTTATTTCTTGTTGAAGTTTCCGTAGCTATTCTTTCCTTTTTACAGCACAGGGTTGGTGGTCCTATACCGAAACCTCCTTAGTCTCCTTTTACTATCATGTTTGATAGGGTACAGTGTATTCTTTGTTATCTACGCTTTAACCCTTTAAATTCAGTGAGGAAAAAAAACCCGCGAATACTGCTTCAGAAACCACGAGAACGTTTTCTTTCTTTAAAAGAGATGCATGTCCTTACTTCCGAATGGTTATCTGTCCCGTCAGTCAGTAGTCTCCTTTCCATTCCAGTTCCCAGTACATCCCACTCGCCACTTTCTTCATAATCAGTCAGATCAATCTATTTTAAACACAGAAAATTTATGTCAGTTACATAAACTTAATAAAATACATGAGAATACTGAAAGATCTTAAATTTGCCTTAATTAGTCAGTTTTAACACGAGAAAAGAGGGACCACTAACAGCATAGAACAGAGTATGTGGTCGGGTGATGAAAGAAGCATGTATAACTTGAAGCCACAGTGACAGCTAAAGATGCAGAAACAAGAGGAACCAGTACGTCATAAGCCCGCTACTTCTATAGAGTGCCTAAGTTGATATCGTAACAAGTAAATTAGAAAGTCACCCAGAAACAGTGTAAATGACTTAATACTGGCATGCATTGGCAACTTTGAAATTTAACTTCTTAAGTGATCGCTTTCAAAATCAGTGTCTGTATATCAGAACTGCAGAGATGCGCTCATACAGGAGACTATGGTTCAGTTCTAAGAAAGAGAAATACAAGCGAGAGAACTAATATGAAAATAAGGAAAAACAGACAAACATCGAAGGCACATCTAATTCCTTGCGTGGACGAGGAGGCAGTTCTATTGTTTCGTCCTCTTTGTTACAGCTTCGTTGTCTCCTCTTTGTTACAACTTCGTTGTCTCCTCTTTGTTACAGGTTCGTTGTCTCCTCTTTGTTACAGGTTCGTTATCTCTTCTTTGCTACAACTTCGTTATCTCCTCTTTGTTACAACTTCGTTGTCTCCTCTTTGCTATAGCTTCGTTGTCTCCTCTTTGTTACAACTTAGTTGGCTCCTCATTATTGCAACTTCGTTGTCTCCTCTTTGTTACAGGTTCGTTATCTCTTCTTTGCTAAAACTTCATTATCTCCTCTTTGCTACAACTTCGTTGTCTCCTCTTTGCTATAGCTTCGTTGTCACCTCTTTGTTACAACTTTATTGTCTCATGTTTGTTACAACTTCATTGTCTCCTCTTTGTTACATCTTTGTTGTGTCCTCTTTATTACAACTTAGTTGTCTCCTCTTTGTTACAACTTTATTGTCTCCTGTTTTTTACAACTTCTTTGTCTCCTCTTTGCTATAGCTTCGTTGTCTCCTCTTTATTACAACTTCGTTGTCTCCTCTTTGTTACAGGTTCGTTGTCTCCTCTTTGTTACAGGTTCGTTATCTCTTCTTTGCTACAACTTCGTTATCTCCTCTTTGTTACAACTTCGTTGTCTCCTCTTTGCTATAGCTTCGTTGTCTCCTCTTTGTTACAACTTAGTTGGCTCCTCATTATTGCAACTTCGTTGTCTCCTCTTTGTTACAGGTTCGTTATCTCTTCTTTGCTAAAACTTCGTTATCTCCTCTTTGCTACAACTTCGTTGTCTCCTCTTTGCTATAGCTTCGTTGTCACCTCTTTGTTACAACTTTATTGTCTCATGTTTGTTACAACTTCGTTGTCTCCTCTTTGTTACAACTTCATTGTCTCCTCTTTGTTACATCTTTGTTGTGTCCTCTTTATTACAACTTAGTTGTCTCCTCTTTGTTACAACTTTATTGTCTCCTGTTTTTTACAACTTCTTTGTCTCCTCTTTGCTATAGCTTCGTTGTCTCCTCTTTATTACAACTTCGTTGTCTCCTCTTTGTTACAACTTCATTGTCTCCTCTTTGTTACAATTTCGTTGTCTCCTCTTTGTTACAGCTTCGTTGTTTCCTCTTTGCTATACCTTCATTGTCTCTTCTCTGATACAGCTTTGTTGTGTCTTCTTTATTACAACTTCGTTATCTCCTCTTTGTTACAATTTTGTTGTCTCCTCTTTGTTACAGCTTCATTGTCTTCTCTTTGTTACAGCTTTGTTGTCTCCTCTTTGTTGCAACTTCGTTTTCTCCTCTTTGCTATACCTTCATTGTCTCCTCTTTGTTACATCTTTGTTGTGTCCTCTTTATTACAACTTAGTTGTCTCCTCTTTGTTACAACTTTATTGTCTCCTGTTTTTTACAACTTCTTTGTCTCCTCTTTGCTATAGCTTCGTTGTCTCCTCTTTATTACAACTTCGTTGTCTCCTCTTTGTTACAACTTCATTGTCTCCTCTTTGTTACAATTTCGTTGTCTCCTCTTTGTTACAGCTTCGTTGTTTCCTCTTTGCTATACCTTCATTGTCTCTTCTCTGTTACAGCTTTGTTGTGTCTTCTTTATTACAACTTCGTTATCTCCTCTTTGTTACAATTTTGTTGTCTCCTCTTTGTTACAGCTTCATTGTCTTCTCTTTGTTACAGCTTTGTTGTCTCCTCTTTGTTGCAACTTCGTTTTCTCCTCTTTGCTATACCTTCATTGTCTCCTCTTTGTTACAACTTTATTGTCTCCTGTTTTTTACAACTTCTTTGTCTCCTCTTTGCTATAGCTTCGTTGTCTCCTCTTTATTACAACTTCGTTGTCTCCTCTTTGTTACAACTTCATTGTCTCCTCTTTGTTACAATTTCGTTGTCTCCTCTTTGTTACAATTTCGTTGTCTCCTCTTTGTTACAGCTTCGTTGTTTCCTCTTTGCTATACCTTCATTGTCTCTTCTCTGTTACAGCTTTGTTGTGTCTTCTTTATTACAACTTCGTTATCTCCTCTTTGTTACAATTTTGTTGTCTCCTCTTTGTTACAGCTTCATTGTCTTCTCTTTGTTACAGCTTTGTTGTCTCCTCTTTGTTGCAACTTCGTTTTCTCCTCTTTGCTATACCTTCATTGTCTCCTCTTTGTTACAGCTTCATTGTCTTCTCTTTGTTACAGCTTTGTTGTCTCCTCTTTGTTGCAACTTCGTTTTCTCCTCTTTGCTATACCTTCATTGTCTCCTCTTTGTTACAGCTTTTGGTCTGTGTCTAAGGCCAGACATGAAGGATGATGTTTTGGACTGTGATGATAAATATTCCCCCCCCCCCCCCCAAAAAAAAAAAACAAAACAGAAAATGTATTCTGAAACTAAAACACGTACTTTTACGAATATCAGAAGCAAAACTGACAGTGAGATCTCAAAATATTCTAAGTCCGCAGAAGACTGGAAATGGAAGACCCGAAATACGATAATATAGGTCTCTACGTGCATTCAAATGAAGATCTGAACACAGACATGTGTAGTCAACTTTCTTGAAATGCCAAAGCAAATTATATATGAAACTAAAATTGGAGAATAATTCAAAATTATACGCCCAAAGTTAATAGAGTTCTCAGAGTATTTAGAAATACAAACTAGAAAAAATGATTCAGTGTTGAGAGTCTCAAATAATTTTACATTATTTACATAGCTAGGGCGACAGACTTAATTACAGAAAATGAGAAAAATCTGATTATATTTTAAAGAGCAGACAATTCCAGGGGCAAACTCAGAGGAAAAAACTTTAAAAAAAAAGGAAGGCTGATAGAAAAGATAATAAGCAGACCAAGTGGCACAGGAAGAGAAAAGTAACAAAACTGCCCGTAGACACCAACAGCCGAAAGTAATGGAGAGAAGAGTGATTTATAAACGAACACACAGAATGGAGGAGGAAAATAATGATTATCAACGACCACACAAAATGGAGGAGGAAAATAATGATTATCAACGACCACACAAAATGGAGGAGGAGAATAATGATTATCAACGGCCACACAGAATGGAGGAGGAAAATAATGATTATCAACGGCCACACAGAATGAAAAAAAACGTTATCATCAGTGACCACACAGAATAGAGAAACTTTATCATCAGTGACCACACAGAATAGAGAAACTTTATCATCAATGACCACACTGAATAGAGAAACTTTATCATCAGTGACCACACAGAAAAGAGAAACTTTATCATCAGTGACCACACAGAATAGAAAAACTTTATCATCAGTGACCACACAGAATAGAGAAATTTTATCATCAGTGACCACACAGAATAGAAAAACTTTATCATCAGTGACCACACAGAATAGAAAAACTTTATCATCAGTGACCACACTGAATAGAGAACCTTTATCATCGGTGACCACACAGAATAGAGAACCTTTATCATCGGTGACCACACAGAATAGAGAAACTTTATCATCGGTAACCACACAGAATAGAGAAACTTTATCATCAGTGACCACACAGAATAGAGAAACTTTATCATCGGTGACCACACAGAATAGAGAAACTTTATCATCGGTGACCACACTGAATAGAGAAACTTTGTCATCAGTGACCACACTGAATAGAGAAACTTTATCATCAGTGACCACACAGAATAGAGAAACTTTATCATCAGTGACCACACAGAATAGAGAAACTTTATCATCGGTGACCACACTGAATAGGGAAACGTTATCATCGGTGACCACACAGGATACAGAAACTTTATCATCAGTGAACACATAGAACGGAGAAACCTGAACTTCAAGGTTAAGAGCAAAGACATGCGAGTATAATGAATGTAAATGAAATTCAGATACAAATCACAAACCTTCCCGCCAATGAGGTCAATCTCTTGCACTGTTTGGGCCCAGCTTGTCACCTCCACCACACACATTTGCGTGTCGAAGGGGTAGAAGGTCACGTCCACGTCACAGTGGGTCTCAAAGATTCCAGGAGGTTCCCAGGTCATGCTCCCGTCATATCTTGCACGAATAAGCAGCTTGTCACTCTCTAGAATGCCAAGATTGCTTATCCTGAGTAGAGAAGTGTTTACGTTGGGTACAAGGTGAGTTAGAAGATTGATTAGAGTTAGAAGATTGATTATACTGGGTGACAGATGAATTAGAAGAGTGTTTATATTGGGTAAAAGGTAAGCTCCTTTTTCCTTATCTCCGTGGGGCTGCGAGGTGGTTTTTTTTTCCCAGCCAACGAAGGAAGATGTTGAGGCACATCATCATATCGCACTGGGAGCTGGTTATAGTGGCTATTTTCTCAGTACTTTAGTGGAGCTGAAAAGAGCAGGAAGTCTTTAGCAGACTCTGCCGCCATGCTTCCCCACGGCCAGGCCGTAACTGGGATTACCAAGTCTTGGCCAGTTATGGTTCGTCAACTCTGTCTCTAGCATGTCAGTTATGGTTCGTCAACTCTGTCTCTAGCATGTCAGTTATGGTTCGTCAACTCTGTCTCTAGCATGTCAGTTATGGTTCGTCAACTCTGTCGCTAGCATGTCAGCTATGGTTCGTCAACTCTGTCGCTAGCATGTCAGCTATGGTTCGTCAACTCTGTCGCTAGCATGCCAGCTATGGGCCTCTGATTGCTAAATCAGACAGTGTCTTAGACCAGAAAAGGTAAATTAGACGAGTATTAAGTAAAAGGTAAAATAGACGATTATTTATAATAAGTAAAAGGTAAGTTCGACGAGTATTTATTTTAGATAAATGTTGTCTTAAACGTGAAGTTATATTCGGTAAAAGGTACGTTAGAGGAGTATTTATATTATGTAAAATGTAAGTTCGACGAGTGTTTATATTAGGTAAAAGGTGGGTTAGACGAATGTTTAGGTAGGTAAAAAAAGGTAAAGGTAACCCTGTCATGCCTTAGAGGCACATAGGGATATGGTGTTAGTGCCCATATTTCCCTTGACCTGTCAGCACACTAGAGGGTGATATGGTCAGTATCACGCCTGGCCGTCTTTCCTTCCCCAACTCCAGAAGAAGTTGGGTACCCATTTCTACAGCTGGGTGACTGGGGGTGCCGCCGGCCGGATTCGAACCTCCGACCTTCGCCATGAGAGACCAGTGCACTAACCACTTCGCCACTCAGACACCCAGACGAATGTTTATATTAAGTTAAATGTAAGTTAGACAAGTATTTATATTAAGTTAAGGTAAGTTAGACGAATATTTATATTAAGTTAAAGGTAGGTTGATGACAACTGACAAAACAAATAAGGCAGCTGAAATATGTATCCACGAGAAAATATTGGAAGAGCTAGAGAGTTTTGAATATCTTGGATCACTACTAACTAATAATGGAGATACAATGAGGGAAATAAAAAGGAGGACATCTATCGCTCTTTGGAAAGTAAAACAAATAAAGAATCTGTGGAGAGGAACAGACAGAACTACAAAAATAAGATTTTTAAGGGCATGCATCTTTCCCATCGCAACATATGCCTGTGAGACCTGGACACTTAACAAACAAAACAGCTGAGAAATACATAAATGCCTTTGAATGTAAATGCTACAGAAGAGTCCTTCAAATATCATGGATAAAAAAAAAACAAATATATCCATACTACAAGAACTTAATATAGAAAAAGGCTGGCTAGTAATGAGGATTAAACCATAGAAAACTTAAATATTTTGGACACATTAAAGGACATGAGAATTTAGAGAAGACCGTCTTGGAAGGGTACATAATGGGAAAAAGAAAGAGAGGAAGACCAAGGCGAAGATGGCTGCAAGACAAATGGATGCATCAGAAGCAGGGCATCTTACAACCGAGAGGCCTACAGGAGAGCTGTTAGGAAGGCAAAGTTCGGTAAGGGACATGCAAATGACTGGCTGACTGAAAAGGTAAATTGGATAAGTATTAGTTAAAAATCTGAGTTAAAAGATTCTTTACCACGTGTGAGAGTAGGTTAGAAGAGTGGTAACTATTAGCAATAGATGAAATTGAAGTTTGTTTAAATTTTCCCCACCATAAATGAGAATGAGTTTAAAGATTTTTTTCTACCACAGGCGAGAAACAAAGTAAACAAATGATTACTAGAAATAAGAAAAGAGGTAAAAAGCTGAGAAATGACTAAAATGACTGTTCATTAACAGATGATAGATGACATTAATCAATATTTCAGCTCGTGGCTGATGGTTCTCCAGTTTTGAGAAACTGTGCTATTTGCTACAAATGCCAGGACGAAATTCTTGAAACAAGGCACTGAGTCGAATAGGAAGTGGGCTCAGGAAGGGAACAAAATTAAGGCTTCTCAGAAAGCTCCACTACCATGGAGAATGCATCGATCCTTACCCTACTGTGTCAATTTGAAGTAATGCAATGGTAAGTCTTCAGATCAGAAGTAGCACGTAAAGATAAGATAAAATCTGGACTATCTCTGGAATACTGGTCCTCACAAACCAGCGAAACTTCTAGTAGGCTCAACTTTGTTTCTTCACAAGATGGTCTAGCTAATGCTGGGCCTTGTCAGATCTTCTCCACGAAGTCGGTTGTGCAGAATTGAAGTTCACACTTGCTCAAATATCTCCATCAAACGAAACAAAATTTGAGGCCTCTTACTGCCCAGAAAACTGACAGAATGAGCTGATATCTACATACATCAGGCTCAGGTACAGCAAGAATAGTGTATTACGAGAACAGTCACGTGACCGAACTACAGACAGAGCGTCTGTGCTTAGCGGCACTAGGTTATTTTACTTGACATTGTGAAAAGCGAACAACACGAAAATCTGCTTAACACAAAACAAGGAAGCGAAGTCATGACGACAAGAGAGACAACTCACGAATTATCAACAATGATTTCCGGCCTCCAGAAAATGAGTTCTGTATCAAAGATGTCTGTGATATTGCTGTAGTTCCCTGGGTACCAAGACAGTCGGGGATCATTCCAGTTCTGGGAAATTAAAAATATGTAAATCACCTTATGTTTCAATTGGTTAAGTTGAAATTCTGAATGTAGATATAACCCATGTAGTTTGAAGTACTCTTTTTTTTATTCTGCTAATCATATATTCAAAATTGGCGAACTACTTTGCGAGCCCTATGTGACGTCTAACGGCACGGGAAGGATATAAGATATAAGATAAGAATCATATATTCAGAGAATAAACAGAGAATGTTTAACAAGATTTGGAAAGAAGAAAAGGTCCCTGCAGAGATAAGACAGATGACTGAACAACAACCAGTCTCATGGGTGATCTGGAAAAGGAGATGGACATATGTTGGTCACTTGATGAGAAAAAATGATCAGAGAATCCCAAAACAAGGTCTCAAGTGGAACATAACAGGCCAAAGAAAAAGAGGCAGACCGTGTGAAACTCTGAAGAGGACATTGTTAAGAGAGGCCAAATTAACAGGCGTAAAATCCTTTGATGAGGTTGAAAGACTCGCCGAAGACAGGAAAAATTGGCGAACTACTTTGCGAGCCCTATGTGACGTTTAACGGCACGGGAAGGATATAAGATAAGATATAAGATAATCGTATACTCAGTGTGGCTGGGATGAGGAGAGAATGAAAGGACATACAGAGTAGGATAAGGAAAGGTAGAAAAAAAAACAAGAGGAGGAAGAAAAATGTGAAGAAAAAACGGTGTAAGAGGGAGAAGAAAAATGAGGGGAAAAAGAAAGAAATTGGACGAAAATGATAATAAAAAAGAAAAGGGAGGCGTAAAATAGAAGAAGCAAACAGAAGAAGAAGAATGGGAAAAGAGCATGAAAATGAGAAAGAAGAAGAAAGAAAGAAGGAAAGAAATAAAGAAAAATGAAAGTGTTAAAAACAGGAAAAAGAAGAGAGTTGAAGACATCGAGATGGAGAGAGAAGGAGGTAGGAAGAGAGAGAGAGAGAGAGCAAGAGCAGAGTGAGAGAAAGAGTGTGTGCGAGAAAGCAAAACAGAAAGAAAAGGTGAAATGGAAAGAGTCAGGGAGAAATAGCCAAAGTAACAGAGAGAAAGAGAGAGAGAGAGAGAGAAAGAGAGAAGGAGCGAGGAAGAAAAAGCAAAAAGGAAAAAAAGAAGGAGTGCGAAAGGGAGAAAGAAGAAAAGAGGAAGTGAGATAGAGACAGAGAGAGAGGGAAAACGACGGGGAGAGAGGGAGAAAGAGAAATAATGAGCAAAGGAAAGTAAGAAAGAAAGAGAACAAGAGTAGGTGAGTGTGAAGGAGAAAGTGAAAATGAGAAATAATTTTTTTTAAAAAAAGGAATAGAGATGAGATGATAGTGGGGTGGGAGACGAGAGAGAGAGAGAGAGAGAGAGAGAGAGAGAGAGAGAGAGAGAGAGAGAGAGAGAGCGATAGAGAGAGAGAGAGAGCGAGAGAGAGAGAATTTTATTGAGTCGAGTGTAAAAACAAATATTCACTCACAAACGACAACCACCCAGATACGGAGAGCCGCTGTGAAGGTACGTCCTGAGTGACGGGAGAAAAAGTAAATGATTACAATTACTCAGGTCCAACAAAAAAAAAAAAAAATGACACAAACGGAATACCATACTTTTGTAGCTTTCATATTCCTCTCGTGTGTGCCTGGTTTCTGATCTGAAGAGACACTGAATTAATGCAGGGAATAATTTTTAACGTTAATTGTGTTGCACTGTAATTGTCCTATTCGATAGGACAAGCACTGCAAAACATTTCATATTCTGTTAAAAATAATAGAAGATATGTTATGATACACATTACACATATTCTGTGGAATTCTGATGTTTTATTATTACTATTTAAATAGACGACAAAGAAAGCCCTATTCTGTTTTTTAAAAACCAACATTAGGACATATTAGAAGAGATAACCCCGTTATGCCATGGGGACATCTAAAGGACATTGTGTTAGTGCCAATATTTTCTTTGATCTGTCGGCAGCTGGTATGATCACCGTCACGCCTGGCCGACTTTCATTCTCTAGGTGAATGGAGCGCATTCGGTTAGATTCGAACCACTCACCTTCTCCATGAGAGGACAGAGCGCTAACTACAATACTGTATTAAAAATTAGCGAGTCATTCATTCATTCATTTGCATGTCCCTTACGGAACTTTGCCTCCCTAACAGCACTCCTGTAGGCCTCTCGGTTGTGAGCAAGATGGCCTGCTGCTGAAGCATCCATTTGCAGATCGTCAACGATGTCTTGCAGCCATCTTCGCCTTGGTCTTCCTCTCTTGAAGAACTTTTCTGTAGCATTTACATTCAAAGGCATTTATGTGTTTCTCAGCTGTTTTGTTAAGTGTCCAGGTCTCACAGGCATATGCTGCGATGGGAAAGATGCATGCCCTTAAAAATCTTATTTCTGTAGTTCTGTCTGTTCCTCCCCACAGATTCTTTAGTTGTTTTACTTTCTGAAGAGTGATAGATGTACTCTTTTTAATTTCCCTCATTGTATCTCCATTATTAGTTAGCAGTGGTCCAAGATATTAAAAACTCTCCACTTCTTCCAGGTTTTCCTCATTGATACACATTTCAGCTGCCTTGTTTGTTTTGTCAGTTGTCATCAATGTAATTTTCTTCGCATTAAGATAGAGGTTTTGCTCTTCCCTGTTCTTACGGACTGACATAATTAGTTTTTCCACTCCTTTTTGTCTTGTGGACAGTAATACTGTGTCATCAGCATATCTATACAAGTTAAATAAGGAAGGTGACAATATGCACCCCTGACGGACCCCTTGTTCTATGTCAAACCAAGTTGTTGTTTCACCATTTATTCTTACTGCTGCTTGTTGGTCTAGATACAGCAGTGATGTTAATTGTATCAAGTGTGTTGGAGTAATTAGCGAGTAAGGATAAAATAAATTCTTCTTCTTCTTCTTCTTCATGGCACTAAACGTGGCACAGTATTAAAACTGACGATAATGGTAAACGGGAGCTGGAGAGGAGAATGACAAGAAGAAGGTTGAGAAAATGTGGTTTTAAGTTTAAAAATATGACATGTAACCGTTACATTTCCTAAAAAAGATCAGCAGAACTCTTGATATTTCATCATAAATAGCAATTAAAGATAAGATACATCACTGCTGTCAAAAAATGACAAGATTCATGAAATCCTATGAAACAAAACAGTAGCAAAATAAAGTCTATATTAAAAGAAACTGGTGTCTCGTAAACGATGTTACTTTTTTGTTGAGAGTGCTAAAAATAGCTCAGTCCAACCCTGCAGATTTTGTAAACTGCAAAAATGTAGAAAAAAAAAAGCAACCAGTCTTAAGTAAGTCTTAGAATTCTTTTAGTGCAAACAAATAAATGGGTCGTAGAATACCTTTAGCGTAAACAATTAAATGAATCGCAGAGTTGATTTCATGCAAACAGTTAACTGCATAGCAGAATAGCTATTTTAGATATCACACCACACCAGAGATATGTATTAGTCTATCAATGGATTTTTATCCCCAACTATTACATTTAATACCGTAAAGAACAGTTACTGTAAAATTTGCTTGAACTGAAATCACCACAGATCATGTCAGCCCGAGGTCTACCACTGTTACCAGCATGTACTGTAAATATTGTTAGCAAAAATACTATAAATGTAACAAGTGCTGTAACCACCACAACAGATCATTCTAGAACAGTGATTCTCAAAATGGATGCAGGTGGTTCCCCGAGGGGGAATTTTTATTTACTGTAGTGTCTACGTGTGAGCTGTTAGCAGAGTAAAATGATATTCATAGCGGTGAAAACCAGTCATGGATGATGATTTAACTCTTTCACTTCTGAACTAATTTACATTCTCTGTAGGATTAAATTCTGACGACAAATTTTGGCAGAAAAGAAACTGGAAGTAAGTTACTCTATAAGTAAAAAAAAAATATGGGCTGTGTTATAAATGTGCTACTTTTCAATTTATTTAGACTTTGCCCATGTAAGCTTTATATATGCTACATCTGCGAAACTTGTTACTGTTATTTTGGACAGATAAAAGGGATGGCGACTGCAGTAAAACTGGTTAATATAAATAAGGTAGATAGAGGTGTATGGTGCAGTTTTACAAAGTGAGGGAGGAAGTGAGCAAGGTGAGAAAAAAACGAATTCGTTTTTTTCTCACCTTGCTCACTTCCTCCCTCACTTTGTAAAACTGCACCATACACCTCTATCTACCTTATTTTGGACAAAAGAGTTAATATACAGGGGAGGATTCGAGGCCAGCTTGGGTTGAAAAAAGGAGGGTAGGACATAGGACGTTGAGAAACAGTGTTCTACAGCTTAGATGGGTAACATGACTGCCTATTATCACTCGTGGGTCAACTGGTTTTGAAAGTATTGCAGTTGAATGTTGTTGATATATAAGACTCTATAGTTATAATGTTTCTGAACTTTTGTTTTTGTCCATCCAGGCTTGTTTCCGCTGCATTTTGAAACAAAAACAATATCTTAAAAATGAAATCCCAGAGCGCCTACGGAGTAAATGTATTCCTATTATCGTACATGTTGCTGTCAAACTATGACAGAATGTTCCATTATAAGTTCTGATTAGGGTCAAAGGGAGACAAGTAGTACTTTGGAGTAACCATTTTGAGATGATTTCCCTTTAGTACTAACTGACCTGTCGACACCGAGTAGTTTTTTTTTTTTTTACTGCATTCATTCGTTCATTCATTTGCATGTCCCTTGTGGAACTTTGCCTCCCTAACAGCGCTCATGTAGGCCTCTCGGTTGTGAGCAAGATGGCCTGCTGCTGATGCATCCATTTGCAGATCATCAACTATGTCTTGTAGCCATCTTCGCCTTGGTCTTCCTCTCTTTCTTTTTCCCATTATGTACCCGTCCAAGACGGTTTTCTCTAGACTATCATGACGTTTAATGTGTCCAAAATATTTAAGTTTTCTCTCTTTAACCCTCTTTACTAGCCAGCCTTCTTCAATATTAAGTTCTCGTAGTATGGATATATTAGTTCTTTTTTTGTGTCCACGATATTTGAGGAACTCTTCTGTAGCATTTACACTGAAAGGCATTTATGTGTTTCTCGTCTGTTTTGTTAAGTGTCCAGGTCTCATAGGCATATGTTGCGATGGGAAAAATGCATCCCCTTAAAAATCTTATTTTTGTAGTTCTGTCTGCTCCTCTCCACAGATTCTTTAGTTGTTTTACTGCATGGGAATGTACAGTTAGAAGTTTAATTTGGGGAAACACAGGGTGATTAGGTCAACATTCAAGGAGACTTTACACTGGCACGAGTGTTTGTTTTCGAGTCAGCGTAAAATCATAAACGGTGTCTTTTCACGTGCGATGGGATTTTGTTCATGAAGAACATTCAGGAAGTCAGAAAATTAAGTCTAGGGAGATAAAATTGGGGAGCACTTGTACTTAGGGATTTTTTTTCTGTGCTGGAGTGAGTTTGAGCATGGATGGAATAGGATAGATTTTTTTTGGGTGTCATGTAGAACTTCAGTAGAGTTAATTGTCAGCGGTGTGTCTCAGTAGTTGATTTTTTTTTTTGTAGCAGATGTAAGCAATTGTTACACTTTTTCCCTTTTTAGGACAATCATTCTTCTTCCAGTTGTTTTCATGTTATTGTTCAGAGTTGTGTCTCAGTAGTTGATTCTTTGTAGCAGATGTAGGCAACTGTAACGTGCTTGTCCTTTTTTTAGGACAATCATTCTTCTTCCAGTGGTTTTCATGTTATTGTGGATGTGAGTGGTGATAATGGAAGATTAGCGGAATGAATTCTGTATTTTGTTGTAAGTATGACCAGATGGCGTCCATTGTTTGTTGTTGTTGTTGTTGTTGTTGTTGTTTTTGTTGATGATGATGATGATTGCATCCCCCATGGCGAATTAGACCTCGCCGGGAAGACGTGTAATGTATTTTGCTTATTTTCTGCCGTGTGACAGTGGTTCTTTTTCACTCCATCTTCATTTCTTCGTTCACATTTTGGCTCGTCAATAATTTCGTGATATTTGTTTCCTACACCTGCTGTCTGTTGAGTACCTAATTGTCGACAGTCCTGGTCTGAGAGATTGGTCGTGCGGTCAAGGCTGTTATTAGTCGTCCCAGTCAGAAAGCCTGGGTAGTTTCCCTTGTTCATACGTGCGGAACAAGAACGAACATTTAAGAAATAATCCACTTAAGGAGTTTCAAAATACAGCTGTAAACTAGGGCACGAAGTGTAGAAGGGTTTTCAACCTGTTAACGCCTCGCCTCTTCTCTCATAGAGTGATACGCCTTTAAAACGTGCAGCAGGCAATGTTTCAATCTGAACTCATAGTTCAAGAATTTACCCGTTTTCTTATTTTCTCTCTTTGTTCTAATTTTTAAAAAAATACTGAGACGGGAACTGCTGTGCTTCATTCATTTCTTTGGTTTATAGTAGAATTTATAATTTCGAAAATCTGAACTTCATTCTTGATGATGGTTTGGAGGCTGAACTCAGAAGTGCCTCAATTTTAGAGATACAGCCAATACGTCTGTAGCTACAAAGAGAGATTTATAGAGAAATCTCATATGATATTTGTTCATATCTCCTTTCACATTGCAATTTTTATTTTCCTCATTAAAAAAGTATATATATATATATATATATATATATATATAATTTTTATATATTATAAAGTATAACTAAGCAGATAGAACTGGAAAATGAATGTAAACATGTTCTAAGTGAACTTCATTCAATTGTTCGTTAATTTTTTTGTGTGTGTTTTTTATGCAACAGTGTTATTTAGGAGTTTTTCATTCCCTAAATTTATGGCTAGAAGGTAAATTAAATTTGTCCATTTCTGTTCTAGAATATGTTCTTCTGTTGCACTATAACCGTTGACGACTACGTATCATAACCAGTGTAGCATTGCAACATACATAACCAGTTTTAGAGCAAAACCAAACATAAACCAACTAACCAGATCGTTTATATTCAGTAAGTTAAGATTGACCTTGACCTGGACCGTTCTGGAAGGTCGTATCATGTACTCGTAATTATCCAGTAGATCTTTTCTGAGTGCTTTTTCTTCATCGTAGTAGGCTGCCTCAACTTTCCCTGGGGATGAAAGAAGGATGGATAATTGACAGGATTTTAAAACATTTCTTATATAGAGATAATGAAGCGAGGGCTGGGGTGGGGATGGTGTTCTGTTTCATCTGCAGCGAGGAGAAACACTGGAGAAAATGGTTTGCCCATGTTGTTGTAAACTCTCGAGGCCAGTGACCTAACCCACATAAGGAAGATTGTTTCCGCATATTAGAAAACTGAAGCAAGTTTCTCGGGATGTCAGAAAGTGGACTGAAAAGAATCAACAGTTTGATTATCAGTATGAATCCTGAATATTCCATCAGGCTGAGAATTATATCTCTCTCCTCTCCCTCTCTCTCTCCCTCCCTCTCTCTCTCCCTCTCTCTCCCTCCCTTCCTCTCTCTCCCTCCCTATCTCTCTCTCCCCTCTCTCTTCCTCCCTCTCTCTCCCTCCCTCCCTATCTCTCTCGTGTACCAACTAACTGACCCTGATGAGGCAATAGAATATTGGCTAAAGATCTTCAGAGATATATTAGACAAACATGTCCCCATGAAAGAGGTGAGAGTAAAACACCAGACGAAGTCACCTTGGATAACACCTGAAATACTACAATCCATGAGAGAACGTGATCGGGCGCACAAAATCAAGGACTTTATGACCTACCGTTCACTCAGAAACAAAGTTCAATACTTAATAAGACAAGAGAAAAAAAATTATTTCAGGAATCTAATACAGAATAAATCAGACAGTAAATCAATTTGGAAAGCCATAAATACCCTATAAAATAAAAGAAAAGAATTTGATTCTCAAGCCGTCAATCGTGCATACACTAGCGCACATATCAGTACACATTTCAGAGAAGAAATCAACGTTCTTAAATCATCAATATCAGCTCCTGTATGCGACTTACATGAACTACAAACATTCCTGGACAGCAGATGTACTGATTTTAAACAGTTACACATTCCATTCTTAACAGTCAGTGAAGTTCACAGTTATCTCTTAACCTTAAAAAACAACAATACAGCTGGGCTTGATGATATTAGTAATAAGATCTTACGTTATGCTGCACCTGTCATTTCACATACACTAACATATATTTACAACCAGTGCATTGCAAAATGCTATTTCCCTGAGGCTTTTAAAACTGCTAAGGTGTATCCTTGCTTTAAATCTGGCTCATCCAACAATCTTACCAACTATAGACCAATATCCATATTATCGTCATTATCAAAACCACTCGAAAAACACATACACAAAATAACTCTACGACACATGCAAGAGAACAATTTACTCATAGACAGTCAGTCAGGCTTTAGACCCAATCATTCCTGCCACATAGCTCCTACCAAAATGACAGAAAACTGGTTAGTAAACATAAATGACGACAGACTATGTGGTGCCATCTTTGTCGACTTTAAAAAGGCATTTGATATGATTGACCACGATATTCTTGTAAGAAAAATAAAGACTTATAGACTGAACCCTGACCTAATAAAATTAATTGCATCGTTTCTTTCAGACAGACAACAGGTAGTATTCTTCAACAATTCTCTATCAAATTCTGCTAAAGTTGACACTGGTGTTCCGCAAGGTTCTATTCTAGGCCCGTTGCTCTTTGCTATTTATATCAATGATCTTCCACTTCATCTTAAACACTCTTCTTGTGACCTTTTTGCCGATGATTGCACAGTCTACACCAGTGACTACGATTGTGTTAATCTAGAATCAACTCTTCAGGTCGAGTTATACAATTTAATTGGATGGAGCAAAAATAATGGCATGATTATAAACACCGATAAAACAAAATCAATGCTCATAACAACAAGACAGAAACTACAAAACGCAACAAAAACAACACTTCGGCTCTGTACAGAAACATCACAGATAGAAAACGTTAGCGAGCACAAAACACTAGGTCTTATTATTGACCAACATCTGACCTGGAACTCTCATGTGCAATGTCTAACAAAACTCATCGCACAAAAAGTATACCAATTAGCTAAAATTAAGCACTTCATAGATCAAGACATTAGGAAGACATACTACATAGCTCATATACAAACACATTTAGACTATAGCTCAACAGTTTGGGATGGTTGCTCAGTGTCAAATACAAAGAGGCTTTGCTCTCTCCAAAAGCGAGCAGTAAAGCTCATTAGTGACAAAGATCAAGCACAAACAACTAATCATCACAAACGTATCAAAATACTACCTCTTAAGAACAGGTTCCTCTTCAACAAAGCCAAGTTAGTACATCAGATTCTTTCACGGCATGCCCCGCCTTATCTATGGAACCTGTTTAAATTTAGCCCAAAGTGCAGCCAACGCTTGAACAACATATGTCTTCCAAAACCTAGACTTGATCTTTACAAGAAAAGCTTTAGTTATTCTGCTGCTCATCTTTGGAATACCCTCCCATCCTATATAAAAAATATAAATTATACTCCTTCCTACAACTACAAGCTTTCCCAATATCTATTTGATGTCGACTACATGCCTCCATGAATTATAAAACTTATCTTAAGCTGCTCTTACAGACACCGAATACAATTAATTGTTTTCTGTATAGCCCCGAAAATTTTGTTTAGTAGTCATTTATAATGTATGTAGTTACTTCTATACTGAGTGAATGTTTAAGAGTGAAACGTAAATGTTATATTTTATTTTATGTCTCTCAGCTTCAATGTTAGTTATGTTTGTTATATGAACAGCATATTTGTAGAATGTCTGGAATAGAGTGAAAGATGTATGATAAAGGGCAGAAAGTCAGACGGGCCTGAGTGCCCAATTATTAACCCTTTTGAAATAAAGATCAATCAATCAATCAACCAATCTCTCCCTCTCTCTCTCCTTCCCTCTCTCTCTCCCTCCGTCTCTCTCCCTCTCTCTCTCTCCCTCTCCCTCCTTCCCCTCCCCCAACCTTTAACAAATTATCTCAGTTTTTGCCAGCCTCTTCAAATAAAACAAATAATACAAAACCCCAATAAAACAAATAATACAAAAACCCACGAGGAGGCGTAATTTAACATTAGAAACTCACATAGTAGCCACAGTAGAAACATCAGTGTTATCCACTGCTCCATCTTGTCACAGTATTTCACGTAGCAGTCACAGTAGAAAAATTAGTGAGATCCGCTGCTCCATCTTGTCACGGTATCTGAAACGACGCCACAAACTTGTGTTATTTATGCTTATAAACTTTCTAGCACTTGTGGAAGTGATTTTGAAACGGTGAAGACGATGATAATGATGATAGTGATGGTATTTTCGGCAACATTTGAACATTTATAGCCACATTGTAAAACAAAATTATAGGCAACAAATACACTTGTTAATGTCGAAAGCGACGACTACGTACTACAGAGTGAAGAAAATTTTAAGTATCTGGAAAATAAAATAGGAGAAATAAAATATGCGTTGTGTACGGAAGTTTATATCAAATAATATTAGTCATCAATTCTATGTGTTTGTGACAAATAACGCACTGCATACGTCATTAAACGAAGCCGTAAACATTCTAAATCGCACTTTCAAAGAAATAATAACGCTGGAATATTCCAAACTGAAGAAGGGGGAAAACCCTACATAAATTGTACAGAAAATATCTAAGAAACAATCCACCCATGTCTCCAAGTGGTGATCGCGACTAAGTAATCAAACTTCTCCATGCTCTGATAACAGATCAAACCGATTTTGAACGCATAACTCCCTTCTTTCATACATCACTATATTCTGTCAGTAAATTCACATGTGGCGCAGACAAAATAATTCTTTGACTAGAACTATATAACTTATGAAATACTTGACGAAGAGCGATCTTAAATCAGATGAAAGAAAACTGCCTTGATATTCCTGTGTCAGTAAAAACTGATTCTCTCTCTCTCTCTCTCACACACATACACACACGCACGTGTACGCACGCACGCACACAATGATGTAGTAATAAAGGCAGTTTTGTCGTATAAGAGGAGAGATCTGAAACAGATTTAGTTATAGGTTTTGATGAGTAATCAGTCTGCTGAGCTGCTCATCTCATGTATGATTCTAAGCTATTCATCTCATGTATGATTTTAAGCTACTAATCTCTTGTATGATTCTAAGCTACTCATCTCATGTATGACTCTAAGCTACTCATCTCATGTATGATTCTCAGCTACTCATCTCATGTATGATTCTAAGCTATTCATCTCATGTATGATTTTAAGTTACTAACCTCATGTATGATTCCTAACTGCTCATCTCATGTATGATTTTAAGCTACTCATCTCATGTATGATTTTAAGCTACTAATCTCATGTATGATTCTAAGCTGCTCATCTCATGTATGATTCTCAGCTACTCATCTCATGTATGACTCTAAGCTACTTATCTCATGTATGATTCTAAGCTAATCATCTCATATATGATTCTACTGACGTTAGATTTCCACTTTAGGCCGCAGTAACATTCAGCAGTAATGGTGGGACATCCACAAGATAGCTGATTTCGTCTTACAGTTTCTCATGTTTTTTTTTTGTTGTTGTTTATTTATCCTGTATGAGATTAGACAGAACCAGTCTATGTGCAAAACTATGCATTCCAGCCGTTCTGAATCTTCAGAATTGTTTTTCAGGAAAAATTATTTTTGAAAAATTATTAAACATATTTTAGTAATACACATATACTCATAGAACTTCTTCTTTCACCCATGTATATGCAACATATTAAGTGTACGCACAGACGGACCGACACACAGATAGATTAGGAAAAGACAGAGAGACCGGGAATTTGACAGATAGACAGAAGAGGAAACTGGCAGACAGGTAGACAAAACTGACGAACTAACAAACAGAGAGGGGTTGGGGGAATTTACAGGCAGATAGACATATAGAGCTGACAGACAGACAGACAGACAAACAGACAGACAGACAAACGGACGGACGGACGAACAGACAGAAGACGAGGGAATTGACAGGGAGGCAGAAGGGTGAATTCACTGACAAATAGACATATATTTTTACAACTGACAGACAGACAGATGGATGGATGGATGGATGGATGGATGGATGGATGGATGGATGGATGGATGGATGGATGGATGGATGGATGGATGGATGGATGGATGGATGGATGGGCGGGCGGGCAGACATTTTTCTATTAGACTAAAACTAACCAACCCAAAGATTATTTCCGTGTATTAGAAAACTGAAGCGAGTTTCTCGGGATGTCAGAAAGTGGACTGAAAAGAACCAACAGTTTGATTATCAGTATGAATCAGGCTGAGAATTAGATCCTCTCTCTCTCTCTCTCTCTCTCTCTCTCTCTCTCTCTCTCTCTCCCCCAACCTTCAACAAGTTATCTCAGTTTTTGCCAACCCCTTCAAATAAAACAAAATAATGCAAAAGCCCGGCTCCCATTCTTGTTCGCTGGCTCCACGACCCTAACTCACGGAACTCTAGGTAACCCCCTCCCCCTTTTTTTAAAAAGAGAAAAAAAAAGAAAGGCAATGTTATAAATGGCTGATAAAAAGACGATTTAACCAGGAGTTTGAAACTATCATTTAACCAGTGCAAAAACTGGCTAACTATAATGTTATCCAGACCAGTCAAAGTGTTCCCACGAAGAACTCAGTCTAATAGTCAGTGTAGAACGAAAACAAAAACTCAAACCAGATTAAGCTGAATTATATGCAATATGGACAATGAGCGGAACGAAAACAGACGTAATCATTAAACAGTCGATCGAATGTCAGGCGCCCGTATCATGAATTTCATCGACTAGCATTGTTGCCAGTGTTAACAGGGAAAACCATATTAACAATCTGTTGCGATAGAGCGGAACGACCCGAGTCAAACCGCACCCACAAACGCAAAAAAAAAAACAACAAAAAACAACAGAATTTGAGGCGTGGTAGAGTGCTGTGTCTTTGGCCAAACACGGCAAGAAACAACATCTTGTTGGCAGACATGCAGATGAAGCCTCTGACAAATTATTGAGGAAAGACGCTGGCGACGGCTGGGAGATGTGTTCCGGATGACTGATGACTCACTACCAAAAACAGCACTAAGATGCACTAACAGGGGAACAGAAGTAAGGGTAGACCAAAGGCGACATGGAGAAGAACAACAGAGAGGATGTTGAGCAATAGAGGGATCACTGGGCAATAGTGGAAAAAAAGGCAAAGGATAGGCGTTTACAGAAAACCCTTGCGAAAGCCCTATGTGCCTTTGGCACTTAAGGTTCAGAGAGAGAGAGAGAGAGAGAGAGAGAGAGAGAGAAAGAGAGAGAGAGGGAGAAGAGTGAGAGAAAGAGAGAGAGAGAGAGACTGTTGTGTAACGTGGGGTGAAATTCAGAAGCTCCGACCACCAACACTTCGACATTTCAATCTAAACAAAGGAGAGTCCAAGGCATTGTTCAAACTCCAATGTCGAGATGACATTGTAATAAAGTCGGCAGATACGACATCAAATCTCGTAGTTTGGAAAAAAAGATTTATATATTTCGGAAGGAATGTCCAAACTCAGCAACACAAATGTCTATGCCTCATGTTAAAATGATACTACCCCTTTCAAATAATGATAAAGTGGAAGCAGCCATTAAAGACCTGATTACAAAAATTGGCCTCCCACCCCAAACTGTTTCTCTTCACATCAAGGACAGCTGTTTAAGCAACCCCCACCTTCTATCTTCTTCCTAAAATCCACAAACCCGGTATCCTGGACATCCTATTGTATCAGCATGTTCATGCCCCACTGATCACATTTCTGACTTCTTGGACAGCATTTTCCAGCTACTAGTATACAAACTAGCCTCTTTTTTTTTGTTGAAAGATACCAACCACGCCTTAACAACTTTTGATACAATCACACTTTCTCAACACCACACCTACCACATCTTTCTCCTTGATGTCTGCTCCCTATACATCTCTATCCCCCATGAGGATGGACTTTTAGCACTCCGCTATTTTCTCGACAAAGACCCTCACCCCACAACTAACATTGACACCATAATCAGACTTACACGGCTAGTACTAAATCTAAATACTTTCGAATTCAACGGCGAATACTTTGAGCAAATCAGTGGTGTTGCCATGGGAACGAAAATGGGTCCCAGTTATGCATGTTTACTCATGGGCTTTCTAGAAGTCAAATTATGGGAAAACTACACTGGCAGACTTCCAGAATTCTATAAAAGGTACATCGATGATGGCATTGGAGTCACTAGTAAGCCACAGGAAGACCTAAAAAATTTATTGAATTCGCTAATTCACTTAATAATAACAACATAAAATTCACTTATGAAATTTCTGACAAGTCGGTCAACTTTTTAGACATTAAAATTTCTGTTGGCACAAAAGGCTTGTCACCTCTGTATTTTACAAGCCACCGACAGCCTATTTACCTATTTACTTTACACCTCTTCCCATCCTGAAGCCTGTAAGAACTCCACCCACACTCCCAACTCCTCCGTCTTCGCGGCATAAGTCAGGATAATTTGGACTTTATAGATCAGTCCAACAAGTTATTAGAATTTTTCCGTCATCGCCACTATCCAGAAAATGTCCTTCGTTAAGCCTTCAACCGTATCCACCTAGTGAGATGCAAAGAAGCATTCAGAAAAAAGCCGGTTACTCTATCGGACAGAGTTAAGTTAGTACTACCTTTCCACCCGCATGATCAGATGGTTAAGAAAATTCTTTATCGTCATCTGCCACTAATTCAGCTCGACCCCGACACTCGCGACATTTTCTCTGATCCACCTCTGTTGGCATACAAACGTGAGCCAAACCTTAAGGACATCCTCGTCCACAGCCACTTGAAGCGGAGCCTTACATATGTTGGTACCAGAAAAATGTAACCGCCCCCGCTGCGTTACCTGCCCGGTAGTCTGGGAAACGAAAACGATTACCTTTCCCAAAACTATCCTCACTCTTCATGAGGGATTCACATTCGAGTCCCGTAATGTGATATATGTCATCGTATGCAAAAGATGCAGCATAACGTATATTGGTGAGACTGGCCTCAGATTAGGGGACTTCATGCAGAAACATCTGCACGATATCACCCAGCATGTTTCGAAACCAGCCCAAAATCATTTCATTGTCCCCAACCACAGAGTCAAATCTGATTTTCTGGTAATATCCATCAAGCAATGTCACTCAGATGACACAAGCCACCCAGAGCTTGAGAACCGCTACATTCAGGATTATGGGACCCTGGAACTACACTGGTTAAACTCTCTATTCAGCTACACCTAACATTCTCCTCTTCAACAATTATAATCCCTCTCTACCAAGCTCCACTCCCTCCTCACTTGTTACACATAGTTCAGAACCTACTCACAGTATCACATTACAACCCCTCTACCCTAACCATAATCATCTATTTCACCTTCTCCTGGCTAAGTTAACATTGTATCACTCTCTCTCCCCTCTACGGTTTCCCCACCCACCACCCCCAGTTACGACCCACAGACCTCACGTCACAGGTCTCCATTTAAACAGTCTCTACGCCCTACCATGCTCATTTCTGACACACACCGTCGGACAAGCCACATCTTACGGTTACACCTAAGTGTAATAATTCATTACTATTATTCTTTTTAAAAATAGCATTCATGTGAATCTATACTTTATCTCCTCTCTCTATTTCTTGGTCCTGTATGTTTTTGTATGATTAAGGCTCACGCCGAAACGTCACAACTTTGTAGTCGTTAAGTAATAAAGCTGCTCCTACTTTTTTCCTAGTTTAAACATTTTGGTATCACAGCTTTACTGCAGTGCATCGTGTGTTTATACACTTATTATTGTGTTGTGTAGGAGAGCATGTATGTCATGGACAGAAACTATTATAAATGAAAAAAGTACAGGAACAAACGAAATCGAAACGAAGAAGTAATGAGATAAGATATGAGGCACATCATCGTGTCGAGCTGGGAGGGGGGGGATGGGGTTAAAGCGGCTGTACTGTCAGTCCCTGCCTGAAGGTAAAAATCAAGAGGGGGAGGGGGAGGGGAGGGGAGGGTATGGAATACTTTTTAACACACTTCACCGCCATGGAGACTATAGCTCCGTTAGCTAGCCAGGCAATGAAGAGGCCGGGCAGGGTTTTGGCCAGCTATGGTTCGCCAGCCCTGACGCCAGCAAATGTGGGTCGCTGACTACCAAGTCTGGTAGCAGGGTCTTGGCCAGCTATGGTTCGCCAGCCCTGACGCCAGCAAATGTGGGTCGCTGACTACCAAGTCTGGTAGAGGCTTTGCCTCCATTTATATTACAATAAAGATCCTTCATAGAACCGTAGAGCTTGGCTTCTCGGATCGTTTCATTGGTTCAATAGGGGGAGGATGGGTGAGGAGGAAGGGGGGGGGGGTGCACTTCAATGTTACATAACGCAATTTTTTAAAGAGTAATTTCGACACCTTGCGGTGCTCACTGAAACGAATCATTTACACAAAGACACATGTCTCTCTTACTTCAGCTGCCAATGTTTTTCTTCTCTGTCTCATCCTTATCGTTAGTTGCACGCATACCTCTCAGCTACGTTTATTATTTACGTAAGCGCTGCAGCATCACCGTCTATTCTGTTACACCACGACTTAGAACTCGACATTTCCTCAGTGATCGCGTTAATTATCGGTAAATTACCGATTAAAAAAAGAGAAAAACCGAAACTGTTTTGGAGGTCGTCGGTTACTATAGTCTGTTTATATGACCCAAAACCTCGTAAACAACCAACGGAATTGATTGTCTGGCCAGTAGGCTGATGATGCTCGGTTTATATGGAGGAGAATCGGGCAGTTGTGACTTTAGTTCAGCATGTGAGCATTTTGTAAAAGTTAAATATCGTCACTAATAAGAATCAAGTGGGGGAAAAAATGGTTCACAGGAATATTTACTTTCCGCAATGTTTGTAAAGTGCCTTCATAAAGTGTGTTTAATTTTACATAAAAAAATTATAAAGTACCATATTAAGAAAAAAAAACTCGGTATTTGGAAAGTACTTTAAGTAAAGTGAAAGACAGGTATAACTGTATCGGCTTCAAAAATTCCTAGCGCAATCATTGCATCTCATCTCTTAATCATGACACATCTGCGATATGGACATGGTTCCATCATGACACTACCGTCATATCAACATATAATTCATTATGACACTACTATAACAACAACATATGCTCCATCATGACACTATTGTTACGTTAACATATGCTCCATCATGACACAACTGTAACATCTGCACCATCATGACACTACTATAACATCAACGTCTGCTCCATCGTGACACTACTATGAGAAACTCTCTACTATAGAAAGCAGAAAAACAACACAGCTCCTTCAGATCATCAGAGGAAGTACCCACCCCCACCTCAGCCCTATTAAACTCCTGACACTCTAAGAAACCCCCTCCCGGGTCATGACTCTCTGAGGTCTTGTGAGTTTTTGCTTTTTTTTTTTTTGTCCCGTCCTGAAATTGAACCCGTGATCTTCCGGTTGGCACTGAGTTATTATTTCTCAAACAATAATTATATGAGGCATAATGTTTCCATATAGGTGATCGACCATACATGATAATAACCGCATCACGCTTTAGTGTGTTGAGAGGTCGAGAAAGACATACGCACTAGCTAGTACTGTACTTCTGAACTTCCTTTGTGGCATAAAACCGGACTAGCTTTATCATAAACCTTATGTAATGTACGATCTATGAAGTTAAACTACTATCAGTAACTCCTTCAAAAATGATGGGTAAAGAAATGAAACTGTGAATATATTCCTGCTGCCTTCGCGAACATTCGAGAACAATATGCCAGTTCTCAGTTTGTCCGCTCTGCACCTGCTTAAGATCTGTGGCTCGAGACTCTTTCTTCCAGCGAGAAATGTTCCCCCCTCACGAACATCGTAACAAGAAGTCTTTAAACATGTTCTTAGTAATTCTCATACTTACAGCATCTGTGTGAACTTTGTTCATGCGTTTGTGTCACATCTTCATGTCTAACTCTGCCAAAAGCTTTCGTGTGGTCAACAGAATATATCACGTCTTAAATATAGTGAAGGCAAATAATACACACACAAACACGCACACCACACTTACACCCACACATCCACGAAAGCTTTGTCTAAGCAGAAACAGCAACAATAAAACAGTTTGCTCCTCCCCAGGGCTGAACCTGCGACCTTTGGCTCGCTGTTCCCACACTCTACCCACTCCACACAGCCATTCATTCACGCCCGATAACCAAGTCAGAAATTACGAAAAAAATAATACCCCCTCTCCCCAAATAACAATAATAACAATAATAATAATAATAAAGATTATAAAATGACCCCCCCCCCCCAAAAAAAAAAACAACAACAAACTAATCATACATTTCAAGGGACGGCAGTTTTACAGATTTTTTGTGGGTCATATTATGGAAAGTAAGTTTTACCTGTACCTTTAGTTCTCCTCACCCTTCCCTTAATGAAACAAAAATTTAAAGTTCAGTTTTTTGAACAGGGAATCTAAAACGAAACACGACAAAGAAACATCCTCAGATTTCTATTCCCGAAGGTAAATTGACTAAACGTAGTCTTAATTACCAGAAATTCATTGATCAAACCTTTAATTAAATGCCAGTGTAAAAGTACACATAAAACCGCATATTCTGCAGACTGCACGGGTGAAACGGGCATTGATTGGGTACACAGGACCCAACTAGAAGATCTTGATTGTGCAGATGACATAACTCTTATCAGTGACAATGTGAATTCAATGCTAGGAAAAAAAAAACCAGATAGCCTGTCTCCACTGGCTAGCAAAATAGGGCTTGAAATTAACAAGGAAAAAAACAAAAGTAATGAAACTTCCCATTAATCAAGAAGCAAAAATATACGTAGAAGGAACAGCTGTTGAAGTACAGCAATTTGCATACCTCGGCGGCTACATAGACCAGGATGGTGACACCAGAAAAGAAGTTGGAATTAGAATTGCAAAAGCAGCACCGACCTTCAAGAATCTTGAGAACATATGGCATTCAAAAGTTATAGGCACAAAAACCAAGTTAAGATTATTCAATTCAAATGTAATATCCACCCTCATTTATGCACGCGAAAGCTGAAAAACAACGAAAGAAATAAACAACAAATTAGATTTCCTTGCCTGAAACCAGCTTGGACCATATTGACTTCTTCTATTTTCTTACGAAGTCTATCCATTATGATTTTTATCAGAATTTTACTGGCATGACTAATCAGGGCAACAGTTCTGGAAAGAAGCAGAGGACATATTTCTCCCTTTTAATACTTCTCTTGAATAAATGTTCAGATTAGTTACATAGTAAAAGTGCAACCAAAGAAATGATCTTGTGACTGTGCTTAGCAAAAAAAAAAAAAAAAAGTGGAAAAGGGGGGTGGGGGGAGAGTATGTTGGATCACATATAAACGAAATGGAAAAAAAAATAGAAAGAAAAAAAAAATGCCTTGGGGGAGGGGAAGGTTTCGCGTTTGTTTTTCTTATTGATTTGTTTAACATTTATTTACCGTCTCACTATCGTAAACCTACGTTTTCTTGCACCGTTAGTAATTTTAAAGAATAAACTCTTTATTATCAATTGTAGGCATAACAAAAAGCCATTCACGTTTTAGAAATCAATTGATATATTAAACTATTGTTTAAAAATTTTCAAGAATAATCAAAATGAATGAAATCTTTAAAAAAATGTAAGAAAATCAACAAATTATAAATAAACTGTTTTCTGGCTCACCTTTTAAAACGGATTGTAAAGGACTGAGAATTTTAACACTTCTCGAGATTTTGAAGCAGTGCAAAGAAAAGTACACTTCACATCAAAGAGCAGTTGTTTCCAGCCACTTCCACTATAAAACTACCTTCTAAATGAAAACTTATTAAAACAGAAATGAAACTGGCCCTACGTGCTTACCTCAAACATAAGCCGGTACCGCAGAGTCAAATCTCGCGCATGTCGCAAATACACGCGCCGCTGTCGTTTCACCAGATTCTATCACGGGCAAACTCGGATCAAAGGCACAAAACCGGACCTCCTTATGCGCCATCCTGTGAGCAACTAAAACTGGTTCCGAAGTGGAAGTTAGCCTTGTGGTGTTTGCAGCCAAACTGGTGCCAGAAAATAAATATTGAAGTAGGTATACGATGCAGCTGCACTAAACGCCGATAGAATAGAAGAGAAAGGAAAAGAAAAAAAAAAGGAAACATTGCAATAAAAAAAAGTAACACAAGCTTTCAAAAAACGTCTTTCTGAAGAACAATAGAAAGTACAAAACAGTTAACAATAGAAAGTACAAAACAGTTAACAAACACATAACGGAACAATCATATATACATAATCGTTAGTAGCTCAGATTTGTACATTTTAGTGTCCAGTGTGTATATTTTAGTGTCCAGTGTGTATATTTTAGTGTCCAGTGTGTATATTTTAGTGTCCAGTGTGTATATTTTAGTGTCCAGTGTGTAGATTTTAGTGTCCAGTGTGTATATTTTAGTGTTAAGTGTGCAGATTTTAGTGTCCAGTGTGTATATTTTAGTGTCCAGTGTGTAGATTTTAGTGTCCAGTGTGTATATTTTTGTGTCCAGTGAGTAGATTTTAGTGTCCAGTGTGTATATTTTTGTGTCCAGTGAGTAGATTTTTGTGTCCAGTGTGTAGATTTTAGTGTCCAGTGTGTAGATTTTTGTGTCCAGTGTGTAGATTTTAGTGTCCATCGTGTAGATTTTTGTGTCCAGTGTGTAGATTTTTGTGTCCAGTGTGTAGACTGTAGACCAGCGTTAACCAAGCTTGTTCTGACTACCGCCCTCTTTCCTCCCAGGCCACGTTCTCAACGCCCCTCCCCCCGCCCATGTAGTACTCGTATACTGGCCTATCAGACCAGGGCATGCATTACACAAACTTGAGCCAGCAAATCACTTTATTGGACAGTATGAAGGAGTACATTTATAACTCACCCGCTGCATTATCTTCTCAGCTCTCAATGTGGTGGGTGCGTTTCGCGTAGGGACGTAAGTTTCTCAATATCAGGTTGAAAAGTGCTAAGAAGGAAGGTACTACTGTCCCCTCCCCTCCCCTCCCCCGGTCTGCTGCTTTGTTCTCTCTCAACACCCCCTTACTACACCCCCTTTTCTTCCACTACCCCCCCCCCCCACTGACCATTTTTCTTTCACCGCCCTGGTCCCTTCCAGCGTCCACAAGGGGGACTTATCAAACACACTAGGAAACACTTCTGGGACTTATCAAACACACTGGGAAACACTTCTGGGACTTATCAAACATACTGGGAAACACTTCTGGGACTTATCAAACATACTGGGAAACACTTCTGGGACTTATCAAACATACTGGGAAACACTTCTGGGACTTATCAAACATACTGGGAAACACTTCTGGGACTTATCAAACATACTGGGAAACACTTCTAGGACTTATCAAACATACTGGGAAACACTTCTGGGACTTATCAAACATACTGGGAAACACTTCTGGGACTTATCAAACATACTGGGAAACACTTCTGGGACTTATCAAACGCGCTGGGAAACACTTCTGGGACTTATCAACTATACTGGGAAACACATCTGTAAATAAAAATACACAGGAACAGAAGGACAAAAGAAAACAGGAATAAACAGATGAACATAAGACAGACTGTATAAAAAAGCATAAGACAGACTGTATAAAAAAGCATAAGACGGACTGTATAAAAAAGCATAAGACGAACTATATAAAAAGCATTAACTAACAGATGTGTAGAAAGAACATACCTGATATAATTTCATAATGTCAGCATACATATTTTTTATATTTTGTATTAGTTTGTTTCACGCTTTGAAAACATTGTCTTATCTACACTAAATTTGTTATTATTGTCTTATCTACACCAACTTTGTTATTATTATCTTATCTACACTAAATTTGCTATTATTGTCTTATCTACACTAAATTTGTTATTATTGTCTTATCAAAACTAAATTTGTTATTATTCTCTTATTCACACTAAATTTGTTATTATTCTCTAATCTACATTAAATTTGTTATTATTGTCTTACCTACACTAAATATGTTATTACAAGGACACTGATTTCAAGCATAGGACTGTCCATCACGTGAATAATGTATTTTGATGCGTCTCGCCTTGCAGTCCCAACTTCAGAGGCAGATCCCCAAAGCAAATCCCAAGCACCCATACACACACACACACACACATATATATATATATATATATATATATATATATATATATATATATACACACATGTATTCTACCCCATATTACCGGCCAATAAGACCCGCCATTTTTATACGGCCTTGTTATCGCGATGAGAGAGCTAAAGCTGGCCAGGACCTTGTTCCATTTCTTTGTCCTGTTCCCAGCAGCTGTTCTGTTCTTCCAGCCTAAAGGTTTGCTCACTGATATAGCTGACCTTAGTTCTTGGTTCTTGGAGTCGTTGCCGCATGGCGTTGCTCTGCCCTTTACTTTAGGTCTTAAAGCATCGATACTACGTTACTCGTTCAGTTATATAAGGCGTTGCAAACATACGCGTGGTATCGATCTTTCTATGATTTACTTGTACAGTTTTCTGCCAAAGATGACTAATTGTTTTTGGATGAAGCAGTAGAAAGAAAAAAAGAAAGAAACAGATTCAGTGACCAACATCTTTCAGTTTCTACTCTGCTGGTACAGAAAACTCGTCCACACACATACATCTTCTGCTCCCACACATCTTCTGCTCCCACACATCTTCTGCTCCCACACATCTTCTGCTCCCACACATCACCGAAATATTAAATCAACTCCAGTCTTTCACGGTACAAAGTGGCATCAGAGTTCATTAACAGCTTTAATATGACAGGTCTACAGGGCTTGCCCGTGGGACAGGTCCTAAAACTGTTCACTCTTGTAATAGTACTTTGTAACTGATATTAAATACATAGAAAACAAGTTTGAAAATAACAAACAGTCAATGAAAATAAACAAAGGGTTCGAACATCAGTTATTACTTCAGAATCGAGCTCTCTGATACCACGATTGTCCAACTATAGCTCACAGAACTATGTATACACGGACACACATGTACTTACGTCTGTATGTACAAACATACTATACATATGACATATACATGTACAGTTAGTACATATACACATACTTATATACAAACATCCATACAAGTGCCCCCCCCCCCCCCCGTGTTATATCAGAAAACCAGTTAGAATTGATTGAGATCAGAACTGAGATTTAAGACTGAGATCAAGATTAAGCCTGATATTTAAGATTAAGACTGAGCTTTAAGATTGAGACTACGAATGAAGATTAAGATTAAGACTGGGATTAAAACCGGAATTTAAGATTGAAGTTAAGATTTACACTGAGGTTTGATATTGATATTAAGGCTGTGATTAAGACTGAAATTTAAGATTGAGATTACGATTGAGACTGATATTTAATATTGAGATTAAGATTGAGATTTAAGACTGAAACCGAGATTTAAGATTAATATTGAGATTAACACAGAGATTTAAGATTGAGATTAAGATTAAGACTGCGATTTAAGACTGAAATTAAGATTGAGACTGAGATTTAAGATTGAGACTGAGATTTGATACTGAGATTAAGACTAAGATTGAAAATGAGGTTGAGATTTAAGATTGTGACTGAGATTAGATTAAGACCTTTAACTGTGAGGGAGATTATTAATACGATCTTGTGCGCTGTTCGGGTCATTATTTGTAATGCACTGGTCGCCTGCAAACATTAACTCATTCAGTTCTGGTAAGTCTGAGTTTGCCTGTTTTGTTATTTTGTCCATGTAGATTGTCTTCATGGAGAATAAAGCGTATAATACCATATTCCTGTCGAAAATAATGCTGCATTACCATTGTCATTTGACTTCTAGCCGTTCATGCGATAGGCGGACTTTTTGACCGATGATAAACTCAAATTCCTGCTTTTATTTTATATTCTGATTTCACTCTTGGCAGTTAAAAAAAAAATGTTCTAAAATACAATTACTAGGTCGTGGTTGGCTGCCGAATGTCCCGCCATCTTATGTCACATTCTACTGTTGTTGATGTCTATGGCATGGGCCGTTCTACATGGCCAATCTGCCGTTACTTCCGGGACATTTGCCTCCATTCAGCAGCAGCTGTGAAGAAGTGTAAGCAGTTTTTATGTTCCCTGCAACCATTCAATTGCCGGACATTTTCAGATGTAGACTCCTTCATGGTTTGTGATCGACAACCCCAAGGGAACCATCACTTTCTCTTATTGATCACTACTATCAATTATCTCGCGCTTTTTATCTCGCTTTTTTTCTCTTGCAATTACTAGTTCCATTGAAACTGAGGTTGCAAGGAACATTGCTTGATTAAAATCAATTACAAGAAAAAAAAACTATACTTTTTTTCCACATTTCTAACTGCTCACAATAAAAGGAAGAAAAACAGCTCACTATAAAAGGAAGAAAAAACTGCTCACTATAAAAGGAAGAAAAAATTCTCACTATAATATAAAGAGAAACTGCTCACTATACAAGACAGAAAAAAATGAACCTATAAATGAAACTCGCCATTTCAGAAAAAAATGAGCTAAGTTTTGCTTGAGACCCGCATGCTCTTTAAGACGTACAGAAAGTAAGTTCTATGGTTGTAACCGACTTAATGATGATTAAGGACACACCAGGTTCTCATTCGTGTGAATATAACCCCTGATGGTGAGGTACCATTTGTCAGAAGTGACAACATCATAAGACGAAGGTGACAAAAGAAAAAAAAAAGAAAATTAAAACAGAATAGTTTTCGATCACTTGTCAGTCCAAAAAGAAAAAAAAAAGAAAATTAAAACATAATAGTTTTCGATCACTTGTCAGTCCACATACGCATATTATCAGTCCATATGCACACATTGTCAGTCCACATACGCATATTATCAGTCCATATGCACACATTGTCAGTCCACATACGCATATTGTCAGTCTGCATACATATTGTCTGTCCACATACACATATTGTCAGTCCACATACACATATTGTCAGTCCACATACACATATTGTCAGTCCACATACACATATTGTCTGTCCACATACACATGTTGTCAGTCCACATACACATATTGTCAGTTCACATACAACATATTGTCAGTCCACATACACATAATCAGCGTTACGAAAGTTAGCTACATGAACTCCCACAACTTACTCCACTTGAGTCCACATAAAATTCTGTATGAGAACCCGTTCATACACGAGAGCAAGGAATCTACTCGCTATCAGCTGTACTACTCCTGCGCCCCTTGCTTTAAGTCCGTTTAGTTGGGATACAGCTGTACTGGGCCCGGAAATGAAGAGGAAAAAAAAACTTCTGGAGAATGATAAAATATTGACAGCACTTTCATACTTTCAAAAGGTTCTGCTATTGACATTTATAGTAATATTCATTAAGATTCATATTCCAGTCCCTGCCTTTGGCCACCCCCACCCCCCCCCCCCCTTGGGCTCATGTGTGACCTCACACAAACACGAGATCCCACTCCGCCCATCCGCGCAACAAACCTGGCCAGAAAGTGCTCGCTCGACCCTGATTCTGTACAAAGACGAGTCAGCGGTCACTTTAAGTTTGCATTGATCTTATTAGGAAATATTTTTAAAAAAAAACAATACATTAAAGTGCAGAGTTCGGCACTGTGATAAGAAAGCACTGATGATCAAGTAGCAATTTTCGTGAAAGCGAATATTGCGAAAAATATCTGAAAAAATTGCGAAAGATTACTTTATGTTTTTTCAGCAATTAAATTTGAAACAAATTAGTTCCTACCTTTTTCTTTTTCAAATCATGGAGAAGGTGAAGACGCTTGTTCGATAAGGCAGTCAGCGACCCATAGCTGATATGCCAGCGTCAGGGTTAGCGAACCATAGCTGACCAAGACCCTGTCCCACCTCTCCGTGGTACCCCCAGTAACAGGCATAGCCTGGCTAACAGGGCGGGGATCGCCATAGTCCCCATGGTGGTGGAGTCTGCTAAAGAAGCATTGCACACCCCCGGTTTTTAGCTGTACTCCGGGACTGAAAACGTGGCTGCCATAACCCGCTCCCACGCCGATACGATGCTGTGCCTCAACATCTCTACAGCATCGGCTGCAAAGAACACCAGCTCGCAGTTAATACGAAGTGTTAACTTTCTTTTACAAGACAGTATATTATATCACTTCCATGATATCAGCTGAAGGTGATAGTGTAATTAATTCCAAGCAAAGAAAGCCAGCATCACACAACCACCACGTCACAGATTAATGAGCTAGCACGCTCATAATGACAGTACGAAAGCCTGTAGATACAGTGCTAGAACGGAAATAAACAGCACCACCAAGAAAGTTATGAATCGTGAACTTTCTAAAATAATTAAGCCAGAGTTAGATCAAAACTGAGATAAAAGGATATAAACGTGATATTTGTTTTCACACACCTCAAGGACAGGAAAGAAGTGGTAGAAGACTGTGCCACATATGGAACTGCTCTCTTTCGCTTGAAGAGCAAATTCAAGTGTGATTGCCTTACCATACAGTTCTCTTTTCTAGAATAATAATAATAATAATAATAATACTGTTTTCTATTACTTTACCGTGCGAAAGCCTCGTTGTAATTATCTGTACAGATTTGCAGGTGAGATTGTCAACGCACAAACCATCTGCGTGTACGATCTGCGTTTTGGATCGAGGGGCGTACGATCGTGACCGAAACGTAATCGTCTGCAAGATTTTATAGTATTGTTCTGGGGGTTAGTGTTTGGTTGGTCATTCGTGCCCGAAGCATGGCCGGGCTATGTTTTGTTTTTGTTGTGCATATGTATTGTTGGTGTAAATATATTATGTGATTTGAACGACTGATTGTCTAGCTATGATCTTTGCCCGCGTCCACCTCATGGGGTGTAATTTTTGTTTGATTGTAAAGTAAGATTTAGTGTAAGTTTCGATGTAAGTTTCGATGTAATGTATGTAGTAATGTAAATTGTGTTGAAGGTGAAGTTCTGTTGAATTGTTATAGTGATACATGAATTTACTTGCAATTGATTATTTATTAAATAATGTTATATTTTCATTTTGATCATCATTCACAGTGTGATTATCTTTACATGTATGATCTTATATGCTTGTTGCAATGCATATCGATTTATCATGATTTTCAGGCATACTGATTAAAACATGTTTCTTGCGTAATGATTATTATATGTATGTTGTTGATATGCCATTCATTCACATTTATTATAAATTTTGCATTGATTGTTATGTATGTATGCTATGGTAGCTGTTGGCTGCGACATTTTTTCATATCTAATTGCCGTGAAGTATCCTGAATTTGTGCTGTAGAAATACCAGAAAACTGAGCTAACTGCACATTTGGTCATTGAGGAGGCCTTATGTAAGGGCCCACTGAGTTTCTATGACATATGTCCATTGAGTTCATCATTGTGATATTGCAGGCCAGTTGAATATTCATTATTGCATATTATCAGGCCTGAGTTATTATTGCATTGAATTATCATCCTCATTGATTCGTTTATCATTGTTCTTTCATATCACGGATTCGTTTATCATTGTTTTTTTCATATCATGGATTCATGTTTTCTTGTTATTATGCTGGCTGCCATTGCTAGTTATGGTTTTGTTGTTGTTGAGGTATAGTCTCGCGATTAAATGATGTATTACTTGATTACAGATTTATTGGTTCATATTGCACATGTTGTGTTTGCAATGTGTGTTGATTGTCAGATGCTTCAGCAGTATTTATCACATCAAGCATACAACAGGCCACTGAAGGGGAACCTGAGTTATGTAATATATAACATAAATTATTCCTCTAAGTACGGCTGTACATAGTAAGGGGGATTGTTTTGGTCTATTATTCATGTTTCCATAACTGATGCCTCCTACTTAATATCTTATTACACTTGCACCAATCAAGTTTTACAACTTTGTTAAAATTTTGGCACGTTAACTACATCCTTCTCTCCTCAGTGGCTCATTTGAGCTCCTCGCTGCTTCTTTTTCTTCTTCTTCTGCGATGGATATTGTTGGTCACTTCAGATCCTGATCCCTGTCGACATGGCAAAGCCCACAGTCCTCTCCAGATCCTGATAGGAGCCCTAAAGCTTTTTGCCCCAAGCTTGTTTCCTCCGGCCATGTCTCGCGCCTCAGGTCCGCATGGTTTGGGTACACTTGAAGGATATGTCCTGGAGTCTCGACTCTGTTGCTACATGTGCACCGTCTGTGTGAGACACTTTCACTGCTAAACTTCCACTTGCGAACTACCTTCGCTATAATCACAATCCACTGATCGCGGATGAGCGTGGTTAGTCATCTAGACAGACAGATCAATTAACGCATTCTTCAGAAACATCGGTCTACACATCAGCTAACAGATGCAGTTTCAGGTAATCTACACTAGCCACTGGGGTTGAGATTTGATGAGAAATCAAAAAGGCACCAGAAGGTATTCGTTTAATATTCTGACTGCCAAAAAAACAAACAAAAAAAAAACAAAAAAACTCCCCGACGAGTGGAGACTATCTTCCCTGTTCCATTTACCCTGCGGAAAGTTACAGTTTATATACAAAATAGTTTACTAACCAGACCCAGAGAGGCTGCTCAGAAACATGATGTCTCTGTTAGCAGTCGACACCCATCTGTCTGTCATGGTATAAGAGCCAAACTATGTTTACCTACTTCATTACCATCGGTTTTATAGTATAAAAACCAAACTATGTCTACTTATTTCATTATCGTCTATCTTATAGTAAAAGAGCCAAACTATGTCTACCTACTTCATTACCGCCTGTCTTATAGTATAAGAGCCAAACTATGTCTACCTACTCCATTACCGTCTGTCTTATAGTAAAAGAACCAAACTATGTCTACCTATTCCATTATCGCCTGTCTTATAGTAAAAGAACCAAACTATGTCTACCTACTCCATTACCGTCTGTCTTATAGTAAAAGAGCTAAACTATGTCTACCTACTCCATTATCGCCTGTCTTATAGTAAAAGAACCAAACTATGTCTACCTACTCCATTACCGTCTGTCTTATAGTAAAAGAACTAAACTATGTCTACCTACTCCATTATCGCCTGTCTTATAGTAAAAGAACCAAACTATGTCTATCTACTCCATTACCGTCTGTCTTATAGTAAAAGAGCTAAACTATGTCTATCTACTCCATTATCGTTTGTCTTATAGTAAAAGAGCCAAACTATGTCTATCTACTTCATTATCGCCTGTCTTATAGTAAAAGAACCAAACTATGTCTACTTACTCCATTATCGTCTGTCTTATAGTAAAAAGCCAAACTATGCCTATCTACTCCATTATCGTCTATCTTATAGTAAAAGAGCCAAACTATGCCTATCTACTTCATTATCGTCTGTCTTATAGTAAAAGAGCCAAACTATGCCTATCTACTCCATTACCGTCTGTCTTATAGTAAAAGAGCCAAACTATGCCTATCTACTTCATTACCGTCTGTCTTATGGTAAAAGAGCCAAACTATGCCTATCTACTCCATTATCGTCTGTCTTATAGCAAAAGAGCCAAACTATGTCAAATCGTTCGAGAATAAAATTTAGTATCAATATTCGATCCCTTTTACTTCCGGGGCCAACGGAGTAAAAGAAGAAAGGAGCATTAAACTTACCGCAGACCTCCAGCTTGACAAATGAAAGTTCTCGTGACAGACCTCGATCTAATCAATTGATCAAAATCGATATGTGATCCGTGCAATTAGTTCTAACATGAGGATTACATTTAGAGTTTCCCCCGCAGTAATCCAAGCAGGGGAAAGAATTCAGAATATTACTGAATCAAGGGAGGCTATATCTGAACGTAATCTCTCTATTTTAAAATCGTCTTTACCGTCTCTCTCTCTCTCTCTTTCTCTCTCTCTCTCTCTCTCTCTCTCATCGCTCGTTTTATACATGTTAACAAACCTCATATATAATATACTAAAAGACAGTAGTTATCAGCAATCCGTTTCAACCCCTGAGACTACATTATAAAACATGAAAAAGAAAAGATCGAAACAGAATTTTCAAATATTCTAGTGTATGGTAATGCAACCCGCCATAGTTTACAAGCACATGATAGCAAACTGGTGTATGCTACGGGGCGTAACTCTAGAAGCAATCGCGTGTGAGTAAGTTCCCTTGTTATCGTTGCCCACAGGAAAATAGATCGCTCTTGAACATAGATCAATGAATGTTCTAGATTCTGCTCAGCTGAAACAAACCAACAATACAAAAAACAAGTTAAAAAAAATAAGGACAATAACAATAAACTAAAAATTATGTTAATGCCTTCAAGAATGGTAATAAAATTTAAAAACCGTGCTATTACTTTATTGTTTGTGAGATATTAGCAGTAGCTACAAGACGAAACACAGTGTTACTGAGATACAGTTTGGGTCAAGGATCAATATATACTTCTGAAGGCGAGAGAAACAAATAAAGAATTTCTCACACAATTTGCAAAACGACAAAAGTAGTTAGACACAAAAGGAAAAGATCATCAAAGTTCTTTGCATATTTCAGTCAGTCAGTCAGTCATTTGATTGTCCCTTGCAGAACTTTGCCGCCCTAATAGCTCTCCTGTAGGCCACTCGGTCATAAGCAAGATCCCCTGCTGCTGATGTATCCATTTACAGATCATCAACTATGTCTTGCAGCCATCTTCGCTTTGGTCTTCCTTTTTCTTTTTCCCATTATGTACCCTTCCAATACAGTCTTCTGTAAATTCTCATGACGTTTAATGTATCTAAAATATTTAAGTTTTCTCTGTCTAATCCTCTTTACTACCCAACCTTCTTCAATATTAAGTTCTTGTAGTATGGATATATTTGTTCTTTTTTGTGTCCATGATATTTGAAGAACTCTTCTGTAGCATTTACATTCAAAGGCATTTATGTGTTTCTCAGCTGTTTTGTTAAGTGTCCAGGTCTCACAGGCATACGTTGCGATGAGAAAGATGCATGTCCTTAAAAATCTTAATTTTGTGGTTCTGTCTGCTCCTCTCCACAGATTCTTTAGTTGTTTTACTTTCTGAAGAGCGATAGATGCCCTCTTTTTAATTTCCCTCATTGTATCTCCATTATTAGTTAGCAGTAATCCAAGATATTCAAAACTCTCCTCTTCTTCCAATTTTTCCTAATTGATACATATATCAGTTGCCTTGTTTGTTTTGTCACTTGTCATCAATTTAGTTTTCTTTGCATTAAGATAGAGGTTTTGCTATTCACTATTCTTAAGAACATGTCAACAAAAGACTAAATTTAGAGAACCTGACAACCAGTGGAAAACTCCAGGTTTAATAAAATAACTAGTTCGAGAGATAATTATCTTCAGCGGCAGGGATTAGAGAGAGAGAGAGAGAGAGAGAGAGAGAGAGAGAGAGAGAGAGATAGGAGAGAGACGATTTATTTCGCTACTCAAGGAACCTACAAAACCAGGAAGCGTGATCCTCAACGCCTACCAGCATGGAAACTAATAAATAAATAAATTAGTAGAGATATAGAAGAAATTTTATCATGGCCGAGCGTATTATCTCCTAATTCACCAAATAATATCCATGACACACAAAAACGTGTAAGAGAAAATTTCAATTGCGTTCTTTTGCCCGGAATTACGCGATGTCTATTTTTAGCATTTACAATAGTTTCAAATCACGAATTTCCTAACATGAAACAAAACCGGTTTACTAGTCATTTTATTTTAAAATCATTTAAATGGCTCTTGTCAGGTTAAGAGTTAATAAAAAAAATAGAAGTGGAATTTAATGAGGCAATATTAACTGTTAAGAAAGAGAAAGTACAGACAAAAACAGTGACAGAAAGGTAGCAGAAAACATTGTAGGGAGAAAGATCACAGCTCTGAGCATGGAATATAGAAAATGTGAACGTATCAACCTTATATGAAGAACCTTCACTCAAACAATTAAACACATACACAAACACACATACACAGACAGACATAGAGAAATGAAGAGCAGGAAAACAAAAACTTGACAAGACTTACTTTTCATTTGCTAGATTTCTTCCTAGTCAGTGTCGACGATCTTTCTTTCTCTAGTTTATGACGTGCTTAGAATTTAGAATTAAATCTCTTGTCCTTCGTTTCCTGTGTCTCTTGTTCAGCCCAGATCTCCCCCTCTCTCTCTCTCTCTCTCTTTCTTCTCCCTCTTTCTCTCTCTCTTTCTCTCTCCTCTCTCTCTCTCTCTCTAGCGAGCAGTAAAGCTTATTAGTGACAAAGATCAAGCACAAACAACTAACCATCACAAACGTATCAAAATACTACCTCTTAAGAACAGGTTCCTCTTCAACAAAGCCAAGTTAGTACATCAAATTCTTTCACGGCATGCCCCGCCTTATCTATGGAACCTGTTTAAATTTAGCCCAAAGTGCAGCCAACGCTTGAACAACATATGTCTTCCAAAACCTAGACTTGATCTTTACAAGAAAAGCCTTAGTTATTCTGCTGCTCATCTTTGGAATACCCTCCCATCCTATTTAAAAAATATAAATTATACTCCTTCCTACAACTACAAGCTTTCCCAATATCTACTGGATGTCGACTACATGCCTCCTAGAATTATAACATTTAAAAGTTATCTTAAACTGCTCTTACAGACACCGAATACAATTAATTGTTTTCTGAATAGTCCCGAAAATTTTGTTTAGTAGATAGTCATTTATAATGTATATAGTTACTTCTGTACTGAGTGAATGTTTAAGAGCGAAACGTAAATGTTATATTTTATTTTATGTCTCTCAGCTTCAATGTTAGTTATGTTTGTTATATGAACAGCATATTTGTAGAATGTCTGGAATAGAGTGAAAGATGTATGATAAAGGGCAGAATGTCAGACGGGCCTGCGTGCCCAATTCTTTACCCTTTTGAAATAAAGATCAATCAATCAATCAATCAATCAATCAGTCTCTCTCTCTCTCTCTCTCTCTCTCTCTCTCTCTCTCACGCCCTCTCTCTTTTTCTATTTTCCATTACGTTTTCCAGTGAGTTTGGCATTTTCTAACTTTACTCATGGGTCAACGGCTCCATCTCCTAAAAAAAAAAAAAGGTTTGGTGTTACGGGACAGACAGAGAAGCTTCTATATTGGACAGATTAAAAAATGATTAGGACCTTGGAAATGGAAGAGAACAGACAAACGAAAAGTATGTATGTACAAGAGATGAAGGAAACAAGACCAAGACAGAGAAGGAAAGACAGCATAGAAGAGGATATAAAGGAAATTGATATCACAAACTGGAGAGAGAAGATGAGAAATAGAGAGGAATGAAGGAGAACTTTATCTGCAGCATTGAGCCTTAATGGCTCTGAAAGCTGAAGAAGAAGAAGTCTACTCATTGTGCGTATATTCAGTTTCTATTGCCATTTTTCAAGTCGCCATAACCATCGTGTTCTGTGGAAGTTAATCACACGAAACAGTGACGTCAGTACACATCTGCTTGGGGGGGGGGGGGGGAGTTAAGGCTTTATTTATGAGAAGAACGCCACAGATTTGTTGTATGAGAGACAACGAAGTCGAAGTGCGTGATCAAATAAGACGAATATAAGAATTACAATTTGAAGAGGGAGGGGATCAGCATCAGTTGAACCTGCAATAAACAATTTTTTTAAAAGTGAATTTGCTGATATGATACAAATAAATATATAGAAAGACAGAGACAAATCTAAAAAGAATATTATAGAAAGTTTGACAATCACAAATTGTAATAAGTGACTGTAAAAATATATGATGGTCGTGCCACCTGATGATAACTTATAAACTTTTTTTTTTTTTACCTTCATGGTCTTGTACATTTTGTACATATACAATGTCCCTCGTGTACACGCAAGGAGAAAAGAGGAGGGAATCCAGTCGAAATTATATTTGATGCTTGTATTTATCAGAGTTATTTCCCTTCCGTAACACCATGGAAGATAACTGTAAAGTAACAGAACCACAGTTTTGTACGATTAGATCTCGAAAAAAAAAAACAACAACACGTAGACAAAGAACTTTAGTGAGACGTGAGAGAAAGAAAAATCACAAACCACCTGGGATTCGAATCACGGACTCTGGCAGGACGAGCGGCCGGCTAACCACGAGAGAACAGCGTACTAACGAACTGCGTTATCTCGCATCTGGTTGTTTCCTATTTAAAAAAAAAAAGTTCCTGGTAGATATCTGGAACTTACTGAAAGAAAAGAATATCAAACGGACTGGGCAGGACAGTTTTTTTTTCACTTCTTGTTTAAATTAAAGTTTGCCCTTTCTATTAAACTATTCAAGCGGTTAATTTGGCTGACTAAACGATGGAAAAAAATACATTATTATTTTTCATCCTAAAGTAAAAGATCAAAACGCTTGCTGAAACACTGTAAGCAGATGAACACACACAACTACACATACACATAGTGTGTGCTGTGTATAAAGACACATGCACACAAATATGAACAAAAAAAAAACAATCAGACAGAAGGAGAGACAGAGAGACAAACATTAAACACAGGAAAGTAACCAGAGAAACAGACAAGCCAGGAGGCAAAACGGATAGAAATTAGTAAATAGTCAGTCAAACAGACAGAGACTATTAAACAGTCAGTCAAACAGACAGAGACTATTAAACAGTCACTCAAACAGACAGAGACTATTAAACAGTCAGTCAAACAGACAGAGATTAGTAAACAGTCAGTCAAACAGACAGAGACTATTAAACAGTCAGTCAAACAGACAGAGACTATTAAACAGTCCGCCAAACAGACAGAGACTATTAAACAGTCAGTCAAACAGACAGAGATTAGTAAACAGTCAGTCACAGACAGACTACGAAAAAAGAAACAGACACAGAATAAACAAACGTATGAAGAAACAAAACAGGCACATATGTACATAAGCAGATGGAGAAAAAAAGACAGACAAATAGCGTGATATACAGACAGACTATAGACCGCTGTCCCAATATGATACCTAGTGTTAACACTTAGATGATTTTTATCAGCTTTATCACGCTGCGCATCACTGATCTAATGCCTTGCTCCAAATATTATCTAAATAAGCTATTTCATTCGCCGCGTTAATCGCTGAAGATTGAATAAATCTCAGATATGAGAGATAAAGCGTCTACCTTTACATAGCGTCTACACACGTCATTGAAACTCTCCTTGTTATAACCGACTGCATCACGAGAATGCAGGATTCTATTCGCGTGATTCAGTATTATCAACATAATGTGTGCACGATTAAGTTTGCACCGTGGTCACGAAACATGGGCGTTTGTTAGAATATTTTCTTTGGAAAATGACGCAGAACAATACTGAAGGTTTTGATATGTAAATTGTCCAGTTTTGAGGACAACTCTAGTTTCTGTGAGTGCTCTCAATTGTGGCTTTTGTTTTTTAACCGAAAAAGTTTCCACAAAGAGTATATAGTTTTGTTTACACAAAGAGTATATAGTTTTTTCAACAAAGAATATACAGTTTTTATTTCACAAAGAACACGTTCTTGTTATTTGCTCTTGCTATTGTTTAGATTTTTCTCTCTTTTCTAGAGTTCACATGTTTTCTTCACTATTCTCTGTTACTCTGTGTATGACGCAAGAACTTCTCTACATATTTTCTGATCACGGTACATTCAATGCGAAGTTCAAAATACTCGATTTTATACTTCAGTAGCAATTTCTTAGACACTGATAGCATTACATTCTCATTTTCCCTGCCTTGCAGGTCGACATTCTCCCACTTCCGGAGCAGTTTTCTCACCAGAAGAGTCAGAGTTTAGTTGAGTCGACTTCTGCGCGACCATATGGAGCCTATAACTGGCTTTTTTCATGCTGGGTCTGTTTGCTACACTTTTACTACCCTTCTCACTTTGTTTACTCTCTTCAGGTATTGTTTGACGAAGTAAGAGTTAGCTTATTCATCATGTCCCCCCCCCCCCAATATTTAACTAGCGCACTCGTTTGCTTCCCGTATTTGTCGCCGTACCGTGTTCCTGCACGTTCCACTCTTGGGTCACATTGTCTTTAATGTGGCCAACAAACATCTTCACATTGTCTTTAATGTGGCCAACAAACATCTTCACATTGTCTTAAATGTGGCTAATCAAATACCAACAACCATCTGCACATTGTCTTTAATGTGGCCAATCAAATACCAACAACCATCTTCACATTGTCTTTAATGTGGCCAATCAAATGTTAACAAACATCTTCACATTGTCTTTAATGTGGCCAATCAAATGTTAACAAACATCTTCACATTGTCTTTAATGTGGCTAATCAAATACCAACAACCATCTGCACATTGTCTTTAATGTGGCCAATCAAATACCAACAACCATCTTCACATTGTCTTTAATGTGGCCAACAAACATCTTCACATTGTCTTTAATGTGGCCAATCAAATACCAACAACCATCTGCACATTGTCTTTAATGTGGCCAATCAAATACCAACAACCATCTTCACATTGTCTTTAATGTGGCCAATCAAATGTTAACAAACATCTTCACATTGTTTTTAATGTGGCCAATCAAATGTTAACAAACATCTTCACATTGTCTTTAATGTGGCCAATCAAATGTTAACAAACATCTTCACATTGTCTTTAATGTGGCTAATCAAATACCAACAACCATCTGCACATTGTCTTTAATGTGGCCAATCAAATACCAACAACCATCTTCACATTGTCTTTAATGTGGCCAATCAAATGTTAACAAACATCTTCACATTGTCTTTAATGTGGCCAACAACCATCTTCACATTGTCTTAAATGTGGCCAATCAAATACCAACAACCATCTGCACATTGTCTTTAATGTGGCCAATCAAATACCAACAACCATCTTCATATTGTCTTTAATGTGGCCAATCAAATGCCAACAACCATCTTCACATTGTCTTTAATATGGCCAATCAAATACCAGGAACCATCTTCACATTGTCTTTAAGTTGGCCAATCAAATACCAACAACCATCTTCACATTGTCTTTAATGTGCCAATCAAATGCCAACAACCATCTTCACATTGTCTTTAATGTAGTCAATCAAATACCAACAACCATCTTCACATTGTCTTTAATATGGCCAATCAAATAGCAATAACCATCTTCACATTGTCTTTAATGTGGCCAATCAAATACCAGCAACCATCTTCACATTGTCTTTAATGTGGCCAATCAAATGTTAACAAACATCTTCACATTGTCTTTAATGTGGCCAATCAAATGTTAACAAACATCTTCACATTGTCTTTAATGTGGCCAATCAAATACAAATAACCATCTTCTCGTGAACCATAGCAATCACGTGACTTTGTGAGATCCAGGAAAAGGTATGGGGTTAATTCTGCTTAATCATGGTGTTTGATGCCTGTAATTCATAGTTTGTGGATCGCTGGCATAAACTCAAGCAAAGACACTATTTTGTGAGGGGAAATAAAATGCCGTTAAATATCTCTTATCATGAAATTAAAAGTTTCGAATTAAAAAAAAAAAGAGTCGAAACACCAAAGGATGGTGTCAGACGTTAATTAACATTTCATGGAAAAGTCCAAGGATAGTTCTCGTAAAAGACAGAGAACAACAGTTTCATGGAAAGGTACAAGGATATTATTAGATAGAGAGCTACTTTTTCATGGAAAATGTCGAAGGGTAATATTAGACAGATCATGAAAAATATAGAAGTGTTACATACAACAGTAAACAGTCAGAAAGACTGTATAATAAACACATTTCCTGAAAATGACAAGATGGATATGACTAGGTTATATCGTAATTTAATGTTGGTTTTTAATATTGGCTAACAGAAATGATATGGTTTTTTAAATGCACAAGTGTTGATTGATAAATTCTCGGCCTAAGATACAAATACTTGAAACACACAGTTGATATTAGGTGCATTTGTAGATGAGTTTAAAGTAAGATTAAATAACAAGTTTCAAGAAACTAACTGCAACCAGTTTGTTTTTACAGGCTACTGAAGTGGTAAGGGGTGGCAAAAATTGAGAAAATGTATAAAACTTCTCATCGAGCAGTCATTCGCTACCTCTGAATAAAAGGGTTATCATCGAAGGAGATCCATGAGGATATGGTAGAGACTCTAGCGGAGAGTGCCCCTTCTTACAGCACAGTGAAGAAATGGGCAGCTCACTTCAAACATGGAAGGGATAGTCTGGAAGATGATCCCCATCCAGGAAGATCAAGAACAGTAACCACTGATGAAACCACCGGCGGAATCCATGACATGATAATGGAGGATCGACGACTAACTGAGCGGTACATTGCTACTGAGTTGGGCATCTCCCAGGAACGTGTTCATGCCGTTATTCACAATGATCTTCAAGTAAGTTAAGGATGCGAAGTGTTAGTGCCTTCACATTTCTAGGCCACTACAGCATGTGATGTAAGGATGCAAGCACCTGTCCACGTCGCCTGTTTCCTAGGAAAACCCCAGGGTCCTATGTTTCCTAGGAAAACCCCAGGGTCCTATGTTTCCTAGGAAAACCCCAGGGTCCTATGTTTCCTAGGAAAACCCCAGGGTCCTATGTTTCCTAAGAAAACCCCAGGGTCCTATGTTTCCTAGGAAAACCTCAGGGTCCCATGTTTCCTAGGAAAACCCCAGTGTCCCATGTTTCCTAGGAAAACCCCAGGGTCCTATGTTTCCTAGGAAAACCCCAGGGTCCTATGTTTCCTAAGAAAACCCCAGGGTCATATGTTTCCTAGGAAAACCCCAGGGTCCTATGTTTCCTAGGAAAACCCCAGGGTCCTATGTTTCCTAAGAAAACCCCAGGGTCCTATGTTTCCTAGGAAAACCCCAGGGTCCTATGTTTCCTAGGAAAACCTCAGGGTCCCATGTTTCCTAGGAAAACCCCAGTGTCCCATGTTTCCTAGGAAAACCCCAGGGTCCTATGTTTCCTAGGAAAACCCCAGGGTCCTATGTTTCCTAAGAAAACCTCAGGGTCCTATGTTTCCTAGGAAAACCCCAGGGTCCTATGTTTCCTAGGAAAACCCCAGGGTCCTATGTGTTTGAGACTGTGTTGACCCTGGTGGCAGTCGGTCCCAAGATAAAAAAAACTCCGCCCGAGAGCGAAATAGAACCATGGACATTCTGATCGGCAGACGGTGCACTAATCACTACACCACTGCGGCACGTTATTTTAAAAAAAAGTAAGGTAGAATTATTGTAAATATTCTCTCTCTCTCTCTCTCTCTCTCTCTCTCTCTCTCTCTCTCATACACATACTCACACACATATTCTCTCGATGAGATATATATCTAGAAAAGAGTAATCAACAACGAAGTGATGAAAGAATTTAGAAGAATAAAGACCAAAAAAAAAAAAATCCAGTTAAGCCCTGATGATATAAAAATGTATCCCACAAGTTGTGCCTCTGTTTAGTATGCTCTGTGATCCGTAATCTCCGGGAGCGATCTCCTCTCTGAAGATGTCTGATACGGCAAATTCCATTACGCCTGATGTGTTTCGTTGATAGATGAAGATATAGGTGGCTGAAACTAGTTTGACGTTTTACAAAATATATGAACAATAGCTTGATGCACTGGCTTTACGTGCGTCACTGAAAGAAAACAAGAAGTGAAAGAATGTAACTAGAGCGTCACCGCTGGAGGAGGAGGAGAAGTTGCACGCCCAAACTTCATGGTCGACATTTCCTCAATCCTGGGAGTGACCTAAAGAGATAACACTTCGGGGTAGGTAGTTACAATAGATTGAGTGTACCACGGCTTGTTAACTTTTGGCTCACAGAAATGATAAAGTTTCTTAACGTACATCACATTTTGTGAAAAGGGCTACAGTACTTTTATTTCCATTTACTTGGACGTTTTATGAGAACATCCACTAGCGCGTGTAAAGCTATTTTACATCACATCCCACGGTGAATGTATTTGATTATAGTGTTGTCTCCCTTGAACAACGCATTCTTAAAAAAATTGAATCTGCACTAAGTGATAAGAACAAAATCTACCCAACTTGAGCTTGCTTCGTTTGATTCGACATTGAGTTCCTTTCTTGTTTCGTGATGCAACTGTCGCAGATTTTTTTTGGTGTCTTTTAGACTCGTCAAGCTCAAATGAGATTCTTAAACAAAAGTAAAAAAATGTAAGTGCAAGGGAACGCCAACCTGGCAAACTAAGTTTGAATTGAAGTGGCAGAAAACGAGATTTCTTGTTATCTGTAGAGGTGCTGATTAATCGCCATTTCTGCATTAAAAATTCATGTCATTAAATTTCGTTTTAAGTGCAACACCTAACGCGTTAATTAAATCTGGTTAATTTGACCGCGCTTATCGCATTTTTAAATTAATGAATCAGCGCCAAAAGAATTCAACTCTATTAATAGTAGCATAAATAACATCTTGTTGACAGAAATGCAGATGAAGCCACTGACAGCAATTATTGAGGAAAGACGCTGGCGATGGTTGGGACATGTGCTCCGAATGACTGACAACTCACTACCAAAAATAGCACTAAGATGGACACCACAGGGGAACAGAAGTAAGGGTAGACCAAAAAAGACATGGAGAAGAACAACAGAAAGGATGTTGAGCAATAGAGGGCTCACCTGGGCAAGAGCGAAAAAAAAAAAAGGCGAAGGACAGGCATTTGTGGAAAACCCTTGCGGAAGCCCCATGTGCCCTGGGCACTTAAGTTTCAGAGAAAGAGAGAGAGAGAGAGAGAGAGAGAGAGAGAGAGAGAGAGAGAAAGAAAGAGGGAGAATAGTAGTAAGGGGTTATTGGAGTCAGCTTCGCTGAATTTCTCTTATTTTCTTTAATGTCTTTTCAGTTCTTGATCCCTGTTGTTACGCTACAGAAGAACTGGGAGAGCAGTAAATTTCCTGCAGAATGATTCTTTATCATCTTGAAGTCTGAACTGCAGCATCTGCTGATGACCCAGACAGAAAAGATGCATTTTTGACCGATCTCGAATCATGCAGACTGAACCTCAACCAACCGTGGCTGAGAATTGCGACTGCACTGGACCCTCGTTTCAAAAAAAAATCTTAAATGTCTGCGAAAAGACGAAAGAATCGAGATTAGCAAGAACTAAAAGCTCTTCTAGAAAATTCTGGCCAGGTTGATAATGATGAACATGTCAGAAAAACCATCCAGAAAGAAAATGTGAATGCATGAATTGTCAGCAGACTCTGAAGATGAGCCACCGATGCCTCGCCTCTTTCGTCCTCCGCGAAAATAGTTCTTGAACGATATAGACCCCGGCAATAAACTGACGCAGACTTGAATCCACCACAGTGGTGGAAGCTTTAGGAAGATAAACACCCATTGTTGGCTGAACAAAATTACACAGAGGATTAAACAGGGAAAACTTAAATATTTTGGAAACATTAAACATCATAATAATATAGAGAAGACCGTCTTGGAAGGGTACATACTTGGAAAAAGAAAGAGAGGAAGACCAAGGTAAAGATGGCTGAAAGACATCGTTGATAATCTGCAACTGGATGCATCAGGAGCAGGGCATCTTGCTTACAACCGAGAGGCATACAGGAGAGCTGTTGTTAGGGAGGCAAAGTTCCGCAAGGGATATGCAAATGACTGATTGACTGACTGACTAAATACTGATACAATCACCAATGAGGAAACCGCTAATACAATCACCAATGAGGAAACTGGCAATACAATCACCAATGAGGAAACTGCTAATACAATCACCAATGATGAAACTGCCAATACAATCACCAATGAGGAAACTGCTAATACAGTCACCAATAAGGAAACTGGTAATACGACCACCAATGAACAAATTGTTAGTACAGTCAGCAGTGAACAAATTGCTAGTACAGTCAGCAATGAATAAATTGCTACTACAATCACCAATGGCAAAACAAGGTCACCAGCGAGCAAACTGGCAACAGAATCACTAATGTTTTCATGTGATTTGAAGTAAATCCAGCATTCAGGGAGGACTACTGTCTTAGAGTGAAGATGCTAGGAAAGCCATAAGCCCAGAAAGAATGAAGAAATATACCAGAAAGTGGAAAGAGGGGCATTAGACAAACAAACAGAAAACGTAACATATGACAGAGTGGACTTTGCTCAAGGGTACATCATCCCATTATAAAAAAATGATCGACAGAAGTTACTCATGATCTTTTGTTCTTTACTATATCTGTACTTATGCTTTATTATATCTGTACTTGTTCTTTACTACATCTGTACTTGTTCTTTATGTCTGTACTTGCTCCTTACTACATCTGTACCTGTCTTTACTATATCTGTACTTGATCTTTACTATATCTGTACTTGTTATTTACTATATCTGTACTTGTTATTTACTATATCACTTGTTGTTCTTTAATACATCTCTACTTCGTCAGATCTATCGCTCTTCAAATAATAAAATAACCAAAGAAGCTGTGGAGAGGAACAGACAGAACTACAAAAATAAGATTTTTAAGGACATGCATCTTTCCCATAGCAACATATGCCTGTGAGAACTGGATACTTAACAAAACAGCTGAGAAACACATAAATACCTTTAAATGTAAATGCTATAAAAGAGTTCTTCATATATCATGGACACACAAAAGAACAAATATATCCATACTACAAGAGCTTAATATTGAAGAAGGCTGGCTAGTAAAGAGGATTAAACAGAGAAAACTTAAATATTTTGGACATAATATTAATATAAACATAAACGTTTAATAAACGTCATGCGAATTTAGAGAGGACACTTTTGGAAGGGTACATAATGGGAACAAAAGGAGAGAAAGACCAAGGCGAAGATGGCTGCAAGACGTCGTTGATAATCTTCAGATGGATGCATCAGCAGGGCTTCTTGCTTGCAATCTAGTGGCCTACAGGAGAGCTGTTAGATAGGCAAAGTTCTGCAAGGGACATGCAAATGACTGACTGACTGATCTGTTTTTACTCTTTACTAGATTTGTTCTACACTCCCTCCCTCTCTCTTTCTATCTCTCATATGTGTATGTAGTTAGTCATATTTGTGTGTATGTATAATTGTTACTATATAGTTAATTATGTTTTTTATATGAGCAGCATATTTGTAAAATGTCTGGAACCGAATGAAGTTGTATGATAAAGGGCAGAACGTCAGACGGGCCCCCGGGCCCAATTCTTAACCTGTTTGAAATAAAGATCAATCAATCAATCAATCAATCAACCAATCAATCTCTCTCACACACATACATAGATGTCTGTACATACATACACAGATTAATGGACAATTTTTCAGCTTTTTACTTAAACATGTCAACAACAACAACAAAAAAACCACCGGAATTTTTGTTTGATGTATTTTTATTGTAAAGGATTTTAAAACTTATTTTAGACATCAGTGATAGATTTTAACTCTAACACCCAAAGAACACAGTCTACTTTCTCTTCAAGTGAAGCCATGGGTTGATAACAACTCGAAAAGAAAATAATTTTTAGTATAAAAAGGGTTAATAATAAGAATAAGAAGAATAATAATAATAGTTTACGAAAGGCGAGGAAAAAAAACCTCTAGATACATCAGGCTTCTAAATGTTTTTTTTTGTTGACAGGTTGGATCTGTCATTTAATAGATACAAAGTTATACATATTTAAAACTGCCCACACGGACTTTACAGACGTCCTGTATTAGGGCTTAGCGGAATCTCTCGCAAGCACGCCATAGACTAGGGAGGGCAGGACAAGAATTCATCACCTGACTGAACATGTAAGGACAGCTGGGCGATACTGTAGTCCACAGAACTAGGGCAAAGATAACTGTGTTAGTGTTACAGGCCCACTAGAGCAGAATAATGTGTATACGGATCTTCCCCGATTTACGACAGACTCGAGCTACGACAATCTGCTGTTCCAACCGTTGGTTCCTCATGCTTGTTTTATATAAGTTGAAATGTACATCTCTCTCTCTCTCTCTGAACCTTAAGTGCCCAAGGCACATGGGGCTTCCGCAAGTGTTTTCCACATGATAATGAAATGTACATGGTATAGTTTAACTGCTTGATTTTTTTGGTATTGTTTTCTAACCTTCCAAAAAAAAAAAAAAAAAAGAAGAGATTTGTTAAACATTTGTAAAAAAAATAGCTACACGAAGGCGTTTTTCTCAGTTTAACATAGCCCAATAAATAATGGTGTAATCTTCTAGTTGACTTATATTATATTGCTTCTGCTTGTATGTTGTCTACTATGCTGACTACAATTACTGATGTAGAGACAGAAGACGATGAAACACTTCCTGCAGTGATATGCACTTTACAGGACGATCACATACTAGCACACTGACATCAAGACTTCATTACCTTGGCACTCATATCAGATTATTTGTGTGAACGTGATGATGATGGCTATGGCTGACGACAAAAATATGTGAAAACGATTTCTCAGAAATATGCGTACACCAACACAAATAATTCCAGGCTTCTATCTAGCCAAGTTACTGAGATAGCGTCATAAGAATTCAAGCTGGCTAACAACTATCACATACTTAACGCAACTACATTTCTCAACCAGACCAGGCTACAGTACCTTCTCACTGAACAGTCAAAACCTTTCTCTTCTCTGAGCTGAAACTTTCTTCTCAGACCCAGAACACAAAACTTACTTTCCACGTGCAACGAGTGACTTGAAAATCACGAACTCTGGCAGAGAAAACAAGCATGGGCCTAACTCTAACACAATAATTGAGTTATCTCAAGGGTTAGATATCCCTGACCAAATACTGTCATATATAACAGTGAAAAAATAACAGGAATACAAAGTCAACGGAGAGGTATTCGACTTTCATGAGATCTGACTTGGGTTGTCGACAAGGAACCTCGTAGTAAATCGGGGAGCATCTGTACGTAACACGGCTCTCGTGACAACAGATGTAACAGAACCAGATTGTTATTACATAACAAGAGTCAACACAGCATCAAACAACAGTCATTTAGTGGCAAGATCCATCACAGCGTCAAACAACAGTCATTTAGTGACAAGAGTCGACACAGCATCAAACAACAGTCATTTAGTGACAAGAGTCAACACAGCATCAAACAACAGTCATTTAGTGACAAGAGTCGACACAGCATCAAACAACAGTCATTTAGTGACAAGAGTTGACACAGCATCAAACAACAGTCATTTAGTGATAAAAGTCAACACAGCATCAAACAACAGTCATTTAGTGACAAGAGTCGACACAGCATCAAACAACACTCGTGACAACAGACTCAGAACACAAAAGTGTTGTAAGTGATGGCTAAGCGCAAATCTCGTTATCAACCAAACCAACCCGGACTATTCTTTACTAACAACAATGAAGACTTCAGGCCATGACGATACAGAAGACGATCTTTATTCTTACAGACTTAGATCAACACCCACATGTGATGACAAACACTGCTACTCAGCTCTCTGACATGAAGACAGTTAGCGTAAACAGTAAACAGCATAAACCCGAAAGAGTACAGACGTTATGCTAGTGAGCCTAGCACTCTGTTATAAGGATCTCAGAACACATGAGAAATAAAAGTCCAACAGATTCCATCTTCGCTAGTTTCACCATGTAAACAACGTTACGCGACAGGACAAAGAAACCAAGTCTTGAGTTGCTGAAGTCTTGTAAGGTTCTTTTATATATAACTATACTCAGCTTCAGAAGATTAAGAAGACTGGAACGTGTTCACAAGATTATGAAGACTGGATTATGTTCAAAAGATTAAGAAGACTGGAAGATGTTGAAAAGATTAAGAATGCTGGAACATGTTCAAAAGATTAAGAATGCTGAAACATGTTCAAAAGATTAAGAATGCTGGAACATGTTCAAAAGATTAAGAAGACTGGAACATGTTCAAAAGATTAGGAAGACTGGAACATGTTCAAAAGATTAAGAAGACTGGAACATGTTGCGCGTTTTCTTCAATGCCAGGTTGGTTCTGTGTGCCGAGCTTCTGAGCTTAGTGCTATGGCACCACTGTGAACTGTGAACTTCGGATAAAACAGCATTGCTGGTTCTTAGTGTATGTCTATCTGGCAAATGGTGACCTGTGATGGTCTTTTTGTATCCTGGTTTGGCCTGGTGCCATAGTTCCGGAGCTCGTGCCGAGGCGAAGCTGACTAGTTTCTGACGTGGACTATCGTAGTTCCTAAAATCGCGTCCTCACTCAGATGGATATCTTCGAAGGATCATCGATTAAAATTCTGTGCAGTATTCACTGGAACAGAGAGCGACATCGAGAACCTAATACTGAACACTTCAATGACAGGGGGAAAAAACCCAATTTAACATAAATCTCAGAGATTACTTTGGCTCAAACATGGTTAAAAAAAAAACTCTCCATCTAGCAAATCAACATCAGTTATTCGTACTCTGGACCATTACTTTTGTTAGTACATCTACCTACAACGCGATATGTATATTAAACACGGGCACTTTCATTTCTTTTATCCTGTCAAAAACAAATTTCAGCTCCAAATAACTTTATCCGTTACGCTAGCTTTCTTCGAAGTCTTAACCATAGCTTGAAACCCATTTCCTTTAAAAAAAAAAGCAAAGCTAGGCTTGGTTCCTCGTTATTTAAATATAGCATTATTTCTAGTCCTATTAAACGTGCAGTGAACTTGCCGGTGTAGGCGGTGTCACATATATACCATCAGCCATGACAACAAGTGGTCTTGTATAAATAACAGATATTTTTAAAACACGAAACCACTTTTATAGAACAGTATTTACTTCGTATACCAAATATTAATAAAGTTATGAAGCAACACAAGGGAATAACAGAATTCAGGCGGGAATTGGATAAATGGAGAGGGGGAATATATTGAATGATAAAAAAAGGGAGTCTGAAAGAATAACTTGGAGAAAAAGATAACATACTCGTAATTAATAATTAACCATTTAGAGGACAGTAAAGTAACAATAACGCAACAGGTGGACAGCACAGTAATTTGGTCTGAGAGTTGTTAACTGCTGTGTAAGCTCCACACTCCTCTATTTCGCCGAAATGTGGATATTAAATAAGTTTCAGTTTTCAGTACCAGGTCCAGGCATCATCGCGAACGATGTACTCCCACAATTCATAATCCATGGCCTGTGCCGGCAAATATCGCCTGGAGTGTTCATCGACGATCCTCGGTTCATAGGAGAGCTGAAAGGAAAACTGAATCTCTTGAAAATGTGGATATACAAAACAATGGGAAATGTTTCGTGAACTGAGCAGGGAACAAAAGTGTTAAATCAAACGGAAATGATACGGGGTGGTTGGGGGGGGGGGAGGGGAATGATACACAGGAGAATCAGGTACACCGAGTATTTTGCCTTAACAAGAGGCCTAGGGCGATATGAGAATCATACCCGAGGGAAAAGTCTGAAGGGAAAAACAATGACCAAGAGGGGGACATTTATTAAATGTCTGGACAACATCAAGTGATAAACGGGATCCAGTTTACATCTGCGCATGGCGAAAGCCAGGGAAGAGCTAGGCTGAAGATTCCTTGCGGCGAATTTTCCCTTCGAAGACTACTCAAGATGATGATAAACAGGTGGAAGTAACTTGACATTGGCGGAATAAGATAGTGAAACAGGAGAAAGATTATTATGGAAGTCAGATATAATAAGTGAGAAAGAAAACATAAGGGATTTAGTTGCAAGACAAATAATAATAATAATCATCATAATCATAATAACAACAAAATGAGACAACAATAATAAAGCTCCAAGGATTAACATAACACGTGGGAATAAGATCATACCAAAGAATAAGAAAATATCGTGAGACAAGATAAGAAAATAAGCCAATATAAGAAGACTTATTGGGCATGGTTTACAAGAGACAGAGATTGATTGATTGATTGATTGATTGATTGATCTTTATTTCAAAAGGGTTAAGAATTGGGCACGCAGGCCCGTCTGACATTCTGCCCTTTATCATACATCTTTCACTCTATTCCAGACATTCTACAAATATGCTGTTCATATAACAAACATAACTAACATTGAAGCTGAGAGACATAAAATAAAATATAACATTTACGTTTCGCTCTTACACATTCACTCAGTACAGAAATAACTATATACATTATAAATGACTATCTACTAAACAAAATTTTCGGGACTATTCAGAAAACAATTAATTGAGAGAGAGAGAGAGAGAGAGAGAGAAAGAGAGAGAGAGAGAAAGAGAGAACGAACAACGAACGAACATACTTCATTTTCAAAGGGTTAAGAATTGGCCACGCAGGCCCGTCTGACGTTCTGCCCTTCATTATACAGCTTTCACTCAGTCACAGTCATTCAGCATTTGTTAATGAGCATAATAATCATGAAGACATAATTAAATGATTATAGTAAACTTATCTGTTGTCCATACACTCTACACTCTGATTTATGCAACAACATGAAATAAACTTGCATTCTTACATTCATTCAAAACTAACAAATTTATAGAAAAGCAGTATTAAAAATAATTTTAAAAATTACAACACTCAAGCCATACTTTAAACTACTTTAAACTATGCTTAGGGAGGCATATAGTCCATATCAAACAGATGTTGACAAAGTTTAAAGTTATAAGAACGAATATTACTTATAAGTTTTATGTTAATTGGTAGGGCATTCCAAAGGTGGGCAGCTGAGTAAGATAAGCTTTTTTTAAAACATGCCAAGCCTTGGTTTTGTGAGAATACAATTGCTTAAGCGTTGACTGTGTTTTGGGTTGGATTTGAACAACGACCACTGGTAGGGTGGAGCATTGTGCGATAGAATTTTATGAATTAACTTGGCCTTGTTGAAAAGAAATCTCTTCTTGAGGGGTAGAATATCAAGATGTTTGTCCTTATCTGTAATACGTGCTGCATGTTTGTCATCTATAAGCTTTACTGCTCGTTTTTGAAGTGAATAAAGTCTTTTCATGTTTGACATGGAATAACCATCCCAAACTATGGAGTAGTAGTCCAAGTGTGCTTGTATCTGTGATATGTAGTATATTTTTCTGGTGTCTATGTCAAGAAAATGCTTAATTTGAGTAAATTTGTAAACTTTTTGTGCAGTGAGTTTGGTTAGATTGTCTACATGATGATTCCAGCTGAGGTGGTGGTCAATCATGAGACCTAGAGTTTTATGTTCACTAACATTCTCTATCTGTGAAGTTCCAGCATGTAGCTGTAGTGTTGTTGTTGGTGAATTTGTTAATTTCTGTCTTGTAATGAGCATGGATTTTGTTTTGCTGGTGTTTATGAGCATTCTGTTGTTACTGCTCCAGTTAATTAGACTGTTTATTTCAATTTGAAGAGCTGACTCAAGGTTAATACAGTCATTGTCACTAGTGTAAACTGTGCAGTCATCAGCAAAGAGGTCACAAGATGATTTTTTTAGATAAAGTGGAAGATCGTTGATGTAGATGGTAAAAAGGAGAGGACCAAGAATAGATCCCTGTGGAACACCATTATCAACCACAGATGAACTTGAGTTTTTGAGGCAAACTACCTGTTGTGTGTTGGAAAGAAAAGACCTAATAAATTTCGTCAAGTCAGGGTGTAATCTATAAGTCTCAAGCTTTCTAACTAGGAATTCATGATCAATCATGTCAAATGTTTTTTAAAGTCAACAAAGACAGCACCACATAATTTATCATCGTTTATATTAGATAACCAACATTCTGTCATTTTTGTGAGAGCTGTGTGGCAGGAATGTTTTGGCCTAAAACCTGACTGACAGTCAACAATCAAATCATTTTCTTGCATGTGTTGTACAGACAGAGAGAGAGAGAGAAAGATATATATATATATATAGAGAGAGAGAGAGAAAGAGAGATATAGAGAGAGAAAGAGAGAGAGATATAGAGAGAGAAAGAGAGAGATATATAGAGAGAGAAAGATATAGAGAGAGAAAGAGAGAGAGAGAGAGAGAAAGAGAGAAAAAGAGATAGAGAGAGAGCTCAGCATGTATTCGCACACAGACAAAGACTGAACTCACCAATGAAACTGGATTAGACCACGTGATAAAGGAAAGCCAGTGTGTAGACACAATTTTTCTAAAAGAAGATTTCTCTAAAGAAGGGCTTTATTCTTTGTGTTAAACATTTCTGGTGAATCCTGAGGATGAAGACACTAAAAAAGCATCATCTAGGAAGTGCAGAGTGAGCTTGGTCAATGAGAAAAAGAGTGAAACAATTTTTTTTTTGTCAAAGTTGTCAAGTTTCATTGCATTCAGATAATTGTTTCACAAGATATCACACACTCAAGAAGTACTAGAGGGTCTTGGGAGTCTGTCTACCAACCTGGATTAATTTATCTCAATGGTGAGTAGAGATATGCATGTTTTTTCTAAGTCCACTCAAAAAAAGTTCATTTTTCAGAAAAATGGCTGGGAACTGGGGGTTTTTCAGGGTAAATAACTGTGGTCCACAAAGTGTTAATACAACACTGAGTCACACTTCTGCTCGACCATGAATGAGTGACCTATGGTTTCCCAGATGAAGATTAACTTAAGTCCCTTGAGTGTAAGCTTCGCTTCCGCCTCTATATATCTCCACTCCCTTCGTCCAGTCAAGTATTTTCCTGGTGAAATTTGACACATTGCAAAGAGGACTTGTTTGTGGAAAGCTCTGTCAAAATAAACGTACAAGGAAAAAAAAAAAAGAAAGAGAGACTAAAACAGACACAGAATGAAGGGGGAGAAGGCTCTAAAAACGGACACGCGGAAGAGCGTAGGAGTAGCGGGTTGCCCTCCCAAGATAAAGGGAGTTGGTTCTAAGCTGGTGAACCGGTGTACTCCACTGAACCGTGCGATAACAATACACCTGTCACATTTCACACCGTTTAATCACCTGGATTGACTCAGCGGTGACGTCACATGCCTTTTTCTTCACACTTCATGGTCAGTAACAAATGTACACTGGGTACACAGCACTTTCCATATCTCCCTGAAGTTGTAAAATATAACTGACAGGTCACAAACTGAGATTTAAAAAAAACTCTGTTAAAAGTAAATGTAACAGAAGGTAAAAGAAAGTTTATTTAAAAAAAATATGTAAGGAAGAAGAAAGAATGTAGGATTAGGCTTTGCTGCGCAAAGAAGAAATGGACAACAAGTAGGACCCAAAAAAAAAAGACTAAAAAATAAAAAATAAAAAAAACAAAATCCCAGTAAAGACCTAGTTAACACCTGGGAAGTTTCTAAATTTACAGTGAACGCAGTTTCATCAACTGGTGTCATTATCCTCCTCTAGACCAAATTTGATCGAACCAACGCCCTTGTTTTGACACACCTTGTCGTCACTCAAATCTTGGTTCTGACTCTCGGGGCTTATGCGTAGGTAGGGTGGCGCAGGTGATCAGAGTGCCACCGGGGAAGCCGTAACTGGAATGGAGACAAGCACAGACCTTGACTTTTATGCGTTGTTAAGGAAAAGCAGTCTGGAGGCGTGGCTAGCCGAGCTGAAATCAAATCAGCTTCTCGAATCGAAGACAGTGGGATGTATCCCCGCCTTCCAGCAGAATAAACTATTCTCACAGGTGCAGCGGGAGCTCCATCCCAAGGAGGCTATCGGATCACCTATGAAATGTTTTGGAATGTAGAGGTGGTGATCTTAAAATATTTGTTAGCACTTACGGCTGGGTCAGAAAATAGGGCTGTAGCACACCGTAGGGGATTGATGTTGCCAGCGTGTCGTGGTGGAGCTAAATGAGAAGCTTGGGCAGTGCAAGATTTAGACTTGGTGAGACCCTAAGGCACATAAAGCTTGCTCCCCCCCCCCCTTGTTAAAAAGTTACACAGAAGGTATGTGAGGCCCTAAGGCACATAAAGCTTGCCCCCCCCCTTTCTTGTTAAAAAGTTACACCAGAAGGTGTGTGAGGCCCTAAGGCACATAAAGCTTCCCCCTCCCCCACTTGTTAAAAAGTTACATCAGAAAGTGTGTGAGACCCTAAGGTTAGTTTTAAGAAGGTGAAGATGGAGAAAGAAGAAAGATATAAACAGGCAGCGAGAGAAAGAAAGAGAGAGAGAGAGAGAGAGATCACTGATCGATTGGTTGAACTTTATTTGCAAAAGAGGGAAAGATTTTGGCATGCAAGAGCCCCTGACATTCTACTTTTTATCATAGAACTCTCTATTCCAGACATTCTATATCAGACAGTACAAACGTGCTATGCATACAACAAACGTGATTAGTACTTAAATAAAAGAACTGAAATAACAAAGTCGAAATGACAAACCCACCACATTTCACTCTGACCCACACGCTCAATACAGTCTTGTACAGTAACAGGCAGAGAGAGAAAGTGAGAGAGAGAGAGAGGGGGGGGGGGAGAGGGGCAGAGGAAGAGAGAGAGAGGGGGAGAAGAGAAGCGCTCTCTAAGAGAGAAGAAGAGAAAGAAGAGGAAAAAGAGAAGAAAGAAAGAAAGATAGAGAGAGAGAGAGAGAGAGAGAGAGAATGTGATAGTTCGTGGAGAGGATAAAATGTGACATAAAGTTTAATTTTCAAACACGCACGTTTATATTTATAGCTATCACATTCCACTATTTTTAGCTACTACAATATGTGTGCCTCATTTATCACCGCGATATCGGCTTCAGACAACGCTAGTTGATACTTTCGTTTATATCTAGTAATATTTTTAACAATGAGTTAACTTTTGATATGCCCTCAGATAACTCTCGTCTTCCTGATAGTCTGTCGTTCTCCACTGAAGTCCGTTACCTTCCTTGATTCTGATGGCAAAGTTTCGCATAATGGCGAAATGGCCAAAAAAATAGCACTTGTATCTAACGCAAGAACATGCTGTGTTATTTATTTATTTACAAGACCGAAAGATTGCCGCTCTTTGCGCAATACTTGATTTCTCCGCTACATTTTAAAAACAGTATTTTATCTCATTTTTTTATTTGTTGTCCCAAATGGTTTTGCGTACTTCTATTGACGTCTAACAGACGACGTTTTATAGTTTTCAATAGTTTCATTTCAAAAGCTTGGGCTACAGGTGTCGCTATATTACCTTTAGGCATATTCTTATTTTATATTTACCTGACACGTTCATATCAACACAATATTTATTTCGCACGTACCAATATTTCAGAAAACTCCCTGCCCTGATGTATAGAAATTGTACATTTGCTACCCTAAAATTCTCTGGCCACGTTACTTAGCCTAAAAATGTACAGACATCATCATCATCATCATCATCATCATCATCATCATCATCATCCGGTGCCCTTTCCCTAGTAAAGGTTGGCTGCAACGATCTTCTACTTTGCTTTATAGATGTGTTTTCTATATGTCTGCCTAAACCGAAATCAGTCCATTATCCCCCCCCCCCCGGGCCGTTATGCTATAATCTACATCACTGTCGTCCTCTTGCTAATTTCCCTTTTACTCTTCCATGGTTTTCATTAATTGTATTCTCCCTCTTGTATGGTTCTCATTAATTATATTCTCCCTCTTGTATGGTTTTAATTAGTTATATTCTCCCTTTTGTATGGTTTTAATTAATTATATTCTCCCTCATGTATGGTTTTAATTAATTATATTCTGCCTCTTATATGGTTTTAATTAATTATATTCTCCCTCTTGTTTGGTTTTCATTAATTATGTTTTGCTTCTTGTTTTGTTTTCATTAGTTATATTCTGCCTCTTGTTTTGTTTTCATTAGTTATATTATGTTGATATGAAGAAAATGTTTTAACTCTGTGGCTGTTATGCTTTCCATTACATTTCTGTTTTAGTTTCAGGTGATTCAATATCCCTCCCCCCCCCCCGAACCTTTTTTTTTTCTCTCTCCAGACGTTTGAGGCATATCCTGCTCTGTGTGTGTGTTTCTGTTTTATATAATTCTGAAAAAAGTTTTCATGTCAGATACTACCTATAAACAGAGGATTTATGATCACTCCAGGTCGCTGGGTTTGAAACTCGTTAAAACTCGCGTCTGTCTGTTAAAAAAAAGGGGTACCTTACGTAACAGTGGTGGGGAAAATGCATGGGCACAAAGGAAAACATCTTCATGACAAGTTGCACGCGATATGACACAGACAACGTGTCAGTACATAAAAGCAATGCACGCTATAGGACACAGACAAGTCACTAAAGGTAAATGAAGTCATGTAAATAAATAACACTTTCCGAGCTTTGTTGTCTCCTTCCCAACAGCACAGTCACTTTTCCCTGTATGACAGTCTTCCCAACAGCAAAGTCACTTTTCCCCGTACGACAGTCTTCCCAACAGCACAGTCACTTTTCCCCGTACGACAGTCTTCCCAACAGCACAGTCACTTTTCCCTGTATGACAGTCTTCCCAACAGCACAGTCACTTTTCCCTGTATGACAGTCTTCCCAACAGCACAGTCACTTTTCCCTGTATGACAGTCTTCCCAACAGCACAGTCACTTTTCCCTGTATGACAGTCTTCCCAACAGCACAGTCACTTTTCCCTGTATGACAGTCTTCCCAACAGCACAGTCACTTTTCCCTGTATGACAGTCTTCCCAACAGCACAGTCACTTTTCCCTGTACGACAGTCTTCCCAACAAAGCAGAGTCACTTTTTTCTCGTATGACAGTCTTCCCAACAAAGCAAAGTCACTTTTCCCCGTACGACAGTCTTCCCAACAAAGCAGAGTCACTTTTTCTCCTATGACAGTCTTCCCAACGAAGCAAATTCATTTTTTCTCGTATGACAGTCTTCCCAACAAAGCAAAGTCACTTTTTCTTGTATGACAGTCTTCCCAACAAAGCAAAGTCACTTTTTCTCATATGACAGTCTTCCCAACAAAGCAAAGTCACTTTTTTCCCGTATGGCAGTCTTCCCAACAAAGCAAAGTCACTTTTTACCCGTATGACAGTCTTCCCAACAAAGCAAAGTCACTTTGCTGTCCTTATAACTGAGACTTCCAAGTAGCTCATTCACTTTCTCTCTCTTACGAGAACTGATGAAAGTTACTTGAACAAAACAAGACAAGGATAAGGGGAAAAAAAAAACAAACTAAGAAAACTAACAAGAAATATGCAAGAAACAAATCACTAGTACTTATAAAACTTTAGAACACCGTGGGACCCAACTTTCGTACTGTTTGGCCGTATAGTTGAAGAACTGCAGCGTTAAAAAAAAACTTCAACACTTCGCATGTGAACTGTTCCACGGCGGTAGCTGTTCTTATATAGGGGAATATTTTTGGACTGGCTATGGGCGGGACACAGGACCGGTATCAGTGCCATGATTTTGAATAGCCATATACATTTCATTGATTCAACCAATAAAGCCCGCTGTTGTCAAGATATATAAATAAACTATCGCTAAGGACATTTGTGAACCCATTAATATTCATAGTCCGCACAAAATGAAACGAAACTGGAGATGGCATTGAGAGATAGAGGTTCAAACGGCTGGAGAAGGCAATGCCAGCGGAGATAAAACACGCGCTACATGCATTGAAGCATTCAGTTTCAAGAAGAAAATGGACTAAAAATGGAAGAAAAGAAATGTAGAGGAGTCCTGGATAATACTAGAAAAATAGAAAAGTCACTGACAATACTAGAAAGGTAGAAAAGTCCTTGATAATACTTGAAGGATAGAAGAGTCCCGGATAATACTTGAAAGATACAAGAGTCCTGGATAATACTAGAAATGTAGAAGAGTCCTGGATAATACTAGAAAGGTAGAAAAGTCCTGGATAATACTAGAAATATAGAAGACTCCATGATAATACTAGAAAGGTAGACGAGTCCCAGATAATACTAGAAAGGTAGAAGAAACTCACTGAAGATAGGAAATGTAGAAGAGATCTGGAGAAGAAAAGAACTATAAAAGATGTTTGGAGAAGACATGAAATGTAGAAGCGACAAAGAAACGAGAAGAAATGTAGAGAAGAATGCTTGGAGATGGATCGGATTTACAAACGAACAAAAAAAAAAGGATTTAAAAAGCAATGTAAAAGACTCGTTGGGAACGCAATATATCTATAAAAGCCTAGGAGAAGAAAGTAAATAATGAAAAGATATCAAGAATAGAATAAATGTTAGAAAGACCTGGAAGACAGAACAAATAAAGAGAAATCCCGGAGAAGGGAATAGATGTTGAAAAGATCAGGAGAATGAAATAACTGTTGAAAAGATCAGGAGAATGAAATAACTGTTGAAAAGATCAGGAGAATGAAATAAATGTTGAAAAGGCAAGGAAAAGAAAATAAATGTCCAAAAGACAGGGAGAGAAGAATAAATGTTAGCAAGACGGGAAGAAGAGAACAAATGTTGAAAAGGCATGTAGAAGAGTATAAATATTGAAAATACCTTGAAAAAAGATGTTCAGTGGATGGAAAAGAGAGAAAAAAAGAAAGTGGGAAAATGCGGAAATTTGAAAACCAGATGTTGAATGTGAATGAAATGAGATGATTGGCCCTGGACAAGTCCAGCTGGGTAAAATAATGTTGTGTGTGTGTGTGGGGGGGGGGTGCGTGCGTGCGTGTGTGTGTGTGCGTGCGTGCGTATGTGTGTGGTGTGTGTGAGAGAGAAAAAGAAACGCAAGAGCGAAACCCACAACAAACTGTTATATATTGAACCTCATGCTTCTATTTTGGTTTAATTCATTTTATCGATAATGTTTTGCACGAACAAATTGCTGGATTAGCCAACACACCTTCTGTGTATTTTCTTGTTCTAGTCAGAACGGCACACATTTGATAACGTTCTTATTGTGTATTATGTCACTGTACCCTACAGACAAACTGAAAACACTACTTACAGACATTCAAGACTTGGTACTGACTGCTTGGATCAATGGTGACATATAATGGCCTGTAGACATTTACAGGCGGAGAGCAATGATGTCTTGACTGTCAGGAGTTCTCAACATTTCGTGCTGCACATACCCCACTCTGAGTCTAATGAGACTTTCAGATGTCGTTATAGAAACAAAATTAAATTAATAGAAACAAAATTAAGTAAATAAAGCATGCGATTACAAGGAAGAAAACCAGTTACGATCAATAAAGGGTGAACAAAAGGTCTCATAGATGGGGAAAATGTTCACTTTTGATATTAAACTCATTTCATTGGCTGGCAAATGCTCCATATTTTTAGCAGAACAATGAAAACAGAGATTCGCTCTTCTTTTGGAAAAGGAATTCTGAAAAAAAGGATATCTATAAAACAAAGGAGATAATTCATTATGTCTAAAGATTTCTGATTACCCTACTATTTTATAGTTTTTATTTTCAAATCAAACACATGAATTAAAAAAAATAAACTGACTTCTCTGCGAATCCATTAACAAGAAGTGCAACTTTATAGACGAATGCTAGTTCACACAAATAAATAAATTGTAGATTCACTTCATCGTGGGATAATATTTTAAGTTTGTGAGATTTACCGAAGTCAACAAATACTTCCATATTGAAAGCCATAACTTAGTTATTTTATACATGGGCGCCTAAAGTACCTTTATCCGTGGCCTGTGCTCCAAAGGAAGTGAAAGATGATGATGATGGTGTTGTTAAATTTTGGAAAAAAGAAGTTTAAAAGTTCATGAACTCCCATAATATCTTTCAAGCACCGTGGAAGATAGGACATTAAAAAGTTAACGTACTGACTTAACGAAAAGCACAATAAAAAGTTAACGTATTGACTTAACGAAAATCACAATAAAAATTTAATGTATTGACTTAACGAATAGCGAGGTCAGCTTTCATATATAGTAAGAGCGCTGCTGTTACAACTCTGGGGGTTGATAATGTCTAATATCGTAGCTTTCGAAGTTTGTTTGTCCAGCTGTAACTTCTAATGTGTTACAGTGACAGGGTAAATGGAAGGTTTGGATGTGTGTGTGTACGCAGATTGTTTCCCTTCCTTGTACAAACTCAAGCTTACAAAAGGGTATTAGAGAGAGCAAAAATACATAAAAATGTCACTAGATTTTCGGTAGTAACAATCACTTGGAGGACATGTTTATCTTCGGTATATTAAAAAAAAAAAATTCAAGATAGTTGATGCTGTTAGACCAGGTTGGTGACACCAGAAAGGAAGTTAGAATTAGAATAGCAAAAGCAGCATCGATCTTCAAGAGTCTTGAGAACATATGGAATTCAAAAGTTATAAGCACAAAAACCAAGTTAAGACTATTCAATTCAAATGTAATATCCACCCTCATTTATGCCTGCGAAAGCTGGAAAACAACTATGGAAATAGACAAGACATTATACTCTTTTGAAAACAAATGCATAAGGAAAATACTCGGCATCAAGTGGAACGAATTCAAGAACAATGCAGAGATAAGACACATGACTGAGCAACAACCAGTCTTATGGGTGATCAGGAAAAGGAGATGGACACATGATGAGAAGAAGCGATCAGAGAATCCCAAAACAAGCTATAAAGTGGAACACACCAGGCCAAAGAAAAAGAGGCAGACCGCGTGAAACTCTGAAGAGGACAATGTTAATAGAGGCCAAATTAACAGGCATAAAATCCCTTGATGAGGTTGAAAGACTCGCCGAAGACAAGAAAAATTGGCGAACTACCTTGCGACACCTTATGTGACGTTTAACGGCACGAGAAGGATATAAGATATAAGATATGAGATAGAAAAAAAAATTCAAGATAGTTGATGCTGATCTCTGTGGATGTCGGGGAAAATAACTTGAAAAGAAAAAAAATCACATTTTCATTTCTTCTCACGTCATATTTGAAAGTGACAGCCTGTAAAACACTGAAGGGAATGGTTTAACAGCCTTGATAAGAAGTCTGGATTAAATTAAGACTATAATTATACACCTGGTGAATGAGCCAGCCGATTTAGTGAAGCATGACTGAACATCAATAAAAGGTGACGAAACCGTTATCTCGATGTAGCGTAGATAAGAAGAAACCCAGCGGACATGAATCACTGTCATGATGAAAGGCTGAGTAATAACTGGGTCCAGGTGTAAATCCACTTAAGATACAGAAAAGCATAACCTGCTGTGGTAACAAACGTTGGGATAGAATGGGATTTCTTCCATAATGAACTCATACACGATTTTCTAAACACATTTTCACTAAATAAGACAAAGTAGAGTTCAAAGGACTCTTTTTTTTTTTTTTAAAGAAAAGAAGTGTGCGTCCTGTTTTCACCTGTTGAGCTCGTTCAAAATCAAATTGTACGACATTTTTTTAAATCTTGGGATCAATTTCTTTTAGTCACTGGAAGTGCGAGAGAGAGAGAGAGAGAGAGAGAGAGAAAGAGAGAGAGAGAGAGAGAGAGAGAGAGAGAGAGAGAGGATGAACTGACAAAGAACACCATGAGAGGAAAAATGAAACGAATCTTGAAACATGAAACATTAAGTTTGTTCACCACAGGGAAGACTGGGAAACTCAGAAAGCTACATGAAATTATTAACTGCTTCGCGTGGAATATACTCCATCGTGAAGATGGCAAGAATCGGAATCCTTGTTCGATGTTTCCATTTTCATTTTTTTTCCTGTTAATGTGAAATACCCTCACGGTGGGCGTTTTGCTGTGTAGTTTGTTTGCTTGTTTGTTTCTTTGTTTTTTTTTTTATAAAAGGGTTTTAATTTATTCTAGGGAACAATTTTTTTTTTATAAATAGGAAACTACGAGGTTTTGGTACGGTAAAGTAAGAGAACAGATATTGTAGGATTAAACCTCGAAAAAAATCGTAGACAAAGCACTTTAGTGAGACGTGAGAGAAAGAAAAATCACAAGAGAATTACCTGGGATTCGAACACGGACTCCGGTAGGACGAGCAGCCGTCTAGCCACGAGAGAACAGCGTACTATCGACTTAGCCAACTAGCACCCCAAAAAAGGTGTTTTGCTGACATAGTCTTTAGTAACTGCTCAGCAGACATGAGAGATAGTGACACCCGGAAAGAAACGAGGTCGTGACACACAGAAATTCCGTAGCTTAGATTCATTCTCTCTAGCAGGTACCAACTAGACAAACATACACACGGTCTCCTGCCATGTCTGGTGCAAACTTGAACAACAATAACAAACGAACGAATACTTATTACATGAAGTTAGTTTCAGGTATAGTTTTTAAGGAACAATTTTTTTTTTTTAATAAATAGGAAACTAAGAGGTTTTGGTACGGTAAAGTAAGAGAACAAATATTGTAGGATTAAACCTCGAAAAAAATCGTAGACAAAGCACTTTAGTGAGACGTGAGAGAAAGAAAAATCACGAGAGAATTACCTGGGATTCGAACACGGACTCCGGTAGGACGAGCAGCTGTCTAGCCACGTCTCACTAAAGTGCTTTGTCTACGATTTTTTTCGAGGTTTAATCCTACAATATTTGTTCTCTTAATTTATTCTAGTACACGCATTTAGAGATTAGATATTATAACTGTTTAACTAGAAGTATGCACTGGTCGTAGGGCTCGTTCAAGACGTGTAGGATCAGCATAGAGAAATAATGATTACGTGTGGTCTCAGTATAGAGAAATAATGATTATCCGTGGTCTCAGTATAGAGAAATAATGATTACGTGTGGTCTCAGTATAGAGAAATAATGATTACGTGTGGTCTCAGTATAGAGAAATAATGATTATCTGTGGTCTCAGTATAGAGAAATAATGATTACGTGTGGTCTCAGTATAGAGAAATAATGATTACGTGTGGTCTCAGTATAGAGAAATAATGATTACGTGTGGTCTCAGTATAGAGAAACAATCATTAAGTGTAGTCTCAGTATAGAGAAACAAGTATTAAGTGTAGTCTCAGTATAGAGAAACAAGTATTAAGTGTAGTCTCAGTATAGAGAAACAAGTATTAAGTGTAGTCTCAGTATAGAGAAACAAGTATTAAGTGTAGTCTCAGTATAGAGAAACAAGTATTAAGTGTAGTCTCAGTATAGAGAAATAATTGCAGCATGAACATGTGTTCATGACTTAGTAGATAACATTCATGTTATGCAGTATGTTCCAGGTGTGTCTCAACTGGGGGGGGGGGGGGGGGGGTAGATATTTTCCATTTTAGAGCCAGCTTTCCTAAACATGTTTGGCACCTATACGCTTTCACGGCCAGAACAAGATGGTAACAAGACGCTAAACCGGTGGTTTTTTTTTTTTTCAAACGGTTTGTTTCAACAGAAACTATATTTTTATAGTAACAAAAAAATGGCGCAAGTTCATGTGTAGAATCGAAGTAGGAAGTTTTGCAATTGGTAATTTAAGGTCATGACTTTCTAACACCGGTGTTATGACACGAGGATCTTTTTTTTTTTATCCCGAAACGTTTTAACTCCAGGACGTTTTGACGTTGGGGATGTTTTGACGTTGGGGATGTTTTGACGTTGGGGACGTTTTGACGTTGGGGATGTTTTGACACAGGACATTTACTCGCATAATTATTGTTTTATGTACATTTGTATAATATTTATATATCGAATCCCCAGCTGAGCGGGATTTTTTTTTTCCGACCAAGACGGCCCCGAGGTTGACCCAGCCTCGTAAAATGGGTACCAGAGAAAATCTGAGAAGGAAAGGCAGCAAAGAAAGGAACTGGTCACCCTACCTCATACGCTGATGACCCAGCATAATGAGGTCTCTAACGCTTCATCTCCTACGGCATTTGCTATGGGACTATCTTTACCTTTTTACCTTTATACATCTTTATATATCATATAAATATATGCAGGAAACTCTCTACTATAGAGAGCGGAACAACAACACAACTCCTTCAGATCATCAGAGGAAGTACCCCCCTCAGACAAGTGTTTTGGCCCTATTAAACTCCTGACACTCTAAGGGGGGGGGGGGTGGGCCCCTCTGGGTCATGACTCCCAGAGGTCTTGTGAAGTGTTGCTTTTTTGTCACCGGATTGAGTTGGCACTGCACTTTTGAAGTGCGTCTTTAGCGATTTAGCCACGGAGGACTGGTATTGGCCGCGACAAGCAAAATTATTCATGTTCTCAATGCTTGTTTCGCATACTCCACAGCAAGCATGAAGCCTTTTCTACTGTTTCTGAAAGGCTTTTAAATGCCCTTGCTCTTGCTTGTCCCTTTATGCCCAGTTGCTTACATAGGTCGTATGCTGGTGTTGCTACGAATCCTCTCGCTCCCACTTCTACAGCTATCACTTTTGCCCTGACTCCTGCCCCCTGTCTCAGTTGCTTGACCAGGTCATTGTACTTCTCACATTTGAACAGATGTTGCTCCTCTATTCTTGTTTCGTACGGAATCGTAGGCTCAATCATTATTAGTTCCTGTTTTTCTGTGGAGTACACTACAATGTCCGGACGTATTCCTGTGTTCTTAATGGCAGTCGGGTATTCTCTTCTTCCTGGCAGGTCCGCTATCACACCCCAGTCATTTTCACTATCTAGCAGTCCCTGATTTCAAAATTCGATGTCATACTAGCGTCTATGAAGTATTTAGGTGGGATCTCAACTCTTTTGCTGTTATTTGCTTTATCTTTTGCCCTGTCTACAATGGCTACTAGTTCCTGCAGAACTCTGTTGTACCGCCAGATGCAGCGTCCTTGACCTAATGCTACTCTGCATGCTGACAGCACATGTTCCAATGTTTGCCTTTCGTTGCAGAGAGGGCACTTTGTGTCTTCTGATAAACCCCATTTGTATAGGTTGGAGCATGTAGGCAGAAGGTCATAAGTAGCTCTGATGATGAAGCTGAGTCTCAAGGGTTCCATTTTCGAAATGTCATTCCATGTTAGTGATCTCTGCAGGACTTCTTCCCATGTTGTTCACTGACTTGATGGACTGTCTTCTGGACCCGCTTGTTATCCTCTGAATTCCTTACTTCGCTGATGATCATATCCCTTCTTTCCTTACAGGAAGCCTTTGACCACCATTTGATTTCACCATGACCAAATCCCCTTCTGTTGGTCTTGGTGTATCCTATTACTTCTTTCAGCTCCTGTGTTTCCCTGGCTGTGGTCACTTCCTCACTTACTTTCCACTTTCGTCCAGATTTAAGTGTTGGCTGCACTTCTCGTACCACCGGATCTGTAGATTCTTGTAGCATCATTGCAAGCCTTGTCTTTCCTACCTTGTATTCTTCGACCACAGATCTGAATGGTAACTGCAGTTTGCTCTTCTTGCAGTACAGTGCCACATCAGTTAATCCTGGTGGTACACCCAGCCACTTTCTTATGGATTTATTTATCTTTCTTTCGACTGCCTCTACTGTGCTGGTACTTACTTCGTAAATGAGTAGTGGCCACATCAATTATGGAATCAGCATGAACTGGAGGCACCATATTTTGAACTTCCCCGGTAACTTGCTTTTTTCTATGATGTTCAGTCCATTCTGTGCCATTTCTATGACCTGCTTCACCAAGTTTGAGTCTTTCATGGATGCATCATATACTCTGTCAAGGCTCTTCACTGGCTCTTCCCCTACAGTTAGGATTATTTGATTTGCCACTGTGTACGATCTTTCTATCACTTTCCCCTTTCTGAGTGACAGACTTCTTGACTTCTTTGGCTTGAAGCTCATGTGGCACCATATGATGAGGCTATCCAAACGCTCTAACATCTTTTGTGCCTGTGCTTCACTGGTTGTTTTTACTGTTGTGTCATCCATGAACCATTCTAGTGGTGGCATCTAACATCCATTTCTGAACCTTGGGCCTTCTGTTGCTCCTTCTGCTGCTTTCAGGATTACTTGCATGGCTAGTACGAACAATATGATAGATATTGTACAGCCCATTGCAATTCCTACCTGGAGCTCAATCCATCCTGTAATTTATCCTGAAGTTCCAAATCTCATGAGGAACCCTGTGAAGTACATTTTCAGCATCTTCGTGATTTCTTTTGGCACATGATACATGTCTAGTGCTAGCCACTGGTGTGGTACTGAGCCATACACATTGGCTAGGTCAAGCCATATTACCTGTAGATCTTGCTTTCCAGATCTTGCCTGTTGAATCGCTTCCCAAATCATTGAAACATGCTCGAGACATCCTGGAGAACCTGGAATTCCTCCCTTCTGCACAAATGTATCAACATAACCATTATCTAGGAGGTATGTTGTTAGTCTCTTTACCATTACGGAGAAGAATATCTTTCCTTCCACATTCAGAAGTGAGATCGGTCTGAACTGGTTGATTTCAGTGGAATTCTGCTCCTCTGGTATGTATACTCCGTTAGCCTTTTTCCATTCTTTACTTATGAGTCCCTTGGTCCATGCTGTTCGTAGGAGTTAATGGAGCTTCTTTAGAACTTCGGGGCATCTTTTGTATAGTATGTAAGGGACGCTATTCGGGCCTGGTGCCGACTTTCCTTTAGCTTTTCCTACGATGCCCTCTACTTCTTGTAAGGTTGGTGGGCTGCATTTGAAATTGCTTCCTGGTGCACAGGGCCACACTAGACCGTTCCTCTGCTCGAGAGGTGTATGCTGATTTTTATCAGAGTATGTCTTGCTCAGATGTTCCTCGAGCACCTCATTGTATGCTTTCAGCGTAACTGATTTTGGCTGTTCAAATAACTGTTTGGCAAACTCTCTTACTGCTGCCTGTTGGTCTAGATACAGCAGTGATACTGATTGCATCAAATGTGTTGGAAATCCAATTTTCCCCATTATTTCCCAAAGTTTCTGGTGTTGTACACAATCAAATGCCTTTGAGGTGTCTATAAAAGATAAATATAGATTCACATTAAACTCTCTGCATTTTCTATTATTAATCTTATATTGAATATATGATCTCTTGATCCTCTTCCTTGCCTAAAGCCAGCTTGGACCATATTGACGTCTTCTGTTTTCTTACGAAATCTACACATCATGATTTATAACAGAATTTTACTGGCATGACAATTCAGGGCAACAGTTGTGTAGTTGGTGCATAATTTCAGGTTACCTTTTTTTGCAGTGGTATGAATACAGTTCTTTTACATTTTTTTTTTGTGTGTATGTGTCAAATACCTGAATGTTATATCTTTTTACATAGTGCATGATAGATTGTTGCACATTCCTTTCCTCCTGCTTTAATAAATTCAGCTATTATCTCATCACATCCTGGTGATTTAACATTTTTCAGATTCGTTATTGCCCATAAAACTTCTTCTATTGTCTGTTCGGGTTCTTTCTCCTCCAATACTAATTCATACTGTTGATTCTTGCTTTCACAGTCGGTTGTTTCATACATTCCTTTGCAATATTCCTTCCATCTTTCTAGAATTTCCTCTGTCTCTGTTAAGGTATTCCCCATCTCGTCATAAATTACATTTAGCTTAGGTGTGACATTTCTCGTCAATGTCTTCATTTCTTTAAACACTTCACTATCTCTTCCACATTTCTAATGTCCTTCTATTCTTTCACAACAATCTTGTATGTATTGTTTTTTGTCTTTTCTTATGTTTCTTCGTATTTCTTTTGTAAAGCTTTATATTTCTCTTTGTTTTTGTTTGTCACTTTCCATTGCGTCTTCATTTCTTTGCAGTGTTTTATCAGTTTTAGTGTGCCTGCTGTAATCCATCCATTCTTTTGCGTTTTCTTTACTGGAACCATGTCTTTAGCTGTTGTTATTAAGATATCTTTGGCCTGCGCAGCCAATTCATCTGGTGTCATTTCCTCCTGTACAGCCATCAGGAATTCGAAACGGTTCTTCATTTCTATATCGTATTGTTTTGGTATTTTTGTAAGATCAAAGCGGAGTGGTCTTGATCTCGTAACTGTCATTTTTATCTTTATCTTCATGTCTGCTATTAATAACTCATGGTCCGTGTCACAATCGGCACCAGATAAAGTTTTTGCTGATGTTATACTTGATCTCCACCTTCTTTGCACTAAAATGTAATCTATTTGATTCTTGGTTTTCCCATCAGGTGATGTCCATGTGTAAAGCCTTCTTGGATGTTGTTTAAAAAGTGTGTTAGCAATCATTAGCTCATTTTCCATAAAAAACGCCATTAGTCAACTGCCTCATTTCTATCTCCTATACTAAATTTCCCTACAACATGTCCTTCATCTTCTGTTCTTTCTGTACTAATCTTTGCATTAAATTCCCCCATTATTAATACAGTATCATTTTTCCGTACCTAGTATATCGTTGTTTGCAGTGTGTTATAAAAAGTCTTCTACTTCCTCTTCTTCTGCTGCTGATGTAGGTGCATATATGTACATTGTTACATTTCTAGGAGTGCCCTTAAGTCTGATAGTGAAGATTCTATCACTTACCGGGTTGTAACCTAGTAATGCTTGTGATGTTAATCTGTCCAAGTAAAAAGCCACTCCATTCTTTCCTCCTAATTCTCCACCAGAGTGTATAAAGATACCATCATTCTCGCTCTTGAAGTGTCCTGATCCTTTCCATCGATGTTCGCAGATTCCCAAAATGTGTATCGTCGTTCTTTTCATCTCGTCAATTATTTTTGGATATTTTCCCTCATACATAATTCTCACATTCCATGTTCCTAATCTTATTTTTCTTTTTAGTTTGATGTAGGTGTTTTCCTTAGTAACACCGTCAGGATTTTGTCCGTCATCACAATTACTCTGATATGGTTGTACAGTCATAATACTGAAATTTCATTTCAAGCGGGGCGTCGAAACGTCTCTGCGTCGAAATGTCCGACGTCAAATAGTCGAGTGTCGGTGAATGGTAACTACTATAAATTTCAGATTGATACGACAGGCATTTGTGGTAGTACCACGTCAAATAGTCAGTGCCGGTAAATGGTAAAATACTATCAATTTCAGGTTGATATGACAGACATTTGTAGTAGTACTGGGTGTGTCACAGTCTGAAAAAGTCTGAGAACCACTGCTCGAGCGTGAGAACCATTTTCCAAAGATTAAACAATCTTTGAAAATACCACATTTACTGTGACAATCTTCTGCGGTCTGCAGGGTCTGAGTGAACCTTTATTTTTTTTTTTTGGGGGGGGGGAGGGTAAGAAGGAGAAGGAGGAGGAAGAAAAAGAAGAAGAGGAGGAGAAGGAGAAGGATGAGGAAAAAGAAGAAGCAGAAGAGTTGGAGGAGGAAGAAGAAGAAGGAGAAGAAGATGAGGAGGAAGAGGAAGAAGAAGACGAAGAAAGAGAAGGAAGAAGAAGAAGGAGGAGGAGGAGGAAGAAGAAGGAGGAGGAGGAGGAAGAAGAAGAAGAAGAGGAGGAGGAGAAATGAATTTACGAGGAGGAGGAGGAAGCAGATGAAGGAGGAGGAGGAAAAAGAAGAAGGAGGAGGAGGAGAAATGAATTTACAAGTGCAAAGTTTTGGGGGAAGTGTAAGGAGGTCTATGACTGATGTGATCCTAGAAGAAAAAGAGAATGGAAAATCTTGTGCTAAACATTAAAAAGTCGTATACCGGTTTATGCATTCTTTTAGTCTTCTGTGATTTTTGTTTTTGGTACTGTGGTCGTATGTTCTCCGAAACCGCTCTGTAATAGATGAAGAATGGCCTATCTCAAGTTATAGAGTGGATCCAAAAATTTCAAAAAAAAAAAGCTTCAGCACAAACTCGGCAGATTCTGTGATCTGCCTGTGTCCTGCCCATTAATTAAGGTTTTTTAAAACAATGGAGGTTTGTTATTTGTGATCTCTGAACAACGCTCCTCGAGTAACCGTAGAGAACAGAAACGAGCCAAAGAACAGACTTTCTTTTCAAAGCGTAACGGATATATGCCCACGCTTATCTGACATCTCGCCATTTCTCTACTTCCTCATCTTTAGACCCGAAACTTATGATAATTCTGTTTTTTTTTTTTTTTTACCAAAATGGTGTAGATATCAGGAAGAAACATCATGGATGACAGACCTTAATGTTTATGCTGACATGTCGTACTAAAAATATAGTTAAGTCGTCTACGTGCATAGCTTCATTCAAACGTGGAAAAATTGTGAAGAAAGTATTATTATTATTATTATTTATTACTATTATTATTATTTGGAGAATAGATGGTTTCCTTACAAAGAAATGTTGCAAAATTTGTCAGAATTTCGTTCCATGATTTCTTGATACACCATTGCCCTGAGATATTGCTGCTTATATATAGGGGATATTTTAGGACACCGTAGTTGCGAAAGCCAATGAAAATCTGACCAATGAACTTCTGCTTTTTAAGTTCTGTTTTTCTAAGGTCTAACTATAGATCTCCAAGCATCCAATCACAGCTGTCGACTTGACAGGTTAGGTTCCACCCCTTTCTATTTTTCTTTTTTTGGTCAATATCGTGCTCATTCTGTGCGATGTTTGTGGAAGGTGACACTTTGCCTGCCTGGGGTGAAACTAAATACATGCTTATCTTTTTCGTCCCAACAGTTTTACAAATTAAAAATATTATCGCCATCTTGATTCGTCTTTTGTCTGCTCTGCTCTACATACACAATAACCCGAGAATTCTGCAGCTATCACCCCAAATTGGCAAACGTTTTAGCTGTAAATAAAAATGTATTAAATTTACATGTTGACAACTCCCGCTAAATTGACCCGGACATGATTTTTATTATGCATAGTCACTGAACAACCTATTACGGGCGTTACTTGCTGAAAAACTAGGGCGTGTGCTGTTGTGAACATCAACCACACAGTGGCAGGGAGAAATTAAATAACTGCATTTGTTTTTTTATCTCAAAATAATACCTGAAATGTCTTTATGTTTATTTTAAATAGTGTCTTTCTTTGAAGAGTGGAGAGTTTACTATTATAGGTTTGGCTGTTGTAGGTTGTAGGTTGTTGATTGTGTCGTCAAAGGTGGTTTAGAGGGTGACACAGGCAACGATATAATGTCAGTAGTGTTAATATAGGAGGTTATGGATTGAGGGTTATACAGGTAGACTGAGGTGTATGGTTCTGTTTTACAAAAAAAGATAGAGTACGGAAAGTGAGAAGGAAAGTGGGTGAGGCAGAAAATGAAAAATCACGTGTACGTGAAGCGCATACACTAACTCGATATCGCGGCAAATGACTTGTTTCCAAGGACCACATACAAAAACAGCATAACATGTTAAAAACAGGAGACACACACACACACATAGATTAAGAACTAAACAATCAAACTCTTTGGTATCTCCCTCATAGCATTGATAGACAGCATTTATAGCAAAAAGCAGAAATGATGTACCCTTGTCTCAGACTTCCATCTGTTAGCACAGAAGATTTTACGTCCATCACGTAACTCATCAAATGTCTATCACGTAACTTATCAAAAGTTTTTACGTCCAACACGTAACTCATCAGAAGCTTGTACGCCCATCACATAACTCATCAGAAGCTTTCACGTCCATCACGTAACTCAGCAGAAGCTTTTACGTCAATTACGTAACTCAACAGAAGCTTTTACGTCCGTCAGGTAACTCGGACTCTGGTCACGAATATTTCCTTCACTTACTTTTAAGTATGTCACGCCTTCTACCAGAATCATGATTAAGGACATCAAAATAGAGAAGCTCTTGAAACAGAATTTACGTCTGCAAGGCGAGGAATATCAGTTTACAATGAACTCACAAATATCAGAGTAAAAAAAAGACTGATTTTAGAGAAGTAAAACTTCTTCTGCAGGTACCAGTACAGAGTCAATGAACTCCAGGGAAGTATATACAAAGTCCAAACAGAGACATACCTTCACAATCAAGCCATTTCTTCAGACGTTATACCATGCTGCTAAAGAAGTGTTTGTTTTTCGTTTTCCATGGTCATAATCTTCGCCCCTTTCAGCTGGAACTGCCATAAAAGAGCATCAAGTTCTATGGTAGGGACAAATAACAAAGCTAGATTTGTAGGGCATTTTCCGAGGTGAGAAAAACTGGAACACAATGTGGCAACCGGAAAAATTGAGGGAAGAAGAGACAGAGGAAGGCACAGAGAGAAGTTACTGGATGGGCTGTCAGTGTGGCTAGGAAGAAAGTCACCGGCGGATCTCATAATCAAGTCTAAAGACAGGGAATTGTGGAGAGAAATGATCGCCTACGCCACGCGGCATGGCACTTGATTGATTGATAAATAACAAAAATCTTGGGAATGCTAAAGGCTGCCTGTAGTTACAGCTGGTGAAGCCACACGGACGTTTTGTGCGGATAAAATGCTTCGAATAATCCAGGATTCTATCAAAGATAACCGACGTCCTGAGTAGCCGATATCATTCTCTGACGATGTCTTCACCAACAGACTGAGCATGCGCAACGAACATAAACACGTGTACATCTTTTCGAGAACTTTCGGCAGAGAATTACATTCCTGCAAAATGGTGTTTCCGTATTCTTTGTTCTTGTCTAGTGTGAGTTCTTTCTCTTCTATAAAATATCGCGTTTTGGAAAGAAGAAGAAGAAGAAGAAGGAGAAGAACAGGAGAAGGAGAATAATAATAACAATAATGAGAGAAGGAGAATGAGGAAGAAGAAGAACAACAATATGAGGAAAATTAGGAGGAGGATGAGAAGAAGAAGCAGAGAAGGAGGAGGAGGAGGAAGAAGAAGAAAAAGAGGAAGAGGAGGAGGAGGGGAGAGTAAGAAAAATAAGAAGTAGAGAATGAAGAATAAGGAGGAGGAGAAAAAGAAAGAAGAAACGAATTTACAAGTGCACAGTTTATCTTCATTAACTTCTTTGTATAATTTTGCCTCCTTGCTGTCGCTAGAGTCTACAGCCTGGGCCTAAGTCCTTCTATCTGCACAGAGCTTTCTCTTATATCCTGCCACAGAAGACTGGAAGGCTGTGTGGTGTCTATACATTCGTGTTACAAACGACATTGTTACAAACGGCATTTCATTTATGCTATAGATGACAGTATTAAAAGCTCATGAAATCTTTAATTATGTATAAATATTATCTTTATTTAATATATGTTAAAATTTAAATATATTCATTTCTTGAATTTCCCCGCCGGGAAATTTCTTCCCTAAAAATTTCCGTTCCTACTATTCTGTTCTTGATTAGTTCTGGTAGATATAGAGGTTACCTAGCAACCATCTGTTTGTGTTTCTATTTAGTGGCTTCCTGTGAGAGAGAGATTAACCACCACCCAGGTCTCTAGGCTAAATTTAGTAAGTCCCCCCCCCCGCAAAAAAAATCATTAGCATCAACTGATATATGGCCCGATTCCCTTGTAGTTATGATCTCAGACCAAACACGTTATCTGTGTATATTTCTGTCCTGGCAAACTTCTTTCTGACTTTTTAAATTGCTTTCATGTAGACGAAGTTGACTGTATTCTGCAGAGTTTTGCTTTCCCGTGTCGCCGTGCGCCACTGCCCCGCCCCCCTTGTCCCTTCTGACCTATAACGCCCCCTGATATATGGCCTGACTCGCTTGTAGTTATGATCTCCGCTGTTGCTGTACGACTTTATATAACCAAACAAATTGTCGGACTTCTATTTTTTAACAGACTCGTTACTTACTTCTTAAGTTTTCATGCAAACGGTGTTTCTGCAGAGTTTTGCTTGGCCATGTTGCCCGTCACGGCTTCTAGCTTACGCCTACTCCACATAGATAATCCACAACCTCCCCCCCCCCCCCCCAATAGCTGGGTAAAACTATGAGAATGTTTCGTTCTCTTTTTTCTAGATGGCTGGAGTATTCCAGACATTGCACGTTCGTGGTATTCGTTACACAGGCAGCATGGAAATAAACATTTATTTTAAAATATTGTTATTTTATCTGCCTTGTTTTTTTTCGACCATGTTACTTTACGTTAGCCATTAGCCAGTTTCTGTCACAGATGTCTTATACAAGTGGCATATTACAAGAAAGCATTGTTATCCATTATATATGTATGTGTGTGCGCGCGCGAATGTTTGTATTTGTTTATTATGTTTAAAAGGTTACATTTTTTTTTAAAAAGTTCACCTGTTACTGTTAACTTTCATGAATCTCACACATCAGTCAGAATATATTAATAATAAAGGAACAGCACGTATAAATCTGAAGGAAGTAAAGTAAACAAAATCAGCAAAAGGAGCGATAAAAGTGATGTCTCATATCCTTGTTAACGCTCTGAAGCTGGAGCACACGTCAAAGCTGCGCCCTTAAGATTCTGACAGTGACGAGGTGCTGTCTCGGGGATGTCCAACGTCAGGGCCGTCAAAGGCCACAACTGTATAAGGAAATCAAGTGGCTGGCCGGCATATCAATCAACTAGTCTTGTGCCAGTTTACGCAAAAATGAGGAGAAAAAAATGAAGATTATGAATTAAAATGGAATTGATTGATTTTAATTGTTTTTCAGGTATTTTAAAACTGTTTTACATGTTTTTTTTTGTGTTAATTAATCAAATAAATCAATTTTTTAAAATATACGCCAGTTGTCTGATTTGTTTACAGCTGTAAGGACTAGTACATTGTTTTGCATGTTTAGCTTCATTATAAAGTTGAAACGATGTGAATACGAACATAAGCGTAACTAATCGGTAATTCTCCTTATACGATAACGTGATGAGCAGTTTAACAAAAAATTTTGTTTAAGTTAACATACACGAAATTTGTTTAGATAATAAGCATCAGAATTAATGTGGAACTTTTTTTTTTTTGCTTCTTTGTTAAAAATCCTTTTTTTTTCCCCGACACAATTCGCTTTGGGATGGGAAGCAAATCATCTGGTGACTTCAGCGGGCAATTACCGCGGACGTCAGAGAGTTAAATATAGCTAAGCTGTCGTAAAGCCACGGATGCTTGACAGTACGGAAAGTATGCTCTGGTTAACTTGACTGGAGAATGGTTCACAAACAACAGAAAACAACCCAGAGGTGTTCGTAATGTTCAGATTTCAGATAAGCCATGTGTGCCCTTATAATAGAAAGGACAACACACGATTGCTTGGGCAAGTTACACTTGTTGATTATCTGGGTTGATGACGGTAATCTCAGATTCATTTATACACCCGTTATTATGTAGTGCGACGGTTCATGTTGTATACGAACATCCATGAATGGCCGATTGTTAAACAATTGTTATATTCGAATGCGTCAATCACAATTGTCGCGCGCAGGTTGTACAGTTTTAACCCCATTTGATGAATGTGATTCAATGAAAAGGCGTGAAGATTCGTCGGTCCTGGAACATGTCAGCTATCACTCTTCAACAATTCTTCACCAGCCTTGTCACGTTCTCGTTCATTGCAGCATTTATTAGTAGCAATCTAAAGTATATGCATGACTTATCCGTGAAAGGGTGGAAGAGATGTAGCATTTAAACTGCCTTCTCGTGCGCAAGGAGTCGGTTGTAGAAAAACTCGCCGCGTTATCTACTCAGTTGAGCTTAAAAAACGGGTACCTGATACTAGTTTTAGGGAAATAAGGTAGCAAGACTCGGGGGGGGGGGGGTATCTGGCCTTGGAACTTGAGTGCCTGAAAAGTGAATACTTCTCTACGGTATGCTACAAAATGTGGTGCAAGACTGATCATAGCTCGCAGAGGACTCTCTGAAATATACATAGTTTTAATGAAATCTCTGTGCAATGTGTTAATATTTGTGTAATACACACGAAGAGACAGTTCAGTATAGTTTGTTACATGAAACGAAAACATTATATAAGCTTTTTTTGTCATATTTTAAAAATAAACTTCAATCCTGGCACTATTTATCACAGAGAGTATATAAAGATAACATTTTATTTTTATCAGTGCTCGCTTGAGCATGGCTTCATCAGTGGTGACAAAGGCATCAGAAATTGTCTCCATCACTTTATTCATGCCTCGAAACTTTGCCTTCTCAACCATATCAATAAAAAGCAGACAATTTATCTCTTCATTTGTACTTTAAATGCATTAAAACATTGTGCACAAGATTTCAGACTAACATTTATTGTAGTGAATAACACGAGAAACATAACTCGTAATTGAAAATGAAGATTTGACATCATAATAACAGTTCACATGTTACTGTAGAGTACTATTCTGATATTACAACGACAAAATCCAGCTGTAGATAGTGTCACTCTCAACCCGAGGTTCAAAATAAATATGATTAAAATCTGTTCCTTCAGTAATCTTCAAAGTCAGTTACATTAACCACATTTACATTACAATTCTCGCGCTATCTCTGCTCTCACAATATCTGCTACTTTAAACAAAATCTACATTACAATTCTCACGCTATCTATGATCTCACAGGATCTGCACATTAAACAAAATCTACATTACAATTCTCACGTTATCTCTTCTCTCACAAGATCTGCACATTAAACAAAATCTACATTACATTTCTCACATTATCTCTGCTCTCACAAGATCTGCACATTAAACAAAATCTACATTACATTTCTCACATTATCTCTTCTCTCACAAGATCTGCACATTAAACAAAATCTACATTACATTTCTCACATTATCTCTTCTCTCACAAGATCTGCACATTAAACAAAATCTACATTACATTTCTCACATTATCTCTTCTCTCACAAGATCTGCACATTAAACAAAATCTACATTACATTTCTCACATTATCTCTTCTCTCACAGATCTGCACATTAAACAAAATCTACATTACAATTCTCACGTTATCTCTTCTCTCACAAGATCTGCACATTAAACAAAATCTACATTACATTTCTCACATTATCTCTGCTCTCACAAGATCTGCACATTAAACAAAATCTACATTACATTTCTCACATTATCTCTTCTCTCACAAGATCTGCACATTAAACAAAATCTACATTACATTTCTCACATTATCTCTTCTCTCACAAGATCTGCACATTAAACAAAATCTACATTACATTTCTCACATTATCTCTTCTCTCACAAGATCTGCACATTAAACAAAATCTACATTACATTTCTCACATTATCTCTGCTCTCACAAGATCTGCACATTAAACAAAATCTACATTACAATTCTCACGTTATCTCTTCTCTCACAAGATCTGCACATTAAACAAAATCTACATTACATTTCTCACATTATCTCTGCTCTCACAAGATCTGCACATTAAACAAAATCTACATTACATTTCTCACATTATCTCTTCTCTCACAAGATCTGCACATTAAACAAAATCTACATTACATTTCTCACATTATCTCTTCTCTCACAAGATCTGCACATTAAACAAAATCTACATTACATTTCTCACATTATCTCTTCTCTCACAAGATCTGCACATTAAACAAAATCTACATTACATTTCTCACATTATCTCTGCTCTCACAAGATCTGCACATTAAACAAAATCTACATTACATTTCTCACATTATCTCTTCTCTCACAAGATCTGCACATTAAACAAAATCTACATTACATTTCTCACATTATCTCTTCTCTCACAAGATCTGCACATTAAACAAAATCTACATTACATTTCTCACATTATCTCTTCTCTCACAAGATCTGCACATTAAACAAAATCTACATTACATTTCTCACATTATCTCTGCTCTCACAAGATCTGCACATTAAACAAAATCTACATTACAATTCTCACGTTATCTCTTCTCTCACAAGATCTGCACATTAAACAAAATCTACATTACATTTCTCACATTATCTCTGCTCTCACAAGATCTGCACATTAAACAAAATCTACATTACATTTCTCACATTATCTCTGCTCTCACAAGATCTGCTACATTAAACAAAATCTACATTACAATTCTCACTATATCCTTGCTCTCTGAATACTACAAACACTTATAGGATCTGGTGCCATCAGAACAGACAAAACTCTTTTATTCTTAAAAGGCTCCACTGCTCTTCAATAAATCTCTTCTTTGTCCTTAAACTCTCACAGTTCTCAATTTAATTTCATGTCTACATTTCTTTTCTGTATTTTGGTTTGACATTTAGAAGGTCTATCTTTTCTGTAAAACTTTAATTTTAAAAAAGTTCTTACATTTCCTCCATTTCGTTCAACTTCATTTTGAAGTTCAACTTCTGTGAGTAAATTTTCTAAGAGAAGTTTTTTGGTTTTTTTTAATCCGATCTAATTAAAAGCAAAAATCATTTTCTGCAACAAACCTCGCGTTTCCTTTCCAAAAATCTGCTGTCAGATGTCCCAGTCTGACCTTTAGATCACCCCACCATTAAGTTTACATAACTTTAACCTAAAAAAAAAGCATAAAACCTTATTGACCTGCATATTTTTCGGCGCCTAACACCACACCTGACTCTCTTAAGACAGAATAAACTTCCGGCCTGACATTTAAACTCGCACTAGCACTGAGAAGAATCCTTCACTTCCCATTCCCTTTTCTCAACTTGACTCTCCTCTGCCAATATGGCTCCACTCCCTTATTCTATAACACATCGTACAAGAATATTTCGTTATTCTTCTACTGGTAGACTTATTTATTCAGTAAACAATCTACGACCAAGCACTCTCTCGTTTCTTTCTTCGCCGCTAGCAACGCTCCAGTAGTTTCTCGTGTTGTTATAAAACTAACAACAGATCGGAATTTATAACATTGATAAGTATCACGCTATGTGCAGGCTATGCCATGAACCTAACTTTCCCCGTGACTCCCCCACCCACCCAAACAATGATTGTAGCCCGTCTGTAGTTTTCCAAAAGTAAATTTTAGAAACGAATCGATGTCTCTAATTTATTAACTAAACAACTATTCTTATCACTTGCTGGGTCAGAAAAATGGCATATAAGCAAACCATGTTCTGGCGAAAAACTTATAGTGTAAATCTCACTTCTTATATAAACGCTGATTTTGTTCCATGTGCTGTCAGACTGAATATACTGTCACACTAAGAGTTGAGGTCTGGCAAAGGGTGAGGTCTGGCAGTGGGTGAAGTCTGGTAAAGAGTTAGGTCTGGTAAAGGGTGAAGTCTGGTAAAGGGTGAAGTCTGGTAAAGAGTGAAGTCTGGTAAAGAATGAGGTGTCTGGTAAAGGATGAGGTCTAGTAAATGGTGAAGTCTGGTAAAAGGTCAGGTCTGGTAAAGGGTGAGGTCTGGTAAAGGGTGAGGTCTGGTAAAGAGTAAGGTCTGGTAAAGAGTGAGGTCTGGTAAAGGGTGAGGTCTGGTAAAGGGTGAGGTCTGGCAGTTGGTGAAGTCTGGTAAAGGGTGAGGTCTGGTAAAGGGTAAAATCTGGTAAAGGGTGAGGTCTGGTAAAGGTTCTTTGCCGAGTGGACTGATAAGCAGGCATGTCTGGAAAGCATGTTAAAAAATTCGTCATACAATGGATATCTGTCCTCAGTAGCCTCAGTGGAAAGAAAGAGTCGGGCAGATTGGCCGAAGATGGATGAATAATGCAAATAGAAGCTAAATATACTAGTAATAATTTTAAAGGAAAAAAAAAACAGACCGAAAACTACGAGAGGTACCCAAAGAGTAAGTATACATCCATAAAAGTGATGTCGATCTAAAGATCATGGTTGCGGACTTTTCCATATTCGTCAGCTGACAGCGTTATTTCAGATGGCAGCACTCTGCAGCACCATCTAGGCGGCATAAGTCACTTAAAGATGAAATGTTGATTGAAACAATTGTCCAACTAGGAAGTTCGTGCTATTATCCGATTTCCGAAAGCGAAATGGGTGTCAGCTGCGGAAATTCATCCACAATTCGTGGAAATCTAATGTGATGAGTCGACAGCATATGGCAAAATAGTGTGAAGAAATTCGAACCAGGCAACCATTGAGGTAGTGCGGAGTGGCAGACTTGCGACGGCAGATACTGCAACGAGCGAAACGAACGCCAAACGTACGGTTTTGACGAGCAGACGAGTGAGTGTGAACGAATCGAGTCATGACTTGAGTATGTCACATGGAACAGTGTCCAGGATGATTGTGCATTTTGGGAATTCATAATGTGTATGCATGATGGGTTCCCCAGTCCCTTTTCGAGAACCAAAAGGCAAAGAGAATGGCATATGCCCTGTCATTCCTGCAAAGTTACACCATTCACAGCCAAGACTTTCCAGAAAGCGCTGTCACCGGTGACGAGACATGGGTTCAGCATAGCACCCCAGGACGTGCAAGCCTGGAACAGAAGCATCTGGGTTTCCCACCGACCAAGAAATGCAAGGTCGTGCCACCTGTAGACAAAATGGTGGCTACCGTATTCTGGGATCAGAATAGCGTATTGTTGGTCGATTTCCTGGAAAGGGGAACAACATTGAATGCGGCTGTGTACGATGCAACACTGGGACGTTTAACAGCTGCCGTCAGACCTCGTTGTCCTGGCTGTTGACAAGAGGTGTGTTGCTCTTCAGTGACAACATCTGTTCACACACGGCCGATTCGATTCGAGAACTCCTGCAGCATTTTCAGTGTGAGGTTCTGGACCATCTGCTGCATAGCCCCGGTGTGCCACAAATGATTTTCATCTCTTCCTAGCACTCAAGGAACTTCTTGGTGGCCACAGATTAGAGAGTGACGTGGATGTCGAGAGAGCTTTGTCACGGTGGCTGTAAGTTCGGGGTACCACGTTTTGTGAGATGGGCAGAGAAAAAATAACTTGTCTCCTTCAGTCATCAAGGAGAAAACATGAAAAAAAACTTGTCTCCTTCAGTCGTCAAGGAGAAAACATGTTAAAAAAACTTGTCTCTTTCAGTCGTCAAGGAGAAAACATGGAAAAAAACTTGTCGTCTTTTGCGTCAAGGAGAAAAAAGAGAAAAAAAATTGTCTCCTTCAGCGTCAAGGAGAAAACATGGGAAAAAACTTGTCTCCTTCAGTCGTCAAGGAGAAAACATTGAAAAAACTTGTCTCCTTCAGCGTCAAGGAGAAAACGTCGGAAAAAAACTTGTCTCTTTCAGCGTGAAGGAGAAAATATGGGAAAAAAACTTATCTCCTTCAGTCGTCAAGGAGAAAACGTGGGAAAAAAAACTTGTCTCCTTCAGCGTCAAGAAGAAAACGTGGGGAAAAAACTTGTCTCCTTTAGCGTCAAGGAGAAAACATGGAAAAAAACTTGTCTCCTTCAGTCGTCAAGGAGAAAACATGGAAAAAAACTTGTCTCCTTCAGCGTCAAGGAGAAAACGTGGGAAAAAACTTGTCTCCTTTTGCGTCAAGGAGAAAACATGGACAGAAACTTGTCTCCTTCAGCGTCAAGGAGAAAATATGGAAAAAAAACTTGTCTCCTTCAGTCGTGAAGAAGACTACGTGGAAAAAAAAAACTTCTCTCCTTCAGTCATGGAAAAAAAAGACCCCATCACAGAGCGCAGTGTACAATGTGGTATGTCCCAATAAATTTTGCTCCTGAAGTAATAAAGTTTGTAAACTTACTTCTGGGACGACCCTCTTATATAAATATTTTTTTAAAAGGATGAACAAAACTGGAAATGAAGGATGCGTGATGAATATAATCAACTGTCAAGACACGACCAAGTTATAAATCTTCCGAATGAGTCAGTTATAGTTTTCTTCATTTCTTCAGTCCACACACAAGAAAACTGCAGGTTGTCCTGTCGGGAATGCCGTGTTTCTCGATACATTTCACCTCAGCCAGGTCCACATCGTTCCCTACATCAATCTCTAGACTGTTAGGACAACCTCACCCCACCTCTCCCCCATCCCATGAAGCTTCCTAGTAAAAGAAGTGGGGCTGTATTTCGCCACCTCTGTTACAGGTCACAGGTTACAGGTCACATGTGCGTCACTGTAATCAATGAAGACAGTCTTACAGCGCCAGAAAGTTGCCTAGACATGATGCCAGAGCCAATATTTTTCATGACCTGTCGTCACGCTAGACGATGATGATGATACGTTGCGTGTGTCTGACTACCTTTCCTTCTCCAACTCCAGATAAGTCAGGTACCCATTTCTACAGCTGGACGATTAAGGCGCCTTGCCAGATCCAAATGATAAATGTCAAGGAATGAACATGAGGTTGGACTGGAGACTAACATCCCAAGCAAATTGTCAATCACAGTGACCTCTGACTGAAGAATTGCTGTACTTTACGCGAGGTGTCTCTTACTGTTTTGTCTTGTTATGTCTTATCTTTCTCCTTCCTCACGGTTGAGGGTACAGACTTCTTGATAGGCCTGGGCGATTTGCTTCGTATAATGGTATATTCGTGGTGGATGGAATGGGAGAGCAGCTGACAGATAATGTTGGTTATGGTCACCATTCTATGATGGTAGGCAGATGATCTCAATGTAGGGACAATGGCTACGATCACTGACTAGTACAGTCACTGCCCGGAAGGAAAGCAATGGTAAACTATCTTCTGGAAACATACCAAGAAACCCAAGCAGCAATCATGGAAAGTCAATTAGGAAAAAGATCTGGTGGTGACGCCTCCAGGCCAGATAGATCTAAATGGATGCAACAGCAGCAGGCCATATTGCTCACAACCGAGAGGCCTACAGGAGTGCTGTTTGGGAGGCAAAGTTCCGCAAGGGACATGCAAATGAATGAATGAATGGTATATTCAGTGTTATGTTATTTCCTTTCTTCACATCATTCGTGGGCGGAGTCTCCCTCTGTTTCCCACAAGTCTTAGAGTGAATGTTTTCTGTCCTATAACTTTCTGGCGGTAGCCGTGTTACCTGGCCAAGTCGTTTCAGTTACTGTTTGTGTAACACTGGTGCTACTTCAAGCCTTGCCTTGCTGGTGTCATTTCTAATTGCACTTCTTCTTGTTACATTTAGTATTCTCCTGAGACATCTCACTTCTGTCGTGATGATTTTCCTTTTATTCTTAGCTGTAAGTGTCCATGTCTGAGATTGTTGGCACAGAGCCGGATGGAAGATTGAGTTTATTTAGAGCTATTTTTGCTTCGATTGTGGTGTACTAGATTTTTCAGTAGAGGTGCCATTTGTCCAAAGACATGACTTGCTTTATTGCATCTGTTCTCAATTCCGGCAGTGATTTCGGCATTTCCAAAAATGATAATACTGCAGTCCCTGGTTGCTTGAAATGCTTCACTTGCTTGAAATGCTTCACTTGCTTGAAATGCTTCACTGGCTTGAAATGCTGATCGCTCAAGATCTTCATCGACATTTATCTGGTAATGGCCATAACTTCCCTCTTTTTTTACAGCACTAATTTTCATGTTATTTTTTTTCCAAATGGCCTTGCTAAGTTATCTATGTTCTATTACAGGTCTTTCTCTGAATGTGGCAGTAAGATTTTGATCGTCAGCAAAAAGGAGTTCATCTATGGTCCACTTCCTGCGTAAGTTTCCTGACTGGTTTTGCCAGTTTACTGGCACTGTTTCTGGATCTGGCCTGGTTGTCGGACAGTTTTATGGTGGAACTTTTACTACACATGCCAGCCTCTTTGCAGATGTCCTCAATGTTTGTTATGAATAGTAAGTGAGATAGTACACAACCCTGCCTCACTCCAGACTTTATGATGAATGGTTCGGAGTGTCCTGCGTTTCTTCTAACTGTACTCTGGCTGTACCTGTATAGTTCTGTTTTTTCGCAAGATGATCAGATGTACACTCACTTCATAATGTTCTAAGATTTCCCACAATTTGTACCTACACTGTCTCATAGTGCGGGAACCAAGGGAAGTGTTTTTCTGGTTAGATCATTGACCAGTGCTCGCTGAAATATGCCAACATGACAGAGAGAGAGAGAGAGAGAGAGAGAGAAAGAGAGAGAGAGATAAAGAGAGAGAGAGAGAAAAAGATAGAGATAGAGAGAGCGAGAGAGAGAAAGAGGGAGACAAAGAGAGAAAGAGAGAGAGAGAGAGAGCGCGCGAGAGAGAGAAAAGAGAGAGAGAGAAAAGAGAGAGAGAGAGATCTGAACAAATAATGAGAAGTTAACGACAGAAGTGTATTAGAATCGTTAGGGACTTCGTGAAATAGAAAATCACACTCACGGAAATGTATTTTACACGGCACATGATGGTAATGATTCGTGAGAAAATCTTTTTTACAAATAAGGCTTATTTTACAAAAGTTATACATTTGAACTTTGAAATCTCAGACAATAAATCTACGACATAAATGACGGTAAACACAAAACTTCCCAAACTGCTTCACCAGCATCCAGCATGTATGTCTTACAACAGTACATATATATGCTCTAAAAATTCTGAGAAAGTCCGTCCGTATATATATATATATATATATATATATATATATATATATATATATATCGTCCCGTGTGTGTACATCTATATTTCCTCGAATATAAAAAAGGCAAATTTTCAAATATTATTACAAAATACGCATCTCACATCGATCAAATAGGAAAATACAGAGTGATACATCAAGTGTTCCAGAATCTTAAAAGTAAATGTTTAAATAATGCAGTAGATGAATATTTACACAAATGAAGTTCAATATGTGGTGTAATGTTCACCATCCTTTGTGCTATTTTCAATAAATTCTTCACTTCCGAGTATTTTTTTTTCTCAAAACTTAAAAATCATCTTTTAAAAACAAACTTGATATTATTCTAAAGGTCATTGGCCGACAGCCTTTAACCCGAATTTCTAGCGTCTGTGCACGCCTGTATATGGCGATGTTAAAAAAAGTTGAACTTGATACAGTTATAGAAGAATCATTGGATTAACTCTTTTACAACCAAACGGAAATGTCCAAGTCACACGTAGAAATTTTCGTCATGTTTACTGGACAAGGACCAAAGGGTTATATTTATCCTACATACTAAATTAAAATTTTCGCTGCCCAAAGCAAATAACAAAAGTAAACAGACACAGTTATGTGGTATTTTTAAAAAGCAATTCCAGTAGTTCTTGGTTGGGAAAATGTTACGCTGTTTTTTTTTAATTTATTTTGTTGGGTGGGTTGGGGGACAGCAAAAATAACTAATGAAGAATGTAGGAGAAGAGCTGGAGAGACAAAAAACCTTGTCAAAAAGATAAGAGAGAGACAATGTACTTTCATAGGACATGCAATGAGAAGAGGGGGCATTGAAAATATTATAACAACAGGAAAAATAGAAGGAAGAAGATCAAGAGGAAGACCAAGAGAAATGATACTGGACAGTCTGACGGGATGGTGTGAGAGGAGATCACCAACTTAGCTGATGGCCTGCATGAAGGATCGCGTACTCTGGAGAAGCATAATAGCCAACGCCAGTCGGCACGGTACATGATGATGATGGGTTGGGGGAGGGGGTAAAATATAACAATCTATGAGGGGTGATTGATTAGTTCTCAGCATAAGGTACAACGGATTATTTGCGGACACCTGTTTTGGGGTTACTTCTCAACATAGTACCCTTGCAAGTTTATGTACATAGTCCAGCGATCCTGGAGCAAACAGATCCCTTCTTTGTAAACGTCAGCATCTTATGCCAGTAGAAAATGGTCTACAGCATGAATGACGTCATCATATGAAGCAAATTTGCGACCACTGATCTCCTTTTTGACTTTGGTAAACAAGTAATAGTCTGAAGAGGCCAAATCTGGGGAATAAGGAGGATGTCCAAGAAGCTGGAAGCCGCATTCATGAATGGCAGCCACTGCCACCGCCAACTTGTGAACTGGAGGATTGTCTTGATGAAATATGACTCCTCTCGTCAATTTCCCTTGACGCTTTTCCTTCAGTTTGACCCGCAGTTGCTTCACAAGATTAGCGTAATAGGCCCCGGTGATTGTTCTGCCTTTTTGAAGATAGTCTACCAATAGCATACCTTCTGAATCCAAAAAGATGAAAGCACTTTGCCTGCAGACAGAACCACCATTGCTTTCTTTGGAGGTGGGGATCCTTGATGTTTCCACTGCTTTGACTGTTCTTTGGTTTCTGGTTGAAAATGATGAACCTAAGTCTCATCCATAGTCACAAATTTCTGAAGAAACTTTTCAGGACCTGCAGAAAAATGGTCAAGATTGTCTCCTTACATGTTGAGACGCTGTCGTTTGTGATCAGCTCCAAGAAATTTCGGGACCCATCGGGCAGAGACCTTTGTCATTTGAAGATCATTGTGAATAATGGCATGAACACATTCCTGAGAGATGCCCAACTCAGTAGCAATGTACCGCTCAGTTAGTCGTGGATACTCCATTATCATGTCATGGATTCTGCTTGTGGTTTCATCGGTGGTTTCCGTTCTTGGTCTTCCTGGACGAGAATCATCTTCCAGACTCTCCCTTCCATGTTTGAACTGAGCTGCCCATTTCTTCACTGTGCTGTAAGAAGGGACACTCTCCCCTAGAGTCTCTACCATATCCTCATGGATCTCCTTCGATGATAAGCCCTTGATGCAGAGGTAGCGAAGAAGCTCGATGAGAAATTGTATCCATTTTCTCAATTTCTGTCACCCCTTACTACTTCAGTAGCCTGTAAAAAAATTGGTCGCAGATAATTTCTTGAAACTTGTTGTTTAATCTTACATTAACCTGATCTACAAATGCACCTAATATCAACTGTGTGTTTCAAGTATTTGTACCTTAGGCCGCGAACAACCTTCGTAATGAAGAATATTTTGATAAAAAAGTAGAGAATCAAACGCGCTCTTTTTTCGCACAGAAAATATCAGGAATTGCATTTAAAGATGACCACATACTTTGATGTTGAAGATGACCACACTAGAGGTGAGATTCAGTCAGTTAAAGCCAGCAGACCAGTACAGACAGAGACCTACTTCTACAGTCTCAGTTACTCCTGGAGATATACTATCATTTGTTTGAACAACTGTGTCGTATGCCGAGCGAGTTGCGCTGTTTTGCGGGAAGACCTGGACGAAGCAGGTTTCTTAGCAAACTGTACCACCATTATGAGTATCACTCAGGGGCCAGCTCTGTCAGTCTTAGCACCAGAATCATTTAGTCCTAGCACCAGAATCATTTAGTCCTAGCACCAGAATCATTTAGTCCTAGCACTAGAACCATTTAGTCCTAGCACCAGAATCATTTAGTCCTAGCACCAGAATCATTTAATCCTAGCACCAGAATCATTTAGTCCTCCTATCAAAATCATTTAGTCCTAGCACCAGAATCATTTAGCCCTAGGACCAAAATCACTTAGTCCTAGCACCAGAATAATTTAGTCCTAGCACCAGAATCATTTAGTCCTAGCACAAAGATCATTTATTCCTCCCATCAGAATCATTTAGTCCTAGCACTAGAATCATTTAGTCCTCCCATCAGAATCATTTAGTCATAGCACCAGAATCATTTAGTCCTAGCACCAGAATCATTTAGTCCTAGCACCAGAATCATTTAGTCCTCCCATCAGAATCATTTAGTCCTAGCACCAGAATCATTTAGTCCTAGCACCAGAATCATTTAGTCCTAGCACCAGAATCATTTAGTCCTCCCATCAGAATCATTTAGTCCTAGCACCAGAATCATTTAGTCTTAGCACCAGAATCATTTAGTCCTAGCACCAGAAACATTTAGTCTTAGCACCAGAATCATTTAGTCGTAGCACCAGAAACATTTAGTCTTAGCACCAGAAACATTTAGTCTTAGCACCAGAAACATTTAGTCCTAGCACTAGAAACATTTAGTCCTAGCACCAGAAACATTTAGTCATAGCACCAGAAACATTTAGTCCTAGCACCAGAAACATTTAGTCTTAGCACCAGAATCATTTAGTCCTCCCATCAGAATCATTTAGTCCTAGCACCAGAATCATTTAGTCCTCCTATCAAAATCATTTAGTCCTAGCACCAGAATCATTTAGCCCTAGGACCAAAATCATTTAGTCCTAGCACCAGAATAATTTAGTCCTAGCACCAGAATCATTTAGTCCTAGCACAAAGATCATTTATTCCTCCCATCAGAATCATTTAGTCCTAGCACTAGAATCATTTAGTCCTCCCATCAGAATCATTTAGTCATAGCACCAGAATCATTTAGTCCTAGCACCAGAATCATTTAGTCCTAGCACCAGAATCATTTAGTCCTCCCATCAGAATCATTTAGTCCTAGCACCAGAATCATTTAGTCCTAGCACCAGAATCATTTAGTCCTAGCACCAGAATCATTTAGTCCTCCCATAAGAATCATTTAGTCCTAGCACCAGAATCATTTAGTCCTAGCACCAGAATCATTTAGTCCTAGCACCAGAATCATTTAGTCCTCCCATCAGAATCATTTAGTCCTAGCACCAGAATCATTTAGTCTTAGCACCAGAATCATTTAGTCCTAGCACCAGAAACATTTAGTCTTAGCACCAGAATCATTTAGTCCTCCCATCAGAATCATTTAGTCCTAGCACCAGAATCATTTAGTCTTAGCACCAGAATCATTTAGTCCTAGCACCAGAAACATTTAGTCTTAGCACCAGAATCATTTAGTCATAGCACCAGAAACATTTAGTCTTAGCACCAGAAACATTTAGTCCTAGCACCTGAAACATTTAGTCCTAGCACCAGAAACATTTAGTCTTAGCACCAGAATCATTTAGTCATAGCACCAGAATCATTTAGTCCTAGCACCAGAATCATTTAGTCCTAGCACCAGAAACATTTAGTTCTAGCACCAGAATCACACGCTCGTACAAAGCTCAGATACATTAGCTTCAGTACAAGGTTCATACATCAAACCAGATACACTACTCCAGTACAAGAGTATTACAGAGCCCAGATAACGTTAACACTAGTATAGGTTTCATACAGAACCCAGTTACGTTAACGTCAGTACAAGCTTACTACAGAGCCCAATTGTGTTAACATCAGTACAGGGTTCATATAGAGCCCAGTTACGTTAACATCAATACAGAGTTCATACAGAGCCCAGTTATGTTAACATCAATACAGAGTTCATACAGAGCCCAGTTACGTTAACATCATTACAGGATTCATACAGAGCCCAGTTACGTTAACATCATTACAGGATTCATACAGAGCCCAGTTACGTTAATATCAGTACAGGATTCATACAGAGCCCAGCTACCTTAATATCAGCACAGGGTTCATACAGAGCCCAGACGTGTTTGACTCAGTATGAGAACCTTTCAGAGCCTAGGTAAACTAACCAGGCTGAATTAAGTTACCCTATTACTTCTGTCATTCCGCTGAAACTTGTCTGACTGGTTAAAAAATGCGAATAATTGCAAAGTCAGTATCCTCGCTGCACTCTGGGAAAACTCACAGTTGTTCCACTCTGGGAAAACTCACAGTTGTTCCACTCTGGGAAAACCCACAGTTGTTCCACTCTGGGAAAACCCACAGTTGTTCCACTCTGGGAAAACTCACAGTTGTTCTACTCTGGGAAAACTCACAGTTGTTCCATTCTGGGAAAACTCACAGTTGTTCCACTCTGGGAAAACTCACAGTTGTTCCATTCTGGGAAAACTCATAGTTGCTCCACTCTGGAAAAACTCACAGTTGTTCCATTCTGGGAAAACTCATAGTTGCTCCACTCTGGGAAAACTCACAGTTGTTCTACTCTGGAAAAACTCATAGTTGCTCCACTCTGGAAAAACTCACTGTTGTTCCACTCTTTTCTTAGGAAAGATTATCTCAGCAAAGATGTGTATACTTATATAGCATTGGTTAACATCAATACAGAGTTCATACAGAGCCCAGTTATGTTAACATCAATACAGAGTTCATACAGAGCCCAGTTACGTTAACATCATTACAGGATTCATACAGAGCCCAGTTACGTTAACATCATTACAGGATTCATACAGAGCCCAGTTACGTTAATATCAGTACAGGATTCATACAGAGCCCAGCTACCTTAATATCAGCACAGGGTTCATACAGAGCCCAGACGTGTTTGACTCAGTATGAGAACCTTTCAGAGCCTAGGTAAACTAACCAGGCTGAATTAAGTTACCCTATTACTTCTGTCATTCCGCTGAAACTTGTCTGACTGGTTAAAAAATGCGAATAATTGCAAAGTCAGTATCCTCGCTGCACTCTGGGAAAACTCACAGTTGTTCCACTCTGGGAAAACTCACAGTTGTTCCACTCTGGGAAAACCCACAGTTGTTCCACTCTGGGAAAACCCACAGTTGTTCCACTCTGGGAAAACTCACAGTTGTTCTACTCTGGGAAAACTCACAGTTGTTCCATTCTGGGAAAACTCACAGTTGTTCCACTCTGGGAAAACTCACAGTTGTTCCATTCTGGGAAAACTCATAGTTGCTCCACTCTGGAAAAACTCACAGTTGTTCCATTCTGGGAAAACTCATAGTTGCTCCACTCTGGGAAAACTCACAGTTGTTCTACTCTGGAAAAACTCATAGTTGCTCCACTCTGGAAAAACTCACTGTTGTTCCACTCTTTTCTTAGGAAAGATTATCTCAGCAAAGATGTGTATACTTATATAGCATTGGTTATCATCCGTACCGACTGGCGGGGACAGAACCCACGACTTCTCTCCAAGAAGCAGCGTCGCTTTCTATTCGACCGCAAGAGAAGATAGAAAACAGTGCATCCCTTACTAAATTCAACTTTGTTTCCTTCAAAGTTTAAAAGCACAGTGGTTCTCAACTTTTTTTTCAGGCCACGATTCTCTCACACATCTAAATGGACAATGATAACTCCATAGACTCCCCTAGCACTTCGTATTGTACTTAAATGTAAAAAAAAAAAAAAACTAAATCAAGACTTGCTAATCAGATCCCCACGTGACAGTTCAGGGACTCTTAGGTGTCCTTGGATACCAGGCTGGGAATCAGTGTTCTTGATGACTTTCCTCAGTATGTAGAATTACTCTAATTATCTTGGCCTTTCCTTATCTTCCCCACAAGTCCCTAAACTCTTTCCTGCTCTCATAGAAGTTCGTCTCCCCTCTGTCAGGTTTTCAGCGAAGTTTCTTTTGCTTTCGTGTACCTTCCCGCCTGTAACCAAGACATGCCAGCCAGGCTTGTTTGCATTTATGATTCTGTTTGCAGAAAAATTGTGAAATGTGTACAACAAATGTACATGTCACATAAAACCACCCCGTGGTGTTGTCAAATAATCCGAGACCTTGCGTTTCCACAGGGCGTGTTTTATTTGCTGAGTGAAAATATTGGAGATTATTACCGGGATTTTGGCCTGAGATTTTCACCTCAGTTTTATTGTCAGATCGTCTGTAAATGTTGCTCCCAGAGTTGTAACCATAAATACTGAATTGTTTAACTCAGGTGAGTTAGTACTGAGACACTGCTGAATGTGAAAGAGGTCCTGTGGGGAACGTGGATGTTGAGGATCTGGTACTGATCTGGCTACGCTAACTGGAATGGTGCAGAGTTGAGGATTTGGTACTGATCTGGCTACGCTAACTGGAATGGTGCAGAGTTGAGGATTTGGTACTGATCTGGCTACGCTAACTGGAATGGTGCAGAGTTGAGGATTTGGTACTGATCTGGCTACGCTAACTGGAATGGTGCAGAGTTGAGGATTTGGTACTGATCTGGCTACGCTAACTGGAATGGTGCAGAGTTGAGGATTTGGTACTGATCTGGCTACGCTAACTGGAATGATGCAGAGCTGAGGATTTGATACTGATCTAGTTACACTATCTGGAATGATTGGTACCCAAGACTTGTGTCACAGCAAACTGTCTCTGAAAATGAATATTAACTGTCTACAAGATGAGGAACATTAGTTGTTCCATTCTGGGAAAACTCACAGTTGTTCCACTCTGGGAAAACTCACAGTTGTTCCATTCTGGGAAAACTCATAGTTGCTCCACTCTGGAAAAACTCACAGTTGTTCCATTCTGGGAAAACTCATAGTTGCTCCACTCTGGGAAAACTCACAGTTGTTCTACTCTGGAAAAACTCATAGTTGCTCCACTCTGGAAAAACTCACTGTTGTTCCACTCTTTTCTTAGGAAAGATTATCTCAGCAAAGATGTGTATACTTATATAGCATTGGTTATCATCCGTACCGACTGGCGGGGACAGAACCCACGACTTCTCTCCAAGAAGCAGCGTCGCTTTCTATTCGACCGCAAGAGAAGATAGAAAACAGTGCATCCCTTACTAAATTCAACTTTGTTTCCTTCAAAGTTTAAAAGCACAGTGGTTCTCAACTTTTTTTTCAGGCCACGATTCTCTCACACATCTAAATGGACAATGATAACTCCATAGACTCCCCTAGCACTTCGTATTGTACTTAAATGTAAAAAAAAAAAAAAACTAAATCAAGACTTGCTAATCAGATCCCCACGTGACAGTTCAGGGACTCTTAGGTGTCCTTGGATACCAGGCTGGGAATCAGTGTTCTTGATGACTTTCCTCAGTATGTAGAATTACTCTAATTATCTTGGCCTTTCCTTATCTTCCCCACAAGTCCCTAAACTCTTTCCTGCTCTCATAGAAGTTCGTCTCCCCTCTGTCAGGTTTTCAGCGAAGTTTCTTTTGCTTTCGTGTACCTTCCCGCCTGTAACCAAGACATGCCAGCCAGGCTTGTTTGCATTTATGATTCTGTTTGCAGAAAAATTGTGAAATGTGTACAACAAATGTACATGTCACATAAAACCACCCCGTGGTGTTGTCAAATAATCCGAGACCTTGCGTTTCCACAGGGCGTGTTTTATTTGCTGAGTGAAAATATTGGAGATTATTACCGGGATTTTGGCCTGAGATTTTCACCTCAGTTTTATTGTCAGATCGTCTGTAAATGTTGCTCCCAGAGTTGTAACCATAAATACTGAATTGTTTAACTCAGGTGAGTTAGTACTGAGACACTGCTGAATGTGAAAGAGGTCCTGTGGGGAACGTGGATGTTGAGGATCTGGTACTGATCTGGCTACGCTAACTGGAATGGTGCAGAGTTGAGGATTTGGTACTGATCTGGCTACGCTAACTGGAATGGTGCAGAGTTGAGGATTTGGTACTGATCTGGCTACGCTAACTGGAATGGTGCAGAGTTGAGGATTTGGTACTGATCTGGCTACGCTAACTGGAATGGTGCAGAGTTGAGGATTTGGTACTGATCTGGCTACGCTAACTGGAATGGTGCAGAGTTGAGGATTTGGTACTGATCTGGCTACGCTAACTGGAATGATGCAGAGCTGAGGATTTGATACTGATCTAGTTACACTATCTGGAATGATTGGTACCCAAGACTTGTGTCACAGCAAACTGTCTCTGAAAATGAATATTAACTGTCTACAAGATGAGGAACATTAGTTGTTCTGTTCTGTGTCTTTGTTGCGTTGATTCTCGTTGGTAGCGCGGCTATCTCAGTTACCAGCCAGTTTTGTCTGTGTCCTGGATCTAGAGACCTTGTGAACCTGTGTCAAAGATCATTCCTGAGCCCTTGTGAATCTGTGTCCTAGATCATTGTGAACCTAATTCTAGAGACCTTGTGAACCTGTGTCCAAGATCATTGTAAACCTAATTCCAGAGACCATTGTGAACCCGTAAACTTTCTGTTATTTTTATTCTGTTCTTTTTCTAATCTTCCATGAAATGTTTTTATTTTTTTTTCTTATTCTTGTTCTAATCCCACTAGAAATGTTATTTTTATTCTTGCTGTTGTTATAATCTCCTTGGACATGTTGTTATTTTTATTCTTATTCTTGGTCTAATCTCACTTGAACTGATCCCTTTTTATCTAACTCCAGTCTCCGTAGAACTACTTTTTTGTTCTTGTTATTAACCCTGTAACGGCTGGGTTTTTTTTATCTTGTTGTTTTCTTCCTCTGTAGATGCTGGGTTTTTTAAAATCTTGTTGTTTTCTTCCTCTGTAGATGCTGGGTTTTTTATCTTGTTGTTTTCTTCCTCTGTAGATGCTGGTTTTTTTTATCTTGTTGTTTTCTTCCTCTGTAGATGCTGGGTTTTTAATCTTGTTGTTTTCTTCCTCTGTAGATGCTGGGTTTTTTATCTTGTTGTTTTCTTCCACTGTAGATGCTGGGTTTTTTATCCTGCTGTTTTCCTTCCTCTGTAAATGCTGGGTTTTTTATCCTGTTTTTTTTTCATTCCTGTGTAACTGCTGGGTTTTTTTTTCTCTTTGCAGCCGAGGCCATGGTGATGTTGCAGCTTAAGCTTCGTATTGCGGGAAGACTTTCGCATGAAAACTGGCAGTGGCCTAAGACAAACTTTTTAACAGACTGCACCATCACGGGGGCCTCTTGGAGCCCCACCCTGTCACTAGGCCAAGAAGCATTATGGTCCTTTAACTAGTATCAACACAAAATGTTGGGACAAAGGTGGAGTTGGGGGAGAGAGGGGCGCCAACTCTTCTTCCCCACCGCCAGCAACAACCCGGCATTAATATCGAGCATGTAGCGACGGGCAAGCTGGGCTTCTAGCATGGGAATTTGTACAAATTCTAGTTCACGCGTTTCCTGCTCAGTTTTATTACATTTTTTTTAAGCGGGGAAGAAGAAGAAGAAGAAAATAAGAAGAAGATAAGAAGAAGATAAGAAAAAAATAAAGTACGAAGAGGAAGAAGAAAAAGAAGAAAAATAAGATAACAACAACAACAAAAGAATACTATATTTCTTTTTTTATTTTCCCTTAAATTGTATTTATTATTCTGGTATAGAATTCAAATGTAAAATGTTGCAGTATTTGGAATACTTTTTTCATATTCTGTTCGCCAATATTACATGCTCATCTGTATGTACACAAGATGGAGTTTCACTGAACATATTTTTGTAGCAGATGTTGGTATGTTGAGGGAGCGTCGTTTTGAAAATAAAAAGTTAAAATATGGGGTCACCAACCTAGCAGGACATCAGAATGTATAGCAAATGGGGAGGGGGGGACATAGATGAATAAATTCCCTCTGCTAACTTCGAGAATTATTTACACTGACAAAGTAAGAGAACAAATATTGTAGGATTAAACCTCGAAAAAATCGTAGACAAAGCACTTTAGTGAGACGTGAGAGAAAGAAAAATCACAAGATAATTACCTGGGATCGAACACGGACTCCGGTAGGACGAGCAGCCGTCTAGCCACGAGAGAACAGCGTACTATCGACTTAGCCAACTAGCACCCCAAAAAGGTGTTTTGTTGACATAGTCTTTAGTAACTAGAATCCCAGGTAATTCTCTTGTGATTTTTCTTTCTCTCACGTCTCACTAAAGTGCTTTGTCTACGATTTTTTCGAGGTTTAATCCTACAATATTTGTTCTCTTACTTTACCGTACCAAAACCTCTTAGTTTCCTATTTATAAAAAATTGTTCCTTAAAACTATACCTGAAACTAACTTCATGTAATAAGTATTCGTTCGTTTGTTATTGTTGTTCAAGTTTGCACCAGACATGGCAGGAGACCGTGTGTATGTTTGTCTAGTTGGTACCTGCTAGAGAGAATGAATCTAAGCTACGGAATTTCTGTGTGTCACGACCTCGTTTCTTTCCGGGTGTCACGATCCCTCATGTCTGCTGAGCAGTTACTAAAGACTATGTCAGCAAAACACCTTTTTTGGGGTGCTAGTTGGCTAAGTCGATAGTACACTGTTCTCTCGTGGCTAGACGGCTGCTCGTCCTACCGGAGTCCGTGTTCGAATCCCAGGTAATTCTCTTGTGATTTTTCTTTCTCTCACGTCTCACTAAAGTGCTTTGTCTACGATTTTTTCGAGGTTTAATCCTATAATATTTGTTCTCTTACTTTGCCGTACCAAAACCTCGTAGTTTCCTATTTATAAAAAATTGTTCCTATTTACACTGACAGTCCTTGCTTGTCTTCTGTTGGTGTCTTAACGAGAGTGCTTTCACAAACATTTCGCTGAGAATGTATTCATACGCCGTGATACTGCAGTATTTTAAGTTCTACATATCTCAGAGATGTTTGTTTAGGGATATTAATACGTGATTTATCTTCCTCTTCCTGGCATTTTGTTTGCAAATCCTAAAACTCAGCGCAGGCTCCTGGGTAAGATATCATTTTTCCCATGTCCCAGTCTCATGCTCTATGATTACATGTCACATTCATGTCTGACCGATTCGCTGCCTCGCATAAATCAGGGGACATAACCAAGTCGGGGGGAGTCTAGCCAAACCTGGCCCCTGTTGGAGGAATTAGACCAGAACGAATTAAATTCCAGTCACAGCTGAGCGACTCGTCTTATTTCTTACACTGTATATGTATGTGAATGTGTCGGCGTTTTATGTTTTTTTTCCCATTCTTCTCCAGTACAGAGACGTATGTGCAGACATAAGTTTTGCCAAGAGGTCACCACTAGCGATGTCACCACAAAAAAGAGCTCAGATGATATAAAAGTAGCTCTTTCGTTTTTTTAGATTGTTATAACTGACAGCGCAGTCTTTGTTGGTAGTTTATCAGCATAAGAAAATACGATGCACTATAGCAGCTGTAGTAGTTAGTAGTAGTAGTACTGCTATAAGTGATAGCAGTAATGCTAGCAATAGTTGTAGTGCTAGTAGCAGTAGAAATAATGCTAGTGGTAGTGGAAGTAGCTCTGCTAGTGGTAGTAGTAGTAGTGGTGGTGGTAGTAGTAGTAATAGTAATAGTAGCTCTGCTAGTAGTAGCAATAGTGACAGCATTAGCATTAATGGCAGTAGTAGTAGTAGTAGTAACAGTAGTAGTAGTAGTAGTAGTAGTAGTAGTAGTAGTAATGGAAGCATTGCTGTAGTAGTAAAATTCTTACTAGTAGTAGTAGTAGTTCTGCTAGTAATAGCATTAGTAGCATTGTTAGCAGCAGCAGCAGCAGCAGCAGTAGTAGTAGTAGTAGTAGTAGTAGTAGTAGTAGTAGTAGTAGTAGTAGTAGTAGTGAGTAGTAATAGTAGTAGTAGTGAATCTGTGGAGAGGAGCAGACAGAACTACAAAAATAAGTTTTTAAGGCATGCATCTTTCCCATCGCAACATATGCCTGTGAGACCTGGACATTTAACAAAACAGCTGAGAAACACATAAATGGCTTTGAATGTAAATGCTACAGAAGAGTTCTTCAAATATCATGGACACAAGAAAGAACAAATATATCCATACTACAAGAACTTAATATTGAAGAAGGCTGGCTAGTAAAGAGTATTAAACAGAGAAAACTTAAATATTTTGGACACATTAAACGTCATGATAATCTAGAGAAGACCGTCTTGGAAGGGTACATAATGGGAAAAAGAAAGAGAGGAAGACCAATGCGAAGATGGCTGCAAGACATCGTTGATGATCTGCAAATGGATGCATCAGCACCAGGCCATCTTGCTCACAACCGAGATGCCTACAGGAGTGCTTTTAGGGAGGCAAAGTTCCACAAGGGACATGCAAATAAATGAATGAATGAGTAGTAGTAGTAGTAGTAGTAGTAGTAGTAGTAGTAGTAGTTGTTGTAGTAGTAGTAGTAGTAGTACTGCTGATAGTAGTAGTATTAATGCTGTCTGTAGTAGTAATAGTAGTAGAAACAGTAGTAAAGCTAGTAGTAGTATTGGTACTGCAAGGTGTAGTAGTAGCTGTTGTTGTCCTAGTAGTATTAGTACTGCTAGTAGTAGTAGTAGCAACAGCAGTAATAGTAGTAGTAGTAGCAGTAGTAGTAGTAGCAATAGTAGTAATAGTAATAGTAGCAGTAGCAGTAATAGTAGTAGTAGCAGCAATAATGGTAGTGGTAGTAGCAGCAGTAGTAGTAATAGTAGCAGTAGCAGTAGTAGCAGTAGCAGTAGTAGTAGTAGTGGTAGTAGTAGTAGTAGTAGTAGTAGTAGTAGTGGTGGTAGTAGTAGTAGTGGTGGTAGTAGTAGTAGTGGTGGTGGTGGTGGTAGTAGTAGTAGTAGTGGTGGTGGTGGTGGTTGCTGTGATAGTAAGTAGTACACGACGTAGAAGTACAGGGTCCAGCATAAAGCATAGCTAGATTTAACTGACGTAGTGCGCAGAAACTGAATACGTGTGAAAAAAAACATGACGTCAGAGATGAAGCAGACAAATGGTCATTTTTAACAATGGCTTCTCGGCAAACGCAACATCGCTCATTCACCGTTGAAACTTATTTTAAAAGTGGAGAATCGTCTATTATTGTACAGCGAAAGTTTCGTCGCCATTTTGAATTGCATCCCCGTGATAATTCGCCCGATCGGAGGACAAAACAATTTTGAAGTGGGTCTACAAATTTAAGGAAACAGCTGATTGCCTTAATAACAAGTCTACTGGTCGTCCAAGAACTCAACAGACACCTGAACGAATTCAAGAAGTCCGCAACGCATTGCTGAGTAACCCTCGGCGATCAGCTGTTAGGAACGCTTTGGCACCTGGCGTCCTATTACTGTTAATAGTGATCTTTATGTGCAGATGCTAACTGAATACTTCATTCCAGACTTGGCCAATAGAAATAAGAGACTAATATGGTTTCAACAAGATGGAGCAACTGCCCACACAGCCCGTCAGTCCATGGCCATGCTGCGACAAGCATTTCCCATTCGTCTTATTTCCAGATTTGGGGATATTCATTGGCCGGCAAGGTCACCGGATTTATCGGCCGCAGACTTCTTTTTTTGTGGGGGTATCTCAAGAACACGGTGTATGCTAGTCGATCACAGTCAGTTGTAGACCTAAAAGATCGAATCCGACACTGCATTCAAAATATCCCTTTAAACATGTTAAATGGTGTTATGCAGGAATTTTCCAGACGCCTGGCTGAATGTATCAAATGTAACAGCGGTCATCTAACCGGTGTAATTTTCAAAACCTAAATATGATTGTGAGTAATAATAAAAATACCCACTTTTCTGAGTTTCATTTCACTTTTTAAAAATTTTTTTTACCAAAAATATGTATAGCGCTTATTTATTTTCCATTTTTAAAATCCAGCTATGCTTTATGCTGAACCCTGTATTTGTGTTGTAGAAATAGAGGAGTAAATGAGGACGGACAACCAGCGTTACATTCTATGATAGTAAACATTCTATAGCAGCAATAATAGCAAACATTCTACAGCAGCAATAATAGCAAACATTCTATAGCAGCAATAATAGCAAACATTCTATAGCAGCAATAATAGCAAACATTCTATAGCAGCAATAATAGCAAACATTCTATAGCAGCAATGATAGTAAACATTCTATAGCAGCAATAATAGCAAACATTCTACAGCAGCAATAATAGCAAACATTCTATAGCAGCAATAATAGCAAACATTCTATAGCAGCAATAATAGCAACCACTCTATAGCAGCAATAATAGCAAACATTCTATAGCAGCAATGATAGTAAACATTCTATAGCACCAATGACAGCAACAGCAGGCAGAACCAACTGCCACCCGGCTCTTCTTTGTCCCCTCCTCACACTTCTAGCTTTCATCCTCTGTAGATATATATTATCAGCACATGCCATTTCCTCCTGCTCCTGCACCAATTCCCCGGCCACTGATTTCAGTATAACCGTCCTTTCCATAGGAATCATGTCTGCTGCAATAGCTTTACGGGCAGTATGATCGGCTACTCATTGCCTCTCACTCCCGCATGTCCTGGTCAATGTATCTATCTCAGCCTGGTTGATACTGGATTGTCCTAAGAGCTGAACCCGTCTATGACCCAGTAAGCCTCTCTCTATCTTGTCAAGCAAGCTTTAAGAGTCCGTCACCAACACACCGTGTGTATCAAACTGCCAGACACTCTAGCAAAAGCAAAACGTATATTATGAAACTATACATCAGAGAAGATATACATTCAGGGATAGGGATTATCTGTATCAGTAGCAGAACTTGATATCAAATCCTACATCCTTGTGTCACCTCCCATTTGTCCAGCTTATCGACAAAGCTATGGAGACGAAGAACTCGCACGTGGTCATAGCCCACTTCAAAGTTCAAGCGCTTATAGACTGGCCTATAGCGCGTTGCTGACAAACCTTTAACAACTATTATTTTTTACATACATTACTACATGTAGGCCTAGCCAGTTGGCAGGCTCTTGCTAAAACACTGTAGGTCACAAAACTCACCTTTATGTCACGCCTAGCGAGTCAACTGTAACGATTTTAAAAAAAAAGACTTAACAAGAACAAAATCTCTCTCTCTCTCTCTTCTCTCTCCCTCTCTCTCTCTCTCTCTCTCTTTCCAGCCTGAAAGACGAACTTTTAAAGCTGATAACTAAACATATTAAGTAACGGTGATCTCTCTCTCTTTCCAGCCTGAAAGACGAACTTTTAAAGCTGATAACTAAACATATTAAGTAACGGTGATCTCTCTCTCTTTCCAGCCTGAAAGACGAACTTTTAAAGCTGATAACTAAACATATTAAGTAACGGTGATCTCTCTCTCTTTCCAGCCTGAAAGACGAACTTTTAAAGCTGATAACTAAACATATTAAGTAACGGTGATCTCTCTCTCTTTCCAGCCTGAAAGACGAACTTTTAAAGCTGATAACTAAACATATTAAGTAACGGTGATCTCTCTCTCTTTCCAGCCTGAAAGACGAACTTTTAAAGCTGATAACTAAACATATTAAGTAACGGTGATCTCTCTCTCTTTCCAGCCTGAAAGACGAACTTTTAAAGCTGATAACTAAACATATTAAGTAACGGTGATCTCTCTCTCTTTCCAGCCTGAAAGACGAACTTTTAAAGCTGATAACTAAACATATTAAGTAACGGTGATCTCTCTCTCTTTCCAGCCTGAAAGACGAACTTTTAAAGCTGATAACTAAACATATTAAGTAACGGTGATCTCTCTCTCTCTTTCCAGCCTGAAAGACGAACTTTTAAAGCTGATAACTAAACATATTAAGTAACGGTGATCTTGTTAACTAAACATATTAAGTAACGGTGATCTTGTTAACTAAACATATTAAGTAACGGTGATCTTGTTAACTAAACATATTAAGTAACGGTGATCTTGTTAACTAAACATATTAAGTAACGGTGATCTTGTTAACTAAACATATTAAGTAACGGTGATCTTGTTAACTAAACATATTAAGTAACGGTGATCTTGTTAACTAAACATATTAAGTAACGGTGATCTTGTTAACTAAACATATTAAGTAACGGTGATCTTGTTAACTAAACATATTAAGTAACGGTGATCTTGTTAACTAAACATATTAAGTAACGGTGATCTTGTTAACTAAACATATTAAGTAACGGTGATCTTGTAAGTTGAATTTTAGCTCCTTCCATGTCCGCGCCAGAGGTGGTAGAAATTAATGCTGTCGGCTGTATACAGGTAACAGTAATCTACATGTTCAGGTGAGAAAAGTGGAGAAATCTATCTATCTATCTATCTATCTATCTATCTATCTATCTATCTATCTATCTATCTATCTATCTATCTATCTATCTATCTATCTATCTATCTATCTATCTATCTATCTATCTATCTATCTATGTCTGTCTCTTTGTCTCTGTCTGCCTGTCTATCTGTCTATTTCGTGATTACATGCTCCCTTAAGACATCTACTTTCATTATAATGTTAAGACTATTTACGACAAAAACAGACACAGTTTTATTCCTTAACTAGCACACCGTATGTACCTGTTAACTAATAAAGCTGTTCTTACTTTTTTTTTAAACAATAGTTTTAACATGTTGTTATCACTGCTTACTACAGTGGCTTCGTGTATTTTTATGCATTGAGTTATATATATATATATATATATATATATATATATATATATATATCCCAAAACTATTCCTGTGTTACTTTCATTATAACTTTTTTTTAAAAATTAAAACGACGAAAACAATAGGCCGTGACCCGGTGGTACTGCAAACCGGGCCCACCTGTAACGAGATGTGGACCGGGCCCACCCGTAACGAGATGTGGACCATACCCCCGGCATTCAATGTTCAGGGCAGGCCTCGATCATCTCGTTTGTTCCAAAATAACAATCAAAGTGTAGATTCTACAGAGCGCAGAACTACACTTTGGTGTTAGCCAAAAGGCCGAGAAGCGATTATAACTTTACTTGCTTAGCATTCAGCGTATGCGTTTAAAAGTGCTGAAATAATTCTTGGACATGATTTGATCTGTTTAGTTGTGTGTGAGAATGCGAAATAGCTCCACTTTATGTTTTATGTGCATATATTGATTAATATGTTGGTAAGAAGTCATATGTAACAGTTTTCAATTCATATTCAATATTACTTTTTTATATGTTTGTAATGTTAATACTAAACTGATGTGAAATGATTGAGTTTGAATAGTAGTCGAGGGACGGAGAGTAGACTGTCGGACGGGTCTGCCTGTCTAGTTTTCTACCCTTTGAAATTGAAGTTCGTTCTGTATTTCTGTCCTGTGGTCTGTCTGTCTGTCAGTCTCTCTATTTCTATCTCAGTCTTGTCTATCGTTTTGCCCTTCTCTCTGTTTGTGTCTCAGTCTCTCTGTGTGTCTATTTGTCTCTGTCCATTTGTCTATCAGTCAGTCAGTATTTGTCTCTGTCCATCTGTCTATCAGTCAGTCAGTATTTGTCTCTGTCCATCTGTCTATCAGTCAGTCAGTATTTGTCTCTGTCCATCTGCTTATCAGTCAGTCAGTCAGTATTTGTATATGTCATTGTGAAAATGAGCGTAAAAACGTTGTTTTTTTTTTGGCCTTGTGCCCTATTTGTTGTTGATCCACACTCTGTCGAACGCTTTGGCAATGATGATGATGATGGTGGTGGTGGTGGTGATGATGATGATGAAGATGTTGATGATGACGGTGATTTTTTAAATGTGTATCGAATTTCTCATCAGACTACGCACGGGTCACTGCATATATGTATCGCCTCAGCCTGTACACACCCCTTAACTGCACAAAAGAAACAGGCATTCAGACACCCGGACTGCAGAGCACATCCCTCGCTTTACCCGACCTTCGACCAACCCCCCCCCCCCACTCCCCCCAACCAAGAAGCCTGAACCCAGGTCTGGCTACAGGGAGCTAGGCTAGAAGACAAATTGTGGGCCTCTGAGTGCTGCCTACAGAAGACTGCGCAATCTATCCGGGCAATGAATATTCAGGCTAAAACGATGGAGCCCAGAAGAAGAAGAAGAAGAAGAAAGATTTCATCTTTTTTTTTTTTTCGTAGACTTCGAAGGATGTGACATCCTCTTACTGAGCTGCAGTGGTAGACTTTTGTAACATTCTCCACCATGTCGAGACCACATCGCTTTCTTCATCTTTCACAAAGTTCGTGTGGCACTACTTTTTTCCTAAACAGCATCTAGAGGGAGTTCAGAGGAATTCTAGCCCTGCAAGACTTGCAAGCTTTAAACAGCAGAGCAATAACCGCTGCTCCCGCTCCAGTATTTAGTTATCTGTTGATGTTTTCCAAGCCTCAAGTCATGACCACGTCATTCTTGTTTGTTATCTTTCATAACTGTCGTCATCTTCAAACATCTACATGATGCCCCTCACTTAATACGCTGTGACGATAGCGGCATGTTTATGTAAACAAACACACGTGCGAAGATAATCTAAACTGTTTTAGTCCCAATAAGCTCTTGCGTCAAGAAATGGTTTCAAAAACCCAGATTCTAAATTTATTTTATATATCAATACCACAACCAAAGACTTTACTGATCACATTTTTTTTTCCTAGAGAAGCCTTCGTTGACGTCATTAACAAACCAACTTTTCCCGACAAATAAATTAAATAAAAGCTATAAAGATGTACGTAGATGTCAGCGTGGTAATAAAATATCTTGGTTTCGCTCAGGGCTTTTGGGCCAATTATTGCATAGCCTATTAAAAAAAAAAAGTCCCAGCGCCGATTTGTGTCAGTACGTATCAATTTAGAGCCACCATCAGAAAGGACAAATTGAAAGGTGAAAAGCTTTGAAGTGAACCTGAAGGGCTTTTTCGTCAGTTCGCTCCCTTGAAGGATCAGTCAGCCAAAAAAAATCTTTATGTTTATTTCTGTTTAAGAAAAAAACTTACGCAACATAAGCAGGAAAATGATACATGCATAGTTACCAGCTGTTAGTTTCGTCACTACCTTGATTCTAATGGGTGAAATAAGAACTTGCTCTCCAGGCATTTAAATGATCTAAGCTTCGTGCTCATATTTTTTTCCTTGACCTTAAAATAGTATCTCTTCTTTTTCGTGGCACTGGTTCATTTTTTATCTTTCGTCTTTGTACAGTAAGATAAGGTTGGGAGTTTTACTTCAGGTTGTGATTTGCTGAATGATGCTGAGTTAGCTACCCATTGAACCCAGCTATACTCCACTGATAGGCTCCTACAGAACCTCACGTTAGCAACTAATGGCACAGATCTCAAGAAGAATAAGTCCCGAGTATCACATAGACACTGAGTTTACTGATGAATTTGGTGAAGATGTTATTGAGAATGACGATATCTTGACAGCCGGCAGGTTGCCCCTGCCACATAACGTGTCCTTTCATCTATCCACGACTCCAGTAACTATATAACAGCCATCTTCACGTCAACGACATCCATTTTCGCGACAGAACAATACAAAAAGCTTTCCTCTCCGTTTCACATCCAAACGTAAACAAAACTCGCTCAGCCTTTTTCCCACAATTCCCCCTTGTCACGGGTTGCTCAGGCCACGTGATGGGGCTTTCCCGCGAGCAGGAAAGTTCAGAGTGCGATTCACAACAATGCCAAATCTGAAAACACTCACTACAGTTATCTCACATATGCTGTTACAACCTTTCTAGACATTAAAGGGTGACAGTCATTATCAGGCCTGGCAGTCCCCTTTTTTCCACCAGTTCAAGACCCCATTATACAGCTAAGTTGATTAGGATATCTCCGGTCGGGATCGAATCATCGACAATCGTCGTGAGACAAGAAGACTAATCACTCCACCACCCAAGTGCCCGAAAAAGTGAAACAGTTGTTTTTTGCTGAAAAAAAATGTGATGCTTATTAATTTTATTACAGTTACTGTAACTAGAACACTGAGCTTACAGCTGTGTTTCCCAGTCTTTTTTTTAAACCGTGTCCCATCTCAACGCCTCAAAGATTTTTACATTCCGTTCCCCCAACCTCCACCCCCCCCCAAATCATAATGGTCAACAAAGTTCTGAAATGGTATGATATAAATATACTCTAAGTGCCCCTTTTTGGGGCTTTGGGGAAACACTGACTTAGAGCTTTGAAATGCAGTTAATACTGTCCGTGTGGAGTCATACGACTTGTGTATTTGGTCATATTGTTTTTGATGGAAGATCATTTATGAGAAGTCATCAGCGCTGAACATCAGCCTTAATTTACAAGAAATGCTGCACTTGTCTTGTTTCAGTGGCGCATAACCCAGCATTCAGAAGTGGCTGAAAGTTAAGCTAATATGATATAGGGCGTCTTCTTGCTAACTTCGTCCGTGGACTCCGGCATTTTCCCTCAACAGTAAGCATTGGAGATCAAATTTCGCATCAGAGTAAACAATGATAGATTTCTAACGCACAAAAAACAACATAATCATCATCATCATCATCATCGTCGTCATCGTCGTCGTCGTTATCATCATCATCGTCGTCGTCATCATCATCATCATCATCATTAGAAACAGCCTTCAACAGCGACTGAAACACGATATCAGGGCACTTTTCTTGACACACAGTACTGTTCATATAGTTATACCTTGCCTCGAGCTGCCACATTTTGCATATGATCGTGTCATAAGACTCGGTGTAGAGAAATTTAAAGAACTTTAGTACGTCTAAGCCAACAACCGGTTTGGTGGCGCTTCTTATAAACCACCTTTGGAATGATCATTTTACTGCTGTGTTTATTATGCACTATTTGTATTTTAACTGTATGAAAAGAGCCCTTTTAACGTATTCTTCAAAGCAACTTCAATGGAAGATATTTATTTATTAAAATTTTTGTAGTTTTGGTTAAGACTCCACAGGGAATGTGCTTGCTCTTTTGGTTAGTAAAAAATGTTCTGTTCTCTGCTTTCTACACGTTTTAAGACCAGATAGTGGAAGTAAAATTTTTACTGGAATGTGCAGGATCATGTAAGTCAGTGGCCGCATTTCCACGACCTTTAGCATATTAAAATGTCATCTATCTATCTATCTATCTATCTATCTATCTATCTATCTATCTATCTATCTATCTATCTATCTATCTATCTATCTATCTATCTATCTATCTATCTATCTATCTATCTATCTATCTATCTATCTACCTACCTACCTACCTACCTACCTATCTACCTATCTATCTATCTATCTATCTATCTATCTATCTATCTATCTATCTATCTATCTATCTATCTATCTATCTATCTATCTATCTATCTATCTATCTATCTATCTATCTATCTATCTATCTATCTATCTATCTATCTATCCATAGAATGGCCTTATAAATAATGAGTCGTTATTATTATTATTAATGAATATGATTATGAAAAAAATACTGTAAACAAAATAGTAACATCGAATAGCGACAGAGAAAAGTAGGTAGGAAAGGAAAGAAAGGTATAAAACTTCCATGACACTAGAACAAGACGCGGACAAAAGTAGACAGTGGAAACAGTGAATAGAAAAAAAACGAGACTCAGTGACGCTGCGATATAGGTAATACAAAAGAAAGATGCCAGAAAGTAGGATGGTCCAGTAATAACAAAGCGGTGACTGGACGTTGGCACGTGTAAATAAAAAACGAAAAGACGAATAGAAAAGGCAGACACAATGACAAGCGAGGACACAATAAAACCTCTGGCATGAAAGAGTAAGATAATGACTTAGGTAAATAACAATTGTATAGAGAAAACTGGCGCAGACTAACAGGCATGACACACGTTAGTACGCTATTGAACACGGTTTTTAAATAAAGGAGTGACCAACTCGACCAGCTGACCATTTAAATATTTAGAGGCGTGCCCTATTGGACAATTGACTTACGACATATAAGCCACGGGCAGTTTGAATGACAGACAATCAGAATGCTCATGGAAACCAGTGGACATCTGAAGGGTGGAGCCAAAATACTTATTGGTTAATTCATCAAGCTGGACTTGAAGATAAAAAGGCGAGCGGAGAGACAGAGGACGAAGATGTACGGAAGTAGATGAGAGAGGACACAGAGGACGGAGCCCGAAGACGGAAGAACAGACAATTAGGGACGGAGAAGTACGGAAGTACAGGATCGGACGGAGAAGTACGGAAGTCCTGGATAGAGGAGACAGAGGAGGGAGCCCGAAGACGGAGGAACAAGGACGGTCAGTGAATAGATACCGGTCCAGACGTTAAACTAAGGAGCACGAGAAGGAAGGAGCCCCCAAAAAGAGGAAGTCCAGAGGCTAGCTGACAAGTGAGGGGGATCGTCAGAGGTGGACAGAGAAGAGAAGAGCAGCAGAAGAACACACTCCAGAGAAGACACGAGAGAGAAAGAAGACGTAGGTAACGACAGATGGAACAGATGGACAATTAGAGCAATAGATACTGGTACTCAGGAAAAGCAATTTTAAAGTAGTTTTAAGACAGACTGAAGATGTGTTTCAAGTGATTACGAAGAACTGACACTTTAGAAACTTCGAGTACAGTGATTCAGTCGTGTAACTGACTGACCACGTGTTGCAGATCTGACATAATACTGATTTAGGAAATGTTCTCGTATCAAGTGTAGAATATTGCGAAGTTGAGAACACTGAGAAATGTTGCATATAGAATATGATAGTTTGATATTGTGAACAAATGATTATGTGAATCAGCGACGAAACTAACGAAGATTATGTCATATTGCATCTTAGTACAAGTGATGTTGTCAACAATAAATCTGAACTTATTTATCACAATTAAATAATGCAGTGAACATTTCATCGGACTTGCTCTGGTCCAGTAAATGTGGTAATGCGTATGAGGCCTCGATGCACTATGATCAAAGAGCAAAGAAGATCTATCTATCTATCTATCTATCTATCTATCTATCTATCTATCTATCTATCTATCTATCTATCTATCTATCTATCTATCTATCTATCTATCTATCTATCTATCTATCTATCTATCTATCTATCTATCTATCTATCTATCTATCTATCTATCTATCTATCTATCTATCTATCTATCTATCTATCTATGTCTGTCTGTCGAAAAAAGACTTCTTTTAATTCAGTAGAATGTTCTTAGATCAAAAAGGGACAACTGAATAGATAAATAGTAAAAGTTGAACTTATTTTTATAGACAAGCCTTGCTATAATTTACAATAATTTGTGGCCTAAAATTGTTCATTTTGTCATTTTTGTAGGTTCGTTTGTCTGTGTGTGTGTTTGTATGTCTGCCTGTCTGTCTGCCTTTTTGTGTGTCTGTCTGACATTCAGATAAAATGATAGCAAATGAATTTTCCTTTATGAAAATAGCAAGTATCATTACTGTTGAGGAAATGCATTATAATGTACAGCCCCCATGTCACCAGACACTGAAATAACTCACTCTGTCTTGAGGATTAAAGCTTGAAAGAAGTTAATATCTGGAACTCACTGCAGGAGTGGTATAGTTCTTAGTGAACTTATATCTCATGCGCTGGCAATGAGTTGAACAGATACAGCAAAATCAGTTATAGAAATCGATACCTGATACACCAGTGTAATGGAATCTCTCTTCGAAATCCGAATACTGTTTCTCTCCGTGATAGAAAGCGCCAGTATACACTGCATGCACGACTGTTAGTGTGTTTAGAAATAAAAAGATGTTCACGTAGTAAATAACACCATGTATGTGGATGAGACTGTTTTAATTCAAAGCCAGTGAATATAAATAAAAATATATGTAGCTCTTAACATCAATGCCTTTGTATATGAAGATCATTATAATTCCAGTGTATCTAATTTTCGAAGTATAAAACTACAGGAATTTAAGAAAACAAAAGTGAGACTCTTTTCTATTCTGAAAATGGATTGGAAAATTTACTTGTCAGTAGTTCAACATTTTTTCGCTAGTTAATATTAGGAATTTTGGATAACGCATGGCATATCCCGCTCGGTTTACCAACCGGGCGATACCGGGTTCAAGTCCCAGCAGTGACATTTTTTCTAATACACACCACAAAGCCCCGGGGTCCATCCAGCCTCTAAAAAATGGATACCAGAGAAATCTGGAAAGGTAAATGCGGCCAGACGTGATACTGAAGGTCGTGAAGAGGGCTGGCTAGTAAAGAGGATTAAGGAGAGAAAACTTAAATATTTTGGACACATTAAACGTCATGATAATTTAGAGAAGACCGTATTGGAAGGATACATAATGGGAAAAAGAAAGAGAGGAAGACCAAAATGTGGGTGGCTGCAAGACATCGTTGACGATCTGCAAATGGATGCAGCAGCGGCAGGCCATCTTGCTCACAACCAAGAGGCCTACAGATGTGCTGTTTGGGAGGCAAAGTTCTGCAAGGGACATGCAAATGAATGAATGAATGAATGAATGAAGGTCTTGAAAATACGGGACTAACACAGTATTCCCAAGATGGCTTAACGGCATGGAAAATGGAATTTAAAAGGAAAAAAAACGGGATATCTGCTTTCTTTTCAGTTTTTAAACTAAATGTGCTGTAAAATTTCTATTCATAACAGGTGTACAGATATGCTTATGATGTAATAACTTTATGTACTGTTAGTGTCATTTGCATGTCCTCTTGGTAGTCACTCGATTAACAACCAAAGTATAGCCGTACTTTCTTTCATGATTCTTGTCTTTTACATGCAACACAGCCTGAAAGGTGTCTGTGTGTGTGGAAAGAGGGGGTGGGGAGAGAAGAGAGGCTATAGTTTCTGCTGGAGCTCTTCAAGAGTGCTTTAAAAGCCTTTGAAAGTCCGTCTTACATTCTGAAAAGAAGAAGGCATATAATACATATATTTATAAAAAGAAGGAAACAGGATAAGTAAACCTGTTCAAAGAGAACAAGAACTGCCATTACTAAGATCTTTTGAACACGTTTTAAAAAAAAATGGATCAACAGAAAATCTAGAAGTACATCGTAATGTGGCACACCTTCTATTGATAGAGCTTTACATTTCTACGAACAGTTTTATAGAGAAAGATCACTGAATACTATTACCTCCAGACTGTTGATTACTTCATACTTGACCCCAGTGCGAAAGTCTTACGTATATGGGTTCAAACATCAGTGTTTGAAAGATGTTGATTTTTGTTCTCATTTTTTAAATAAATGTCTCCGAGGCATGACCGGTCTTTTAGTTTAAATATCATAATCTATCTGTCTGTCTATCTATCTATATAACTGTCTATCTATCTATCTATCTATCTATCTATCTATCTATCTATCTATCTATCTATCTATCTGTCTGTCTGTCTGTCTGTCTGTCTATCTGTCTGTCTGTCCACTTATTTGTCTGACTCTCTATCTACCCTCCTACCTGTTTGCCTACCTGACTACTTGTCTGCTAACTTCTCTATCCAGCCGATGTCTTCTGTCTTTTTCTATACATGTGATTACTTGTTGGTCTGTATGTACCCATACAAAAATGATCTACTACTCATTGCTTTCGATCAAGACATTTAGACCACATATAACATTTAATACATGGAAATTATAAATCAACCGCAAAACTTTAAACGAAAAGAAAGTTAGTTTAGGTGGAAAAAGTTTATGCGTAGCTTCAGTATGAATACTCTAACCCTGCCCAAAAAAGAATCATGCATATACAGTTCTTTTATTTTCCGTATACCGATGTAATACCTCAAGAAGTACAACCTAGAGATCGCATGATAGGTCATGATCAAAATAGGTACTTCTCAAAGCCATGTACTTTTCGTTTAGATCGACAGATATACGCAGAGACCAGCGGAAAAATACCCCATGCAGTCGAATCATGGAGACTTTCATTTGTCCCTCCGTGTGCAAAGATTGTGACGCTCGCATGCTTAAGAGTGAAAATGGCAGTTGAGATTAGAACGTTACAGATGTGTGAGTGTAGAGCAGGGTAAATAAAATGGAAAGAGAGGAGGAGATTGGGATTGAGAGAAAAATAAAGGTAAATCCGAATGGAATTATTAGGAACCAGTTGCTGAGGCGACAGAAAATAACAAATCTTGACATCTTTGAGGACATCCGGTCGAAGATAATGGACAACACGGACGGCGCCTGTGTCTTCTGTCTGAGTGCGCGAAAAATTTTGCTTATTTTCATCACATATTGGAGCTCCTCTGTGAACATGATGATGATTACACCATGTCCAACTATTACTTGTGTGATTCATGTGATTTTCATGCAAGTAGCGGGACCTTTTCTCCTGTATGCACTCGGACAGGGATGTCCAAGTAAGTGCCCCCATTATCGATAACACGAGACCACACAGGCTACCGAAAACGGAGTGTGTTATCCTACTGTCTGGGAAAATCAGGACACACGCGACAACGATAACAACAAGTCACGCAACAATCTCTGCTCATGTCATGGCTGCGTTCCTGTCTGAAATCTTTGGAGAAGTAGGAAGTGTAATTATTAACATGGCCAAGTACAACATCTGAAACGACGACAGCGGCAATGATGATGATGATGATATAAACGTAATAAATTTCCAACAGTCGGCGGCGCTGGTGTTAGACAAACCAAAACAGTATTCATTCAGTACAAACTCATTGAATGGCAGAGTGGTTAGTGCACTAATCTCTCATGCAGGGATTCTACTCTGTCTGGAGGTATCCCAGTCACCTCGCACTAGAAATGGGTACCTGATTTCTGGGACTAGGGAAAGAAAGATGCCAGATGTGATGTTTACCACATCATCCTATTAGTGTGTCGACATGCCAATGAAAATGTAGACACCATATCCCTTAGATGCCGCCATGGTATAATAGTGTTATCTTATTAAAAAAAATTAATGTGGTTAATAATACTGCAAAAAAAACCCACAAACAAACTAGAAGTTAAAGGTTCAAAATCAGGCTTCGGCGTCATTGCATTCAGGACAACCCATATATGCTCTCCCGCATGCCGTAGCGTCCATCCAAGAGTGTGTTTGCTAATAGTTCCCATCAAGTGTTGGTTCTTTATGATGTTTTCTGCCACACAGATAAGATTTTCTGCCAGCACCATTAATTTCTCCTAAATTCAGCATTTGCTTCACAATTACATTGTTCTTCCATTCCTGCTCTTCATTTTCCCGCAGTATTTCCAGTACGGCTTTAGCAATGTCGCTCTTGTCCATTCTCAGCCTGCCATTTATTTTAGCCTGTGCAGCAAGTCCGGACACTTCATTGTGCTCCCGCATGCCCCGGACAATAAAGCAACGCTAGGCTCATCACAGGGGAACAGAAGTAAGGGTAGACCAAAAGAGACATGGACAAGAACAACAGAAAGGATGTTGAGCAATAGAGGGCTCACCTGGGCAAGAGCAGAAAAAAAGGCGAAGGACAGGCATTTGTGGAAAACCCTTGCGGAAGCCCCATGTGCCCTGGGCACTTAAGGTTCAGAGAGAGAGAGAGAGAGAGAGAGAGAGGCTCATCACAGTTAATTGGCTTAACAGATGAACTAATTCTTTTCGAAGCAATTCTTTCTCAGTCTGAAGAAGCGTGCTCTGTTAATACGTCACAATGACGCCATGGGCAAGTAGGCATTCCACTGCCGTCAACACAGCCTCTATTTCCATTCGCCTGCTTTTTGCGGTGACTTCAAAGACTCCCGAACCCTGTGCCACTACTCTTTCATTTCGGTAAACAACAAAACCCCAACCACTCCTGCTGTTCCGAGACACTGAGCCATCTGTACATATTACCTTATCGGAAGACCCACAGTGATGCTGGATGAGATCTTGAACCCAAAGTTCAAATGACCCTTGTGCCCAGTCTCTACATTCGCGGCCCTCATGTATAATAACCTTTGTTAGCAGAGGCCGGTCCTGTACCCGTAACCAGTCTAGATCGTATACTGAGAATGTTGTATCCTCAGCCATCCAGGACCTGTCTCGTTTGATGCATCTTCCCTTTATCAACCCCAGTACGTTATGGAGGTGATGGTCTTTCATGTTAGCAACCCTGATGCATGTCTTTACCTGAGTATACTTGCATTTTGACCCCACATTCAGCATATCAAGTACAAAGCGCATGGCCGCTACAGGCGTATCCCTGGTGCAACTCAAGACCACTCTCATCGCCTCGTTCTGTACACGCTCTAGTCTGTTCAGCTGTGCGTTTGACAGGATGAGTAAGTCTAGGCCATACTCCATCGGTGACATCACGAACACCTGCATCAACAAGAACAGAGTTCGCTGTGGAAAGCTGGCTGCTGCCATTAACCTAGCTGCTCCCAACGCTTTCTTCGGCCTTTTGTATTACATTGTCCACATGTAGCGCAAAGGACAAGGATCGATAAAAATGTGATCCCTAGACACCAGAAGTCCAGTACATTAAAATAACTTCAGAATCTTGCTTTCGTACCTGCAAAGACGATACTCATGTGATTCATGTTCAACTATTGTTAAGAATTTAAAACTTGAATACTTTATTTCACCGGAAACAGTTTATAGATTTTTTTAAAAATCCGAAATAGGACATAAAATATTAACATCTAAAACTGTTCAAGGACTTTACAATGACTTCGTCTAACCAGACTCAAGGAAAGAATGGGGAAAAGAAACAAAGCGTACAGAAACAAGACTTGCAGAAAGACTTGACCTGTACAGAAGTGCTGAGCGCTGACGTACTGATAGCTTTAGTAGGTATTAAAATGCAGAAGCACGTATTTCCGTTGATTTACAAATTACATGTCATAATAACCAGGCATTTCATCTGTAAGCGAGGCTTGCTTTAATGCATGTTAACCCTTACTAAGCTGTATGCGTGTATATACCAGTGCATGTATTCGTGTCTGTGCTTGACATTGCGGGGATACGCAGTATGGGACGAATGTTAACCATATCAGGGTAAAAATAATTTCTATGGTGTGGATAGAGTCATCAAACCCATCAAAAATGGATCTAACCAAGACCCTATTCCTACATGCTCTATGTTGCTTCTAATTCAATTCAGTTCAAGTGCCATGCCGCGCGGCGTAGGCGATCATTTCTCTCCACAATTCCCTGTCTTTAGACTTGATTATGAGATCCGCCGGCGACTTTCTTCCTAGCCACACTAACAGCCCATTCAGTAACTTCTCTCTCTCTCTCTCTCTAAGTTTGTTCACAGAATTCTGTCGCACAATGCTCCGCCTTACTTGTGATCACTGTTTACGTATAACACTAAACATAGCCAGCGTTTAAAAAACTGTCTTCTTCCTAAACCCAGGATTGATCTGTACAAGAAAAGCCTTTCATATTCTGCAGTACAGCTCTGGAACACCCTCCCCTACAATTTAAAATCCATTGGTAATACTTCATCCTTTAACTCAAACCTGTTTCATTATTTACTTGCTTGTAATTATATGCCTCCATAAAATAGCCAGCACTCTCTCAACCCATGGCTCGTAAACCATCAAGTACTTCAATGACATAGTTAGAAAAGCAACTTGTTAGATATTGTTAGAAATTATTTTAATGTTTGTTAAAAAACATATGTTAGAAGATCTGTATTTACAATGTATTTTTATTTATGTATATGTCTGCGTGTGTATGTGTGCGTGAGTGCTATTTTATTAGGTTAATGACTTCCTCTTTTTTACCTTGAATGTAGTAGCTAAATCTTACACTCTTTTGATATGTTTTTCCTAATTTAATTTGTATTTTTGTACTAAATCAAGTGTGTGGGGAGAATGAAAGATGGAGTGATGAAGGGCAGAATGTAAGACGGGCCTGCGTGCCCAATTCTTTACCCTTGAAAAATAAAGATTATTCATTCATTCATTCTCTCTCTCTCTCTCTCTCTCTCTCTCTCTCTCTTCCTCTGTCTCTTCATCTTTCAATTTTTCCAGTTGCCACATTGTGTTCCAATTTTGTTTTATGATTGTGAACCATGGTCTATGAATAAGAGAGTACAACGAGAAATGGAGACCATGGAGATGTGATTTATAAGAAGGATGTTGAAGGCACCATGGACAGCCAAGAAGAAGTCTTAAGAGAGGCTGGAGTTAAAAAGAAAATTATAGCAAAGGTCAGAGGCAGACAAGCGAGATTTATAGGATATTTCCTGAGAAGAAGAAAATTGGAACACACAGTGGCAACCGGAAAATTGCTTCTAACAGTAGGCTGAAATGTTTCTTCATCCTGGCAGCTTTCGGCTGCAGAAAGATCATATCAAAATAAAACATCAAAGGCTTGAAATTTGAGTATATATATATATATATATATATATATATATATATATATATATACATATACAGCGTAGAATTTCCTTTCCTGCTTTTTTTAAAATATCAGTAGTCTTTTTTTCATTTTTTTTCATTTCAGTATTCGAGAATCTGAATCTTTCTTTTCACTTTCTCTCAGATCAGTATTACAGGAATTGAATCTTTACACTTTTTCTCAGTTTAGTATTCAAAGAACTACATCTTTCTTTTAACTTTTTTTCTCCTTTAAGTATTTTAGATGTTCGTTTTCAGTATATTCGAAATGTTGAATCTTCTTTTCACACAAACATTTTTGTCTATCGATTACGATCCAAATTCCATTCTTCTACTGCTGGACGTTGGCAGCAATAAAGAGTCAGCATACCCAGCTCCCATCTCTTATAAAATTCATACTGTTTGCAGGTAGAACAACCTGTCTCATGGGTGATCAGAAAAAAAGAAGATGGATATATGTCGGTCATGTGCTGAGAAGAAACAACCAGAGAATGCTAAAACAAGCTATCAAAACATAATAGGCAGAAGAAAGAGAGGTCGATCACGTGAAACTCTAAAGGGACATTGTTAAGCGAGGCCAGCTTAGTGGGAATAACATCCCCTGATGAGGTTGAAAAGCTCGCCGAAAACAGGAAATCTTGGCAATCTACCATGAGAGCCCTGTGTGACGTTTAACGGCACGGGAAGGATGTAAGATTTTTACAGGCAGACCAATTTTTTGCATTTTTGTGTCAAAACAACAAATTCTTATGTAATGAACACTGAATGTTTTGTTTCTGGCAAGATAAACATCTCTCTCTCTCTCTCTCTCGCTCTGCAGGTCCCTGCCGACATTCTCTTCCATATCCCACGATCCCTTGTGCATGTCAAGAGGCTTGTCACTGGGCATTTCCCGTCCCAGGATGCCAAACCATCAGACATCTTTTCTCTCTGTCTACCTCTGTCTCTTTTACCTTCGATCTTTCCTGTTGCTGTTAGGTGCTCTAGCCCACCTCTCCTCCAAACGTGCCTCACAAATCTAGATTGTCGTTTTCTGATCTTCCTTGTAATTTTCCATGTTTCTTGTGCCTCTTTCAGAACCTCCTCGTTCAATTTTCTTACTGTCCAACATTCTTCTTAAGAACCAGATTTCAGCGGATTCTAGCCTTCTTTGTATCTCTTTACTAACCGCCCAAGCTTATCATCAATAGAACAGCACTGGTTCAATGTACACTGTAGCACTCTCTTTCTGTCTCTCACAGATAGTGACTCATTAAACAGCATGAATTTCAGCTTCTGAAAGGAGGTCTTGGATTGTGCAATTCTGCTTTTTTCTTCGATGATACATCTTTCATCCGATGTTAGCAAGGTGCCTGGGTACTTAAAACTGTCAACTATTATATATTTAGAATTAGAAAAATATTTTAGCCAAACACCATAAGAAATAACATCTTGTTAGTAGAAATGCAGATGAAGCCACTGACAACAATTATTGAGGAAAGACGCTGGCGATGGTTGGGACATGTGCTCCGAATGACTGACAACTCACTACCAAAAACAGCACTAAGATGGACACCACAGAGGAACCAAAGTAAGGGTAGACCAAAAGAGACATGGAGAAGAACAACAGAAAGGATGTTGAGCAATAGAGGGCTCACCTGGGCAAGAGCAGAAAAAAAAGGCAAAGGACAGGCATTTGTGGAAAACCCTTGCGGAAGACCCATGTGCCCTGGGCGCTTAAGATTCAGAGAGAGAGAGAGAGAGAGAGAGAAAAAGATTTATATATGTACTCAGTAAATTAACCTATGCTTTTGTCTGTGTGTACCTCTATGTGCTGATTTAACGTTGATGATTACATTAAAAACGTTTTAAAGATCGATCACATATCTTCAACATGGACCGAAATCCTTGTTAAGAGGAAATACCTGTAAGTTACAGTCACAATCTCCGTGGATCTGGCAAGAATTTTAAATGTGGAGAAAAGACGTGGAGGTTTATGGTGGTAATCTTAAATGTGGAGAAAAGACGTGGAGGTTTATGGTGGTGATCTTAAATGTGGAGAAAAGGCGTAGAGGTTTATGCTGGTAATCTTAAGTGTGGAGAAAAGGCGTAGAGGTTTATGGTGGTAATCTTAAATGTGGAGAAAAGGCGTAGAGGTTTATGGTGGTAATCTTAAGTGTGGAGAAAAGGCTTAGAGGTTTATGGTGACAATCTTAAATGTGGAGAAAAGGCGTAGAGATTTATAACGAGTAATTTAAGGTATAATGTAGTAGTTTTGCCACAGTCATCACTGCCCTGACTTCTCTTAAACTACTCTTGCAGAATGGTCTATGTTTAAGGTAGGATCTCAGATGACGACATGTTGCATTTCAGCCAAAGCTCTGTCCCAGAGTGCAATGCAGTCCTACGCCATCGTCATTAGCTCTTTCGGTAGTTTGCAGTAAAAGGAAAGTAACGGCTTTTCTGTACTAACAAAACATCCAGGTGTCACGTTTCAACTTTAGTTTTCTTCATTCAAAAAGCAGAAAGCCGAAAAAAGGACGAATGATAAATATGTTAAGGAAACGAAAAATGAAAAGAAAAGAAAAGGCACAAAGATGTGACATAAAAGGCATGCCATCCTGATATATGCCACCTCTTGCAGACCCTTCTAGGGTTTTTCTCTTACATTCAGTATTCTTGGACTACAGCTCCTCTCTATATAATGCGTCCTCCTAGAAAATTACAGACACATTCTCCTGTATCTTATGAGAACCGCCGCGAATATCTCTCTAAAAATGCAGGCTGGTGCAATATAACACCAATTGTAATAATTGATACCTTATCTTGAAGAGAGAGCCTCAATTCTGGAGGGTGGTTTCTTCTTAATTTTTTTTTTTGTGTATGTGCGGAAAGATCGCTGCACGGCTGTAGCAAAGTTTATTTTTTGCAACTGAATGTTACTGGAACCTTTCTCGTCTCCCTGCCCTCCTCCCCCACCCCCACCTGCCACATTTGACTAAGTGCCACCTGGTGGCAAAATTTCGAAACAAACGCGGGTCGAAAGTTTGGATTAAAAACTTTCAGACTTTCTCTTCAAAATAAAGTATCAGTTATTACGATATGTGTTATATCACGCCAGTAATAACTTTTTAAAAAGTGCTCAGTGACCTATGTACAACCTGTATAACCAGTAATACCAGACTACCGATGTACACAAATGAGAAACCCCAATAAAGTACAGCCATTAAGATGCTGAAAAGAAATTTATAAAATATATATATAATTGCTTCAGGTGTAATGAAACTTGAGTGCCCTGGAAAATATCTATTCTGTCTTTTAATACGCCGTCGCGAAAGAGACAGTAAAACTTGGCCTCGATTACTTTCCCCATTGATGTGAACTGTCGAATTTTATTTTTATTGAACAGACTCTTTGTGTAATGACAGTGTAATCCAGGGCGTCTTGCTGTTCAGGCAGACATATATTCTTTAATTTCACCATCACTAGTACTTCACGAAACCTATTTTTGTAGCTATATTCCAATGAAGGGTGTTAGTAGCACCCATAATCTTTGCATAAGGAAGTTCACTACCGACAGAACTTTAAAATACAAACAAGAGAACACGACTGCGCCTAGAAAATAAAGTAAAACAAACAAATAACAAAGTAAAAACAAGCAATTAAGCAAAGTAAAAACTAGCAATTAAACAAAGTAAAAACTAGCAAATAACAAAGTAAAAACTAGCAAATAACAAAGTAAAAACTAGCAAATAACAAATTTTTAAAAAACTCAAAAAGCAGTAGGGAACAAACACACAAGAACTAAACAGTACTCAAAGAAATAAACAAACGAAAGATTCGGCAGTATAAAAGAAGAAGTAGAACAAGAAGAAGAGGAACAAGAAGAAGAACAAGAAGAAGAAGAAGAACAAGAATAAGAACAAGAATGGCGTCAGATTGAACTTACTTCAAAGATGGTGTTCACATTTCATTTCAACGACATTACACGCATAATCATCATCATCATCGTGTGCAATGCCGGTAGGGATTTGCGATCATTCTTCTCCATAGATCTCTTTCCTTGATATCCACAGACCAGTGGTATTAAAAAAAACCGCTGGATCACACAGCCGACAGACAGACCTGAAATATGGGGATATGCTGCGTCTATTTTCTCTACAATATTTCTACACCATAACCATTTGTTTTTCTGAACTTTACATTTGATCTCGCTGTGACGACTATTTTGCTAGGGTATTTAGAGTCCCACATGACTGGTGAAAGACTTGGGTGATAACACTGTATAAAGTGTTTGCTAAACAGAGGAAAACAATTGGACTAAGTTTAGTTTTTTTTAAATTACAGTCTTATCCCATATATAAGGGATAAAGGGATAAATTTAGTCAAATACAACAGCAACTCTGTGAAATACTACCATCATACGAGGGATGATTGATAAGTTCTCGGCATAAGGTACAACGGATTATTTATGGACAACTTTTTAGGGTTATTTCTCAACATAGTCCTCTTACAAGTTTATGCACTTAGTCCAGCGATCCTAGGGCATACGGATCCCTTCTTTGTAAAAGTCAACATCTTGTGCCAGCAGAAAGTGGTCTACAGCGTGAATGACGTCATCATCTGAAGCAAGTTTGAGACCACTGAGCTCCTTTTTGAGTTTGGTAAACAGGTAATAGTCCGAAGTGGCCAAATCTGGGGAATAAGGAGGATGTTCAAGAAGCTGGAAGCCGCATTCATGAATGGCAGCCATTGCCACCGCCGACTCGTGAACTGGAGCATTGTCTGGAGCAAATGCTCAACTCAGTAGCAATGTACCACTCAGTAAGTCGTCAATCCTCCATTTTCATGTCATGGATTTTGTCGGTGGTTTCATCGATGGTTACCGTTCTTGGTCTTCCTGGACGAGGATCATCTTCTAGACTCTCCCTTCCATGTTTGAATTGAGCTGCCCATTTCTTCACTGTGCTGCAAGAAGGGGCATTCTCCTATAGAATCTCTACCATATCCTCATGGATCTCTTTCGATGATAAGCTCTTGATGCAGAGGTAGCGAATGACTGCTCGATGAGAAATGTTATCCATTTCTCAATTTCTGCCACCCCTTACCACTTCGGTAGCCTGTAAAAAAAGACTGATTGCAGTTAATTTCTTGGAACTTGGTGTTTAATCTTACATTAGCCTGATCTACAAATGCACCTAATATCAACTGTGTGTTTCAAGTATTTGTATCTCATGACGAGAACTTATCAATCACCCCTCGTAAATGGCTAGAAGAGTAAGTCTGAAGAACATACACATAAGCAAATATATAATGTATTCCTACATATATACATACATACATACATACATACATACATACATACATACATACATACATACATGTATTCGTTTAGTAGAAAGGAAACAAACTTTTATTAAATACAATATAAGTGCGCTCCTCTGTATTTTCATAAAGATAAAATAAACAATAAAATACACATTTTTAAAAAAAGCTGTTCGAAGACTCAACAGCTCTGACCATTTGAGGAACTTTATTAGTGTCTGAGACATACTGCGCGGGTTGGCAGTCTTGTCGCTGGATTAGTGTCTGAGACATATTGCTCGGGTTGGCAATCTTGTCGCTGGATTAGTGTCTGAGACATAGTGCACGGGTTGGCAAACTTGTCACTGGATTAGTGTCTGAGACATACTGCGCGGGTTGGCAATCTTGTCGCTTGATGACCAACTGTGACTAAAAAGCCTCACATTTCATGTCTTTTTTTAAATAATAATTTTATCCATTCAAGTATTTGTTTACACAAAACAATTTTTGGATGTCAAAGTCTTCTTAGACAATTTGGTTATTTTAAAAAAAAGTAGTATTAATTATAAACAATAGAAATTCAACTATTTAGGTTAGCTGTCAGTTCATGTAATAAACTATCTTTTATATTTTGAATTTATCTTTTATACATTTCATATAGAAGCTACACTACAAGGAAGATGGATGAAAAATTTTATAGATGAAAGCTACGGGCAAAAGAGGAAGTAACTAAATACCTAAGCAGGTATTAATGTGAAAATGCAACTTTAGGAAAGGGTCATTATATTTTTTAATGCATATATGCAGGAAACTCTCTACCGTAGAGAGCGGAACAACACAACTCCTTCAGATCATCAGAGGAAGCATATTTGATAACGCTTTTTAAAAATAAAAAAAAAATTTTAATGCGATTTATACTTGTGTACTTCTCCAGTAAAAGAGATATGGACATGAACAATAGAGGGCTCACCTGGGCAAGAGTGGGAAAAAGGCAAAGAACAGGCATTTGTGGAAAACCTTTGCGGAAACCCCACTGGGCACTTAAGGTTCAGAGAGAGAGAGAGAGAGAGAGAGAGAGAGAGAGAGAGACTTCTCTAGTAGTTTACTTTTCACATTTTAGTTAAACTTCAACGATATATATGATATATATATATATATATATATATATATATATATATATATATATAGTATTTCAGTTTTTTTAAAGTTATGTTTCAGTATGATCGATAGGTGTATGCTTATATATTTTTATAATTTCATATAAATTTAATATGTTTAGTACCTATATTTTATTCGCCCCGCATGGTTTTTGTTTTTAAATTACAGTCTGGTTGTCTGCGTTCGTTATGCTCAGATCAGTTTGGTTTGAAATATTTAGTAAATCAGCGTGCTGAAACGAAAGGAAACATTTATTCTACGTAACACACATCTTATAATTTTAGATAACATCGTCCACGCTTCCACAATGCATAAAAGAAGAATAAAAAAAAAAAAGAAAGAAAAAAAAAAAGAAAGAAATTCCTTGTGGATCTAACATATTTGTTTTAAAAGCTTGTGAATATTTGTTGAACATTGATATGGGTCCGGTAAAAATGTGATTATAGTCGTTCCCCTGTCACTCCTTTCATAGCGACAGTCGAGGTGTGGTACAGGTAGTTAAGAACTGCGACTTGGCCGCGGGACATCAATCATGCAGAACGGGGCTCGAAAAGTTCACGCCTGTCATATCACGCACCCATGATCATCTACGGCCGTTAGTTCCCACACAGCCATGTCTAGGATCCTGATTTGACAGCATAACTCTCCCGTACCCCCACCCGTCTCCAAAAACTCTACGTCAAGCAGTCCTCATTGATATGCAAAGAAGATTATATTTGGAGGGGTATATAAAGCATTTGAGTTTATGAAATGGCGAACGTATCTGATAAGTAAACTTTCTTATGGTTATCTAGTCTAGCTGCCGTTTGTATACTTTAGTTGGTCTCTGAACACAGAAGAGGTAGCATCAGCAACTCGGCAAGAGAAAACAAAATTTTAAACGAAACTAAGCCCTATTTTGGTTAGCTGCCTCACGGACTACAAACAGAAAGGATTACATACTACATCAACACTGGGAAATAATTTTAACAACGCATATTTTGGCTTTGCAGCAATTTTTTAAAAAGTTTGTTTCAGCCGTTACCAAGGAAACATAACTGCTATATAAAAAGTGATACCTGTTCAAAAGGAACGAAACAACCACTGAAACACTGCTATACACATTTATCAACAAAGTGTAGTACATCAACACAGAATTACTGCAACAAGAGCAAGTCGACAACATTGCTTTATAACGTGGATGTATTGTACTGCGCTTTCTTGGCCATAACTTGACAGGAGCAATTAACTCTGCTTGCTTTGTACTAATCTGAACTAAGGTACAAAAAGCGAGTAACTGAACCAAACACATTTTCTCATCTAATTTGGATATTAAATATCGACTGTGATAAATTCTTTGTCACTTTTGCACGAAAAAAAGGAGGGATAATCTCCTATCTTTCAACGAATTCACAACAGAATATTACAGATTCAAAAGCAAACACACGCACAAGTGAGATTGCTGTTTTGTTTATCAAGCATTCACTGTTTGTCAACGGAGCATCCACTCTGAAAGGACACGATTGGAAACAACAGATCAGCCTGACGATGCATATATCACATCTCTGGACGTTAGTTTCTATAGCCATTTTGGTCTCTGGTAAGTTTTGATAAAATTCATTCGTAGACATATCGTAGCAATCATTGTTTTTTTTTAAACTAACGATCAGCCTCTTTATAACTCACAAAGTCTAATTCTTAGTTTCTCCATCCCTCTCTTCCCCCCCCTCCCCCAACCAACCCACTCTCTGTCTGTCTGTCTCTCTCTCTCTCTCTCTCTCTCTCTCTCTCATTAGTAACAAATCTATATATATTTTTTGTCTTTCTGTCTTGTCACTCAATCTACTCCTGATACGATTGTTATATATGCATAGGAATATGTTTGTACATTTTAATAGCTGGAAGCATCTGAACTTGTGATATGTGAAGTGTGAAGTTAAGCCAGATATAAGAGTCTCCATAAACTGCAGACAAAGCACACTTGAGAGATGGAAGAGCCGTAAGAGACAAAGTAAGAAAGAACCTCAAACTACAGTGAAAGGAAAAACCGCATAGCCACAGTGGATTGCTCACTGTACCACAACCCACAGAGAAGAGCAATAGCTGGTATAAATGGAAAAAGATACAATAAACTTGTTCATCTTCTGCAAGGCTACAGTGAGGGTTTACCACAAGCTGATTGGTGTAATTATTTAATAAAACTGATTACAGAAGTCAAAATCATGTTGGTACTTAAGACACCCCCCCCCCCCAGAAAAAAACTCGGAGGTTTACATCAACCCACAAGGTTAAATAATTCTTTCTAGAAGCATGGTAAATGTTCAGCCACACCTGTACGCTCACAGAACACGGCCCACCTGATGTACTTGATAATGAGGTGTGTTACTGGGCGGCAAATGTTTCATGTTTCACAAAACAACACCTACGTCACCAGCGTATTTCTCCCATTTCTCATTAAAAAAAAAAAAAAACTTTACATGAAAAAATCTTAGCAATCCAAGATATGGGGCCGTTTTTACTCTAGTGTAACTATATCCAGCTCTAGTGACTCAGCTACATGCTACAAGGATGTTCGCTCAGAATATGTCAGTTAATCTTTTATGTCCTGCCCAGTACACGGTCCAGACACAACATATACACATAAAAAAGCGAAATATTTTTTTCATAATATTTTAAACTTAATGAATCATTGACGAACCTTGTTGGCGAGCATGGGAGAACCAACGAGCTAGGAATTAAATGAACTCTAAGCCACGTATTTCTGAGTTTGGTGTACTGCTCTAATTTAGCGTCTGTGGGGGCGGAGAAATTACAAAGACAATAATCGGATGTAAAGCAACTTTCTTAGACAACATATCTTCTTCTTCTTCTTTTCTTCTTCTTCTTCGTTCGCTTCTACCGGCAATAACGCCCTGTTTAGATAATATATAAAAGAAATCAGGTTTATTGGTAGAGAAAGGGAATGAGACATTTGAGAATACGTAGAGAGGAAACGGCTTCAAATCTCCAGAGCTTATGAGGAGAACTGAAGAAGACAAAGAAATAAAGGGAGATAATGGAAATATTTCCCCCATGAGATATTGTATTTCCAAAAGCCAGTTGTTAGTTTACTTGTACTGCAGGTGATAAGAAAACGTTGTAATCCACGATACGACAGACCGTCATATGTTTTATTGTCGATGTTATATTCTTTTTTCATCTGTCTTATAGTTTAAAATGTCTTATAGTCATGAAGCTGTTTTAGATTAAAACTTTCAAAGGTTAAGAGCACCGATACAAAATATAAATATAAATATCTTATTTACACACTAAACTAAAAAGGCCAATACTACATGAGAGGAAGGAGAGATTTAATAAATTCCAAGCACTCCTTTGTATAATAAAAAGTAAAATCGTTCCATTTCGACGAACATCGTCCATCACGCCCTCTAGAGTTGCTGTCGTGATAAGTGCAGCCCTTAGTTTCACTACGCTTCTGTTTGTTGATACAATGACGTCACACCAGGTATTTCCACAACATACAGTTGTCTTAAAATATCGCACATTCCCGAATTAACCTTTGCTCGTGGCAGGTTATCAGAGCCAAGGAAACTGACCCAGTCAAGACCCCAGCCAGCCACCTCCTAGTAACACGTGGATACACTTTTTCAAAATGACAAACAGGGCAGATATTGCTGTAGGAATTCAGTGGTGGTGGAGGCTGCTTTCATCAAGAAAACTAGTAGCATTTAACTTCCCATTAGAATCTCTATCTGTGCTTCAACATCACCAGAGTGTCGGTTGCAAGGAACAAACAGTGAGAACATAACAAGAACATTAATCATACTCATGTATATTATTAGCTCAAATACAACACGTACGGTCTAGTTCATGCATCCCCCCCCCCCCCAAACCTAAAATAGTAAATCCCACACTCTTCTGGGCAAGCCAATAGATGAAAGCTATTTAGAATTTACAAATGTAGGTCATTGCGTCATTCAGCACGTGAATGGATAATTTATTTGTTCAAAAGTAGCTAGACAACATGTAGAGGTTTCCCCTAACAGTGTTTGCAGTTGCGTGAACGCTACAATGAATGACGTTAAGCAGAGATTTCCCTGATAACAGACATCCAACGGTTAGTACAGTATTAAATAGGTTTTTATTTGTAAGTCCTGCATCTTAAAATAAATAATAAAGCCTTGCCGGTGTGGGCATTCCTTTGACACTTGTCGTATCTACAAACCCACTCGCGCCGTACTGCTGTGCATTCCTTGGCCACTTGACTAGCAAAAGGATCGGAAAAGCCATTCCCTTTTGAGAAAATAAACATCTGTAGCACTAACTGGCAATTAGTCTAGACAGTTTTGTTTCTTTGTTTTTCATCTGTCTCCTTATACATTATCTTGACCAGAAATGGAGCTCCGAGTGTGCACAACGAAAGCTAATTTTATGGTGCGTGACTTCTCAAATGATTACATATATCTTCATCTTGTTCTACCTCTTGGCCAGGTATCTGCTGTGACTGGGAGGTACACAATGACGACTCTGCCCCAGATACAGACGATCTGATCTTACAAGACGAGTACCTCTTGCCAGTCTACTCGACCTCTGGCAAGCACGCCAGAAAACCTAGTCAAAAGACTTTATGTAAGTCCTCAACTGTACAATTTTCCACAAAGAAAAGATTCATAAAGTGTTATAAATATTCAAATAGGCTTGCTGGCAAGTTTTACAGACCATAAAGGAATAAATTTGTCTGACCTATCTGTATGTAGGAGTATATCCTCATTTCCTTATTTTACTTATTCTCTCCTACCTAATGCTGTTTTTCTCATGTTTCTCTATCATCATATTGCTAATCGCAGTTAAAGTTAATTAAAAGCTGAACTGGATTACTGGATGTATCCAAGAAACTCTCTACTGTAGAGAGCGGAACAACAACACAACTCCTTCAGATCATCAGAGGAAGTACCCCCCTCAGACAAGTGTTTCGGCCCTATTAAACTCCTGACACTCTAAGGGGGGTGGGCCCCTCTGGGTCATGACTCCCAGAGTTCTTGTGAGTTGTTGCTTTTTTGTCCCGGGATTGAGTTGGCACTGCACTTTGAAGTGCGTCTTTAGCGATTTAGCCACGGAGGACTGGTACTGGCTGTGGCAAACGACATTCATGTTCCCAATGCTTGTTTCGCATACTCCACAGCCAGCATGAAGCCTTTTCTGCTGTTTCTGAAAGGCTTTTCAATGCCCTTGCTCTTGCTTGTCCCTTTATGCCTAGTTGCTTACATATGTCGTATGCTGGATTACTGGATTTATAATTAATAATTAATAACTCTTAAACAGCCCATACAAGCGTTTCGTTACGTGGTTTTTACCTTACTATATTTTCAATTTTCCACAGCTTCACTAAACCAAAATGTGAAGAAAAGCGAAAGTCAAGGGTCATATATCACAACTCACCTTCATCATCGGTCGGACAGCAAGGACGGGGTCAATTTGATGGTTTCCAGGACCTCCTCAAGTCAAGGTGCTCCACCAATACAACTTTCACCATTGAAGGAAGCTGACCATTTGACTAAACCTGACAGCATTGATTTGGCCAGTGAAGGTTTTCTGGATGTGGCGGATAAAGTCCAAAGATCTTCGGCAAGTGGTCGAAAACTTGCAGGCTTTTCAGAGGCCGCCGAAGAGCACGACTCTAATACGCAAATCATGTCGCAGAGCAACCCACAAGGACACCCTCAGCTCCAAATGGATCACTCTTCACAGGCAGAGTCCCCATCGTTACCAAGCCAAGATATGATCGCCTTAACCCTAGAAAAAGTCTGCATTGACGAAAACAGCGAGGATTGTCTTATGTTTCAAAAAGATCTGGAAGCCATGTTGAACGATGCCAATCTTTCTCATCTAGCATTAGGTAATGCGTTTAATTCTACTACTACTACTACTACTACTACTACTACTACTACTACTACTACTACTACTACTACTGGTGCTGGTGCTATTCAATGCGATAGTGTTGAAATCTATTGACAAGAATGAAAGGAGGAGAAGAGGAAGAAGAAGAAGAAGAAGAAGGGGGTGGAAGAGGAGGTTCTTTTACCCTTTTGCTGCACTTTTATTCTCCACATCGAAATTTCAATTCTTTTTTTTTTTTATTGGTGTATTTCTTTTAGCAGTTCACCAGAGACAAAAGCGTCAGGCCAGCTCCAACAGTGAACGCATTCAGAAATATAATGAAAATTTAACCGACTGTGAAGGCGGTAACTGCTTCTCAGGCGACGACCAGATAAACTCTACCGGTAAGTTTCAGGAATGTTTATGTGTATACGCTAGACTCTGACTCTTAGGTGCTAATACCCGACAGTTGTAGATAAATGCATAAACTCGATAACTGACTGGATGCATAAACTCGACAATTGTCTGTAAATGCATAAATTCTACATTTGTCTGGAGGGTGTATAAACTCGTCACTTGTCTATGGGTGCATGGACTCAACAATTATCTGTGGATGCATACATTAAAAAGTTGCTTATAAGTTCAAACACTCGACTAATGTCAGCAGGTGAATACACTTAATAGTCGTTCATGGATGCATAGAGTGTTCGCTCGACTAAGGACACACACACAGTCCATGGTCTCGTCGCTGTATTATAATCATTATCAACCTAACATCCACATTCTGCATATTAGCCCGGGAGATCGGTCTTTAGCGCAGTTAAACTCCACAGAGACGTGCCCCACTTTGATTAGCCTCTTTATGGCCATGTTGACTCAGAGATGGAGTTTGTCTCATGACTCACATCTACTTCAGCCAGTTTATAGAAATAGGTACCTGCTACCTCCTGGAGTCTATGGGAAGAAAGATATTTATACTTATCACATTATCCTCTAGTGTACTGTCAGGCGTAAGGATAATATCATCTGGAATATAATCCCTTGTTATATTCCTCATTTATTGTACATAAACAAGGCAACATTTACCTTACCCCTCATCTACGTGGACCACCACCCTGTATACTACATTCTGTTAATTCAATTGACTGGGTACGCATAATAACTCGCTTTATCTTTAAATATTGTTGGCCGTTCCCCGACTTACGCAGCTCCGACATACATAGATCTGGACAGTAAAATACAACATACATAATCTATACAACATACACAATCTACGAAATGTTACAGAACAAACTGATGACGTAAATTACTGTAAAAATTATATAACAAAACATGGCTATGAGTTACCAAAAAACTCAACGTCACGTATATGATCGCGGAACAATCCAGTAAATAAGTCGAGGGCTTTCTATATGTTACATTATAACACTGTAATGTTTGTCCGTTATTTTGCATATTGCTTCAGTACTGACAAAATTACCTAACCTGTCTGTTTATTTGAACTTTAAAATACGTTCTACACATATTTTTAAAGCAAATTTTACAGTAGAACAAATGTAACAACTCTAGCTTGACTCTCATATTGTCCAATCTGAGTTTTATAAACTATCAGTTTTTTAGTTTCACTTTTAAGAATATAACTTTAGTGAGATTAGAAGATCAGAAAAAAAGAATATTCAGACATTCTTGAGCAAGCGAGTGAGTGAGTGAGTGAGTGAGTGAGTGAGTGAGTGAGTGAGTAAGTAAGTGAATGAGTGAGTGAGTGAGTGAGTGAGTGAGTGAGTGAGTGAGTGGGTGGGTGGATGAGTGAATGAGTGAATTTAAGACAAAGAACTATTGAATCAAAACACCTCCGCGTGCTCTAAGCTAATTTTACATTTCAAAAGAAATCTTAACATTATACATCCAGGAAGTTTCCCCGAATTCTATATACGAGTATTTATTGTTTTATCTATTCTATGTACGAGTATTTATTGTTTTATCTATTCTATGTACGAGTATTTATTGTTTTATCTATTCTATGTACGAGTATTTATTGTTTTATCTATTCTATGTACGAGTATTTATTGTTTTATCTATTCTATGTACGAGTATTTATTGTTTTATCTATTCTATGTACGAGTATTTATTGTTTTATTTATTCTATGTACGAGTATTTATTGTTTTATCTATTCTATGTACGAGTATTTATTGTTTTATCTATTCTATGTACGAGTATTTATTGTTTTATCTATTTATTTTCACTGAATGAATTGCGCAAGTTATTGAACCCCTCTTGTTATATAAATCCGTCTTTATCGTTTTGTTTTTTTTTCTTTCAATCCGTAGACACAAATGAAGATATGGTTAGAGCCCCAGTCTTCACGATTAATTCTGTAACAACGTTTCGGACCAACAGAACAACTTTGTCTAATGCAGACAAAGAAAAAATCGCCAGAGATTGGCTAAATCAGGTAAAAACAAATAAACGAACGAACAAACAAAGACCATTTAATTTTGCAGTGAGTGCTTGTGGGAGAACGCGTCGGAGGAAGAAAGAGAAAAGGAAAATGATGTGAGTGAGTGAGTGAGTGAGTGAGTGAGTGAGTGAGTGAGTGAGTGAGTGAGTACTGAGTGAGCGAGTCAGAGGAAAACGTGAGAGAATATATTTGTTGTATGTGAGAGATAGTGGGATAGAGTGTGTGTTGTTTGCGAGAGATAGTGGGATAGAGTGTGTGTTCTATGTGAGAGATAATGGGATAGAGTGTGTGTTGTTTGCGAGAGATAGTGGGATAGAGTGTGTGTTCTATGTGAGAGATAATGGGATAGAGTGTGTGTTGTTTGCGAGAGATAGTGGGATAGAGTGTGTTCTATGTGAGAGATAATGGGATAGAGTGTGTGTTGTTTGCGAGAGATAGTGGGATAGAGTGTGTGTTCTATGTGAGAGATAATGGGATAGAGTGTGTGTTGTTTGCGAGAGATAGTGGGATAGAGTGTGTGTTGTTTGCGAGAGATAGTGGGATAGAGTGTGTGTTGTTTGCGAGAGATAGTGGGATAGAGTGTGTGTTCTATGTGAGAGATGATGGGATAGAGTGTGTGTTGTTTGCGAGAGATAGTGGGATAGAGTGTGTTGTTTGCGAGAGATAGTGGGATAGAGTGTGTGTTCTATGTGAGAGATAATGGGATAGAGTGTGTTGTTTGCGAGAGATAGTGGGATAGAGTGTGTGTGTGTTTGCGAGAGATAGGGATAGAGTGTGTGTTCTATGTGAGAGATGATGGGATAGAGTGTGTGTTGTTTGCGAGAGATAGTGGGATAGAGTGTGTGTTGTTTGCGAGAGATAGTGGGATAGAGTGTGTGTTCTATGTGAGAGATAATGGGATAGAGTGTGTGTTGTTTGCGAGAGATAGTGGGATAGAGTGTGTGTTGTTTGCGAGAGATAGTGGGATAGAGTGTGTGTTGTTTGCGAGAGATAGTGGGATAGAGTGTGTGTTGTTTGCGAGAGATAGTGGGATAGAGTGTGTGTTGTTTGCGAGAGACAGTGGGATAGAGTGTGTGTTGTTTGCGAGAGATAGTGGGATAGAGTGTGTGTTGTTTGCGAGAGATAGTGGGATAGAGTGTGATCATGAAAGAAAAAAAATATATAGAGAGTGTTGTGTTCCTTCAAGAATCCTCCAATATGATTCATCTTTCTCTGCCAACAGGTAAAAGGAGCTTTCAGCAACATGCCAGGTTTTAAGGACATGACAGTTGATAAAGACAACATGAGAATTGAGTAAGTAAATCAGAGCTACAATAATAACAAGTCCAAATAACATCCAGTATTGTACCAACACATCCAGATGAACAAATGAACGTTCAAGAGATTTAAAACTAGAATAGGAGATACTGTTAGCGCTGCGCTGAAAAATGCCGGAGACTCCATCAAGACTGGTGTTGCAATCGAAGGCCAGCCTCCTATTAACGACTTCAATGTTACTGATGCGGTGGCGCAGGGTAGGTGCCATTAAAAAAAACAAAACAAAACAAACTAACTTATTCTCAATGCAGATTTTAAAAAAAATGCTTTTGTTATAATATTTATTTAAATGCAACAAATAACGACTTCGAAGTTAACAGCGGAGATGATGTGAAATTGGAACGATTGTCCGTTAAATGAGATAATGTGATAATGAGATCGGTTCTTGCAGTGATTTACATGGTATTTTTTAATATTTTCTTTTAGGAATGTATTGCTAGAAAACGCGTGGGTGAAAAAAAAAAATAGAACTGATTAGTAGCTAAATAATTTTCTGGGACTACAAAAGCAAAATCAAGCTATTAAAAAAAAACATTATATGTCAGGAATATTAAATAAATAGTATTATGCAGTACATGTAAAACACAGCGTTCTTCATAGGTAAAATAAAACATGGAAGGAAAAACGTGGCAACGTTAACTGTTGTGTCGAAGTCTTTGTCCAAGTTCAAGCAGAACAAAACATGTTTTCGGTTGTGTTTGATAAATCAAAGTTATCTAAGTGCCACTGCTTGGGAAGGGGCGTTATATGCTTAGTTTATACTATCCTGTCTCATGGATATTGTCTTACAAAGGGGGGAGGGTGTGTGACCTACATGCTTGTTTCCTCATTGGTGAGACGAATTAGACATTCAAATGTATTTTGGTTAAGATTTACTCACGGCAGTTTGACTATATAAAACTGATAGTAAGTTATACAATACAACTAGTAGCACTAGAAGCACGCGTGTGTTTTGTCCTTCGGCAGGTGATTTTGCCTATCTCAGTCTTTATGCCCGTATGTATAAATATATAGAATAAGTTTACAATTCTTTCTCATATGGTAACAATTATTGCCATAGTACTCATGAGTTGGATAATTTTTTTTAAGACAGATATCTTCATTCTGGTGATTTAAAGGAATCTTTAATCTTATTTACCTCTGCTAATTAAAAAAATCTGCATTATTATTATTATTATTACTATTATTATTTGTTTACATTAATTCCTTTCTCATTCATGATATAAAAGTATTATCATGTGTTGTTAAATGACTGCATATGTGGGTGTTTGTTAAATGAGAGCATCTCCTTTGATCTTACAGTTGTCAATCAAGCAAATGATCCGTGTAGAACAAACCCCTGCGACGAGCTTGTCGGATATGGACATTGTCAGGCTATTTCGACAACCAAAGTCGTTTGCCACCACAACTGTAATGCTCTCCGAACTCCATGCCAGAACGGAACTTGCCAGCTGGATTCCCAAGGGACAGCACTGTGCCAGTAAGTGTTCTAAAACGTTTACCTGTAACTGCACACGTTTCTTTTTCGTCTCACTCGCGCTTGTTTGAAGTCACTGTAAACATCACGAAGACATATTACACTGTTGCCGTTGTTAATCTCAAATGCAGCTTCTCAGTTTCTGGTTTTTTATTTATTTGTTTGTATATGTGTGTGTGTGTGTTTTTTTTTTTTGGGGGGGGGGGGGGGGAGGGGGTAATTTAAAATATAACTCAAAATGTTAATCAGTAGGCTAGGTTTATAACTTCACACAGAAAGGTATCATCAGTCGGCTATGTTTTTCAACTTCACATAGAAAAGTATCAATCAGTAGGCTATGTTTATAACTTCACATAGAAAAGTATCAATCAGTAGGCTATGTTTATAACTTCACATAGAAAAGTATCAATCAATAGGCTAGGTTTATAACTTCACATAGAAAAGTATCAATCAATAGGCTAGGTTTATAACTTCACATAGAAAAGTATCAATCAATAGGCTAGGTTTATAACTTCACATAGAAAAGTATCAATTAGGCTTACTTGTACTTCTCTACAGAGTGAATTTTCTTCACACTAACAACATTTCCACTGAGACAATGAAACAAATTCTAAACTTGCGGCCATCAAAGATAAGAATATGTGTCAGTATGAGACACCTGTTATTAGGGGACATTTAGACGCCCCACTCCAAGTAATATTGTCCACGGGACGTATTTTTAAAATGCAGGACTGTCAAGTACAATATTAGAGAGTTGGCCACTTTTAAATACTGTACAAAGATAAAGTGGTGAGTGAAATTTTCTAGTTCGTATACGCTCATTTGTTTTTTCTTTCTAACTGACATAATCTTTCTTTTCTCCCGAAGGTGCACTAGTGACTATTCTGGTACGTACTGTGATAAGAAGCTGACCTTGAGCAATCATTTAGACACCGGCAAGATAATAGGAGCAACTGTTGGTAGCGCCTTGATATTATGTGGACTTGTAGGCCTGTGTTGTATCTTAGCGGGCTGGAGACGCGGAAAGTAAGTCCAAGGATTGTTTGAGAGCTGTGTCATTGTGTTCAGCTACCTCTTGTCTAGAAATTTATACAGGGTGTTTGGAAAATAACTGTGCACTAACCCAGTATCGATTTCAGTATCTTAGTGATATTTTTAATGACTGCGGCAGGTAGATGTGTCTAGATACCACAGATATTAAGATATCACTACCATACCAGAATCGATACAGGGTTAGTGCACAGTTACTTATGGAACATCCTGTAGAAGAGCTTTAGTAAAAAATTTGGCTGCACTTTTACTAGCATTTCTATGACATAATTTTGCAATGTCTGTGCCAAAAGTTTTGTGAATCAAAAGTTGCTCTAATTTTAGGTTGGAGCATGTGCTCAGTTATCGCCCCAGTGTCCAAAATTTGTGCTCTTTACTCATATCAGAAATGAGCACATGGTGCACTAAGATGATTCACAAACAGGCTGCTATCATTCTTAGAACTAACAACATATAGTCTGCACTTAAAAATTCAGTCCATTTCTGCATCAGTTGCTAAATTCTCCTTTTTTTTTTCTTAAACCAAGGGTCCATGAACTCAGATAAGACCAACAAAATTTTTATTTTTTATTGTCACAAAACTCCAGCTGAAATTTAACATCTTGTTTGATTATGAATATTGGAAGATAAATAATCTACTGCCTTTAGATTTCAATTTTTTTTTCTAGCTTTGGCAAATCTTTCTCACTAAAATTGTTGCACTCTAACAAAGAGACATCAGATCATATTTAGCTCATTCAATACAGGTCCACAGTCCTCATCATGAGTTTCTGAAATCTTAAAACCAAATATCCTGTTCTGGAGCTTTTACAACAGTTTTTTAGCTGAACATCTTTTGATTTCATGTCTTGAAAAATTATATTCTTTATAAACATTTTCATGTTATGATTATAAATCATGAAATGAGTTATGTTATTTCGTCATCATCATGTTCTGTCTCCCCACAGAAAATGGCTGCAGTGGCCTTCCAACTAGCTCTGTTTATCCCTTGTTTCACACTGCACCTAGCCCAGATTAATCCAGTCCACCTCTTTATCTCTTTATGTTGTCCACCAACCTACATCTCTGATATTGTTATAATATTTAAATTATTTAATCCTTTAACTCCACAGCAAATTAACAATGTCACATTACACTGACGAAGAAGGCTCTGGAAGATCCTCAAATCCATCTAGCAACATTTGTGTAAGTATATACATCACAAACTATTATTTTCATAAATAAAGATATATATTTTATTAAAAGGAGGACATCTGTCGCTCTTCAAAAAAATAAAACAACTAAAGAAGCTGTGGAGGGGAACAGACAGAACTACAAAAATACGATTTTTAAGGGCATGCATCTTTCCCATCGCAACATATGCCTGTGAGACCTGGACAAAACATCTGAGAAACACATAAATGCCTCTGAATGTAAATGCTATAAAGAGTCCTTCAAATATCATGGACACAAAAAATAACAAATATATCCATACCACAAGAACTTAATATTGAAGAAGGTTGGCTAGTAAGGAAGATTAAACAGGGACAAAATTTAGTTTTTTAGACATATTAAACGTCAAGAGAATTTAGAAAAGACTGTCTTGGAAGGGTACATAATGGGCAAAAGAAAAAGAGGAGGACCAAGGTGAAGATGGCTGCAAGACACCATTGATGTTCTGTGAATGGACGCATCAGCAGCAGGGCATATTGCTTACAACAGAGACACCTTCAGGAGAGCTGTTAGGGAGGCAAAGTTCTGCAAGGAACATGGAAATGACTGACTGACTGACATACATGTTTAAATATACCAGGAAATTTCAAGGCAAACAATTTTTGTTATGAATGTATCTGGACAAGAACAAAATACACTCAGCCATAACAGTCAACCAAATCATTTTAACAAATAACAAAGAGAATTGGCTGAACAGATGGAGCTTGAGAAAATTAGGAAGAAATGTTACTGAAATACATGACAAGTCTCAACATATGCATTAATGTAAACAACATGAAATCGCAATATTTTGACTACAAACTGGGCATAGGCCACTAAACTTTCATGTAAATAGAATTAGCATCACCAGCCATTACGCCCACTATCTGAATATCCCATATCAAAATGTAAGCAAGCACCTTCCAGCCTTCCTCACAATGTCAGAATCGTTCTCCTTACTACGCCTCCTAAAAAATACAACATCTTAAAACAACAAAATAATTGCAAAACACTGATATCATTATATGACATTTGGCCAAAGAGCAAGAACACATGGGCATCTGAATTTATAACAATAGCAATATACATTCATTACAAAACTTGAATCTTTAGTTAACAATTTTCAGTATTTTTAATATTTTTCCCAACAAACTTGTGTGTTTCAACTTAAATATTTTTGCTTTCTTGCTGTAAATGAATCTTTGATTCTGTTCTTTTGATGTAAACTATCCCATAATTGCTCCCATGCTCTTAGTGAAAACTGTGCCATTATTGCTTTCATCCATTTAATGTAAACACTGTATCTTTGCTTCAGTTCTCTTGCACTACAAAAATCAATTTTAAGCTTTTTTTTTTTTTAACTCAGTGTTCTTAAGTTAAAGGTTTTAAATTACATTTTTGCTATATTTTTTTTTACAGGTACTAGATCGACCCACTGTAAGCATAGCTCCACTTCCAATTTATCATGGGACAAGAGGAGCTTTTGGTACTTCTGGTGATTTCAGCAGAGAATCTTCATATGCAAATGGTTCAGATGGCAGCAATTATAATCCATTTTCCACAGCATAGTGTTATAAGGTGGATATCATTTACACAATTCTTGCCTAGGATTTTCAAACAAATTGTTAAAGCTGTACTGGTTGCAGGAAAACAGGGAATTATGGTTCTGGACTTCATGTTTCATTATAAAATTCTGTGAATTTATTATGATAATTGAGCCAGAGTCATATTTTCAAAGAGCTATGAAGCTTGAACAAATTTGAGAAAATTGCCTCATAAATCTGGCCTTACAATCTGACTAAAGGCTTCCCGCTCTGAATATGTTGCCATGCAAGTGCCTTGTTTGAAATTAATCATACTCATTTCAAACAAGATGTAGTATTCTCTGCTACTGAGACATGCTGGAGATACAGTGTTAATGCTCATTTTTTTTTTTTTATGTAACATGTCATCACAATAGAGGTCAATGTGGTATATTTCACTTCTGCCCATCTTTTCATCATCAGCTCCATGAGGAGTCAGGTATACTTTTTAAGATGGTTTGGCTGGAGTTGAATCCCCAAACAACAGTGTAAGAAATGAGTGTACAAACCACTACATTGCTCAGGCACTCTTGTTTCATATATATATACTTGTAGAAAAAAAAACAGATACCCTGTCTTCAATGGCTAGCAAAATAGAACTTGAAATTAACAAGGAAAAAAAACAAAAATAATGACATTTCCATTAATCAAGAAGGAAAAATATCATAGAAGGAATGAGTGTTGAAGAAGTACACCAATTTGCATATCTTAGGATGGTGACATCAGAAGGGAAGTCAGAATTAGAATTGCAAAAGCAACATTGACCTTCAAGAATCTTGAGAACACGTGGCACTCAAAAGTTATAAAAAAACCAAAAACCAAATTAAGATTATTCAATTCAAATGTAATATCCACCTTCATTTTTGCATGTGAAAGCTGGAGAACAACTAAAGAAATAGACAAGAGATTAGAGTCTTTTGAAAACAAATGCCTAAGGAAAATACTGGGTATAAAGGTAACAAATTCAAGAACAATGCAGACAGATGAGAAAACAACAACCTTTCTAATAGGTGATCAGAAACAGAAGATGGGCATATGTCGGTCATGTGAAACAGTCAGAGAATCCCCAAACAAGCTATCAAGTGGAACATAAAAGGCCAAAAAAAAAAAAAAGAGGTCAACCACACAAAACTCTAGAGGACACTGTTAAGAGGGGCCAAATTAGTAGGCATAAAATCTCTTGATGAGGTTGAAAAGCTTTCTGAAAACAAGAAAATTTGGCAAACTACCAAGCAACCCTTAAATGACTTTTAATGCCAAGGAAAGGATTTAAGATGTAAGATATATGTAATGTATGATTCAGTATCTGTTTATGAGGATGGGATGTATGACTTACATCTTACATCTTACATGGGATGTATGACTTCATGTAGAGAAGTACATATGTATGTGTGTGTGTGTAAGTTTGGGGGTAAGAAGAGAGATATATGAGTGTAAAATTCCATATGACTGCAAAAGTTTTAAAATGTTGCAATATATGATATATTTTTACCCCACAATCCTTATCATTTTCATTATTCATTTATGGCCTAAAGGTGTTGCCAGCAGGCTGGTGATATTAGGCATTTGCTCCACTACAAATCACGGGTCTTTTAATGTCTGTCATCAATATCAATGTATTTTGTACTGATCAAAAAGTTAATCAACATGTGTACTTATGATTAATAGATCTCTCATTGTTCATTATTTTTGTTAGTCCATGTACAAGCTGAGAAGCTTTAAACTGTTGTGATATCAAAAGATCATATTTTCGACATCAAAATGTACAGTTTTTTTTTAAATTTCTTAAAAAAAATTGTGGGTATTTGAAAACTAGAGCAAGTTAATCAATATTCATAGTAGCTTCAGATCAGTAACTTTATCATTAGAGTATATTTTTGTTCATTTCAAAATAACATTATCTCCACTGATTTGTTATTTAATAAGTTATGTAATCTCTTATGAAAGAAGTATTTGTGTACAAAAACCACACACCCTCTATAATTGTGCAAAAGCATTCACAATTCTTATTCTGTTAACTGTAACATTATTTTCAAAATCATTGTTTCATGAAATGAAAAATATTAGAGGGAACTTCAAGTTTGAAGTCTTGCAATAAAATTTTTGATTTCGAATGTATTGCAGACTTCAGCTACATGTTTGAAAAGAAAAAGAGTTTCTTGAGCTGCATATGCACCACATTTATCTATTGCCTTTTTTTTTTCTTTTTTAAATGAAAAAGTGATATACTGAACTTCAGAACTGTTGGAGTGATCTAACTTCAATGCTGAAAGTTTTGTTACATTCTGACACAAAACACTGAGAAATCTTACTGATAAGCAGTAAAAGGAAATAAATGCTAGAAATAGGCAGAAAGAAATATTAATTCAGAAAATTTGAGAACTCCATACTTAAACTTTAATTGTTTCATTTCTTAAATTGCATACAAATGAGCTCTTGCATAACAACTTTTTGCAATTTTACATTTCAGTCTTGATACTGATTGAAAGAAATGGAGGCCACATACTTTTAATACCTGTTTTACCAGTGTCACATTGCACATTTAAAAAATCATTTTACACATAACTATCTCACTTTTCTGCTATAAACTGCAGTAACAAATTCTTCAATGAATCACTGAACACTGTTAAATTTGCTTACAGCAACAACCACAAGTATTTCAGTTATAAATTGTATGCCTCAAAGTGTCACTTGACCAAAATTTTCAGGTATAATGATGCAAAGGAAAGTTGTTTTTTTTTTTAATCTGTAAAAGAAAAAAGATTAAAAGAGAAAGGATTTAGTTTTATTTAAAAATAATTGAAAAAACTAAAATAAATTAATATTAGGATTATACTTGACAACTATAGAAGAATTTTAAGTGTATAAAATACCATTTCACAACCATAATTTAAAAAATAAATCTTTAAAATTTGAAGCAAGTTTTAGAAAAACTCAAAAAAGTAATATTAAAATACACAAAATTTTTATATTGCTATTATAGATATATTGTTTTGTGTCAGTTTGTTGCAAGTTATTTATTATCAGATTTTAAAAGCAGTTTTCAGACAAATGAAAGAAGTATTTTTGAACTTTATAATTTTATTTATAATAGGCTGAAACCCTTCTCATTTATAGACTATAAAGGGAAGTAGTTTTGGTTAGTTTTTCTGCTGTAGGGGTTCATTTGCAGTAGAGGAAAATGTAACTCAGATTGATTTTGTTCTTTCTGATCCATTCATTTACTGAGGTTGTTGATGAACCAATTTATAAAGGCTTACTTCATAAATTTTACCTTTTTTAAAAATTTTGAAACAAGTCTTTATATTTGTTTTCATTCCAACGGTCATATGTCTCAATCACTTTGCTGCTTATTACCATTCATGTATTAACAAACATAATAGATGCTGCATGGATTGTATTTATCTTTCATAACAGTGTTAACAGGACACTGAGATGTGTTTCAATTGGCCAGTAAATAGAAATATGTTGTTCAATACTGCTAATATTGAACATTTCTATTGTAATAAAAAAGATCTGTGACTGAAGGGAAATTAAAGCAATAAACTCCAGCAAAATCAATAATTGACCCTTTTCTTCCCAGTTTAAAAATAGACCCCATAAACAACATTCCAAATTCTCTATTATCACAGATTAATTTTAAAGAGAAACAGTGAAGATAAAAATTAATGGATTAAGACTCCAGTGATATGACATTTTCAAGTTGTTTGCCTTTGAAAAAAGACCCAAAATATTAAAAGACATAAAAAAAAAATATGTCAGATTGAGAAGCTGGTTAGTTGAGGGTTAAAACTTTTGATTAATGTTATACATTTTATCTTGGAACAGTAATGACACTCATTAAATAATATAGAAATTATGACCACACTGGGTCATCTGAATGCTCAATGTTGCTTCCTTTTTATTTAAAGGAGTGATAACAAATAAGTTCTTACATCATTGTATCACCTTTTTTTCACTCACTTTCCTGACATATTTATTTATTGCCCCTGGTGGCATTCACCAGTTTGTTGATGTTGACAGTACTGTTTTCATATATGTGTAAAACATACCAGAATAAATGAAAAAAAAAAAATAATCACAAAAAAATTAAAAGAAAATAATAATAAATTCCATGTGTTTGTTTCATTTCTGTGACATAAAACATGTTTTTGTGTTTGTGTATTTTATAGAACATATGACATGACATGGTACATCTTTCAGCAGTCAGATTTTCATCTCTGAATTATTATTTAATTAGAGTACACTTACTCCCTCACTGGAACAGAACATGCTGTAATACAGCTGAGATGTTGTTGCACCAGGACAAGTTCTTGGGTTCTTACAAATAAAATCAATAATGCTGGAGAATTTTTAAAAAAACCAATTGTTTTCTTAAAAATCAAGTTGAGAGATTTTGATGGATCCTACATTTCCTTGAAGAGTGGTATCTAAATGCTATTCTAAATCTTTGCTGCCTTTCCTGAGTGCTCACTTTAATTGGTTAACATTGGATCTACAGTTGACAGACTTCATCTGAGTTATTTTTAGCTGCATCTGATAGTGATAGCCAGGCCCTACTGGGAGGATCCAGCCAGGGTATTGCTCTGGGGCCTGGAGAGTGTTTCCTGTTTTAAGGGTGGGCCCAGAGGACTTTGGGGGCATGTTCTTAAGTTGACCATTTTTACCAACCCCAAAATGGGGGGGGGGGGGGGAGAAACCCCAGTTTTTGGACCCCCAAGATCTTGACTTCTCATAACCAATTAAAATTGGGGGAGGATGGAGTTGGGGAGAATTTTGTTAAAGAAACAACCACTTAAGCTGTTTTTTTTAAACACATATATATAGAATAAAAGTGTAATGAAAAAAAGAAACATGTAATATAGCATGAACATACAAAACTATTGTTGAGATAAAGTTGTTCTTTCCCCTACCTTAACATTAAGAAGAGAAAGCAAATCTGTTGTATTTTTCAGAGCTAAGAGTTTTCTTAAAGATGGCTTTCTTTACCGGAAGCATTTTACTTAAAAACCTCATCACAGGAACCATCACAGTTTACTTCAGTCACTTACATTGCATTCAGAATGTCCACACCAGCTGAGTTTTGTCATTGGTCTGTGTGCAGTTTATGAGGGAAAACATCCTTTCAGAGACAGCATAAGTTCCAGGAAGACAGATAAGAAACTTAAGCACATATGGAAAAGGAGCATGGCTTTTGTTGAAGAGAGAAACTATTTAAATCAGTTTTGTTGCTAGTTTTATTAGCACTCCATTCAAATACTTTTCCCCTGGATATCAGTTGCTTCATATAGCAAGAAGTGTGCATGTGCTTTTACATGAATAATTCTCATGATACATCTTTATACATTTGTGCCTCACCCCTACAAAAGAGAAAAGGCCAGAGGATGTGAGAATTTTTAATTTAAAGAAAGTGTAAAGGTAAGGTAAAGGTAATTCTGTCATGCCTTGGAGGGATATGGTGCTAGTGCCAGAAACAGGGACTTTAAGAGAACACAATTTTGTAGGATTAGACCTCGAAAAAATCATAGACAAAGCACTTTAGTGAGATGTGAGAGAAAGAAAAATTACAAGAGAAAAAAAAAACAAACTTTCCCATTCTCTGTATGCTTTTCTGCATCATTTCTTTATTTCTTTTCTTATCAGGTTTTATATATTGCTTTCACTATCATAACATCCTTCCCTACTACAAATTATCTTGAATAGATTTCCTTATTACCTTGGATTTTTTTTCCCACTAGGTTCCTCTGTCTGAACTTTTTCTTTCTTGGTTTTCTTCCCTTAGGCTTTGATTCACCTAAATCATCCATAAGATAGAGTTTGACAACCACAGTTAGTATGTGTTTACTGTCACTTGTCAGTAGCTGAACACGATCTGACAACCACAGTTAGTATGTGTTTACTGTCACCAGCTGAACATGATCTGACAACCACAGTTAGTATGTGTTTACTGTCACCAGCTGAACACGATCTGACAACCACAGTTAGTATGTGTTTACTGTCACCAGCTGGACATGATCTGACAACCACAGTTAGTATGTGTTTACTGTCACCTGTCAGTAGCTGAACATGATCTGACAACCACAGTTAGTATGTGTTTACTGTCACCTGTCGGTAGCCACCAGGAATCCTGATGAATGGAAGCTGTAGGGATATAACCCATTATCTTTAATCTGGAAGCCTGTATCAATTACTATTTGTCTATCCTAGAATGGCAGTATTGCCATAGTCAAAAGGAGCTAATAAGCTCAAATGTATGGAAAGCAAGAGTACTCTTCATTAACAGTCTCTACTTGTTGACCCTAGCTCGGGAAACATGTGCAAGAGTAACGAAATAGTAAAGTTAGGTCTCAAGGTTAAGGTAATTAGGTACAGTAGTGAAAATTTCACTATCACATGAATATTGTAGTGTAAAAACAGGTGACGGTTAAATCTTGTAGAGTTTCATGCGAGCTCAGTAAATGGGGAAAGTGTAGTTTGATGAGTTTTTAGAGAAGTTGTAGGGCTATAAAACTGATTGTGAGCAAAGTAAAGACACGTTAAACATGAGAGATTACACATTAGAAGATGAGATCAGAGCTAGAGATATGTCAGATTAGAGAACAGTTAGGCCAGAGTTTTGGCTAGATTTGTGGGATTGTTCCAAGACGTAGTTGTGTTTTCTAATTTGTCCTTGTTAGGACAACTTAGTTGTTAGCTATTTGAAGTGCAGTAGATTGTGTGTCAGTTTTCCACTTGAGGAGTTCATTATGTTATTGTTAAAAATGTGGCTACATCAGTGTAAGATTTCTTACAAATTGTAAGTATGGATGTAATTTTTTCTCTGACTGAGATTCTCTTACTTCCCTATGGTGAATGAATTCTCGCTGGGAAGATGTGGTTCTGTACATTTTTTTCCTAAAAGTTCCTTTCATCTTCATGCTATTCATCCTCATTTTACCCATTAATAAACTTCATACTACACCATGTTGGCTCTCCTATCTTTGTTAATAGTTGAGTCTTGAAAGTCTGCCAAGTTCTCTCATAGTTCTACATTGTCCTAGTATCTGGTGCTGGCCTGGGTTGTATACGTTCTAAGTGTTTAACAAGGAATGAAGAGCTTTAAGATCTAAAACCAGATCTATCAGAATTCTATCAATAAAGTAAAGCACTAGGCAACATTTCTATCAGCAAAGCATTTTGATGGCTACAACCCTTTGTAGTGGCAGGATCTATCTTGTCTCATAATAGGCACATACTAGTAAACTGTTGTCAAGACTAGAGAGAGAGAGAGAGAGAGGCATCCTGCTAAATTAGCTCTCATATATTGCCAACTCTCTCTCCCATCGACAAATCCAAAAGTGGATTTCACCTGACAAGCTGCAGTGAGCAATAGGATTCTAGATGAAGCTTATTGTGGTGCAGAAAATATAGAAGAAGAAAAAAAAGGAAGAGGTAGGAGTGGAAATAGAAGTATCAATGGTAGATTTGCAGCATCTTAACAAAGCAGCTTCATTCAGAAGCTGGAAGTATACATACAAGCAGAAAGAGACACATGGATACTTTAAGACATCTGTAAGAGATTCTTTTCAACAACAATAAGGACTGACAGATGGTCATGTTCCATTGTAAATGATCACAATTTATAAAGGTTCTGTATTATCTGAGGAAGAAATTAGACTCTTTTGAAAACAAATGCTTCAGGAAAGTACTCGGTATAAAGTGGAATGAATTTAAGAACAACACAGAGATAAGACAGATGAACAAGCAACAACCTGTCTCATGGATGATCAGAAAAAGAAGATGGACATATGTAGGCCATGTGATGAGAAGAAACAATCAGAGAATACCAAAACAAGCTATCAAGTGGAGCACAACAGGCTGAAGAAAAACAGGTCGACCAAGTGAGATTCTAAAGAGGACATTGTTAAGAGAAGCCAGTTTAGTGGGCATAACATCCCTTGATGAATTTGAAAAACTTGCCAAAAACAGGAAAACTTGGCAAACAAATATGTGAGCCCTATGTGACATTTAACGGCATGGGAAGGATGTAAGACTATTTGAGGAGGAAACAAGGGCCAAATCTGAAAATAGATGCAAGCTAAAAAAGACTGAACCTTGTAACACAAGTTTGTTGTTTCTGCAAGGCTGTGATGTTAGTAAAATTTTGATAGAGTCAACGAGAGATGCTACTTAACAAAATTATACTCTGCAGCTGTCACAAACACTTATATTTGTCTGCTTTAAAGCCATAATATGATGAAATGTGTCATTATTGTACAGGCATAATTAATGTAACTTTACTCTTGTGATGAACCCGACTTCCGTTGTAGTGGTTGTTTTCTACCTTTTATTTTATATACAGGATCTATTGTCAGAATATTATCATCAACACTAATAGATCATATTTATATAGCTGATCCAGGAAACATTACTGAATGTACTGTCCCTCACGTGTCGCTGAGTGATCACTACCCGGTCTGCTGTACGTGGTCACATAAGGGGTATAAAATGCCTAAACACAAACATACCAGCATCAAATATAGAAACTTTAAAAACTTTAACTTGGAATTATTTTTAACTGATCTAAAAGCTTCACCTCTTAGTACGTTTTCCAGTTAACAAATCCAGATGAGACTATCGAATACTGGATCAAGATATTTCGAAATATTTTTGACAAGCATGTCCCCATCAAAGAAATGAGAGTAAAACATGTAACAAAATCCCCGTGGATAACTCCCGATATATTGCAACTCATGAGGAAACGGGATGAAGCTCACAAAAGCAGAAATTTCAGTAGCTATCGTTCACTTAGAAATAAGGTGCAGTATCTAATTAGGCAGGAAAAGAAAAAATTACTTCAGAAATTTAGTGAAAGACAAAACTGATAGTAAATCAATCTGGAAAGCAATTAATACTCTTGTAAATAAAAGGAAGCAAACTGACCCACAAACACTTAACGGTGAACATACTTGCACTAACTTCAGTGAACATTTTAGGGAAGAAATTAGTATTCTAAAATCTTCATTACCGACCCCAAATTGCAACCTGAGCGTGTTGAAAACTTTCAGCGACAGTAAATGTGTAAAGTTAAAACAAATTAATATTCCTTTCCTCACAGTCGGTGAGGTTTATAACTACATCCGGTCCTTAAAGAACACTAACTCAGCAGGATGTGATGACATTAGTAACAAGATACTACACTACACTGCACCAGTTATCACAGACACACTAACATATTTATACAATTTGTGCATTGACAAACAATATTTCCCTGACGCGTTTAAACTCACCAAAGTTTTTCCTCTTTTTAAATCTGGACAGACTAGTGACCTCTCAAACTATAGACCCATATCCATTCTGTCATCACTATCTAAACCTCTTGAAAAGCATATACAAAAGTTAACACTGCTCCACATGCAAGAAAACAATCTACTAATAGACAGTCAGTCAGGTTTTAGACCAAATTACTCCTGCCACACAGCATTAACTAAAATGACAGAAAGCTGGATGTCTAATATAAATGATGACAAATTGTGTGGTGCTGTCTTTGTTGATTTCAAGAAAGCCTTCGATATGATTGATCATGAAAATCTTGCAAAAAAAGCTGGAAGGCTACAGATTACACCCTGACCTAACAAAATTTATTACATCTTTTCTCTCAGGTAGAAAACAAGTAGTTTGCTTTAGAAACAAAATATCTGGCTCATCTGTGGTTGATACCGGTATTCCTCAAGGCTCCATTCTTGGTCCTCTTCTCTTTGCTACCTATATTAACGACCTACCACTACATTTAAAGCACTCTTCATGTGATCTTTTCGCTGATGACTGTACTGTTTACAATAGTGACTATGACATCAATAAACTACAGACAACGCTCCAAAATGATATAAACTGTTTGATTAAATGGAGTAATAAAAATGGTATGTTGATAAACACCAACAAAACAAAATCCATGCTCATCACTACAAGACAGAAACTGCAGAATGCAACAAAAACTTCTCTACAGCTTTGTGCTGGGACTAAGGCAATAGAAAATGTTCATGAACATAAAACCCTAGGACTCATCATTGATCAGCATTTAACTTGGAATTCTCACATATATAACCTAACAAACTTGACTGCACAGAAAGTTTACCAGTTAGCCAAAATTAAACACTTTATCGACAAAGACACAAGAAAGATATACTACATATCACACATACAAACACACTTAGATTACTGTTCCACAATCTGGGATGGATGCTCAGTTTCAAACACAAAAAGGCTCCACTCACTTCACAAGTGAGCATTAAATCTTATTTGTGACAAACACCCAGTACAGACTGTAGATCAACACAAACAACTCAAATTCTACCCCTCAAAAATAGAATCATTTTTAACAAAGTTAAGTTTGTTCACAGAATTCTGTCGCACAATGCTCTGCCTTACTTGTGGTCACCGTTTACATATAATATTAAACATAGCCAGCGTTTAAAAAACTGTCTTCTTCCTAAACCCAGGATTGATCTGTACAAGAAAAGCCTTGCATACTCTGCAGTACAGCTCTGGAACACCCTCCCCTACCATTTAAAATCCATTGGTAATACTTCATCCTTTAACTCAAACCTGTTTCATTATTTACTTGCTTGTAATTATATGCCTCCATAGAATAACCAGCAATCTCTCAACACGTGACTCGCCAACCATCAAGCACTAAAATGACATAGTTAGAAAAGCAACTTGTTAGATTTTGTTAGAAATTATTTTAATGTCTGTTAAAAAAACATATGTTAGAAGATCTGTATTTACAATGTATTTTTTTTTATGTATATGTCTGCGTATGTATGTGTGCATGAGTGTTATTTTATTAGGTTCATGAGTTATTTTATTAGGTTAATTACTTCTTCTCTTTTACTTTGAATGTAGTAGTTACATCTTACACTCTTTTGATATGTTTTTTCCTAATTTAATTTGTATATTTGTACTAAATCAAGTGTGTGGGAAGAATGAAAGATGGAGTGATGAAGGGCAGAATGTAAGACGGGCCTGCGTGCCCAATTCTTTACCCTTGAAAAATAAAGATTCATTCATTCATTCTTTTTCAGCATACACACTATGGGACTACACTGCGGTAAAAAAAGAAATAAAAAAAACCAACAACAACATCAAATTCATATTTCATGAAATAGAGACATGAGATTTATTGTCAAGACAAACAGCATAAATGTACAGCACAAAATAGTTTTACTTATAAATGCAATCTAACTTTTTTAATACCAAAAAAAAAATCACAAACTACTTAATGCAGAATCATCAAGCATGACAGCCATATTTATATCTTGGTACTGCAGTCAGAGGTGTAACTAGGCTTGACAGGATTATCCCACCCCACCCACCCCCCCCCCCCCCCCCCCCCCGGTGAAAAAAAATCTACTTTACATTAAAGAAATTTCTCCACTTGTCAACATAAAAATAGTGCACCCCTCCCCCCATATTAGTCCCCCACCTGCCTCACCATAGCTACGCCCCTGGTTGCCGTACACACCAAATAAACCATATAAAGATGAAACAAGGGAAGAAACTAGGGTCTTCCAAAGTCTCAGAAAATAATTAACAAGTCAAAGAAATAAGCATATAAATGTGGATCCTGACATGCAACAATGTGTAACTTGTGTGATCTTTGCTTGGAAATCTCATCTTTGCAAAGTGTAAATTCCATATGCACTCCTTGGAAACATCTTATGTACTCAAATTTTGTCTCTAAATTTTGGCAGGTCAACTTTACACCCTCAACGGCTAATGTCTTATTCATTCTACAATCATTTTAATGTAATTACGAGGGTCATACCGAAAGTCATGAGCAAAATTTTTAAAAAATCAGAATTTATAGACTGAGAAAATATAAATGTATCACCTTAATGTGCATCCTTTGCACTACATGTAGAGGTCACATGACATCACCATCATGTGTCACATGACCACGCAGAGCATAAACAAAATGGTGGGTGCTGAAGTTTCATTTTGTCAATGTGCTGTTACTGAGTTTCTCATTAAAGAGGAAATCCCCGCTGCTGAAATCCACCAAAGATTTCAATTTAATTATGGAGATGTGTGGATGGGTGCTAGCAGTGTTAGGAGGTGGGCAAAACATTTCAAAGATGAAAACATGAGCATCCAAGATATGCCTCGCAGGGTGCCCTCGAACTGCCTCCATTGAACGCAACGTGGAAAGGGTTGACGACATCATTAAAGAAGACAGACATGTCACAGTTTCTGAAATTGCAGTAAATTTTGAAATGGGACACAATGCAGTACAGGAAATGATTGAAACCCTAGGCTATAGAAAAGTTTGTGCCAGCTGGGTCCCACAGGAGAGAATGTCCAGAAAGCAGTGCATCTGTGCCGTCGTTCAGCTGGAACGGAATTCTACTGGGAGGGTATTTTCAAACTTACAGAGTGATGGGAAAAATGTGTGCAGAGAAATGGAGATTATGTTGAAAAGTGAAGAAAATGATGCAGTTAAGGTGATACATTTATATGTTGAAAAGTGAAGAAAATGATGCAGATAAAGGTGATACATTTATATTTTCTCTATCTATAAATTCTGATTAAAAAAAAATTTTTCCTCACGATTTTCGGTATGATTCTCATATCCACTGCTCGAGAGGTAGGACATGCTAAATCTAGAGTCCTGTCACCAGGACGTAGTCCACAGTTTTCATTATGTTCTGTTGACAACTTCATAGCTTCTGACTGAGATCCCACCCCCAACCCATCAGTTCTGAATGCTTTAGGCGTGTTCAAGCTGGATAACTCTGGATCACCCTCCAAAGCCTGTACTCCCTCTCTTATATAAGCATTTGTCTGTATGGCATACCTTCAGTTTATACAGAAAAGTCATTTGTCTTTCTACTCTTCCTCTTCTCTTACAAGATCTACAAATTAACAGATTAAAAGAGTCTTCTCCAAAGTTATGTTGCCTACATAAAAAAAAAACAAAAAAACCAAGCTTTCTCTATGATAAACCTTTGTGTCTAAATGCTGAAAGAAGATGCCAGAATTCAAACATGTCATAATCACTGGAAAAAAAAAATTCCTTCAATAAATGGTACAAATGATGATACAGCAAATAACAAACACTTGACAATCATGGTTAAAGTAACACTAATTCTTGCAGTAAATAGACCACTCTAATCATAATGAACAAAATGTTAAATAACAAATAACATATACAAAACATATACATAACATATACAAACAAAATACAAAAAAATTCTGATTAAGAGAAGAAATCAATTTACAATTGAAATCAACAAACACTGGGAAGGCAGACCAGGAGAACAAGCATCACACGGACAAACAGAAAACTTGCAGCCACAACAGGATCTTCCAACAGTTCTGCTCACACACTAGAGAAGTTTAAGTACAAGAAAGATTACAGTGCTGTTTAGGTTTAAGATATTTTCTTGATAGCTTCCCTGCTCCACAGACAGCAAGAACTGCTGCAAACAACAAGGGTAGGAAAATTAGACAAAACATGCTCAACATTTTTGTGAATTTGATGAAAGTACATTTTTCAAGCAATTCTCACTCCTGCAGGATTCATGAACTAGGCTATGAAAAAAAATGAATCCAACTGCTGCTGTGATGTTATCATGGCTGGTGAATTAGTACTGGCCAAGACCCTAGTCTTGCTCCCAGGAAAAGCTGGCATGACTTCAGTGTGATCAACAATGTAAGGACTGATGTGTTCTTTATGGTGGTGGAGTCTGTCCAGAAATCTATTTCTTCATCCTGCTTCAGGAATTCAAGAAAGCCACCACAACCCACTCCCACTCTGATTCAATAGTTTAGTTCAAGATCTTTATCACACCACTAGCAGCACCACCACAACCCACTCCCATTCTGGTTCAATAGTTTAGTTCAAGATCTTTATCTCACCACTAGCAGCACCACCACAACCCACTCCCTCTTGGATTTGATAGTTTAGTTCAAGATCTTTATCACACCACTAGCAGCACCACCACAACCCACTCCCACTCTGATTCAACAGTTTAGTTCAAGATCTTTACCACACCACTAGCGGCACCACCACAACCCACTCCCGCTTGGATCTGATAGTTTAGTTCAAGATCTTTACCACACCACTAGCGGCACCACCACAACCCACTCCCACTCTGATTCAATAGTTTAGTTCAAGATCTTTATCTCACCACTAGTAGCACCACCACAACCCACTCCCGCTTGGATTTGATAGTTTAGTTCAAGATCTTTATCACACCACTAGCAGCACCACCACAACCCACTCCCACTCTGATTCAATAGTTTAGTTCAAGATCTTTATCTCACCACCACAACCCACTCCCACTCTGATTCAATAGTTTAGTTCAAGATCTTTATCTCACCACTAGCAGCAAAAAAAAAAAAAAAAGAGAGAACAAAACCCCACAGTTTTGCAGCTACATGTAGATAATCATGAATTAAAAAAAAAGTCAAAGAAAACAATGACTTCCATGCGCATATTTTAGCTACATGCATACTCTTGTACATTTTTCATTATAATTCAATGGTTAATAAACCAAACATCTTATAGTCAACAGCACATACAAAAAAAAAAAAAAGAAAAGCTAATTCATATGAGAAAAAATATGAACATCTCATGCTGTCTCAATATGTGATAAGATGGCACATCAGTGATGTCTGCCTGGATGTTTCAGTAAGGAACTCATAGTAACAACATGCTCATTACTCCTTTCTACTTCAGTCAAATGTAACTATTCCTCTGCTTACATCTCATACACTCATTACTCTACAAATATTATAAATATACAAAAGTCCAACACTACAGTGGTTGCTGGTTTCTAATTAGGTAATCCACATATGTGAATCCATATTCACATCATAATAAACAGAAATAAGTGATGGTGTTTGTGAGAAATTATTTATTCTGGTGTTATTTACAAAATGGAAAAAAAAATTATCATTGTAATAATTGCAGCACATGCATTGAAACAGCCACATAGTCTTAATTAACAAGATTCACATAATACAATCTATCCCTGACATAATGAAATAAAATTTGAAGGGAGAGCTGAACACTGTGACCAATGTGAGTAGAAAAATAATCTGAGAATTCTCATTAAATGAAATGATGATGTGATAATCTTGTACAAGATGGACCAGGTGGAATCACGACAATCACCTGCTCCACACCACACAAACAGTATTATACAGATTTAGCAAAAGATTGTGACACTGTTAAATACAACATTTAAACTAAGTAGATATGCTGTTAGATACAATCTCTGAAACTAGGCTGATACACTGTTAAATACAATCTCTGAGCTAGACTGATACATTGTTAAATACAATCTCTCAGCTAGGATGATACATTTTTAAATACAAGCTCTGAACTAGCTGATATACTGTTAAATATTTATGATCTAGGCTGATAAAGTTCTGAATATAATTTTTAACATGGCTGATATGTTACTGAACAAAATCTCTGAACTAGAGTGAAATGTTAAATATAATATTTGAAGTAGCCAGGTATACTGTTATATACAATCTTTGATCAAGGCTGAGACTTAGTTACATAAATATTACATAAAAAATAAATGATTTTTAAGGTTTGTTATTTACATTTCTCTCTTCTCATCTGTCCTTTCAGTGCTCAAGACACACAGGACTGCATGTCATAGGAGATTTAAACTTTTGTTGGTCCTTCGCTAACTTCCTGGCGTGCCTTCCACCTCAGCTCTGCTGTATATCTCATTATCACTTTGGGTCATCCTGTTTCCTTTACCCTGTGAAGTCAATATCAAAGCTGTCCGTGGATTTGTCTGTCATTCTTATAATGTGACCAATCCATCATCATCTCTCCTCCTTTCTGTTACTACTGACAACAGTGTCTATATCCAACATGTTGGATTCTAAGATATTCCTCAGGGGACCAAGATTTCTCACCTATAAGATATTCATATCAGCTTGCAAGTTTTTGTAGGAAAGCTACATCAGTCATACTCCAATTATGAACAGAGGGTCACTAAAATCTCACTACATACATATACAGGCGGTCATATAAATCTCATTTCATACATATATATGTGAGGGGGGGGGGGCCCACAAAACTCTGTGACATACAGAGCATCACAAAAAGTCTTTGTGCAATTTTGCTCTTCATGCAATTAAATGATGACAAATTCATGAAGTTATTGGAAGACATGAAACAAGTGAAGAAGGCTAATGGCACCCAAAAAAAAAAACAAAAAAAAACTTTATGAACTTTAAAGAACATGACAAATTATGTTCACAACCAGAACTAAGTTAACAATATATAGATTAATTTACTGTATCATGTGTAAAATGTCAGGAAAGTTACAGAAGTTATCATCTTCCTGCACTGTCTTCCTTTTGAATATCAGATGAAGTAATTTCCCATTTCTTTTCTGAAAAGTGACTGACCATCCCTTGAAAATGTCCACAAATAAGCTGTCCTTCTTTTACTCCTTTTCCCTAAACTTTTCCTTCCAATATGGCTTACAGAATATTATTATATCTCTTAATGTGGGCAGAACACTTCAGCTTTTGACAACTGAGATATTGCATTTTTGACAAGATTTCTATTGCACAATATGAACAGGAAGCCTGAAACAGCATGTACCCAATCATGGCTTATGTGGTGGCTACATGTGTACCCAATCATGGCTTATGTGGCCACATATGAATATGAACTGACTAGAGTTACCAGCTGACAGCAACGATGGAGGGTAAGAAGGTGCAATAATGGATGGCATCTGCTGACAAAATGGTCCACATCTCAGTGAAAAGAAAAATCAGATTAATAAGAGACACCCTGACACCCCTATGCTCTGGACATCATGCAGATTAAGATTCAAAAACTGATAGGGAGATTGTGAACAAAGAGAGAAAAGACAAAGTGAAACCACCACAACAACCACTTTGACACCTTACAGTACAAAAATGGTTGGAAGTGGTGGTGCAGTGGTTTCTTAAGCCGAATGTTAGGTCGTTGTCCTGCTCCAGTATGCAAGAGCAGACCTAACACTTGTGGTACTGAAACTTAACCCTATCATGCTATAGACCCAGATATAAAAATCACTACCCAACACTTGTGGTACTGAAACTTAACCCTATCATGCTATAGACCCAGATATAAAAATCACTACCCAACACTTGTGGTACTGAAACTTAACCCTACCATGCTATAGACCCAGATATAATCTGAGAAAGTAAATGTACTTTCATGTGCCAATGGCCTTGGAAATACAGGTCTAACATTGTATTCCCAATATGCCTAAATGGCATTTACTTTAACACCACCAGTCCTGTTATTATTATAACTATAACTACAGCTACTACTACTACTTCTGCTGATGCTACTACTACTACCACTAGTGTAATTTTTATTATCTATAGTAATAATACTGCCACCAGTGTTACAGTACACCACCATTACTATTATTACAAACTACTGTCATCATATATTTAAAATGCTACAACTGCTATTATCACCACCACTGCTATTACTACTACTACTACCACCTTCACCACAGCAAATATTTCTCACTATAGAACATTGCACATTCTGTACACACATGTACAAATATGTAGTTTCTCTGGCTTTCTTTTATGTTTGTAACTCGATTCAAGGTGTCAGCCATAAAAGCATCACACAACAGACCTCAGTAACCCATGTATGGTACTACAACCCAGACAACGCAATGACTCACTTATGGCACTATAGTTCAGACTGTGCATGAACTTTATTACAGCACTTTAGTTCAAACTATGCATTAACCTGCCTATAGCACTATAGTTCAGAAAATGCACTAACCTGCTTATGGCACAGCCCAGACAATGCAATGACCCTACTCATTGTGTTACAACCCAGACAATGCAATTATCTACAATCCAGTGACTCACTTATAACACCTCCAACACAGATGTTACAATGATCCACTTTTAGCATTACACCCCAGACAGTAATAATGCAGTACAACACCGCAGTCCAGACTAACAATAACCAGCTGATAGCACCACAAACCAGCCTGCAAGAACTTGTATATTTCACCACAACCTAGTTTGCAAGAACTTGTATATTTCACCACAACCTAGTTTGCAAGAACTTGTATATGTCATCACAACCAAGCCTGCAATAACCTGAATATTTCACCACAACCTAGCCTGCAAGAACCTGAATATGGCGCCACACATCTGACCATGCTATAACCAACTTACTGTTGTGCACAAGCATGTATAAATGCAATTTCTGCATTTCATGATGACTTTTTCTGTGATTAATATGAATACCAACCCACCTCTTTTCGATCACTACCAGCCCTTACAATCTGGACTGCATGATGACAATCAGTCAGGATTCACCTATGATGATGATGTCTTTGCTCAATATTATCATTCTTTGAAACCCCTGAATGTCTTAGTAATGTGCAAGTTTTCTTTTTGGTTACTAATATCATGAAAACATATAGGTGTCAGAATTTGAAAACTGTTTATTAACAGTTCAATGAGATGAGGCCAATTTCTTTTTTCTCCAAAACTGCAGCATTCATGTGTACATTTAAATCGCACACTGACAAAAACCTGCCACGTGAACTCTGTTGAACAACCATTTTAAAATACTTTACATCACATCTTTGTGAACGCTGAAGGAAATAAGCAATAAGAAGATCTTTTAACCCTGACTTGCACAATGTGCTTAACAGATAGAATGAGACAAGCCTACATTCACCCATTGTGAATTCTCTCCATATGGCACTGAGCCATCAGAAAAAAAAAAATTATGGAGGCATTCATTTTTCAACCTCTATTTCAACCACAAAAATGTATGGACTTATCATCTCTAGCCTTGGTTCAGTATTCACTGAAAATTTTGAAATGGGAGACTGGTGGCTCTGCTAGAAAGATCATCATGTAATTGTTGGTGCTAGCTAAAAGAGCTGAGACTGATGACTGTGCTAGAAAGATCATCATGTAATTGTTGGTGCTAGCTAAATGAGCTGAGACTGATGACTGTGCTAGAAAGATCATCATGTAATTGTTGGTGCTAGCTAAATGAGCTGAGACTGGTGACTTTGCTAGAAAGATCATCATGTAATTGTTGGTGCTAGCTAAATGAACTGAGATTGATGACTGTGCTAGAAAGATCATCATGTAATTATTGGTGCTAGCTAAATGTGCTGAGATTGGTGACTGTGCTAGAAAGATCATCATGTAATTGTTGGTGCTAGCTAAATGAGCTGAGATTGATGACTGTGCTAGAAAGATCATCATGTAATTGTTGGTGCTAGCTAAATGAGCTGAGATTGATGACTGTGCTAGAAAGATCATCATGTAATTGTTGGTGCTAGCTAAATGAGCTGACCACAACCCTCCTCTAAGTAAAGCTTATTAGTGACAAAGATCAAGCACAAACAACCAGCACAAATGTATCAAAATACTGCCTCTTAAAAACAGGTTCCTCTTCAACAAAGCCAAGTTAGTATATCAAATTATTTCACGGCAAGCCCCGCCTTATCTATGGAACCTGTTTAAATTTAGCCCAAAGTGCGGCCAACGCTTAAACAACATTCATTCATCATTCATTCCTTTGCTTGTCCCTTGCGGAACTTTGCCTCCCAAACAGCACTCCTGTAGGCCTCTCGGTTGTGAGCAAGATGGCCTGCTGCTGCTGCATCCATTTCCAGATCATCAACGATGTCTTGCAGCCATCTTCGTTTCGGTCTTCCTCTTTTTCTTTTTCCCATTATGTATCCTTCCAAGACGGTCTTCTCTAAATTATCATGACGTTTAATGTGGCCAAAATATTTAAGTTTTCTCTCTTTAATCCTCTTTACTAGCCAGCCTTCTTCAATATTAAGCTCTTGTAGTATAGATATATTTGTTCTTTTTTGTGTCCACGATATTTGGAGAACTCTTCTATAGCATTTACATTCAAAGGCATTTATGTGCTTCTCAGCTGTTTTGTTAAGTGTCCAGGTCTCACAGGCATATGTTGCGATGGGAAAGATGCATGCCCTTAAAAATCTTATTTTTGTGGTTCTGTCTGCTCCTCTCCACAGATTCTTTATTTGTTTTACTTTCTGAAGAGCAATAGATGTCCTCCTTTTAATTTCCCGCATTGTATCTCCATTATTAGTTAGTAGTGATCCAAGATATTCAAAACTCTCCACTTCTTCCAGTTTTTCCTCACTGATACATATTTCAGTTGCCTTGTCTGTTTTGTCAGTTGTCATCACTTTAGTTTTCTTTGCATTAAGATAGAGGTTCTGCTCTTCGCTGTTCTTGCGGACTGACATAATTAGTTTTTCCATTCCTTCTTGTGTTGTGGACAGCAATACTGTGTCATCAGCATATCTAATCTCTGGTATTTCATAACCTCCAACTGTTATGGCATCGTAATATTCTTTGTCTACATCTTCTCTAACATTCCTCATTATATTTTCAGTGTACAAGTTAAATAAGTAGGGTGACAATATGCACCCCTGACGGACCCCTTGTTTTATGTCAAACCAAGTTGTTGTTTCACCATTTATTCTTACTGCTGCTTGTTGGTCTAAATACAGCAGTGATGTTAATTGTATCAAATGTGTTGGAAATCCCATTTTTTCCATTATTTCCCAAAGTTTCTGGTGTTGTACACAATCAAATGCCTTTGAGTAGTCTATAAAGGATAAATATAGATTCACATTAAACTCCCTGCATTTCTCTATTATTAATCTTAGATTGAATATATGATCTCTTGATCCTCTTCCTTGCCTGAAGCCAGCTTGGACCATATTGACTTCTTCCTCTATTTTCTTTCGAAGTCTACCCATTATGATTTTTAACAGAATTTTACTGGCATGACTAATCAGGGCAACAGTTCTGTAGTTGGTGCATAATGTCAGGTTACCCTTTTTTGGCAGTGGTATGAATACAGTTCTTTTCCATTCTTTTGGCCAAATACCTGAATGCCATATCTTTTTACATAGTGCATGATAGATTGTTGCACACTCCTTTCCTCCTGCTTTAATAAATTCAGCGGTTATCTCATCACATCCTGGTGATTTACCATTTTTCAGACTCTTTATTGCCCATAAAACTTCTTCCATTGTCGGCTCGGGTTCTTTCTCCTCCAATAATAATTCACACTGTTGATTTCTGCTTCCACAGTCGGTTGTGTCATACATTCTTTTGCAATATTCCTTCCATCTTTCCAGAATTTCCTCTGTCTCTGTCAGGGTATTCCCCATCTCATCACAAATTACATTTAGCTTAGGTGTGACATTTCTCGTCAATGTCTTCATTTCTTTAAACATTTCACTATCTCTTCCACACCTCTGATGTTCTTCTATTCTTTCACAACAATCTTGTATGTATTGTTTTTTGTCTTTTCTTATGTTTCTTCGTACTTCTTTTGTTAAAGTTTTATATTTATCTTTGTTGTTGTTTGTCACTCTCCATTGCGTCTTCATTTCTCTACATTGTTTTATCAGTTCTAGTGTACCTGCTGTGATCCATCTATTCTTTTGTGTTTTCTTTACTGGAACCATGTCTTTAGCTGTTGTTACTAAGATATCTTTGGCCTGCGTAGCCAATTCATCTGGTGTCATCTCTTCCTGTACAGCCATCAGGATTTCGAAACGGTTCTTCACTTCTATACCGTATTGTTCTGGTATATTTGTAAGGTCAAAGCGGAGTGGTCTTGATCCCATAACTATCTTTTTTAGCTTTATCTTCATGTCTGCTATTAATAACTCATGGTCCGTGTCACAATAAGCACTTGGTAAAGTTTTTGCTGATGTTATGCTTGACCTCCATCTTCTCTGCACTAAAATGTAATCTATTTGATTCCTGGTTTTCCCATCAGGTGATGTCCATTAAACAACATATGTCTTCCAAAACCTAGACTTGATCTTTACAAGAAAAGCTTTAGTTATTCTGCTGTTCATCTTTGGAATACCCTCTCATCCTGTATAAAAAATATAAATTATAATCCTTCCTACAACTACAAACTTTCTCAATATCTATTTGTTGTCAACTACATGCCTCCATGAATCAATTGCTCTTACAGACACCGAATACAGTTAATTGTTTATCCTGAATAGTCCCAAAATTTTTGTTTAGTAGATAGTCATTTATATATGTATGTAGTTGCTTCTGTACTGAGTGAATGTTTAAGAGCAAAACATAAATGTTCTATTTTATTTTATGTCTCTCAGCTTCAATGTTAATTATGTTTGTTACATGAACAGCATATTTATAGAATGTCTGGAATAGACTGAAAGATGTATGATAAAGGGCAGAATGTCAGATGGGCCTGCATGCCCAATTCTTAACCCTTTTGAAATAAAGATTAATCAATCAATCAATTATCTGTAAGAGACTGCTGCTATCTTTAAACCTCACTAATGGGTCTCTATATATTGGATTCTGATGGTAAGCCTACTTCCTGAGCCCAATTCAGGACTTAAAGCAAACTCCTTGGACTTCAAGCAAACTTCTATAACCAAATTGCCAACACATGAATGTGGATGAAGATCTCCACATCACTGACTACACAAATGCAAGCCTGCAGATCTAAGGAAGGAGAATAAGGAATTTTACAAAACAAAATGCATACATCAAAACTGACACAAACTAAACATACAAATGTACACAGAATAGACAAAATAAGCATGATGACTTAGCAGTGAGAAGCAATGACCAATATTTACAGATAACAATAAAATAAAACTCTCCATACTTCACACTAGACAGCCTAGTGTATATATTTTTTTTCAAAATTGAGAAACTATTGGCACTTTTCATCTAAAGAGATGGTTTTGAAGCAGCAGATGATTTCTTACTTGCTCCACCACACGGGGCACATGACACAGAGTAAGTGCCTTGCCTGTGTTGCAATTCTGCTCCCCTAAACCCCCAAATTCAGTTAATGAGAAAGGGAAGGTCCATACATCTGGAACTATACTACAGGTGATGTTAGAATGAGGGTATGCTAAAGAACCTTGCCGTCAACAATCTTAAGGTACATTACTCTGGATTTATCTTTCGGGGCTACACTCCCCCCCAGCTACACAAAAAGCAATGAGCCTGACAAATCCAGGTCAGTCAGCTTACGTGGCTGATGATTTTAGCATGGACAACCTGGCTTGTGTAATGAACTTCACAAAGAAGTTAATGAAACTAACATTAGTGAAACTGATACATTTTCCTCATCATGTCAGAGCTGGTAACACTTCACCTTTAAATTAAGGAGCATGAGAAAGCAGAAAAGACAATTTTTGTAATGAATCACTGTTATTTTATCTTGTGAGGATCTCTGGCTTCCTTCCTGTCATCTGATCAAGACCCTATCTAATTTCCATGAAATTCTCCATGGAAACAAGCTGTGTAACAACAACCTGATGAATGCAGTAGACGCTCGGTTCTTGCAGCACTCTGAATACATCTTACATCCTTCCCGTCCCATTAAACGTCACATAGGGCTCACATGGTAGTTTGCCAAGTTTTCCTGTTTTCGGCACGCTTTTAAACCTCATCAAGGGATTTTATGTCTACTAGTTAGGCCTCTCTTGACAATGTCCTCTTCAGAGTTTCATGTTGTCGACCTTTTTTTTCTTCGGCCTGCTGTTTTCCACTTGATAGCTTCTCTACTCAGAACAAGAAATCTGAAAATCTTCAGGGCGTGCGGGATGTGACTTAGCAAGCCTGTCAGGGATCTCCAGTCACAGCCACAGTAGAAACTCTTTAAAAGTGCTGGCTTGATCACCCACCCACATAAAAAAACATTAACATCCAATGCTAGGTTAGGTGTGCAAGATTGGATATTTGTTAGGGATGATCAGGAAGATAGAAAAACAGCCTGGAAGAATGCATGGCGGTTAAAAGAAAAGCTGAAAACTAACCGTATCTGATGATCTTAATCTTAACCCTGGCTAAACAGATGGAATCACATTTATAAACATAGCCAGCCTGTAATCTTTGGAGCCATGGTGACTTTATAGATCAGGGCTATCAGGGTCAGCAGAACAGAAGTGGTCAAGATTCTATCCTTCATGCATGCAATCCTCCTTGAAACAGCTTGTGGAGTTTGTTCAGTGTGGCCAACAGGTTTGAGTTCACCACACTGCTCATTTCTGGTAAAAGCCACCTTTTTTTTTTTTTAATTAAAAAAAAAAAGCCACCAAGACCCAATCCCATCTGGAATTGCCTCTTTTGATTTAAAACACATCATCTCAACAAACCTCATTTTCACACAAATGAATATCAACCACATAACCTACCTCTAATCTCAGTGCCCTTTCCTTATCCAATGGTTCAGGTGGGTACACAATTTCATGAGCATCTGCAAGGGCTCTGAGATCAAAGTAATACTTGGCATAAACACTGGAAGGTACATTGATGTTAAACTGAAGAAGCTCTAAAACTTGTCTTTCCAGCTCATTCCTGTCATAGATGAATATGCAAATATGTGAACACATGCTCAACTCCTAGTCAGATCTTCATTTACATCATACACTACTTAGACAAATGCTATACACAAGTCCCTTCTCTCTATTATGTGGAAGAGCAAAGAAAAAAAAAAGTCCTGCATAGTTCTAGCTGCTTGCAAGTAATATTACAGTAACAACCTGGGACGGTTACATGGAAAACTGATTGAGATGGCAAGAGAGAGAGAGAGAAAGAGAGACACAGACAGAGAAAGATAGAGAAACTGAAAGAGAGACACAGACAGAGAAAGATAGAGAAAAAAGAGAGAGAGAGAGAGAGAAACTGAAAGGGAGAGACAGAGAGAGAGAGAGAGAAAAAAGAAAGAGAGAGATTACTCTTCTCTTAAAACACTGACTGCTGCATGGACTCTGGTGCAGTTCACCTTGTGAACAGATATTCCTCATTTTCTGTGGCTGCTTTCCTATAAAAAATGTCAGGAACCCATTTTTCACAGGTGGGCTAACAAAGCAAAACAACAGTCCATAACTCGCAACTTTCTTTTTTTTTTTTAGAAGTAAACCTAATCCTTATCTTCCTATGTCTACCTTTCTTTATTAACAAGAATCAACATAAGCAGAACATATAAATAACAGCTCTAAAACGGGCAACACACAATCAACACAACACTGGACTCATCTCCCTGAAAACACTGAAGGAAATCCTGATGTCAAGGCCCGAAAACTTATGGGCATGCTCCATGTACACTGAGGCCGCTCCCCAGGACTAGCAACAGAGCTAGGTCCCTCTTTTTTTTTTAACAGCTACAATTACAGCTCTACTGTGAAGTCAAATAAGGAAAGACTATTTCAGGAACAGGCGCTTCAAAACTCACATGTCATCCACTTGGATATCCTTGAGGATCTGACAGAAATCCACATTCCATACTGCCTGATCATCCCACACTTTGGATGCCAGAATGATGGCTCCAAGAACCATTCGCTTCCAGTTTCCAGGATTAATGTCAATCTCTGAGTAGGTCAGCAATCTCTCAAGGTAGACCTGCAAGAAGAAGGTTTAAATTTGGAGAACAAGACTAAACATGGCATATACTAGAGGCTGAAGCTTACACACATGACATCAGTTTGGTTTTGGTTTGTTGGTTTATGAGCTCTCTGTGAGTTTTTCGGGAAGTTGGAGGTAATAGCGAACATACATAACATCCGATTATGAGCCGGTTACAGCAGCTCTTTAATTTTAAAGTTCAGCCTTTCTTAAGTATTTTGATTCTGAAGGAACCCTTGAAATAATATTTGTGTCTCAGCGAGCCCATGATACAGCTTACAGCATACCAGTGTGATAAGTAAGTTGTAGATATCATAATCCAATAATAAATCTCAGCTGAATGGTGTTTAACTGAGTAGATTACTTTTCTGTATATCTGTAAATTATCTTTTTTTTTTTTTAAAACATCGCAGAACTTTAGTCAAGATCCTCTGTTGTAAGTGGATCCAAGAAGCAGGCTCCTCCTCAAAGGCATCTCTGCCATCCATTTTGAGGCAACATGAGTTGTTTGGAGCACGGCATACATGATACGGTGTTGGTTGGTTAGGGCTCATGGATAATCTCTCCAACATTCTTTGATACCACAGTACACCAATGATTGTAAAAGTAACTTGATATTTAAAAAAAAACTGGTTTAAATAGGAAAATGGAATGAAACCAACCCATAAAAACAAGGGGAAGTTATATATGGTCTATTGCACAGATAAACTTGCAAAGTAAACAACAAATAAACAGAGCTTCCTGTACAAAAATGAATAACAAAACTTCATGTTTTGTCTAAAAAACAAAACAAACCAAATAATTAAGATACCATAATTCCTTCAGAAACTGGAAAAAAAACAAAACAATAAAGACAACTGTATAAGAAAATCTTACCATTTTGTTCACAACCAAGAGGCCTACAGGAGTGCTGTTAGGGAGGCAAAGTTCCACAAGGGACATGCAAATGAATGAATGAATAAGAAAATCTAATTCCCTTACAAATTCTTAGAACAAAACAAGGAAAAAACAAACTGGAGTTGCTATCACAAGAAATGACATTATTATAAAGAATTGTACCCACCAATGTTACGATCGCACATTCAGCTGTGAGCTGAGCTGCGTTAAACAAGTTCCTGACAAACCGATAAATAACCTTATGTTCTGGGTCTCGTTTCTGGTAGTCATCTGGGACAGGGTCTTTCTGAAATATTGCAATATTGTGCTTGATAAGTTTGTTCCATTAGAAATACAAAAAAATACATGAAGTGCCATAAGACATGTCAAATGTTTTAATACCTTGACATTTAAGTTTAAAACAACACTGTTTTTTTTTTTAATCATAAAGTTCAGGACAAAAATAATAATGTTTCTATTTTGGAAGTGCATGATTAAAAAAAATAAATACTTATTTTATCACATCTGGGATGAACAAAGACACCATTAGTCTTCAGTTTTAGAATGAAAATAGCATTATCTTGAGATTCTGTTTAAAAAATATTTTTTTATTCTCAAATTCAGAATAAAAATATTTTGTGTTGTAGGAGAGTTCAAGCTGCTTTGAAAATGAGCCACAACATTTATGAACTGGTACAAATTCTCTGTCTGAGGAACGGATTTTTTGGTATAAATAGGAAACAACGAGACTTTCGTATGATAAAGTAAGAGAACACAGTTTTGTAGGATTAGATCTTGAAAAAATTGTAGACAAAGTACTTTAATGAGATGTGAGAGGAAGAAATATCACAAGAGCACAGTTTGTTTGTACGCTGTTCTCGTGGATAGATGGCTGCTCGTCCTATCGGAGTCCATGGTTCGAATCCCAGGTAATTCACTTGTGATTTTTCTTTCTCTCACATCTCACTACAGTGCTTTATTTACAATTTTTTTCGAGGTCTAATCCTACAAAACCATGTTCTCTTACTTCACCGTATGAAACCCTTGTTGTTTCCTATTTATATAAAAAAAAAAATTGTTCCTGAAACTACACCTGAAACTAACTTCATGTAATAAGTATTCATTTGTTTGTTGTTGTTCAAGTATGCACCAGACATGGCAGGAGACCATGCGTGTTTGTCTAAAAGTTGGTACCTGCTAGAGAGACTGAATTTAAGTTACGGAATTTCTGTGTCATGACCTCGTTTCTTTCCAGGTGTTACAATCCCTCGTGTCTACTGAACAGTTACTAATGACTATGCTTACAAACACTTTTTTTTGGAGATGCAAGTTTGTGCTGTTCGTTAGTATGCTTTTCTCTCGTGGCTAGATACCTGCTCATCCTATAGGAGTCTGTGGTTCGAGTCCCAGGTAATTCTCTTGTGATTTTTCTTTCTCTCACATCTCATTAAAGTGCTTTGTCTATGATTTTTTTGAGGTCTAATCCTACAAAACCGTGTTCTCTTAAATTCCCTGTTTGTGCACTTTCTTTATATGAAAAATTATCACATCCTCTGGCCTTTTCTTTTTTGTTTGGCTTGGTTAACAAGCAAAAATCAATCTAATTAACAACAACATGAAAATACAAACACTACCAAAAGACTAAAAAGTGAAACACAGCACTTACCTTACAATCACTACGGCAAATGCAACATTACAACACATACAGGAAACATAACACAACACTAACGATCTACAAGAGAAACAATACTAAAATTCAATAATGCTGAACAACAAAAAGGCTAAGCAAGAGATATATTCATACAGAAAGTGGATGCGCCTTCTCATCGAAGATCTGAAGTATGTTTGGTTCAAGAGCTGCCAGACTCTTCTCCTTCTCCTCGTCTAGTGGAACTCGGTTTCTGATGTGAAAGAAAATTGCCAGAGCAACTGATTTGATAGTGGTCTTCAGATTAGGCTGTGAGACAGTGGAGTCATCCATGTAGATCGTGGAACAAGAACTAAACTTGCGAAGCTGACCAAACTCATCAATCTGCAGTAAAATACAACAGAGTTTACATTTTCCATTGGTATGCCAGTTTTCTTGCTGAAGATTCTTTTAACTTCCTCAACCAGCTAAGAAATGCAATCACTTATATGTGTCTTCAACTTCCCAGAATGCAAATATATTTGATATCAATCACACTAAACAGATGACATCTAAATTATAAATTATATTTACAGCAAAATAATCAGCATACCTGAGTAGGAACTGTAATTCTAATGAGAACAACACAGAATTTGTATTAAAGTCATTCTTAAAATTAGATCACTAGCTCTCTATCTAAAAGATATTCATCAAAAGATGGGAAATGCTGAACAGAAATCAGGAACAGAATAGGCCAAGCAAAGACTGCATTTCAGAATGAGAAACATATGCAACACATCCTTATCAATGAATGTTAGAAAACGAGTCCTAAAATGCTATATTGAACCTACCCTGTTATATGGAAGTGAATCATGGACAATAGGCAGGCCTGTACAAAAATCATTGGAAGCAGCAGAAATGTGGTTTATTAGAAGAATGTTGCGAATCCCCTGGACAGCAAAAATAACTAATGAAGAATGTATGAGAAGAGCTGGAGAGACAAAAAAAAAACTTGTCAAAAAAATAAGAGAGAGACAATGTACTTTCATAGGACATGCAATGAGAAGAGGGGGCATTGAAAATATTATAACAACAGGAAGAATAGAGGGAAGAAGAGCCAGGTGAAGACTGAGAGAAATGATACTGGACAGTCTGACAAGATGGTGTGAGAGGGGATCACCAACTGAGATAATGGCCAGCACAAAGGGTCAGGTACTCTGGAGAAGCATAATAGCCAATGCCAGTTGGCACGGCACGTGATGATGATGGGCTCTCCATCATTCAGGTTTGCCAGGGAAACATTTCTATTTTGAAGGTTTCCATCTTCAAAGAGTTAAATTAATGTTCTCAATGTCACTTTTGCTGCATTTAATATTTACAATGCCTGAAAAAAAAAAAAATTAAATCAAAAAAAAAAAATTCACTGATGAATAAATGCAGCTACAAATTTATTAACAGACTCTAAATTCCTTCACACTTTTTCCTATGCAGAAGTACTGATCATCTGTAAATGTTCTTCCCATAATCAGTCAGTCAGTGAGTCATTTGCATGTCTCTTGTGGAACTTTGCCTCCCTAACAGCTCTCCTGTAGGCCTCTCGATTGTAAGCAAGATGCCCTGCTGCTGATGCGTCCATTTGTCGGTTATCAACCATTTCCTATAATCATGAACATGAATTCTTTGCACTCAGTGTTGTAGAAAAGTTACTCAGATACTTGTATCGAGTCCTGTGAGGAATCATGTGGGAAATGGGTTATGATGACAAGTCTTAGACTGAGGTCAGTAGGACAATGGTGGCTGGTCTTGGAGTGGACCCTGGCAGAGTCTATAAAGTTGGAAACATGCTGAAACACAACAGTCTGTTGCTATGAGACAGACAGGGCCATATCTTTGAACAGTTGTTTTGTTCTCACCAAAAACATTAGGGGGATACATTTTAGAAAGTAAACCATTCATTTAAATTTTAGGTGAATATATTTTATAAGAAAAATTGGCGAACTACTTTGCGAGCCCTATGTGACGTCTAACGGCACGGGAAGGATATAAGATAAGAAGATATTTTATAAACTATTCATTTACAATTTAGATGAACACATTAAAAAAAACAAACTATTAGATTATGCTCTGGATGCATACAGTATTTAAAAATAATCTTGTTACCTTCAGTTGGATTACTGTTTTCATTTTACAGTCACATGACTGCATAATTCTATTACTTTTTCTTACTGGCATTAAGAAACTTCCATGGTCTACACTTCTGAAAAATTTCAACATCTTCGTTCCTGTTTTGAACACTATGAGACGGAGAACTATGTACACATTCCCAACGATAATAACAGCGATGTTTTCGATAATATCAGGTTTATTTGCTTTTTTTTTTTTTACTATCTAAAAAAATGATAGGTTGATGCCATCTCAGCTAGCTTCAATAAAGACATCATAGTAAGTTTAGCAGGGCTAATCATAGTCTCATTCATCAGGCTGTTGTGGCAGTCTGTTTCTAGGAAGCACTGCCATGAAGTTGGATAGCGTCTTGACCAATGCCAAACTCAGACATCTCTGCACTTTCTGTTCCTCCAATTACTTACATGGTGCCTGTGGCCTGTATGTGTGAGTATCATCTGACTTCTTCGTCTCATTCTGCTGTCTGGAAGAATGACAAACATAAATATAATAATGGGGATTATCATCAAAATAGTTTTCAAACTGATCTTTATGTATAAGATTCTGATATTTATTATCCAGTGAAGAAAAAAATGATACTAGAGAATGAAAGTACAGCAGTTTTCCCTTAGTTTTCTGACAACATGTATAGTTTTCACTGTTAGCCTGTGCTGGGGGATTAACTCACAACAAATTAATTTTACAACTGATTTTGGTTCCACTGCCATTAAGCTGGACATTCACAAGATATCTGCATGACTATAAAGAAGAGCGAAGAGTTCTGCTGTCTGCGAAATATTAAACTTCTGCCTCATTAACTAATCCTTCACATAAGATGGACAACAAAAGAAAGAAAAGTGTATCTAAGAAAATTTTCTTACGTCTCTTGACCTCCACTTCAGATCTCATAGAAAAGATGGGCTTGGCTGCAGGATGACTTGAGGGATCATGGTCACTTTCTGTTTTGTTTTCCAAAAAAAAAAAAACAAAACAAAAACCAGTTTTAATAAACAGAGACCTGGTTTTAGTTTACACATATGTTTTATGAGGTATAACAATATACTGAAAACCATATTGGAGGGGAAAAAAAAACTGTGTGAAAAAAAAGTAAGAGGATGGTAATGATATATATGGACAATGTCAAAAGATGGACAGGAATCAATCTGGTGCAGCAGCATAGCAAGAGAAAGGACAAACCAGAAATCAATTGCAGCCAACCTACAAATGAAAGGTTGATAAAGATCACAAAATAAACAGGACAGATGAAGATACAAAGTCTCTAGATAAAACAGAAAAACAAGTTGAAATGAAACAATAAAACTGACAAAAATTGAAAGTGAAAGTACAAGGCCACTAATTTACTTTTGCATACATTAGAACAAGTATAAGTAAACACTTCGAAAAATAAAAAATTAAAATTTCAGAAAGTAAAATTCAGACAGTAAGAGAAGTAAAATTCAAACACTCAGGAAAGTAAAATTTAAGTAGTCTTTAGTAAATATAGGAATGATACAGAATATGCATTTAAAAAAAAAACTTAAAAAATATCTTATATCCTTCCTGTGCCGTTAAATGTCACATACGGCACGCACGGTAGTCAGAAAGGTAGTTTAAAAGTATATAACAGTTAAAAATAAAAATAAAACCAACTGAATTTGACAATATTAAGTAAATGTAGGTCTTCTGGATTAAAATAATTTTTTTAAAAAACATTTAATAAATTTTTAACATGGACCCATCCCATGAGAAAGATGTTTTAGACAAATCTCTTCCAGCATTACAAATTTGTGCCAAAATTTCTTCAACACATAGCTCATTTACAAAACAAATGTTATTATTAAAATAATAATAATAATATAAATATTTATAAATATATAAATAATAAAAAGCATCACTCTCAGTATTTAACAATTCTTGCAACAAATAATGTAGCATAAATTTCATGCAGCAAACAAAATGAAGTGGAGACATGAAAATAAAATATAAATTACACAAAGTAACTTAAGTAAATTAAATTCCATCACAGGTCTTCATTTTTTTTTTTGAAAAGGGATAGTACAGGGTTGATGATGATAAGAAATGAAGAACAAGAAAGGAAAAAAAAAAAAAACATCAGATAAAGAGAAACAAATAAATCTGACCTTGATTTAAAAAAAAAAAAAACTTCTTCTCACCTTCTGGTTCCCGCTCACTGATATGTGGGACAGCTGACAGGGACACGCTACTCTGAGGCTGTATGAGGTTATTGGTTACCTCCTCCTCACCTAGAGGTGACCTTGACTGCTGCTGGATGTAGGCGTCACCTTGCTTTTTGTTCTGATTCTTTGGACTGTGATAAACACAGCAGGAGTTCTTGTTGCCCATGATAGAAAACTTGACTAGAAATATTTATCTGGCATGTGTAGACACACTTAAGCCAATCACTACCTTCAAGCTGAAGGTAATTCCGGTTACACTAAAGAAACAGTCACATCTTGTCGTATACTACAATCAAGTCCCTTCACCAGCATCTCCACAAAAAAATGCCAAGTGATGCAGCACTTCATCTTTGTTTCTATATTCTGTTAAGTGATCCACAGCTAAAAGGACATGATAAAAAAACATAATTCTTTTATAACTGAATCAACTTTGCCTGCAGAGAAAATAATGAATTAAAATAAATAATGTAAATGCAAAGAAATGATCTGAATGTAGCGGATGCACATATGAGGTGGCATCAGAAAGTTCCTGGAATGTGCTTGCCATGACTGTTCTGTTTGATACATATGAACAGGACACTGAAAGTCATAACCCTCAAGTCTGCCATTTGGCGCCGTACTGTTTACATGTGTTCAATTTGTACATGCAGCTTTGTGATCTTGTATTAGGACCGCTCTGCAATTGTTACAGTGACTGATAAATTCAAGCAAATGTGCCTGTATCAAATTTCGTGTGAAGTTCAGTAAATCTGAAAACCTGACCTATACTGGTATTAGTAATGGCCATGTAACTGTTTTGGTCCTCATACGTAGGGCTGTCCTATAACAGGTGCAGGGCTCTCATTTTTTTCAGTGTGTCACAGATGTATGTCTGTATGCCAGTACAGTCATTAGTATGTCTGTCTTCAGCTTGTTATAATGTGATATCTCAGTCTGTTGAGGTCTGTGCAGAGTCTGAAGATCCTGACCAGTTATTCTCTGTCTAAATGATAATCAGAGGCATTCCTGGATGCCCTCTTTCATAACTTGTCCAAAAATGCTGTCATATTTGGCTTTAATTAGTATGCCATATAAAATGTCCTCATTATACAATGATAAAGAAGTTCTGTAACAACTTCAATTGGAAAAAAAAATGTTAGAACATGACACCTAAACCACTATAGAACTGATCACATTAATCAGCATTTACCAGTAAGTTACCTATTAAAAAATAGAGAAAAATCACAACTTTTGGAGACTGTTGGTTACTGTAACTGGTTTATATTACAAGAACTTAGTAAAAAGCAACCAGTGAAATCAGTTGGAGGATAATCAGGCTGATGATGCTCAATTTATACAAAGGAAAGTTAGCCAGTTTTGACTTTGGTTCAGCATGTGATCATTTTGCAAAAAGTAAATCTCATTGCAAATAAGGTAAGAAAAAAAATTCCCATGAACATTTAACTATCAGTGATGTTTGAAAAACACCATAAGAAATAAAATCTTGTTGGCAGAAATGCAGAAGGAGCCACTGACAGTATTACTGAGGAAAGATGGTGGTGATAGTTGGGACATGTGCTCCAGAAGACTGACGACCCACAACCAAAAATAGCACTAAGATGGGCACCACAGGGGAACAGAAGTAAAGGGAGACCACAGGAAACATGGAGAAGAACAAAAGAGAGGATGCTGAGCAACAGACGACTCACCTGGGCAAGAAAGGAAAAGAAAAGGAAAACCCTTGTGGAAGCCTCATATGCCTCAGGCACTTAAGGTTCAGAGAGAGGAGAGAGAAAGGGGGAAGAGAGAGAGGGGGAAGAGAGAGATGTTTGAAAAGTGTGTTTAATTTTATATTTAAAAAAAAGACAGTATATAGTACCTAGTAGTACTGACAAAACTAGTATTTCGGAAAGTACTTCATGCACAATGAAAGACATATGCAACTGTACTGGTTTTGAAAAACTCTATGTGACAGTGCTATAGTGATAGTGTTCTTATTTTAACCTCCCTAGATCTGCAGACTCTTATTCTCAGTAAGGGACAATGATGATGCTGAAGCACAAACAACATGCTGGATGGGGAGTGGATTATGGCAGCTAGCCTAAGACCCAAAGTGGACTCAAGAAACAAATCCTCCTGGCAGACTCTTATCACCTTTATCTTTGCTCCCATGGTGATCATAACCAGCTCTGTATCTTTGCTTCCTTTGTGGTAACATCAAGAAGTCCTAACAAAGCTCTACTTCTCTGCTTCCTTTATGGTAACATTAAGAGATCTAAAACAGCTGTTTCTTTGCTCCAATATGGCAATATCAAGACAAACTCTGTAACTCTGTTGCCATAAAAGAAATATCAAGAGATCCTAAACTTCTGCTTCTGTGTATAAATATCAGGCTATAAATAGCAAGCTGTTTCTTTGTTCCGGCTGTGGTAACACCAAGAGATCCTAATAAGCTTTGAATAAACCCCTCTCACTGTGATAATATTAAGAGGTCTTAGCCACTTGTTTCCTTGCTCTGAACATTGTAATATCAATAGGTCTTAGCCACCTGTTTCCTTGCTCTGAACATGGTAATATCAAGAGGTCTTAGCCACTTGTTTCCTTGCTCTGAACATGGTAATATCAAGAGGTCTTAGCCACCTGTTTCCTTGATCTGAACATGGTAATATCTTAGCCACCTGTTTCCTTGCTCTGAACATGGTAATATCAAGGTCTTAGCCACCTTGTTTCCTTGCTCTGAATATGGTAATATCAAGGTCTTAGCCACTTGTTTCCTCGCTCTGAACATGGTAATATCAAGGTCTTAGCCACTTGTTTCCTCGCTCTGAACATGGTAATATCAAGGTCTTAGCCACCTGTTTTAGGAAAGGAAGATCATGCATAGACCATATATTTGTACTTAGACAAATATTAGAACAGGCAAATGAGTGGCATAGCACAACATATGCACTATTCATAGATTTTGAGAAAGCTTTTGACAGTGTCAACAGAGATGCACTGTGGAAAATCCTAAGATGGCATGGCCTCCCCCACAAGATAGTAAATGTAATCAAAGCCCTATATGAGGGTTTTCAGTGCAAAGTGATCTGTGAAGAACATACCTCCAGCAGCTTTAGGGTACAAACAGGAGTGAAACAGGGATGTGTACTATCACCAACATTATTTATCTTGGCAGTAGACTGGTTAATGAAGGAGGCAACATCAGACAAACGCAGAGGATTACAATGGACCCTTGACACAGTGCTGGAGGACCTTGACTTTGCTGACGACATTTGTCTACTATCAAGCAGCCACAAAGATATGCAAGATAAAATAAACAAGCTAACTCACAATGCAAACAACATAGGACTAAAGATCAACGTAGGAAAGACAAAGTTAATGAAGCAAAATGTGAACAACAGAAATGTAGTCAGAGTAGATAGCAAGTTAGTGGAGGAGGTCAATGAATTTGTATACCTTGGCAGCAGAATAGTAGAAAATGGAGACAGCACAGAGGACATCAACAGTAGACTTACTAGAGCAAACCAGGCTTTTGCAGTGCTGCAGACTATATGGAAATCAAAAAAACTAAGCATAAATATGAAAATCAGGATATTTAAGAGTAATGTTCTAAGTGTACTACTCTATGGAAGTGAATGCTGGAAAATCACCAAAACCATAGAAAACAAGTTGAATTCTTTCCAGACTAAATGTTTACAAAGAATTAGGACAATATTCTGGCCAAACACTATAAGAAATAACATCTTATTGGCAGAAATGCAGATGAAGCCACTGACAACAATTATTGAGGAAAGACGCTGGCGATGGTTGGGACATGTGCTCCGAATGACTGACAACTCACTACCAAAATAGCACTATGATGGATACCACAGGGGAACAGAAGTAAGGGTAGACCAAAAGAGACATGGAGAAGAACAACAGAAAGGATGTTGAGCAATAGAGGGCTCACCTAGGCAAGAGCAGAAAAAAAGGCGAAGGACAGGCATTTGTGGAAAACCCTTGCGGAAGACCCATGTGCCCTGGGCACTTAAGGTTCAGAGAGAGAGAGAGAGAGAGAGCCACCTGTTTCCTTGCTCTGAACATGGTAATATCAAGGTCTTAGCCACTTGTTTCCTTGCTCTGAACATGGTAATATCAAGGTCTTAGCCACCTGTTTCCTTGCTCTGAACATGGTAATATCAAGAGGTCTTAGCCACCTGTTTCCTTGCTCTGAACATGGTAATATCAAGGTCTTAGCCACCTGTTTCCTTGCTCTGAACATGGTAATATCAATAGGTCTTAGCCACCTGTCTCCTTGCTCTGAACATGGTAATATCAAGGTCTTAGCCACCCGTTTCCTTGCTCTGAACATGGTAATATCAAGGTCTTAGCCACCTTGTTTCCTTGCTCTGAACATGGTAATATCAAGGTCTTAGCCACCTGTTTCCTCGCTCTGAACATGGTAATATCAAGGTCTTAGCCACTTGTTTCCTTGCTCTGAACATGGTAATATCAAGGTCTTAGCCACCTGTTTCCTCGCTCTGAACATGATAATATCAAGGTCTTAGCCACCTGTTTCCTTGCTCTGAACATGGTAATATCAAGAGGTCCTAACCTACTGTTCCTTTACTCCAACTGTGGTAATATCATGAGATCTTAATTTGCTGTTTCATTGTGATAATACAGTGCGTTCGGAAAATAACTGTGCACTAACCCAGTATCGATTCCGGTATCACAGTGATATATTAATGACTGCAGCAGGTAGGTGTGGCTAGATACTGCGGACATTAAGATATCGCTATGATACCGGAATCGATACTGGGTTGGTGCACAGTTACTTAAGGAACACCCTGAACCAAGGGGTCTTAACTTGTTTTGTATCACTGCTCCCATTTTTTGAGAACCACAAAATTGGGGGGAAAAAAGGATCAACCAAGTTACAGATGGGTGGGCAACAGCTTGATTAGACATATTATCACAAAAAAGAGGGAGAGAAAGCAAGCTGGGTTTCATTGCAGTCTTCCCTAATGTGGTGACAAAGGATGATTATAAAACTACCAACTAATGACAGCCATGTTAGAAAAGGATTTACGAAATGGCCAGATCACATTCTGACAAGACTAAGATCATGAGAATCAATTGAAAAAAAAAAAATAAGGAAAGAATCTCAGTTAGCATAAGAGAAGTTGAAGAAGTACAACACTTTAAGTATCTTGGAAGCTTCATTTCAGCAGACAGCAATACTGAGAAAGAAATATCTGCAAGAATTGGACAGGCATATCAGGCCTTTAACAATTTAGAAAACATGGAAATCTCCCATTCTTTATAGTGCCTCAAGTTCAGAATCTATAAATTCAGTGTTCGCTTCATTTTGTTATATGCAGCTGAAACAGAGAACCAGCCAGAGAACTAAAGGCAGACAGAGTATTTGAAGGAAGATACCTCAGAAAAATTTTAAGAATATGCTGGGAAGAACATGTGACAAATGAGGAAATAACCAAACAAATAGGCATTGAAAACATTACTAAAGAGGTTAAAAAAAAAAATGAAGATGGAAGTGGCTGGGCCACATACTATGAGTGCAAAGCATAAGACACCCCCCTACACTGCCCTGACTTGGACACCTTGGGGGGACGGAGAAGAGGAGCAGGCCATTAGGGACATGGAGATGCACAATATAGGAAGAGCTGAAGAAAGGAGG